>CM045728.1:95037100-95407100 GCA_024760905.1 Plotosus lineatus | reverse complement strand
CCACAACGAATCATCCAATTCACATGTTTGATTTGGCAGAGGTTTTTATACGTCGGATGCCCTTCCTGTCACAACCCTTTTAGCAAGGGACAGAAACACGCTGACGAATTTGCAGCCTACTCTTTACGAAAGTCAGCAATGATTCTTTTACATGCCTCTCACCATAGACAGTGAGAGACATGGCCCGCCTTTGATAACCCAGTTAGCTGCACTGGGGGGGACAGTGACAACCTTGTGGAGAGCGGGATTCGAATCAGAATTTTCTGTGGTCCGGTAAGCCTCAGGTCCCGAAGATGCCGGACTGGGGGTTGTACCTGTACAAACATCACAGTCTTGGACTGCTCTCCTGTGTAGCAAGACCACTGTATCCATTTTTGCTGCCTGCCTCCTGCTCAAGTATTGATAATTCATCCTTTGGGAAGGTGAAACCAGGTTTTTAGGCTAAGTGAGATTTAAAATAGTTGTCATGGATATCTAATGGATTACAAATCAACATACATTTATTCTAAAAACTCATCAGTTGTATCTGATGAAATGAGTAGCTGAGGAAAGGGGAAGGTTAAAACACTTAAACCAGTTGATGCAGATATTTTATGAATGAGCTTTTCTCTTATGGTTATTCAACTCCTATGTCACAACTGACAGTATAAGAAGTCAAAGTAGAAGTATGTGGTTGAGTTGGTTTTAAACTTTCTAATACTGTATATACTTACTGGGGCAGTAGTGGTCTAGTGGATAGGGCGCAGGATCGCTGATCCTAAGGTTGGGGGTTCGAGTCCCCACGGGGTTGTCACTGTCTCCCTAGTGCAGCTAACTGGGTTATCAAAGGCAGGCCATGTTTCTCACTGTCTCTGGTGAGAGGCATGTAAAAGAACCATTGCTGACTTTCATAAAGAGTAGGCTGCAAAGTCATCAGCGTGTTTCTGTCCCTTGCTAAAAGTATTGTGACAGGAAGGGCATCCGACGTAAAAACCTTTACCAAATCAAAATGTGCGAATCAGATGATTCGCTGTGGCGACTCCCGAGTAAAATGGAAAAAGCCGAAAGGAAGACAGACAATACTGTATATGCTTACTAAAGTGATTGGGTCAGGTTGTTTCTCCTGTTCTTATCCATCCTTTACACGTTACTTTTTCTTGTGTCTAAAGTTAGGCGTGGGAATTTTGCTAGTTTACACCGGGGCATAAGCATGTTTTTATGGTCTTCTTAAGGCAGGACAAAGAGCAAGCTGAAAAGAGGTCAGCTATTATGCATACACTTGCACACTCACTACTTCTTTCTTTCATGTACATACAACTTCAAAAAAGCTGACCTAGCGAAACTGTCTCACACTTCCTCATTCAGCGTTCATAAAGTACAATGTTTCACACAGGCTCGTCTGTCACGCAATACAGAAACAAAGAAAGGGAAGCATGTAAATAACAGTATGTCCTTAACAATACTCGAGATCAGTAGATGAGTTTCTGCACATAGTACACATGTGACATTACATCATATTTAAAAGCTGTAGTTTTGCATTAAGGGTTGCATGATGACAAAACTTTGAGAAAGATTTTCATGATTATGGTTATTATTAGCTTGTTAGAGGTTGGCTATGTAGGAACAGGTTTCTGGTGTCGTACAGAAAAGTAACAAAAGCTATAGGTTGAAATTTTCAGTCAGCATTAAGTGCAACTGAAATGACTTTGATATCACAATTTAAAAATGCAATATTGTTTTGTCCCACTATTTATTTTGTTGTCATAATTCACATTGTTTATGGCAATATTTTCTGTCATTTAGACGATTTTCTTGGGATGCAGCCACGTGACTACTGCTGCTGTTCTGAATATTAGTTCAGGTGCTAAGTATGTGTATAGAAATGTCATTTTGCAGCCTAAAAAAGGCAAATACACAACATGTATTTTTATAGATGACACTGATATTTTTACACTCCATGCCACTTACAACAGCCAAAGCTATAATAGGATGTAAAGGTTAGCACATGTGTCAACACGGTGATTCTTAGCAGTTCCGCAATAAGGTCCTGGGTTCAAATCCCAGGATTGGCAATGATGTTTGCACCCCATTACTGCCAGAATACCAGCTGACTGCTTCTGCACAGAATATTTCTTGCATAGTTTGGAGTGTTTTTGGATCATTGTCCTGTAGTCAAATGAAAAAGTGGCTCCAATCAACAGCCATCCTCAGGGTATGGCATGGTGCTGCAAAATGATAGCCTTCCTTGTTTGATTCCTTTTACCCTGTACACATTTCCCCCCACCATTTTTGACAAATGGGCTGTTATCCAGCAAAAAGGATACAGAAATCTCGCTTTTCTGTGTGCAAAGTAAAAATACAGTATAAGCATCCAAAATAAAACTAGTATGCTGTGTTGGAAATTTCTTGCCATGTTTAAAAAACCCTCATATTTCATAGGAGGTGATTCACACACCCCCCCCCCCCAACCCCCATCTTTATGTCCAAATGGAATGGCCACAATTGAACAGAGGTGATGGATTAGGAGACCAAATTTCAAACACCTGTATTGGACTCTTAACACACTTTTCAAGGTATTTATTCAGATTTTAAATAATTATAAATAATGAATTAAATTTTCCAGGCCATTCCAGGACTCTCTACTTCTTACTTTTAAGCCAGTCCTTAGTGGATTTGCTGGTAAGTTTTGGATCATTGCCTTGTTGCGGTGTCTAGTTCCGCTTCAGCTTTAATTTTGTTTTAAATATGGTTTCTCCTTGTTCAAGCTCCTTCTGGTGCACAGGAGAATTCATAGTGGCCAGGTCCACTTCCATCGCCATCCTTTACAGTTGGTATGAGGTTCTTTCCCTGGAGTGATGTACTGTATTTGGTTTCTGACAAACACGTCTTCTGATCTGGTGTCCAAATAATTCAAACTTAGTCTCAGCTGTCCAAAAGAATACTATTCCAGAAGACCTGGTTATTGTCTATATTCTATCTGGCAAACATGTTAAAAATCATCTCATTATTGGTCTTGCATTGTATATAAGCTGCGACTAAATAGACATGTAATAATGTCATGGTCCGATCTGTGGTATTAGTATCAAGTTGATATGGACCCAGTGTTGGACTGGACATCAAAGGAGAAAAAAATAAATGAGTACATCAATGCTGCATGCCTTTTGTGAAAAGCTGAAAAATTAGACCATTTTAAATAGTAAACACACACACACACACACACACACACACACACACACACACACACACACACACACACACACACGCAGGTTACAGAAACAACAGCCTATCACATGTACTGCTAATAGTGAGTGCTTCAACTGACACACAAACAGCCATTTAATGTTTGGCTGCACAATTAAGTGACAGATAACCGGCATAAAGTAGGAGTACAGTAGTATCTTGGCAAAATTAATCCATTCCGAGGGAAAGCTTGTAAGTGGAAACGTTCGATAGATGAAACAAAAATCCCCTTAGGAAACAATAGAAAACTCATGAATCCGTTCCAACCCCCTCCCAAACTCATATAACCTGACATAAACATGTATTTTGACATAATATATTTAAGATAAGCATGTAACAATAAACATTTCACAATAATAACACATGTACAGTAAAATTAATAACACTGTAATAGACGGTCAAAGCATTCTTCCCAAACTCCTTACACAGATCGGCCATGCGAACACCTTTTTCATGTTTAGCTAAGATTTCATGTTTTGTTTCAAAGGAAATCGATTTTACCCTCTTGAGTACATCAGCCACCTTCTTACGACCCATCTTAGAAACACTGGGATATGCACAATAAAAAAAAGACTAAAAAAGTCACAAAATCCAAACCACAGAAAAGAAAAACTTTTATGCATGTGCACGTGACAAATGCCGCGACTAACATGTTTTTTTTAACATACTGGTGGACCAGTGTGATCGTGCTCCCTCTACACTAGGTGGCAGTGGCGCTCTCACTGTATTTTCTATGGTGCAGGGAAAAAGCACCGAGCAAACGATAGTGCAGGAAACGCTATTTATAGTGGTGCGCTGGGCACTGGGGGGGTTAAATGTCTTTTGTCTTTTTGTAGGGGCATAGTAGAAAATAATTGAGAATTATTGAGAGGCATTCTTGACTCACAGAGGAATACAAGCCCAATCAACCCGGAAAAGCCATTTCCCCAGCAGAGTTCATAAGTAGAAAATTTGCTCTTTGGATGGGGCAGAATTTCGATGGGATCGAAGCTCATATCATGGAAAATTCGTTATTAGGGACATTCATAAGTCGAGGTATCACTGTATTACCTATCACAACAGAAATGTTTAATACAAAACCATATTACATATGACTGATTTTTTTTTTCCAAGCTTCTGCATTATTTTGCAACAGGAAACAGCGGAGGCGGGGAGTGGAACTTCAGAGGTTGTTATGGCTAAATATTTGGTTTCATAGTACCTGGTGTTCGTGCTTTACCCAAAAGACACCCATGTTTTCATTTCCCAAAGACACAGAACTTGGACATAAATAAAGACAGGTAATATGATTAGAGGAATGGTCAAATCTCACACTTCAAACAAGCAGCACTTGCATATCATTCTCATAATATTAATTATTTACATGGTTGTGGACTACTTGGTTCATTAAACACCACAGCAGGTAGCCATATTAAACACAAATAGTCCACATATTACAACAACACCAAAAAATAAATACATTGACACTTCTTTTTTTGTTTTTTTGTTTTTTTTTACCACAATCGTGTTTCTCTCTGGACATGTTTGTGAAAGGATCCCAAGTGTTGCTTCCCGAAAAGACACTGGTGATTTAAAGTCAACTCTGAAAGTTATTAATTTAAATACACAATGGATGAGTTAGGGGGGCATTTATTAATGAGTAAGATTTTCATGTGAACTTTGGGAGCTGACATACAGGTATGAAGAGCTGAATAAATAATTCAGTAGCTTAGAAATCCTGATTGTTGAATTACTGTTGAATAAAGTTCCTGACAGTATTCAAACCATCATTTCTGCTTGATGCCCTCATTGATAACTTCACCTTGCTTGGACTTCAGTGAGTCGATTCTGCAGATGGTAGGTCCAAAGGTTTTCTTCATTCTCTCATGCATACATCGCACATTTCCACTTTCAGCAAAGGACTGGATGTTTTAGCAGTCATTCTCACAGTATCTGACCAACATTTTGACAGCTTGCTTGGCTGTTTATAATAAAGTGAGGTTCCTAGCTGAGGGATCTACTTGGTAGGCAATCAGAGCTTCTCTCTTTGCTCTAACGGCTTGATCTTTTATATAGATGTGATTCAAACCAATCTTATTATTGCTCAGTGGTGACATGGCTGTGCTCATCACGAATGAGATGCCATTTCTCCTCTGTGCAAACAAATGTTGTTGGGTGATCAGCAAGGGATTGTTGTATATAGATAATTTTTTGTGTACACACTTCACGATTGGCCGTGCTAGCAGAGTTTATACAAGGACAACCCACCCATTTGGGTTCATGAATGTTTTTGGCAGCAGATGAACATTATTGCATACCATAGAGTGGTCAGTGTCACAGTCAGCAGTGTATAAACTTTGTTTGTGAAGCACATTTTTAAGCAGAGTACTTCAGTTCATTTTCTGTAACCACTTAATCCTAATTAGGAATGCGGGGAAGCTGGCACCCATCCCAGCCAACTCCGGGCGGGGGAGAGTACACCCTGGACAGCTCGTCAGGCAATCGCAGGGCGGAAACACGCTGACGGCTTTGCAGGCTACTCCTGTCGAAAGTCAGTACAGATGCTCCCTGACTTACGTTCATCCATTTTACGATTTTTTTTTTCAATTTTACGGGGTTTTAAAAAAAAAAAAAAAGTCAAATTTTGAGTTTAGACGTACCTACGTAGTACGCTGACGTGATGCCGCTGCACTCATTGTTTACAAACTACAGACTGAGTGTATGTGTATATAATATACAGATATATAGATACAGATATATATATATATATATATATATATATATATATATATATATATATATATATACATACACACACACACACACACACACACACACACACAGATGAATTAACTATCTGCTCAGATCAGCACAATTTTTATATTTATTATCTTTTAGCAGAATCCTAAGAGTGTAGACTTATTTTTATATTAATATTCATTAGGATTTGTACTTGTTCTTTGTATGAATCTCTTGAATAAAGTTTACTTACTTACTTACACAAAAGAAAGAACTCTCCACTTTGCTGGGAGACTGCATCAGTGCAGGCTGTGTTCTAAACAAGTTCAACGGCACCCTTGTGAACTTGAAAGACCGGAAGTCTGTATAACCCACAGCAAGTACACTACTTTCGCAAGTACACTACTTTCGGTATTGAGCGCTTCACATATTGTAAGCGTTAATTGACTGTTTTAAGCTTCATGTAAAGTGACTCGGTATAAATAAGTGACTTATTTGAAATTAATGCTGATATTATTTGATATATTTGATATTATTTTACAATGTTATGTTCATAATAATTGATTTAGGGGTGTTTTATGAGATACTATAATGGCATTTATGGATGTATAGTACAGTATGAGCGTCATACGTCACTGTAACAACTTGCGTTCGGCCTTCCGGAACCAATTAAAAACGTAAGTCGGGGAGCGTCTCTGTAATGGTTCTTTTACATGCCTCACACCACAGACAGTGAGAAACATGGCCGGCCATTATTAACCAAATTATCTGCACTGGGGAGACAGTGACAACCTGTGGTGAGTGGGGCTTGAACCTCCAACCTTAGGATCAGTGATCCAGCACCTATACCACTAGGCCACCAATGCCCTTTAAGCACAGTAGTTTAGGTTATAATTAAGTTGAGCTGATGCCAGTGGTCTAGGATGTTGAGTTTATGTTGTAAATTGGAAAAACGTGTTGGTAATGTGAAGTCTGAAGAAAAAGCAGAGCTCCAGTACTCGTTGTCCATATTCTATTGCCATTGCCAACTCTCTCATAAGAGTCATCCAGTGGGTGACTTTGTCCCATTCATGGAATGCTGCCAACAGCATCTATGTCCTCATAGAATTGGTCTGAAATACTTAATTTGAAATATTTGTAGCCATTTTCTTTTTTTCTGCTTTGTGAGCTCTTTTCTTTCTTTCCCACACAGGAGAAGAAGCACCGAGCTCTGTCTGCACAAACTGGAGGCATGCACGACCTAAATAAATTTAACTCACTCGCTGCCACATGGAACTGCGAAATCTCAGCAGGTGAGACATGCAGAGTCTACTACTATTACCCACACAATTGTCCAACATTCATATTTTGTTGGAGTTATGCTGATTTGCACATATGAATTACTATTAAAATGTGCTGGAAGTGCTACAATGTTTTCATTAATTTAAGTTATTCCTTTATAAACTGTCCCTATATGGATATTATTATTATCATAAAATATTTCCTGATTTTTGAAATTGCCACACTCAGAGACATATAGTATAATACATTCTACTGCACAATGTTTTACATTAAAATATACATTACAATGCTACACGTGTACATACATACATACATACATACATACATACAAACAAACCGGATTCAAAAAAGTTGGGACACCATACAAATTGTGAATAAAAACTGAATGCAATGATGTGGAAGTGCCAGATTTCAATATTTTATTCTGAAAAGAACATAGACGACAGGGTCCAAAGTTAAAACTGAGAAAATGTATCATTGTAATGGAAAAATGTGTTGATTTTAAAATTCATGGTGTCAACAAATCTCAAAAAAGTTGGGACAAGGCCATTTTCACCACTGCGAGGCATCCCCCTCTTCTTCTTCTTACAACAGTCTGCAAACATCTGGGAACCGAGGAGACAAGTTTCTCAAGTTTAGAAATAGGAATGCTGTCCCATTCTAGTCTAATTCGGGCTTCTAACTGTTCAACTGTCTTGGGCCTTCTTTGTTGCACCTTCCTCTTTATGCTGCGCTAAATGTTCTCTATAGGTGAAAGATCTGGATTGTAGGCTGGCCATTTCATTGCCCGGATCCTTTTCCTATGCAGCCATGATGTTGTAATTAATGCTGCATGTGGTCTGGCATTATCATGTTGAAAAATGCAAAGTCTTTGCTGACGTCTGGATGGGAGCGTATGCTGTTCTAGAACCTGAATATACCTTTCTGCATTGACCTTGCCTTTCCAGATGTGCAAGCTGCCCAGGCCACACGCTCTCATGCAACCCCATGCCATCACAGATGCAGGCTTCTGAACTAAGTGCTGATAACAACGTGGGTTGTCCTTGTCCTTTTTAGTCCGGATGGCACGGTGTTCCAGTTTTCCATAAAAACTTCGAATCGTGATTCATCTGACTACAGAACAGTTTTCCACTTTGCCACACTCCATTTTAAACGACCCCTGGCCCAGAGAAAATGCCTGCACTTCTGGGTCCTAATTAGAAATGGCTTCTTCTTTGTACTGTAAAGTGTCAGCTGACAACGGCAGATGGCACGGTGGATTGTGTTCACCGACAATGGTTTCTGGAAGTACTGCTGAGCCCATTCTGTGATTTCTCTTACAGTAACATTCCTGTTTGTTGTGCAGTGCCGTTTAAGGGCCCGAAGATCACGGGCATCCAGTATGTTTTTTTTAGCCTTGACCCTTACGCACAGAGATTGTTCCAGATTCGCTGAATCTTTGGATGATGTTGTGCACTGTAGATGATGACAACTTCAAACTCTTTGCAATTTTTTTGCTGGGAAACACCTTTCTGATATTGCTCCACTATCTTTCTGCGCAACATTTAGGGAATTGGTGATCCTCTACACATCTTTGCTTCTGAGAGACACTGCCACTCTGAGAAGCTCTTTATACTCAGTCATGTTGCCAATGAACCTCATTAATGGTAATTGGTCTTCCAGCTGTTTGTTATAAATGCAATTGACTTTTACAGCCTCTTATTGCTACCTGTCCCAACTTCTTTGAGATTTGTTCAGACCATGAAATTTAAAATCAACATATTTTTCCCGTAAAATCATACATTTTTTTCAGTTTAATCTTTTGACCTGTCATCTATGTTCTATTCCATGGCTCGAAATTCGTGGTAGTCTAGTCGCCAAAGGCGACTTAATTTCTCATCTGGCAAGTTAGTTCAGTTACCAGCCAGCCCAGTTGGCTAGTTGAAAATATATTTTCAAAAAAAGGACGAGCTTGTAAGTTGAAAAAATATACAATAAAAGCGAACATTTAAACACAGCGTAAACCAAACCATCAAGCAGTAAGCGAGCGTGTCAGAAGTTTACAAGTCAAATATGTTGTTGAATTTATTACCACTGTGCATGTATATGATGCATCTCATTGAATCTCCCATACTCTCAAGTGATATGACAAGCAGATTTCAATAATCGTGACTATATTATCATCCATAGAAACACATGTTTTTGTTGACATCTTCAACTGTCAAAACAGCTTTGTAATGTGGAATTTTCTGAAAGGTGTTAAGCTGCCACCTGAAACGGGGATAAAGCGGCCTAGGTCAGAAGAACAGAACAGGGTTGCCGACAAAGAATTCTTCATCTTCTTCTTCTTTTCCTTTCGGCTTTTTTCCTTTCTCGGGAGTCGATACAGCGAATCATCTGATTCGCACATTTGATTTGTCATAGGTTTTTACATCGGATGCACTTCCTGTCATGCACTTTGCAATCTACTCTTTATGAAAGTCAGCAATGGTTCTTTTACATGCCTCACACCATAGACAGTGAGAGACATGGCCCACCTTTGATAACCCAGTTCGCTGCACTGGGGGGACAGTGACAACCCTGTGGGGAGTCGAACCTCCAACCTTAGGATCAGCGATCCTGCGCCCTAGGTAATACGAAGCAGAAATACACCAAAGGCTTTAAAAACCCACCTGGGATCACGGCCAGCCCTGGCTTCGTTACGATGCGACTGCCCAACTCCAACTCATGTTTTGTACACAGTGTTCTGCTTTTTATAAGAGCTGCCATGCGACGAAGAAATCCTTGTTTGTACGTGGCAATTTCAAATATGAAGTGTAAAGAGCCACAAATCTTTTTTTGACATTTAAAATCAAATAAAACTGCATATAATGTTTTTTCCACTTTTTCCTTCATGTTAATAAAAAAACAATGTGTTGCATTGATTTAAATGATTGCAGGGACAAATAAATTCTGCTTGCAGCAAAAACATTTAGATTAAAACAAACAAAAAAAAAAAATCGCCAGCTTCCCTACGACCCTAATTAGAATTAAGCAGTTCAGTAAATGAATGAATGTGTTTTAGTCCTTCTTGTAGTTTTATAAAGAAAAAGAATATCTCTCCCACAAAGCGAGGGACGGGTACAGCCAGATGTGTTAACAGGTTGGGTAGTCTACCTCACCATCACTCCCTTCGTGGGATCGTCTTTTGCTTTATTTGTTATATTAATGTTGTTTTGTCATAGTTTTAATTTACAAAAACGACAGCAACACGGAAAATTATATGAAGACTTATTTTAAGAAAGAGCCTGCTCAACATTGTTTTCAATAATATTAATGCTTAATACTGCACTGACTGCCCCATTCTCAGAATGAAGACTGAACCACACCCAGTGTTTTATTTTGTCACTGGGAGGAGAGTTATTTAATTCAGAGATTGCTGTGCTTAAACCAAGTCTCATTCATCTCTTACTTCAGCTGTGATTTTTGTTCCTGGATTACAAACTCCAGCAGTGGCAAAATTTCTCTCGTTCGCTGTGCTGCTGAACACTGCTTACCATGAGCACAAGGATTTGGAAATTCACCGACACAGCAGATCAAAAACGCTAAGACTCTCAATGTAGCTGATTAATATGTGAGCCACTCCACCGAAAGTAGGCTCTTGGGTCCAAAAATGAAAAATGAGATTTTACACAGTGAGATAGAGGAGACCCAAAGCTGCAAAATGCAGCAAAAAGTTTGTCAATACCTTGACAACTGACCGAGCTATGCCATTTCTTGTGTCAGCATTCAACTAAAAATTTCAAAAGACAAAACGTCAAAACGACAAAAAGAGAGAAATGAGCACAAAGATTGCACTTCTTCCAAGATCATTAGTCCTTAGCAACCAAACATTTTTATGCACTTCAGCCACATTAACTTTTAGAAAACATGTCTTGGAAGAGTTTAAGGAAGAGATAAGAGAAATCATTCTCATTTTAATCTGACAAGCACTTTTTAAACCCATCACTCACCGTGGTAACCCCCAAAAATTAACAAAAACCGACTATTTTTTTTTCTATTTATTCCAATAAGATCAGTATGTATCTTTTTGACCATTACTGTATATAAAGGTTCAAATGCCTTCAAATGATACTGATTGAAAAAAAATACTGTCAGATTCAAACAGTGAACACTGTTCACACTGAAATTAATATATATATATATATATATATATATATATATATATATATATATATATATATATATATATATATAAGATAACCATATAACAAACTCTCTGATCTCTTTATACAAGTAAGTGTCATTAACTCTGCTCTCAGCATTATCATCTTCATCTATATCCTGCTCAGCGGATAAAATCACATCATCTTCACAAACACCAGTCATCACACATTTTATTAACAGATGCCTCTTCTTCATCAACATCAAAGTCAAAATTCAAAATCTTCATCACCACAACTGGCATCATCATCATCAGTTTGTTTATATGTAAAAGGTATGAAACATTTAAGTATTTTTCAGGTCTTGACCAATTTTCATACAAAACTAAACAACCCACGATCCCGCATGTCCAGTCCAGACAAGATTACACACTAATCAAATGATCAAAAAACTCCCTTAATCGAATTTTGCATGCAGAGAAAAATACCAATACTCATACAATACTCATTAAGTTTCTAAAGTATATAATACTGAGCATATGGGATTTTCTTTGATTGAATTGCAATGGAATCATGTCTTTCTTAATATTCCAGCAGCTATTAAGAGGTATACTGAGGTATCTCACTCACACACACACACACACAGACTGTAAGCAGTGGGTGCTCCTTTGTGCATACTGAGGTATCTCAATCACACACACACACACACACACACACACACACACACACACACACACACACACACACACAGACTGTAAGCAGTGGGTGCTCCTTTGTGCATCTGCACTCATTTGCCAGACTCCCTTCATATACTGTATTTTCTTCCATTCAAATTGCCCTAGTTGATCTGGATGCCGCTCATTTAACCGTTTGCACACTGTGTGTGTGTGTGTGTGTGTGTGTGTGTGTGTGTGTATGTGACAAAAAGACAGAGAGAGAGAGAGAGAGAAATAATTTTCTTCAAAGCCGAATTCCAGCGTGGAATTTAACATCTATACTATTGCTGCTAGACATCACAGATGACATTTCACTCTCTTTATCCAGAAATTATGCGTATTCACAATCTTATAAATAAACTTACTTACTGTTATTGAAGATAAAGTCAGAGATAAGTTCCACATGCAGTATACTAAAGTAAGGAAGTAAACAGAAAGTTAACGTGTGACGGGCATTGAGCATGTGCAATGTGAGCATGTGACCGAGTTCACCAATCAGGGTGCTCGTTTCAGATCTTTCCTTAGTAACTAGCCTGCATTGTTTACGTGCATATCGTCTTTATTTCTTTATTTAATTCACTGAAATGGCATTTTAATATCAAAACAGTATCCAAAATGGAGAGATGACTTCATGACCGTTCTTCTGGTGTATGGATTATAGTGTGTCTTGTACTCGGTGAATAATTGCAAAGAAAAACGGTAAGTTTGCTACTGTTTTTATCTAGTTTTATGAGGGTACTAATCAGAAAAATGGAAATAAAAACCAGTTTTAGTCAATTTCACTTCAGCAAGTGATAGTTCAATACTTGTTTTAATGGTTTATGCAAAAATCCGAATTTCGATAAAAAAACGACCACTTTTACTTTTCTGGCCATTTTGTCGAAAGTAGTCCGTGCGACAAGCGCCTACATTCGGTGGAGTGCCTCACACATAACGATAGCCATGTCCACAAGAACACACACACAAAATCACCTCGCCCACACCAAATAAATATCCGCCCACACCCGTGACTGTTAAGTTTCATCTATGTAATTTTTAACTCTAAAAGAGCATTTTTGGAAGGGTACCCAACCGTTGCAGGACTCTGCCTTAGGCAGATTCTTCCGTCATTCAGGTGAAAGCTGATTTAACGCTCTACCCCTGGGAGTTCGGAGTGCTTCCGCTGTGAGTAAATAAGCAGCATTTTCTTTTTGCAGTTGTTTTTGGTGATGCAGTGGTTTTTGTGTATGAAGCAAGTTTGTAAAGTACACATTCATTATTTTTAAAGGCCACGGAGGTGCATCAGGGAGGTGAAAGAGCCGCATGCAGCTCTGGAGCCGCGGGTTGCCAACCCCTGGTCTAGATATAGGAAAAACCTATAGAAATGACAAATCTGCCTAAACTTTCTCACACTATAGTGCTGAATATTTTTTGAGTTATTCAATATTATGGTGCTTAGGATTATAACAGTATTTTATGTGTAGAATTACATTGTTGTTTATTCAGTTTCTATTCCAATGTGAAGTACCTCAGTAAATATCTTTTTTAATTTATGCATTTTTACAGCAACATGAAACTGGCAGGACTCTCCCATTAAATGCATGGCATTCTTTTGACTTAAATTCTGGTGCTCAATTTTATTTCTTTTTATTTAACACTCATTTGCAAAGTTTTGCAACATCATAATTATTTCTTATTTTATTTTGGTGCTCTGAGTTGTTTTATTTTGGTGCTCATATATATATATATATATATGAATTTCTAGGTCTGTACTGTATTCGGAATAAACTGTTGAAATTTGACACTTCCACATAATTGCATTCAGAATTCATATAGTATCCCAACTATTTTGGAATCTGGTTTGTACATAAATATAAATCATATTGTTATTTCACTTTAAGACATACCAGAATATTGGCCCTTTTATGCTCCCTCCCTTCTGGAGCTATAGGAATGGCTTGTGTCTGTCTGCCCAACCACGTTTGTGTGTGAGTGACCTTGATCTACTTTTCAAGGTCACAGTAGCAAAACTGTATAATATTAGGTTTCCAGACATTTATTTGCAGCATTTTGAAGTTGGGCCTTTTAAACTTGGTATGCTGGCTCACCACTATGAGTGTTAGGATGAGTTTGTGTGTGTTGTGTATGAGCGACCTTGATCTATTTTTTTTCAAGGTCAAAACTGTACACGAGTAGTGCCTAACTTACGACTATTCGACTTTACGACCACCCATGACCAAAAAAAAAAAGAGAGAATAAATAGCTTATATATACTTGGATATCATGTATGTCAATATCATCAGCAGAGCCGAGCTGATTCAATCCATTTGTGAGGACCGAACGGGCGAAACCATGTACATACATACATACAGATGCTCCCCAACTTACGTTCATTCGTTTTACTTTTTTTTTTTTTTTTTCGATTTTACGTTTTTTTTCCAAAAAAAAAGTTATGATTTGAGTTTAGTGTGCTCTCTGTACGTAGTACGAGACGTACCTACATAGTATGCTGACGTAATATGCTACTTACAAAGGACGTTGCGTCCATTGTTTACAAACCACAGACTGAACTTCTCCTTTCGGCTTTTTCCCTTTCTCGGGAGTCGCCACAGCGAATCGTCTGATTTGCACATTTGATTGGGCATAAGTTTTTACATCAGATGCCCTTTCTGTCACAACCCTTTTAGCAAGGGACAGAAACACGCTGATGACTTTGCAGCCTACTCTTTACGAAAGTCAGCAATGGTTCTTTTACTTGCCTCACACCATAGACAATGAGAGACATGGCCCACCTTTGATAACCCAGTTAGCTGCACTGGGGAGGGGGGGGCAGTGACAACCTTGTGGAGACTCGAACCCCCAACCTTAGGATCAGCGATCCTGTGCCCTATCCACTAGACCACCACTGCCCCCAAACGACAGACTGAACGTGCCCTGCTTATTCCCAGTTCTCCGCGTGTTTCCCTTGTGTTAAGATGTTGTCTCTGTTATCTTAGTGTTTACACCATTTTGTGGACTTTTGCAACCCTTAGCAAATATGGTTGGTCACAAGCGTAAACCTACTAGCATGGGTGCAAGTTTTCCTATATATGCCGGAATTTCCGGTTTTCCCAAGACTGAATTAATTATCTGCTCGGATCAACGCAATCTACCATGCATACTCTGTTAAGCAAAGAGAGCTGTAAAATGAATGAAAACCCAAATCCAGAAAAGAAAGAGAACTCTCCACTCTGCTGGTGATTCACATCAGTGCAGGCTGAGTACTAAACAAGTATTCAACGGCGCCCTTGCTCACTTGAAAGACCAGAAGTCCGGATAACCCGCGCTTTGTCTCAAGCACAAGCAAGCGAACTACTTCCGGTGGAGCACCTCACATATTGTAAGTGTTGATTGGCTGTTTTAAGCTTAATGTAAAGTGACTCAGCTCAATGCAAATTTGCAGCGTATTGTGTTTAAAATGGTGCAAATTGTTATATTTGATACTGTATTTGATATTTGATGAGTGAGTTTGATTAAAATGTATCTATTTGAAATTATTTTGAATGAATTTAATTTATTTGAAATTAATGTTGATATTATTTGACATATTTGATATTATTTTACAATGTTATGTTTATAATAATTGATTTAGGGGTGTTTTATGAGATACTGTGATGTTATTTATGGATGTATAGTACAGTATGAACATCATACGTCACTGGAACATATAGTAACAACTTATTATTTTTTTCTCCACCTTACATTCGGCCATCCGGAACCGAACTAAAACATAAGTTGGGGAGCGTCTGTACATATATATATATATATATATATATATATATATATATATATATATATATATATATACACACACACACTCACACACACGCGTCCTGTACTCTTCCTCTTTCCATAACTTGAGCCGAACAATGACCCAGATGCTCTGGAGTCAACTCTTGATTCTTTGAACCATGAACTGATTCAGATGAAGTGACTCCTCCCTCACGTCCTTTGTAATGAGACGTATTAGGTTGAAAATACATGTACACTAGTCCTCCTCCTCCATATATTAATGTCTCAAGAAAAGTAAAAATATTGCAAAGAAAAATGTGACACAATCTTGTAGGAAGGTCGAGTATACTGTACATACTAGTAGTAATATATGTACAGACCCTACTTTCATCCGAACCGTTTTACGACCTGTTGGTCAAAACCAAATGTGGCCGTATGTCGGACACTACCCATATTAGGTTTCAGAACATTTATTTGCTGCACACTAAAGCTGGGGGTTTCAAACTTGACATGCTGGTTAACTGGTTCACTCCTTGGCGCACCAGTTATAAACGGACTGCCTGAATTGAGAAGTAAAATTTTTTTTAGTGTGTTTTTAATTATTATTTAAGCCCTATGATGCCACTCAAACACCCTGTCCTGCTCTCTAGCTTCTGGTAATGAGCCTAAGACATTTATTTATTAATAAATATTAATCACAGTAGGGCAGTGGTGGCCTCGTGGTAAAGGTGCGGGATCACTGATCCTAAGATTGGGGGTTCAAGCCCCACTCACCACAGGTTGTCACTGTCCCCCACAGTGCAGCTAACTGGGTAATCAAAGGCTGGCCATGACTTTCACTGTCTATGGTGCGAGGCATGTAAAAGAACCATTGCTGACTTTCAAGAAGAGTAGGCTGCAAAGCCTTTGGCGTGTTTCCACCCTGCGATGGCCTGGCGAGCTGTCCAGGGTGTACTCTGCCCTCGCCCAGAGGTGGCTGGGATGGGCGCCAGGCTCCCAGCAATCCTAATTAGGATTAAGTGGTTACAGAAAATGAACTGATGATGAGAATTATCACGGTACAAAATTAAAGATTTTACTTAATCATTACTACATTTTACTACATTATTACTGCATTAATGAGTAAAACTGTTTACAAAACGCATGAAAGAAGCATATTTTAGCATATGTAATATCATACATAGGGTTTTAAAACCGCATCAATTATTCACGGATTTTCAGGATCCACAGGAAGGGGCGGAACACAACCCCCGCGAATAACGGGGGCCTTCTGTATTTAGAGAGACAGTTGTTTACACACTTCATTTGTGAATGGGGTTTGGAACCTCTCTGAGGTATGTTTATAACTTAATCCACATTAAGCTATAAATAAATAAACAGGAGAATGTTAGTTCTTAAAACTGAAATCCTGGGGTAAGCCATGCCTGTGGCATCATCAGACTGACACACTGGGATGTTCTAAACGTTGTCTTCTGTTTAGAGACAGCTGTTCTACCTGGACACAGTAGGTGCTCTGTAGTAATCAATCTTCATATCATTTGGCCTCGCTGTCTGTAACATTTATTCTTCTAGAGCAACTGTGTCTTGCCTTTCAGGTAAAGGTGTACTAGTAAGTGATGACTTGTGGACACAAATTTGCTTGAATGTACAAATCTGCACATTCCTCCTGGCTGCTGGACATGTGTCACACTTTATGACAGTCTGCTTGTTGTGAAATGAGAGATTTCCTTTCGGGTTTTCCCTTTTCCAGAGGTTGCCACAGCAAATGATTTGCACGCTTGTTGTGGAAGGTATTCAATAAAATATATAGGACTACTGTTAAACTCAAGGCCCACAGGACCACCAATTAATTTTTTTGTGGTCCTTCGGCGATTTCATAGAAAATCATTATCGTACAGGACACTTACTTCATTATCCATCTACGAGGTGGTGGCACACTTTAAGTAAATATCTAATAAGCTAACTTTCGGGCTATACAGAACTGAATATACAAGTTTGCATTTACTTTTCCCTATCAACCCCTGTACCCATTACAACAGTTCCTGTTGCATGATTGAATAAGATCAGCTAACTGCAAGCCACTTGTAATATAGCAGCCATGTATACACAATCAAACAAACGAATTCGGCTCTCTGGCCAAGCATCCAGATGCTGTCAAAGAAAAGTTAATAAAGGATTTCAGGAGCTTTCAGAAAAAGTGGACAAGTACCTATTGTAGAATGTTAATATTAAGCAAATTTGTTGACTTTGCTCACAGCAAGTTGCTGTTTCAAATACTGTTCTGTTCCACACAATCAAATGCACTTTGTTCTGTCACAAACTTGAAGTAGTGAGGACAGGAAAGTTTGTAGCTCATACTGAACATAAATTGATGACTGCACTTTTTATTAGAATTAATAATTCTATTGTGTTGTATGTTAAAAATGAACAAAAAATACATTGAAATATACCCAAATGTGTGGTGTATGAATTGATTGATAATATCATACATGAGTTATATCAAAAATATTTTTGTTTGTTTGGCTTTTTTACTGCCACTTAATTTTTGAAAGGTTATAACAATGTTTTTATGTAAAATTGTGACTGCACTCATTTTTCTGTTTCTGTGTTAAAGAGTCATCAAAAAGTTGTCAATTAAATTGAATTGGAATCAAACAACATTCTGTATTCAACATAATAATCGCCCTGCTCCAATAAGCCCCCCCCCCAATGTTTTTTATCTTACGTCTAATAACCACCCATGTGTACTGGTAGCAAAATCGTAGATCAAACTTACTAATTTTATTCAATCAGTATCTGTAACCATAAAATAAGCCGTTCACTGCCTGTAACAGTGAGTTTGCACGTTATTTCAAGACCCCCAGCTACTGGGGAATGTCTATAATGTTCATCAGTAACAACACATTTGATTGTTCTGCCGTGCTTTAAAAAACAGGAAAATATTTTGCTGTGTTCTCTTGGTAAGTGTCCAACAACCAATTAACCATTAGAAACTGCTACAGCAAAACTATGGGATGCTCTGAATGAATGGAGTGATGCCCCAGATATGCACCTATCAGAAAGTGATGACGAGTATCTTCACCCGATTCTCCTGCTTACTAACTTCATAAATTTAAAGAAGTTGCTTTTTAAAGTTGGCCATGTGCTTTTGTTTATGTTCATGTTGATTGGTTCAACGTGCCATGTGCTAAAGTTGACATTCATGCTGATTGGCTCGATTTTACTTCTGGGAAAATATTTACAGGAACAGCACAAGGGAGGGAAAAGTAAAGGGTCTGGGTTTTTTTTTTTTTTTTAATTTATGCTGTTTTCTGTTTATTTTCAGCTTTCATGTAAGTAGTTTGGTTGATATCACAAAGTGAATATCAAAAATACCAGTAAAACCCTTTTATTGTTCTGTTATCATTCATGTTTTCCACCTTGATTGTAATAAGCACTTACCATTTCACTCCACTGGTAACATTTTAATAAGCACCCACTCCAATTTTTTTAAGTGCCCTGGGCACTTATCACATCGAATACGGTACATAGGATATAATGCTCATTGATTCATTTAGTGGTGGTCTAGTGGTATAGGGCGCTGGATCGCTGATCCAAAGGTTGGGGGTTCAAGTCCCACTCTCCACAAGGTTGTCACTGTCCCTCCCAGTGCGGCTAACTGGGTTATCAAAGGCGGGCCATGTCTCTCACTGTCTATGGTGAGAGGCATGTAAAAGAACCATTGCTGACTTTCGTAAAGAGTAGGCTGCAAAGTCGTCAGCGTGTTTCTGTCCCTTGCTAAAAGGGTTGTGACAGGAAGGGCATCCGACGTAAAAACCTCTGCCAAATCAAACATGCGAATCAGTTGATTCGCTGTGGCGACTCCCGAGTAAAAGGGGAAAAGCCGAAAGGAAGACAATTCATTTAGCATGGCACCCCTATCATATCCACACTGCACTGGCTACGTAATGATTAATAATGAAGAGGACTGCAGAGGGCAGAACTTTCTCTTACAACATCCCACAGTTATGGTTTAGCCTTACAGTTAATGTTTGGGGCTGAGACACAGTCTCACTGTTTAAGTCTAGGCTGTAAAACCTACTTATTTAGTCAAGAATTTTATTAACAACCTTTTAATCTGTGAATTTGAATTTTTAAAAATTCCTCATAAAACTTGTTTTACTGTGTAATGCTGCTTTGCAACAATGTCAACAGTAAAAAGCAGCATACAAATAAAACTAATGTCTTCTTGTCCTTTCGTCTTTTCCCTTCAGGGGTCGCCACAGCGAATCTGGCTCCATCTCATCCTATCCTCTGCATCTTTTTCTCTTACACCAACTGCCTTCATGTCCTCCTTCACCACGTCCATGAATCGTCTCTTTGGTCTTCCTCTAGGCCTTCTGCCTGGTAGTTCCAGCCTCAACATCCTACTACCAATATACTCACTATCCCTCCTCTGTACATGTCCGAACCATCTCAATCTAGCCTCTCTGACTTTGTCTCCAAAACGTCTTACATGTGCTGTCCCTCTGATGTGCTCATTCCTGATCCTATCCATCCTCGTTACTCCCAAGAGAACCTCAACATTTTCAGCTCTGCCTCCTGTCTTTTTCCCAGGGCCACTGTTTCTAAACCATACAACATCGCTGGCCTCAACACCGTCTTGTACACTTTTCCTTTCATTTTTGCCGATACCTTCCTATTACACATCACACCGGACACTTTTCTCCAACCATTCCAACCAGCCTGCACACACTTCTTCACCTCTTTTCCACACTCTCCATTGCTCTGGATTGTTGAGCATAAGTACTTAAAATCCTCCACCCTCCTTATCTATGCTCCTTGTAACCTCACTGTTCCTGTTGGGTCCTTGGCATTCATACACATGTATTCTGTCTTACTGAGGCTAATCTTCATTCCCCTCCTTTCCAGGGCATACCTCCACCTCTCTAGGTTTTCCTGCACTTGTTCTCTGCTCTCACTGCAGATCACAATGTTATCTGCAAACATCATAGTCCATGGAGATTCTTGCATAACCTTATCTGTCAGCCTGTCCATCACCATAACAAACAAGAAGGGGCTCAGAGCTGACCCTTGATGCAGTCCCACCTCCACCTTGAACTCCTCTGTCACACCGACAGCACACCTCACCACTGTCTTACGTCTCTCATACATGTCCTGCACCACTCTAACATACTTCTCTGCCACTCCAGACTTTCTCATGCAATACCACAGTTCCTCTCTCGGCACCCTGTCATATGCTTTCTTACAAATAAAACTAATGTGAATTGTTTTATTTGGTTGTTGACGACCTAGAAATTTGATGATGTGCGTTATGTGAAATGTGACTCTAGGCTTAGGATCAAAACTGATGTGATTTCATATACTAATTTATATGGGGGAGCAACATAACAATTTTAATGCCAATATGTTTCACGGATTTATATAGACCAGCATATTTCCTTCTGAGACAGGAATAGTGTGTGTTGAAGGGCTTGACTGATTTTCACAACATCCAAAAGTTTATTTTCAGCTTTATAGGGTTTTTTTGTATAATTTGTCAACTGAAACTTTATCATGTTCTGTATCATCAAGCAGTGATTTTTAAACATCACATCCCAAAAGGCTCCTGGAGCTGTCAGATGGTACCAAGGGTTTTTCTTCCTGTCTTTCCTGTGCTAATAAGGGCATTAGGTTCCACTTGAGAGGGAGAAAAAATGAATTCCTATTATGCACTAAACTACTAAAAATCAGACAAGTTTTCTGGACAATAAACACTAACATTCACTGATTAATCCACCAATTTCACATCAGATCAGAATGTTTTCAAAGTTAAATCATACATACCTTAACCTCAACAAGTTTTTGAGAAACTAAAAGTACCAGAAGCTGTATAACCTAAGTGGCCCACACTTGAATTAACCTTGCTGCAATTTAACAATCCCTGCATGTTCACCTGGAAGTGTACTGTACAAGTCATTTTCTTCCCATAGAACTGATACACGAATAATTAAAATTAAAACTATGCATGCAAAACACATTTAAAATGCATATCCTGTCAGAGTATCAGTGCAGAACATCTCTAAATTACCAATTCTGAGTTAATGACCAAAAATGACCAAAATGACCAACTTTTGAAAATTCATTCAAATTTAACCAACCAAGTCAATACCAAATACCTCGTTTCCTAGGGAAAAGTACCTGCTTAATTCACTGGAACCATCCATTTGGGCTGTCTACCATGGTTTGGGGTTTAAAGGGGGTCAGAAAAGTGATATTTAACAAAAATGCCAAAAATAGTCAAATTTTGAAATTCCATTGAACGTCAACTAACCAAGTCAATAGCCTGAAACGTTTGTTTCTAAAGTAAAATGACCTGCTTAATCAATTGGAGCCATCAGTTATAGGCCATTTATCATGGTTTTGCCTGTGAAGTTGGTCAAAACGTGTTAAATGACAAAATGTTTGAAAAGTCATACATAACCATTTTAAAATACAGAGTACTGTAAAAGAAATGGATCATATGAATAAACAATCCCATTATTGATAATGATCATTCTACCTTGAGTGACTCGGGCAGTGGCCTAGAGTACACAAGCAGCAGCTGATTTCCGACAGGAATGTATGCATTATCATATAATGTAAGTGGTCTGTAAATAAAATGTCTGTATAAACCTTAAAGTAATGAAAAAGTAATTATAAACAATACTAATGCAGCCATGAGGCGGGGGGGGGCACTAACCAGTGTCTCTCCCCCTTATGCCGGTCTCAAGCCCGGATAAATGCAGAGGGTTGCGACAGGAAGGGCATCCGGCGTAAAACTTCTGCCACATTAAAAATGCAAATGGTCAAAACAAAACATGCATGTGTTTACTTATTTCTCCAATCACAGACTGAGATTAGGTCACGTGACCACATCAACAGCACAGGAATGAACGTATTAGCAATGTGGAAAATATCGTTTGAAATGGGTCACGATGACACACTATTCTACAAGCAATCCTGCTCAGATGCAGCCATCATAGTGGCAGATATCTTGGTGTGTGATAGTCAATAGCACTTCGTTTTGAGAGGTACTCACAATTGAATTTCCTGGCGCGTCGCACTCATTGATTCTTGAGTTTCGATTTAAAATTATTTTTAAACTAGATAAAATATCTAAATTTTGGTGCGTAGTTTGTGGAAGTTATATTCTACCAATTTTTAAAGAACCGGCAATCTTCTTGGGGATATTTATAAACATGAAGTTTTCAAAAAAAGGCAAAATATACCCCTCACAAACCAGGTATGGATCGAAAGCAGGCGATTCACTGCTGAATATGGTAATGATTTAGACCAAGTTTGTCAGATCCTTGCAACGCCCGACCCGATTTCGTGGACAATACCTTGCAACTGGGTCGCAATACACTTGAGATTGCGTCAAAACAAAGGCATTCTAATCAAGGTTGGTGAAAAATCAACACAAACTCAGTCTAAAATTGAAATGTTCTTTTTCTATGAACATGCCTGAAGTTGGTACCACTGGAACAGGAATGAAAAGAACTTTTAACACGATTAAATTTGTTCAACATTATTTGGTTGCAAGGGGTGCCTTTGCAGGTTGAAGTTTGACTATTTTCAGCTGACAGGCTTAGCTGTCACAATTCCTGAATAGATCATGCGTCACTGCCGGTACTTACTCTAAGGGAAAGCCACACCACCCTGCAAAAAAAATCTAATTTCAGCCGTTTGTGTCAGGAAAGCTCCACTTTACTGCAGAGGCTGTAGCGATCCGCCAGTTGATCTCCCACTCCATCCTCCCCTCACTTGTGAACAAGACCCCGAGATATTTGACCTCCTCCATTTGGGGCAGGACTTCATGCCACCCTTTTCTGGCTGAGAACCATGGCCTCGGACTTAGAAGTGATGATTCTAATCCCGACCGCTTCACACTAAGCTGAGAATCACTGCAATGAGAGCTGAAGGTCCTAAATTGATGAAGCGAAAAGGACATCATCCACAAAAGGCACAAACAAGATCAGATGGCCACCAAACCAGAACCCTTCAACGCCTCAGCTGTGTCTATGAATTCTGTCCACAAAAATTATGAACAGAATCGGTGACAAAGGACAGCCTTGGCAGACTCCAACCCTCACCGGAAACAATTTCGACCTGTTGTTACCAATGCGGCTCAAGCTCTGTCTCAGCTGATAGAGAGACTGAATGGTCTATGGCAATGGGTCCGGTACGACGTACTCCCTGAGCACGCCCCACAAGATAGCCCGAGGGACACGGTCGAAAGCCTTCTCCAAATACCCCAAACGCATGAGGACAGATTGGGAAAACTCCAATGCCCCCTCGAGGATCCTGTAGTGTAGAGTATAGAGTTGGCTGAGAGTGTTGCGGCCAGCACAGAAACCACATTGTTCCTCCTGAATCCGAGGTTCAACCATCAGTCAGATCCCCCTCTACAGTACCCCTACACAGACTTTCCCGGATAAGCTGAGGAGCGTGATTTCACGATAATTGGAACACACCCTCTTGTCCCCCTTTTTACATAGGCAGACAACCAACCTAGATTGATATACCAGAGGTATGACCGATGACTACCCCAGTGCAGCTAACTGGGTTATCAAAGGCGGGCCATGTCTCTCACTGTCTATGGTGAGAGGTATGTAAAAGAACCATTGCTGACTTTCGTAAAGAGCAGGCTGCAAAGTCGTCAGCGTGTTTCTGTCCCTTACTAAAAAGGGTTGTGACAGGAAGGGCATCCGACGTAAAAAAACCTCTGCTAAATCAAATGTGCGAATCAAATGATTCGCTGTGGCGACTCCCGAGTAAAAGGGAAAAAGCCGAAAGGAAGACAGACAGACAGGTATGACCGATGACCACGCAATATTGCAGAGACGTCTCAACCAAGGCAGGCCAACAACATCCAGAGCCTTGAGATATTCAGGGCAGATCTCATGCACCCCCGGACCCTGAACACCAAGGAGCTTTTGAGTACCTCAACCCCAGTGATGGACTGACCCCCTCGCAAACCCGTAGGGCATTTTGGTGAGACTGAAGAGGTCCTCAAAGTATTCCTTCTAACTCATGCATTCCACAACATTCCCAGTCGAGGTGAGCAGCTCCGCACTTCCACTGTAAACAGTATTTGTGGAGAATTGATTCCCCCTCCTGAGGTGTCAGATGGTGGTCCAGAACTTTTTTGAAACCAACCGATAATCGTTTTCCAGGCACTCACCAAACTCCTCCCACGTCCAAGATTTTGTAGCGGTAACAGCTTGTGCTGCAGCACGTCTGACCTGCTGGTACCTGTCTACTGCCTCGTTAGTCCCACAGGTCAAGAAGACCTGATAGACCTTTTTCGGCTGGACATCCCCCTTCACTGAAAGTGTCCTCCACCGTTTTTGGGGGTTCCCATCATGACAGGCACAGATGACCTGGCCGCAGCTATGGGCTGCCACCTCAGCAATGGAGGCACGAAGAATGGCCTATCACGATTCTATGTCCTCCGTCTCCTTAGGGATGTGGTTGTGGCTCTGCCGGAGGTGAGAGTTAAAGATCCCTCTGACAGGAGACCCTAACTACATGCTTGGGCCTGCCAGATCTGGAGGGCGGCCTCCCAGCCATCGGAACCAGTTCACCAAAAGGTGGTGATCGGTTGACAGGTCAGCTCCTCTCTTCACCCAAGAGTCCAGAGCATGTGATCACAAATCCGGTAACATGACTACAAAGTCGATCATTGAACTGCAGTACAGAGAGTCCTGGTGCCACATGCCCTTATGTTCGAACATGGTGTTTGTGATAGACAAACCCTGATGAGCACAGAAGTCCAACAACAAAACACCATTCAGGTTCGGACTGGAGAGGCTGTACCAAATGACCACACCCCTTCAGGTCACACAATCAATGCCAACATGGGCATTGAAGTCTCCCAGGACAACGAGGGAGTCCCCTGAGGGAGCATTCTCTAATACACCCCATAAAGACACCAAGAAGGATGGGTACTCTGAACTGTTATTTGGTGCATAAGCACAAATAACAATCAGGACCCTTCCCCCAAACCAAAGGGAAAGTACCCTTTCCTCAACTGGGGAGAACCCTAATGTGTGGACGCCAAGACGAGGGGCAACAAGGATGCCCCTCCACATGATTTACAATTTACAGGCGGTCCTTGACTTACGTGGTTTTCGACTTGTGAAGTTTCGACTTTATGACGCAACTAAATATGTACATAAGAGAACAGAGAAGGATTCGATGTTACACCAGACGGACATCTAGATATACTTCACCAAGATGGAGAGGCCAGGAGAACTCGTACCTTCACTTGCTAACCCACCACCTCATCAAATAATCCTGATAGTTATAGAATAGTTATTTAGAGATTTAGGGAGTATTTAGGGGTAAAAATCCGACTTGTGCGGAATTCTGGGTTACGACGCGTCATAAGAACAGAGCTTGTTCATAACTAGAGGACCGCCTGTATTTATTTATTTGATTAAATAAATGGGATTTTTTTGTTTGTTTTTTGTCCCCATGTTGTATTTGCTAAAACCAATATGCACTTCAGGCTCAGTGGATACAGCTGAAGTGAATCAACGTTCCCTTTCAGGGACTATTTAGTGACATTCACCTCATTGTTGGTGCATAACTGTTCATTATCCTGTCAGGGTAATCCCATGTGAAATCACGAGAACTGTTTTCTTCATGCTTGCAGATTCTCATGTCCCTGAAGTCAAGAAATACTGTGCAAAATTTTTGGTCCAATTTTTCTTTTAGAGTTAAAGATATTGAGCCCTGAAAAGGGTGCATGCGCCCGATTGTAGTGTCAAAAAAGTCAGATTGAAAAATATCCCATTTTCAATTATTGAGAACAAGTAATCAAGAAGCATTACATTTTCAGAGGTACAGGGATCCCTCGCTACTTCGTGCTTCAATTAATGTGGCTTCACTGCATCGCGGTTTAAAAATAAATAAATAAATAAATATTCATCAAATTAAAAAATAAGGAAATTAAGGAAGAATAGGTGGGAAAATTATGGAAAATATCACAAAAACAAGGCCAATTATGCAAAAAAAAAAAACCCCGAAACGAACACAAAACAAAAAAAACAACCCAAAATGTTACATCAAACCAGGATACATTTTTACATCTGTGTGTGCACCCATGTATGTATGTCGTCTTCTTCATACCATCTGTATGTGTGTGTACAGACGCTCCCCAGCTTACTAACGAGTTAGGTTCAGGACGGCCGTTATTCGATGAATTTATTTGTAAGTTGTTACAGGGCATTCTTTAGAGGGGAACATATGTTTAAACCTTGTATAAGTAACCTATATGAGTTTGTACTGTATACGATCTCTCTCTCTCTCTCTCTCTCTCTCTCTCTCTGTCTCTCTCTCTCTCTCACACACATAATCATCTGTACATTATGTCCAGTGTTTAAACTCCTGGTTCCTCTCAAGCACAGCACAGCGGATCTGATCAGATTTACAGAGAGTTTCACTCTTACCCAGTTTATTATAATACTGGAGTCAATTTGTTTCTTCTTTGAAAATTTTCGTAGGAGTTCAAAAAAGTATCGTTCTGCTTCTCTTCCCAACAGTTGTGTAAAGCATGAATCAGCCACGCCACACCCCCCAAGAAGCCTAGTATTAAGTGTACTTCAGGATAATGTTTAATCATATTTCATAGTTATATTTATGATATATCTTTCTATAGATTTATTCCATTTCTATTACTACTTGTTTTTCAATTTCATTTCACTTTCGACCTCGGACAGTTCGTATCTCCGGATGTTTGCAAAACGAATGTTGGTAAGTTGGGGAGCGTCTGTAATTATATTTTATTCATAATCTTATGTTAGTTTTTAATGTTTAATTGTTATTATAAGCATTTATAGCATTGAATATGTATTTATTGATATTATATACGCATACATGTACGTATACGTCAGTCGGGAGTGGGGGTGGAGATGAGATCCTACTTCACGTATTTTGATGGTCGCAATTAACCGCAGAAAGTGAGAGATCTCTGTATTTCTTTCATATCCTATGTCCCCAATCATTGTAAATCAATCCCACAAGTATTTACAGGTTTATGGCCTTCTGAACTGCAAGAAGGAAGTCTTGCATGACATAAATAGGTTCCATCGTCCAAACTTTAACGGCTCTGAGTTATGTTCTAGTATTCAAAGCCAACTTGTCATCAGCATGATAAACATAAAACTTATTTGTAAGCCCTGAGAAGGCAGGATTTTATTCATATTTCAAATGTATATCGCTCAGGTATGACAGGGTGCACCACAAAACAATTTGACCCCCAACAAGAGCATATCTTAGTATGAGTACCACATTGGTAATCTGAAGCAAACGGTAATTATTTTAAGTATCAAACATACAACACTTTACAACAGATATAGATTTACAATGCAGAGCCATATCACATGTTAGAGCATTACAAACTGCATCAGCAAGTGTTAATGTTGAAGATTATGTCCATAAATTGTACACGAGGTTTAATACAAACTAAATCATTTATAACTAGCAGTCTATTTACACTAAATGTCCTGTCTCTACTTATAGGGCAGTGGTGGCCTGGTGGTAAAAGGTGCTGAAACGCTGATCCTAAGGTTGGGGGCTCGAGTCTCACTCTCCACAAGGTTGTCACTGTCCCCCTAGTGCAGCTAACGATGTTTCTCACAGCCTATGGTGAGAGGCATGTAAAAGAACCATTGCTGACTTTCGACATGAGTAGGCTGCAAAGCCATCAGCGTGTTTCTGCCCCTTGCTAAAAGGGTTGCATCAGGAAAGGCATCCGATGTAAAACCCTATGCCAAATCAAACATGCAAATCATATATTTGCTGTGGCGACCCCTGAGAAAAGGGAACAGCAGAAGGGAAAAGAAGAAGTCCTGTCTCTACTTATATTATACCTTAAGAAAAACTTGTCAAGTGGTCAATTTCTCTGACAACATCAGAGGGAAGCACATAATTCCACCAGATATGGATGCCAGCTGATGACATCATACCACAAATCTGGAGGGCCGGAAAGAAGATACCGCACGACATATGATAACATGCTGATGTATTCTTAAACTAAAAACAATAGCAATACTTTAAACTTACTGTTTTTTTAATTAATTATCTGGATCTCATAACCTTACATGCCATAAAACTCATTTCTGCAAATTGCAAAACATTCCATGTTTGATGCCTACAAATTTTCAGTTTTCTTCTGACTGCCACCTCATACATGGCACTTGGAGAAATTAGAACATACTCTTTTCAATGAAAACACTTTTTGTGGTACAACTGTCCATAACAAAGCAGTATGCATTTGAACTATAGGTACAAGACACATTTTTCCTAATTCCTGTGGCTTAGAAATAAAAAAAATTAAATAAATACAGTATTAATTTTATGTATATATGATTACTGAACTGTAATGTAACGTACTATGATATATCTATCAGACACCCACATTTTAAAGATATAATATATTTAGATATTGATATATTGAGGCCATAGACCACTGTCTATGGTGAGAGGCATGTAAAAGAACCATTGCTGACTTTCGAGTAGCTGCAAAGCCATCAACGTGTTTCTACTCAATCCACTCACCAATCCGCACTGAACCAGCGTGGTGAGTTATGGTTCAAACCCACAACTATGAAGGTTGTGGAGGCCATCTGCCAGCAGTGGCATGACAGGCTGATTATGATGATATTGATGCCAAAAATGGTCTTCACATCCAACATGTGAGCCATTTCAGGAAGGTTATAAATATGTAAATATGAAATTTTTTAAAAACATTTGGCACCTTTTTTATTATTAAATCAAGGCCATACCCCCTTTTTAATGCTTCCATATCTCAAAATATAATGACGACATTGACCAAAAATGGTACATGATACTTTCTAAAATCATGAAGAAAATTAGCGAGTGCAAAGTTCACATGGAATAAACACTAAGTGTTATACGTGGAATGTCCGGGTGTGTTTAAATCTGAGTAAATCAGGTGCCAGATCAATTCAACTGTGCAAGTTTTTGTTTTTTTAAGCATAAGGATCCGCAAGATACTGCCTCCAAAATCCGCAAAAATGGCTATGGTAGTCCCAGCTGTTATTCCCATGCATAAACCAACTAGTGTTATCTAGTCATGACTGGGAATTTCCCAGTCCTTTTCTCCCCACAGTGTGAAATACAAAAATTTATGGCATTATTCTTGCTTAACCTGACATATTGACCATTATGAAAGACAAACATATTGTGCAGTCTGATCCTAGCACTAGTCATATGAATCGATTATGTCTGGGTCATAATTATTATAACTTGAAAAACCTTCAGCAAAGAAGGTTGTGGTTTTTTGGTATATATCAGCTGGTGCTGAAGATGAGCTTTGCTGCTGCCAATGATATAGATGCACCACTTTCCATTGCAGTTGAGCCCAACATCACTGAATTGTCCTTGTGAATATCAACATGTTGACTAAATACACATCTCTGTATACTTTTCCTATACAGACCAATGGCGAGAAGCTGGCTCATGGCTGCAAAGATTTTCCAAACCAGGGGTTGGGGTACTGACCATTTATTTTGTGTCCCAAAATAATAGCAAATTTTCAGCAAGCATATCCTACCTCCAGCCTTCTCTTGACAATGACTATTTTATGTAAAACCTCTTCACTGTGCTAACAGCTGCACTGGCTTTGCAGGATGCTGAAGAAAGACAGAGGCTGTCTATGCACTCTTCTGATGTGTGTGATCAGAATGTATAATGAAGACAGGCCCTTAAATACAAACCTCCTTTTCTTCCAAATGAGGAAGCGATTCAAAACAGCTGCAAAGCCTGCATTATATTCAGAATGTAAAACTAAGCAGACTGAGAGCCATAGATAACAGAAGTTCAAAACCTTTGAACCTGCAGGCCAAAAAGAAAAAAAAAACAAAACCATCATCCTAATTTTAACAGTGTGTTTTACTTGACTACAAACTCTAGCAGAGCCCATCCTCACATCTTTTCTCCATCCAGGTGCTGTAAACCTGACATTTTACTCTCCCAACCATAAGTGACATCTTACCACGTGACACCCCGTGCTCATCGCTTATCAGTTCATTCAGCTGATCCTAACCTACTTACACTTAGCTATTCAACTAAACGTTAAGAAGGAAGCTGAGATAGGGCCTCATACTGATCTGAACGAATATTTATAACATGCACCAGGTCTTTTAGTTGCAGTGTTTCCAGTCTAAAACATTGGTCTGCACTGGACCGCTGACAAGCAACCAAACTCGTGACTACAAACATCAAAAATGTCAACACTGTCCAGTGGATTGGTGAGATTTGGAAAGGTGAAATTCTTTCCCCACCTACATTCCGGCATCAAAGCACGGATTGGCTGGCGAAAGTGTTCAGCATGCTGTATAAACCAATCCCAGCGTGGGCCATACTTGTCAACGTGATGGAAAGGGACGGACTTCTCAGAATATAGGTGGGGGAAACAACCCTTCTAAAGCGCTAATGCTAATTCTCACTGTAAATCCGGTAATTTTATACAGAATTTAAGTTAAGATAGCTGTCAATGTCGGTCTCGATTTTTTTGTAAATATTAACGAGTTATTGATGTCCGAGTCTCATGCTTGTCGAGGCTAAAGTTAAGCTTTAAGCCAGATGACAGCGTCTCTAACAGGGAGCTAACTCGCGCTCGCGCTGGAGTATTTTAGCGTAACTTACACTTCGAGGATGCGGTCTCCCTTGGAGATGCCGGCTCTGTCCGCCGCACCGCCCGGTAGCACTGCACTGACATGCTGCAGGGGGGCGTACAGCTCGCCGTTGATGCTCCGCAGCTGGCCTCCTTCACTTACTTGGCCGCGAACGTTGAAACCGTAACCAGAGTCCGATTTGATTATGCGTACGAGCCTCGGGCCCGCTGTAACGTTTCCGCCGGAGATTATGGTACGTGAGGAACGCAGCGAGGAAGGTATAGCTGAGCGAACCTCGTCTCCCTCCACGACGTCTGCCATGTTGTTTCAAATCCAGTAAAGAAAATCCCCGTTAGGACTCGGTATTTTCACTCTCCGCGGTCATACATTAGATTATCGGTTACCCGAGAGCGCTGCCTGAAGAAATTAGACCACGCCCCCGGCCCGTGACAGGGCACTTCTTCTGTTTTTCCTCTCACGTAACAACAAAACGGTGCATCATGGGACATGTAGTCAGAGTCTATAAGCGAACCTAGTTGCTGCCAAGCTCCCAATGCGACGCCTTCTGCAAGGAGTGATTTACTATTTTCAATATTTTCACAAGTATACATAGGGTATTCTTTTTCAAGAGCCCTCTCCTCTCAGATATCAGAAAACAAACAAACAAGAAACATTGCAAATATGGTTTGTATGATTCTCAGAAAGGGATTTTTATACTTTTGTACGAGTATAATGACACTGGAATCCATTGGGAACTCCTCAATTCATTGAAAAAATGTTTACTGATCTTTTTAGTAACTTTTGCGACATCAGCTATAGAGTCCATTAATTCATTTTCTGAATAGTCTGTCTGTCTGTCTTCCTTTCGGCTTTTTCCCTTTTACTCGGGAGTCTCCACAGCGAATCGTCTGATTTGCACGTTTTTGATTTGGCAGAGGTTTTTACATCGGACGCCCTTCCTGTCACAACCCTTTTTTTTTTTTAGCAAGGGACAGAAACACGCTGATGGCTTTGCAGCCTACTCATGTCGAAAGTCAGCAATGGTTCTTTTACATGCCTCTCATCATAGACAGTGAGAGACATGGCCTGCCATTGATAACCCAGTTAGCTGCACTGGGGGAGACAGTAACAACCTTGTAGAGAGTGGGACTCAAACCTCCAACCTTTGGATCAGCGATCCAGCACCCTATACCAATAGACCACCACTGCCCCTATTCATTTTCCGAACAGCTTAATCCTAATTAGGGTCACGGGGAGGCCGGTGCCCATCTCAGCCAACTCTGGAGCGACAGTGGAGTACACCCTGGACAGCTCACCAGGCAATCCCAGGGCCAACAGTCACACAACCATTCACACTCACTCTTACACCTAGGAATGATTTGGTACACCCAATTAATCCACTGTGCATGTCTTTGGAGGGAAAACTACCAGAGGAAACCCACACAAGCATAGGGAGAACATGCAAACTCCACACAGAAACACCTGAGCTGGGAATCAAGCCCAGGACCTTCTTACCCTGTGGTGAACATGCTAACCACTACACCACCGTGCGACTAGAGTCTATTCAATCTCCCTAACAATACAATCAAGTCTCAAACGCAAGAATGGAAAAGTTTGCAAAAATGCAGGATATCCATTTTCAGTGCCTTTACAGCATAAACCACAACATTCAGGTCGAAACATCATCACAAAGCTTGCACCCTCCGGTTTCCTTCCACAATCCAAAAACATGCAAATTAAGTCAGTTACCATCCAAAACCTGGTATATGCCAGGGTGGGCTATCTCTCTGCTGAATTACTGCTTAGATTTTGGCCTTCCATTCTGAATCTTATGGTTCATGCCATTCTGATTTTCAGAAGTTGATACGGGATTATTATTACGATCATCACTATCAGCATCAGCGTCACCCTAAGTATCATCATCACCATTAGCATAATCACCACAACCATCATTGTTACTGGCATCACCATAGTATCATTATCATCAGCATTAGGCTCACTACCATAAGCATCATCATTACCATCATCACCATTATTATTACCATAAGCATCACTATCACTATGATCATTATCATTGTAATCACCAGTATCATCAGCACCCTAAGCATCAGTACCACCATAATTATGCATAACCAACCAATAAGCATCATCATCATCATCACTATTATATAACCAACACCATGAGCAGCAGCAGCATCACATCCATTGTTATCATCACCAGCACCATCAGCATTAGCATCAACACCATAAGCAGCATCATCACAAGGCTTTCAAACTGTGTTACCGTGTTCAACTTCAAAAGGCACAAAATAAGAAAGTTGATTCAGGAGCCATCATGAGAAAAATATAGTGTATAGAATCTGCCCTTAAAATGTAAATAAAACTAATCCAATATTTTTAAATTAACTTTTTACACTTTTTCTCCGAATATTTTGCATGTACCCTCCATATGATTGTCTCGAGTCCAGTGGGACCAGTTGAATTTGTTGTATTCCAGCATGAGCTGCTTATGTGTGGTCTGAGCTCAGCTTTGGCTTGTTGGACAGCTGCTATTATAGCCTGCACTATTAGTTTTGACAGCTACAACACGGATGTGTATATGAGATACTGGCATGTGGAGCTGCGCATATAAACCTGGGCTTTCCTCCGTGATGCATCCATTCCATGTCAGATCAGTGCATAATTACCTGGAAGAGTTTTTTCACCCATTAAACCTGGAGATTTATTATTTATTTCTGACATGGGTGACAGACTAGATCAGTTTACCAACTCATCCTGATAAGGTGAAATTCTAGATGAGAGCTTATGTGGGAAGTCCATGTTGAATTAGTGATTCTAGGGAAAGTAAATAAAGAAATACAGCAGTTTAATGAGTAAATTGAACAGATTACCGTATAGCCTATACATACAAGCATATTCGCTGTGTTGCTCTCTAAAGCCAGTATAACAGATCTGAGATGCACATCTGCTCTGTCAGTTGTAAAAAGCAACCTGAAGAGTAAGTACATTGATATCGGATTTATACCAGGTGTTCCCATATTTTTATTCCATAATACATCTGTAATACCTCATTTCTAGGCATAACACATCATTGATTACAATACTTTTTATTTTCCTTTTGGCTGTTCCCTTTCAGGCGTTGCCACAGCGAATCACCTGCCTCCATCTTCATGGAAGTCATATATTAATGATTGACATTGGATTTGGCATAGGTTTTTTACATCGGATGCCCTTCCTGACGCAACCCATTTAGCAAGGGGCAGAAACACGCTGATGGCTTTGCAGCCTACTCTTGTCAAAAGTCAGACAAAAATGGCCATGGAAGAGTTCCGAGGCAAAAGCCACTGTTAACAAAAAAGAATATCAAGGCAGAACTCACTTTTGCCAAAAATCATCTTGATCATCCCCAAAGCTTTTGGGAAAATGTTCTTTGGACTGATGAAACTAAAGTTGAACTTTTTGGGAGAAATGCATCCCATTATATCTGGCACAAAAGGAACATTGGATTTGATAAAAGGAACATTGTGCGAACAGTGAAACATGGTGGTGGAAGTGTGATGATCTGGGCTTGCTTTGCTGCTTCAGGACCTGGGCGACTCGTCATGATCAATGGAACCATGAATTCTGCTCGCTACCAAGAAATCCTGGCGAAGAATGTTAGTCCATCAGTTCGAGACCTCAAGCTAAAGTGCACCTGGGTTCTGCAGCAATACAATGATTCGAAGTACACCAGCAAGTCCACTTCTGAATGGCTAAAAAAGAACAAAATCAGGGTTTTGGCGTGACCTAGTCAAAGTCCCGACCTGAAACCTATTGAGATGCTGTGACATGACCTTAAAAAGGCTGTTCATGCCCGAAAACCATCCAATCTGGTTGATCTTAAACAATTCTGCAGACAAGAGTGGGCCGAAATCCCATCACAGCGATGTGAAAGACTCACCACCTCTTATCGCAAACACTTGAGTGCAGTTATTGCTGCAAAAGTTGGTTCAACCAGCTATTAGGTTTAGGGGCAATTACTTATTCACACGGACCCTTGTAGATTCAGATGTTTTTCCCCTTAATGCAATTGTCACTGAAAACTGAATTTTGTGTTTACTTGTGTTTTATATTTGTATAGTATTTAGGTTTGGTTATCTGAAATGTGTGACAGTGATAAACGTACAAAAAAATGTCAGAAATCGGTCTTTTGCACAGCACTGTATATGCAATCACTACACCGCAGTCACATGGGCTTTGAGCAGACAAATATAAAAATACTTCTCTGTCCAGTCACTGTTAAACCCCCTGTTCTTTGAATTAACGTCTTGTTTGTTAAATAAAAAGACACATGTTATTTAAGTTACCAGGCAGATATATTAAAAAAAGACGATTATCGGCTGGAAGAGCATGTGTAGAATGGAGACCTCAAAAGTGCGAGATAACAGGTTATACCTCATTGAGGCGGGACAAACCTGGAAACACTTATGACACAGCATCATCCTGGTTAATCCTAATTAGTATCAGGGGGAGGCTGGCACTCATTTCAACTGACTCGAGGCAAGAGCAGAGTACATCCTGGACTTCCTGACGAAAGTCAGCAATGTTTCTTTTTCACGTCGCTCACCACAGACAGTGAGAGACATGGCCGGCCTTTGATAACCCAGTTAGTTGCACTGAGGGGGGGGGGAGCAGCAGTGACGACCCATTGATAGTGGAGCTTGAACCCCTGACCTTAGGATCAGCAATCCAGCAACTTACCACCGGGACCCTAGTGCACATATTAACTTCAGGTACTTATTTATTTATTTATTTCATAACATATATTTTTTATTTGTTTAAAAAATATATAGACAACTCAAAGTGCCAGTACAAATTGCCTTACAGGCCATACCTGGCCCTCCGGTGGCCAATTAAATAGCCCAGATATATGACATCATAGGTCCCAACAATGTAAAGGTTGAGAACAAGTCAAGCCACCTCCAAGCCGCCTCCATCCCAGTTTGGAAAATGCTGTACATATTGAGATCAAAGAACAAATCTTAAGCATCTGCAGGGATATGCATGCTTTGTCGTGACACCTTTTAATTTATGACAGCGTTCAGTCTTTTTGGACCGGAGCCTCTTAGCATGGCACATCTCGACATGACATTTTTTGCTCACTCTTGCTTATGACAGCACTCAAAATCAGTACAGACTTTTTCTGTGCACAGGCCTCTTCAGGTTATCCACAGATCTTCAACTTGTACTGTTAGCTGAGCTCTGGGTGGTCCATTCCATTGACGACTTGGAGGTAGGCTTTCTGATGTTGTCATACTGAATTATTTTAATCTGTTCCTCAACTGAAGCATACAAAGCACAGGTTATACCTAAAGCAAAGAAAATCCCTGAAATGACCCATCCCTGTTCTCCCACACCCTGGACAGCTCGCCAGGCCATCGCAGGGCAGAAACACGCTGACGGCTATGCAGCTACTCTTGTCGAAAGTCGGCAATGGCTCTTTTATGTGCCTCACACCACAGACAGTGAGAGACACGGCCAGTCTTTGATAACCCAGTTAGCTGCACTGGAGGGAACAGTGACAACCGGTTGAGAGTGGGGCTTGAACCTCCAACCTTAGGATCAGTGATCCAGTACCTTTACCGCAAGACCACGACTGCCCCTTCTTGGGCTTTTAAAACAATTTTTCTTTTCAAAATGAATACTGCTTAGTAAGAATATCAGTAAAAATTTCAAACAGGCTCCTTCATGTCACTGCGAGCAAGGAGAGGGTCTACTCCAAATATCACAGCTACAAACAAAACCCTAAGCCTGATCCTTGATCCTGTTTTGCTTGAAGTTAATGTAAGAAGCAGAGAGAAAACAATTTTAAAATGAGATGTTGCTCATTAAAATAAAAGTTTAAATTGTAATGTCCTTAAAATTCTATTTCCTGTCAGGTTTAAAGGGACGGTGTCAGGGTTGTTTGAAGAACAACTATCCTGAATGGTGTAATCATGCAAGTTTTTATACTTAGACATAAATTAGGTTCATGCATTAAGTTTGTTCAGGAATTGCAATGCAATTTCAAGCTTTGAAAACGGTTTTGCCCATCGGTGTCTCCAGACCCTTTTACTGGGACATGTGCCCCAATGTAAATGCCACAACTATTTTTCAGCAATATTGAGTGTTTATACGTGCATTAATTCAGATAATTACTAAGCACTTATATATTATTTAGGACTATCTGATGACATCATCATACATGATTTACTTGGTGTATAAAGCTTGTTATTTCTCAAACTTACTCTGTGCAAAGTTAGCCAAAGTTGATGCTATTTTGAGCTAAAACACAAAAACAAGTCCATCAAGCATCATGCCCAATATTTCTGATAATTAATTGTGTTTCTTAAACTACTGGTATATTCAAATAATTAATGTCTTTAAAACGTATTGCATGTAATTATACCCACAAATATTTCATTCAGAACTCAGATAAAGTCCTTGTTCACCATAGGCATGCTCATTTGACCTTAAATGGCCTTGACCTTGTCAAGTAGTCATCATATTAAGCTTAATCAAGCAAAATATAAAACCGTTTTTATTAAATATTCACTCCAACAAATTTTTATTGTAATTAATTGGTGTTAACTGTACTTAAATTTGTGTTAAATGCTTCACCCCTTTGTCAAAAAAAAAAAAAAAAATTTGCTGACCTTTGGATCAGTAACCCATCACCTTAACCAGTAAGCCACCACTGCCCTATTTCACAGTGAGCTACCAACTGACTGTTTTTCCAACCTCTTTCTTATTTCCCATTTTAATTCAGTAAAATAAGGTGTAAATGCTATAACTATTGGATACTGATTGCAAAAGTATACCACTCAAGCGTAACATGACACTATAACAGTAATTTTAATTTTTTTGTAAAACGAATTAACATCGTACTAATTGAAACGTTATTGCAGATGTCATCATGAGTATCAGAAAATTCTTCACAATAATTATTTTATTATTTAGATGTAATAGTATGCTTTGGTGGCACATTAGTGGAGTGGTTTGTACTCACATTAAAAAGGCCTGAGTTGGATTACCAGCTCGGGTGTTTCTGTGTGGCGCTCTCCCCGTACTTAGGTGTCCGTTGGGTACTCCAGTTTCCTCCCACAGTCCGAAAAACATGCACAGTAGGCTAAGTGGCTTTTCCAAATCGCCTCTAGTTGTACATAGGAAGTATAAACAGTTGTGTGAGTTTTGGCTCTGCGATGGCCTAGCAAGCTGTTCAGTGTGTACCCTGTATTACCGATACCAATAAGGGGGTTCAAGTGATTACAAATGCTTGTATGAGTGTTGAATGTTGAGAATGAGCCCTGTGATGAGCTGCCAAGCTGTCCAGGGTGTACCCTGCCCTCGTTCAGAGTCGGCTAAGTTGGGCATCAGCTTCCCCACGACCCTAATTAATAATAAGCAGCTAAGAAAATGAAAGAATAGATGAGAACACTTTTTCTGCCATAGAAAATGTTGAAGATATTAATGTACGTTAAAATAAATATGTTCATATAATCCATCGTTCATTTTCTGTAACTGCTTAATCCTAATTAGGGTAATGGGAGGCTGGCGCCTATCCCAGCTGGCTCCTGGTGAGGGCAGAGTACACTCTGGACAGCTAGCCAGGCCATTGCAGGGCGGAAACACGCTGACGGCTATGCAGCTACTCTTATCGAAAGTCAGCAATGGATCTTTTACATGCCTCACACCATAGACAGTGAGAGACATTGCCGGACTTTGATAACCCAGTTAGCTGCACTGGGGGTGTTCATATAGTCATTATTTACATTATCTACATTTTTACCTTTAACAGTGTGTGTTGTTGTAAAGCAGTTGGGGCCTTTTGTTTGCTTGGAGTTTGTTTGCTGTTCCTTATTCATCCTGCCGACATGACCAAGGTAGTTTGTTGCAATACCACATACATCATACTTAAAAATAGACAAAACAACGTTTCCGAATGTTTACATTACGTGAACATATGACTGTCTATAGATTACAAGATTAGAGCTTTTACATTAGATCTGTCTCTTTTCACTGACTGTACATGAACTCTACTTTCTCCCAGATGATTGATGTATCCTAGAAATGTTATGACTGCTTTGTGAAAATTGCACTTCTCCACTTTTACATGTAGGTGGTGCAAGAGGAGCTTGGTGCAACTTGCATTGTTTGCATCTTGAGTCACATTATAACGAATAGATGTGGCAAATGAGTTCATTTGTTCTAAATAAATGATGAATCAGTTCCAGAAATCTGAAATGATTGAGAAAGTTTACAAATGTACACAGCGGCTAAATGTATGGAACTTTGAGCTGGGCATAATCCAAAACTATAATTAAATGTTTTATATGGCTTAAGAATGGAGAGTTCACCATTTGACTTTGACTTTTTTTTTTTTTTTTTTTGCCTGACACAGGATTGAATAAGTATAGCCGTCAGCGTGTTTCTGCAATGCAATGGCCTAGCAAACTGTCCAGGATGCACACTGCCATTGCTCGAGTCTGCTGAGATGAGTGACTGCCTCCCCACAAACCGAATAAGGATTAAGAACCAATCATAAGATTCAGGAAGTTTTCTGATATATGGCCCCCCCTCAGATGTGCCTAATTTTCAGGTTCTAGAACCAAACAGTTTTTATTATAAGGTCTCTGGAACGGTGCATTTTTTTAGGGTCAAAATTGAACTTGAATATCACAACAGCCCACCTTCATTTTGATAGATGTCAATCTACTATGGCAGGAGCTCCGAAAAATTGTAAACTTTCAGTGATAAGTCACCGCCTGTCGGGTCACTGCAAAACACTACTTTTTTTTTGTAAATGTGATACTTACAAAGGAGGCATTGGACTGTGCCCTCAATATGCCACTCTCAGTTTCAGTTATGCATGATAGAAATCTACCAGCCATAGTCTACACAACACTATAACACTAGAAATTAATATGGGATGATGAGGGCACAACAGTACAGATTTTGCTAAAGTTGGTCAAATAATCATTTTTCATGTTGTTTAAGGATGCATGACTGGATGCGTCCTCATCAGATTTGAATTCTTTTTTATCATATAACCCTGTATGTTTTCTCAGTATTATATCAAGATTGTAGTGGGTTACAGCTGAATTAACTCTTTCCTGAACATTACAATGTGGTGTATATTTAAAAATGGATATGAATCAAAATGCTCTCAACATTTTTTTAGAATACAAAAAGCTCAAACACAAATATAATGCGATGAAACCAAGTCAGAGACATGCCCTTGGGGTGCTTGACAATACAACAGCAAATGATCTCGGTGGCACTGACAAAAGTTATAAACAATGACAAACTACATTTCAATGAAGCTAAGTTACTCTCAGACAAACCCGAGGCTGGGAAACGTGATATCAAAGTCGCATACAAGACGCACTGCACTGACCAGAATGATTGTGCCACTCACTGCTGCACATTTGCTCTTACTAATTGTTCGGCACTCTTTCAGAACTAAATATTTTCCCAGTGCATATAAAAGTAATCTCCGAGTCTGGGGTTTGATCCACTTCGAAGTTGACACATTGCCGCTGTCAATTTTGGAAATGATTGTTATGAATTTATGTCCACTTAAACTCTTTAAATTTAATTATTTCTGTTCAATTACAGTAACATATATTGAATTTAAATTATGCACATGATTTGCTGTTCTCCCAGGTTACCTCCAACAACACAAAGCACATTCAACACCACCAATGTTATTTAAAATAGTTTATTTCAAAGTTTTATTTGCTTCATTTTTTTATCACTGTAAGATTTTAGACATTTCTTTCTGTATCAAATGTAACGTTTTCAGGTATATGTGTTTATACGGGTCAGTCCGCATTTATATACTCTTTGTGACAAATTCATGACAGATCACGGTAAGGCTGCACACCATGGTGACGTATTCTGTAAAATCCACAAGACCATCAGAATTACCATCCAGATCGTTAAAAAACTTGTCCACTTGGGCCTTGTCTGAGGCTTTCTGTGAAGCAAGACATGAAAAGACACAGCAGGTGATTTCACTTTTTAATCCACAAGAATTGTGTAGAATTTATAAACTGGTCAATATATTTCTTCTACAATGTCTGGAAGCACCTTACCCCACAAACATCTCCCATTTGTTCTTCCAGCAGTAATTTTAGCTCTCCTCTGGTCAGAGTGCTTGGGTCTCCCTCCTTGTCAGAGTATTTATGAAAGGCATGAATAAGCATTGCCATGGCCTTCTGCACTTCAGTCATGATTCCTTCTGGAAAGAAAATAAATAAAGATTAAAAAAAAATTATATATTCTTTATTTATTCCCATGAGTATTACTTTCTCCCTGAATTTAGATCTTGTAAAGATTAAAAAAAAAATCCCCCTTAGTCTCATTAAATTAATAAATACACGTCACTCGGAAAAGCAGTGGTATTTTGCTTTACAGAATGTTGTCTATGAACACCTACACGCCTGTGCACTTGATAATTCAGTTCAGCTGTTCATTTGTGGTAGTTGCTCTCTCACGACTGTCCTGGCAACAGGGTGTGGCACAACTAACTGTGTCCTTAGGGAAGTAAAAGGCACCACACACACAAAAAAACTTCCGTCTGTGTTCTGATTGGCTGAAAAAAAATCCATAACAGAGGAGAAATGGAATGATAGGCAAAAGAGGAGGAGGGTGGACTGAAGAGGAGTGGTAAAGTCACTCAGTTTAAACACAACAGCAGATTATGGACAACGCCCGGACTGTTCTATAATTAAGACATAAAGAAAGTAAGGAAAGGCTTCGTCTCTGTTTTGTCTGTTTCTCTTACTGACCAAAGGATTTTTTTTTTTTTTGGAGATTTTTTTATATTGCATTTATGTCTCAGTTTCATAACCTGCAGTCAAAGTGTGTGTTTTGTATGTGTGTGTGTGTGTGTGTGCATGCGAAAGAGAGCGAGAGAGAGAGAGAGAGAGAGAGGGAGAGAGAGAGAAAGAGAGAGAGATATGCTGCACTAACCCAGATCATGTAAAAAAAAAAAAAAAAGAAAGCATACAGGGGAAAAGTACTAGCAACATTTAAAAAATCAAACAAACAACAGAAAATCTAGCAATCTAAATTCGATTCAATGTAGGATCCAAAACATATATATTTTACAGAACATTTTCTACAGCGCACCCACAACAAATACTTCCAACTTTTTTTCTACTCACCTTTAAGTTTGCACACAGCTTTGGCCAAGCAAAAATGAAGAGAGAATGGAGAAGTGAGTCAAACAGATGTGGACCTTTCTTTTATACAGCAGCTGAACCCTCTGCCCCATCCACCCTTTATTCCCACCCAGTTTTCCATCTTGCTCCATCCCCTTTTCTCCCTTCCTCAATACATGTAAAAGCATCACTGGTTTATAAATTCACCTTAATTACAATACGCTAAAGTATGCCCGAGTTTTCCACGCAACATCATTTTTCTATTTTTCACCCTGTTATACAAACTCGTTTTTAACGTTGTAAAAGTGCATCATATTATCATGTTCTCTGGTGCAAATACTGCTTTATATAACTGTATAATGGTGTTTTATTTCTCTGTGTTTTGCTATACTTAAATGCTTGCTGAGAATAATCAAATGATATGCTTAAGGGGCCATTCTTCATGTCTATTGTAAAAGTGCTTACTTAAACAAAAGTGCATGCTGAGACACCTGTGACACACTGAGCCTTCTGCGGTCTGTGTGACATTGAACAGACTCGACAGTTTCTAGTTCGGTGGTGTCCTCAGCTGCAGATCACCTCGAGGTCAGGAGTGGACAGGGTGAAACTGATGTGTGTGGAGGGGGGGGGGGGGGTGTTTGGGGGTTGTTATGCACCCGGAAAGAGCCCAGACTTATCGCATCTTGTTGAGACAACAACACAGCGTAGACCCAGTCACAAAACCAGGAAGAAGGAACCTGCTCTGAAGCCCTTAAAAGCACACACCCGCGAGCCTTAAGACAGACCCCAGACCTTTTCTAGCATGACTTTGTGCATGTACTGCTGGTCTCCGTCCTTTGCAAACGACGCAATAAAGCTTCTCATATTCAACTCAAAACCAGTCTCCAATCGTCTTCTTTCCACATTCAACGGACTCAACAACGTATAAAATGGATTCAACATATCTAGCTTCTTTTACAGTATGAACCAGGATTTTACATTTATATATTATAATATAAATACATTTATGAACTTCATTTGTAGACAATAGTATCAAATGTAAATACAGCAGTAAACTAGAGTAAAAAGTGCAATATATTGATGCAAGTCTGACGAAGTTTCATGAATAGATTATAGTTTAGGTATGTGTACAGTAAAACTTGATGGGCCCAGATAGAAAATTACAAACCATTGCATTGATGCAAAAAATCTGTTATAGATTGAACTTTCAGCCAGACCCAGGAATTTCTGGAGCTGAACAGTTCAACAGATAGGGTTTATTAACTCACAGCAGACGCTACAGATAAAAAAGTGACAAAACACTAGAGGTGCCGATGAAAAAAAAAATGGTAACAAACACTGGAGACTGTGGCTGGGAAGGCTGGCTGCACACAGAGTGATAACTAGGCAAGTAGAGAACACTAGGACGCGACTGTGTGAGATTGAAACAATCTTCTGTCAGAAAGGTGAAGGTGCAGCAGTTCTTTATAGTGGGTTGATTGAGGAGTGGGATCAGGTGTGCACTGCTGCAATCAGCCAGAGGTAGATCAGCCACAGCCTTCAGCCATAGTCTGCACTGCTAGGGAGAAAACAGGGTTAGAGCAACACAGGAAAACCAAAATGAATCCTCAATAAACACATACCATAACAGTACCCCTTCCCCAAAAGAATGCCACTTGGTGTCTGACCAGGCTTGTCTGGAAACCTGTTGTAGAAGTCCATCAGTAGGTTGAAGTCTAGGATCAGTGATTGAGAGACCAAGGAGAACTCCTCGGGACCATACCCCTACCAAGCCACCAGGTACTGGTAGCCGTGATCCCACCTGTGGATATTCAATATGCAGTTGACTGAGTAAGCCGGGTGTCAATCAACAAGCTGGGGGAAGGGGTAGAGGATCAGTGGGAGGATGAAGGGGGGCTTACCACAACAGGTTTCACAAGGGAGACATGAAAGACTGGGTGTACCCTTTTGGCAATTAGACTGAAGGTGGTAGCCTGAGGTGAAGCTGGTAGAAACTCCTAGGGTGTCACAAAAAAACTTTCCATACCCTGGATGCAAACTGGGGGCCTTGGTCCAAAACTATTTACTGGGGGATACCATGAAGGCGGAAAATATGCTGAACCAGCAGGTCAGCTGTCTCCATTGCTGATGGGAGCTTGGGTAGGGGGCTGAAATGGACAGCCTTTATGATCTGGTCTATGATGGTTAGGATGGTGGTGTTGCCTTTGGATAGGGATAGACTTGTGATGAAGTTTATGGCAATGTGTGGCCAAGGGTGATGAGAGATGGGCAAGACTTGGAGGAGGCCCTGATGCATGGTCTGAGGATTTGTTTCAGGGACAGGTGGCACAGGCTGTGATGAATTACCTGGTGTCCGTTGCTATGGTTGGCCACCAGAAGCACTATTAAAGGAGAAAAAGGGTCCGGTGAATCCCATAGTGGCAGGCCATATTGGAAGAGTGCCCCACTGGAGCACTGGAGTTCTTGCGGGTGGTGGTACATATAATCACCCCTGTCGACATCCTTCAGGCTCTGTTTCCCCCTGCTGAGCATCCTGAACCAGTTGCTCCACCTTGCATCCAACCACACAGGAGGAGGGCAAGATGGCTTTTGTAGCAGTTTCTTCCTCTCCTGAGGAGTAACGCCAGGAGAGAACGTCTGGTTTGATGTTTCGTGAGCCAGGACGATAGGTGAGAGTGAAGTTAAATCTCCACAGGTAAAGGGGCCATCATCCCTGTCGGGAGTTCAGCCTCCACGCTGAACAAAGGTAAGAGAGGTTCTTATGGTCCTTCCAGATGATGAAGGGGTAAGGACACTCCCTCCAACCAGTGCTGCCATTCTTGGAGTTCCAAGACCACTGCCAGCAGCTCTCGATTCCCCTTCATCGACAGGAGAAAAATGCATAGGGATGGAGCTTCTGGTCTGCAGGGGACTGCTGGGAGAGGACCCCCCCCCCCACTCCTGAATCCGAGGTGTTAACCTCAACAATGAACTGCAGTGTAAGGTCTGGATGAATCAAAACGGGCATGAACGAACTTTGCCTTTAATTTATCAAAGGCTGTCTGGGCACTGGGGGACCATTGAAAAAATGTCTTTACTTAGGCTAGCTGAGTGAGACGGGCTGCTATTGTTAAACCTGGGGTGTGTGCGTAGGACTCATAGATGCAGGACACCAAAAGAAAGTTCAACGATTTATTAAACACTAGGGATAGTAAATTACGGGACTACTAAGTCAAGTGAACTGGTCGAGCATGAAGCAAGAACCAGGGGTCAAAGAGAAAGCCGAGGAGCAGAGTCACGGGGAAAACAATCTTTTGACATCGGAGGGAAGCGCGCCACTCCCATTTATAGCTGGCTGCTTGCTGATTGCAGATAGGGACCAGGTGCACTCTGCTTGGAACTCGCCTACCGGCAACCGCCACACCCCTCGCCAGCACCTGCAATGATTAAAGAGGAGTTAATTCCACCAGCCAGCACAGACCATGACAGCTATGTGGCTATACAGATGCTTCCTGACTTACGTTCATCCCTCTTACGTTTTTTTTTTTTTTTTAAGTCAAATTTTGAGTTTAGACGTACCTATGTAGTACGCTGACGTAATGACGCTGCGTCCATTGTTTACAAATGAGACTGAACGTGCCTGTCCTTCCCAGTTCAGTTCATATATATATATATATATATATATATATATATATATATATATATATATATATATATATACACATACATACACACACACACACACAGAGAGATGAATTAACTATCTGTAATTAACTAAATTAGAATTAACCCAAGAAAGAGAACTCTCTGCTCTGCTGATTCACATCAATAATTCACATCAATGATTCACATCAGTGCAGGCTGAGTACTAAACGAGTTCAATGGCGCCCTTGCGCACTTAAAAGACCGAAAGTCCATATAACCTGCGCTTTGTTTCAAGCAAGTGCACGACTTTCGGTATTGAGCGCCTCACATATTGTAAGTGTTGATTAGCTGTTTTAAGCTTCATGTAAAGTGAGTCGGCTCAGCTTCATGTCATGTGACCATCCATCGACCATCAGAACAATTTACAAGCAGAAAAATAGCATCATAGAGAATGTTAAAGGTTATATTTGATACTGTATTTGATGAGTGAATTTGATTAAAATTTATCAATTTGAAATTATTTTGCTTGAATATAATTTATTTGAAATTAATGTTGATATTATTTGATATATTTGATATTATTTGATATTATTTTACAATGTTATGTTTATAATAATTGATTTAGGGGTGTTTTATAACCGTCTAGAACCAATTAAAAACGTAAGTCGGGGAGCATCTATAGTCCTGAATAAACCTCCTATAAAAATTTGCAAAACCAGAATTTTCTGCTGTTGTTTGCACGCAGCCAGGACTGGCCACTCTGCAACTGCTTTCACTTTTTCCGGATCTGGTTTTAAATGCCCCTTTTTGATAGCCTAGCCTAGGAAAGACACAGACGACACATGAAATTCACACTTCACTGCTTTCACATATAGTTTGTTCTCCACAAGTCTTTCAAGGACCAATCTTACATGTTAAATATGCTCGTCATAACTCTTGGAAAAGATCGGTATGTCATCTAGGTAAACACATGTGAATCTATTCAGAATGTCTCCAAGAACGTCGTTGATGAACGCTTGGAAAACAGCAGGAGCGTAAGTCAAGCCAAAGGGCATCACCTGATATTTTAAGTGACCAAGGAGTGTGTTGAAGGCGGTTTTCCAGTCACCTCCTTCACGAATCCAGACTAGGTGATAAGCATTTTGTCGTCCAGTTTGGGGAATATGGCAGCGTTGTGGAAAAGAGTGAACGTGGAGTCAATTAGGGGAAGAGGGTATTTGTTTTTTACCTTGATGTTGTTAAGTCCAGTCTAGTCTATGCAGGGGCTCAGTTTTGTCTTCCTTTTCTACAACGAAAAAACATGCACCTACAGACGATGAGGGTCGGATAAGGCCTGCAGCGAGTGAGTCTGTGATGGATATTTCCATAGCTTCCCTCTCAGGTTTTGAGAGGTTAAAGAGTCTCTTTGTGGAGAGTACGGATCCAGGGAGCAACTCTATTGAACGGTCATAGGGCCGGTGTGGTGGCAAAGAAAGGGCTCGGTCCTTGCTGAATGTCTCTTTTAAGTAATGAGGTTGACTGAGGATGCTAGTCAAATCAATCTTCTCAGGTGGTACAGGAGTTTGGAAGCTTGGGGTGGAACAGCAGATAGTAGGCAGTGTTTGTGGCAATAGTCACTCCAATTGCGAATAGTGAGTGTAGACCAGTCTATGTGGGGATTATGGGTTTTTAACCATGGCCACCCCAGCACTATTGGAGTGAGAGGGGCCAAAATGACAAACAGTTCTAGGTGTTCATGGTGGTTGCCCGATAGGCTGAGTTTGACAGGTTGTGTTTTGTGTGTGACGCGTTCAATGAGTTGGCCATCTATGGCCAACACTTCTTCAGGGGTTTTGAGTTTGTACACTGGGAGGTGAGGGAGCTTAACTAGCTCCGAATCAATAAAATTGTCATCAGCTCCAGAATCAATGAAAACTTGAACGGGCAGCGTTTGTAGTGTACGTTAGTTTGAATGCGTTTGAGAGGGGTTGAGGAAGCTCGGTTCACCAGCGCCCCCTGCCTGCTGGTGAGCCCAGTACCGCTGGACACTGGGTGAGGTAATGTTCCTTCTCGGCACAGTAGATGCAGAGGCGGTTGATCAGTTGTCGTTGTCTTTCTTTCGGTGTCGTCTTGGCGTGGCCCAGCTGCATGGGCTCGTGGTTGACACCTGGGGCCGGTGAAAGGGAGTCCAAGTTGGCTGGTTATGAGATGGGGGGGGGGTGTTGTAAACCACATGGCAGACTGTAGATGGGATGACGGGTCGAGCCCTCCCAGGGCTCTTTCCATGCATCTCTCCCTCAACCTGTTGTCTAACCTTATAGCTAGTGCGATTAGCTTCTCGAGGCTAGCTGTCTCATCCCGTGCAGCTAACTCGTCTTTGATCCCCCATCTCCGGTGAGCATGGCCATTCCAGCCGCTTTCCATAGCTAATATCCAGAAATCTATAGTGTATTCTGTTACTGGTCATGAGTTTTGCTTTATTCTGGCGGCTAGCTTTCTTTCCTTTGACCGTGTGATCAGAAACTCTCTTCATTTTGTGTGTGAATTGATCATAGTGGGAGCATAAATCTTGGGTGGAAACTGCTAGCGCCCAAGATGATGCTTGGCCAGTAAACAAACTCATGATAAATGCAGTTTTTGCTTGGTCTGTGGTGTAAGTTAGTGGCTGTTGACTAAATACGAATGAGCACTGATGAAGAAACTGAGCACATGTCTCTACACTACCTGAATACCAAGCAGGTGAGGGAATGTGAGGCTCTTGGAATATGGCTGGTGCTGCTGCCGGCACCGACGGTAGAGGACCAGGAGGAGGGGTCCGGGAGGCAGGCTGGGTGGAAATGGTGTCCATGCGTCCGCCGAGCTGCACCATGCTAGTGGCTAATCATTGTCGATTGTCCATTACTAGGTTTAGGGTAAAGTCATGTTGGACCAACATGGCTCCTTGGCTGGAGAATGTCTGTTTCAGCTATTCTGTCTCTGCTGGGTCCATATTGGCCAGAAGATTCTGTTATGGATTGAACTTTCAGAGGGACCCAGGAACTGCAGAAGATGATGAACAGTTCAACAGATAAGGTTTATTAACTCTCAGGAGATACTGCAGATTAAAAAATAAACATTGACAAACATTAGAGGTGCCAACAAAAATAAAATGGTAACAAATACTGGAGACGAAGAAAAACTGGACACTGTAGTTGGGAAGGCAGACTGCTTACAGAGCGATAACCAGACAAGTAGAGAACACTAGGAAGCGACCGAGTGAGATTGAAACAATCTTCAGGCAGAAAGGTGAAGGTGTAGCAGTTCTTTATAGTGGGTTGATTGAGGACTGGGATCAATGCAGCCATGAGGTGGGGGGGGGCACTAACCAGTGTCTCTTCCCCTCATGCCGGTCCCAAGCCCAGAGAAATGCAGAGGGTTGTGTCAGGAAGGGCATCCGACGTAAAACCAATGCCAAATATTTATGATGCAAATCAGAAGTATTACCCCCATACCGGATCGGTCGAGGCCCGGGTTAACAACAACCGCCATCAGTGCTGTCAATCAACAGGGTGCTGATGGAAATTGGACGACTGTTGGTCGAAGATGTCAAAGAAGGAGAGGTGGGAGGCGTGTCCGTAGGCAGAGAGAGAAGAGGAAAGGTATGAGTCTAGGACTGAGAGTGAGGACTTTGAATGTTGGAACTATGCAAAGAAAAGGTAGAGAGCTGGCTGACATGATGCAGAGGAGGAAAGTGGACATACTGTGTGTTAAGGAGACCAGGTGGAAAGGTATCAAAGCTAAAAGCTTAGGAGCAGGGTTTAAGCTATTTTATCACGGTGTGGATGGGAAGAGAAATGGAGTAGGAGTCATCTTGAAGGAGGAGTTTGTCAGGAATGTTCTAAAAGTGAAAAGAGTGTCAGACAGAGTGATGAGTCTCAAGTTAGAAATTGAAGGTGTAATGCTCAATGTTGTTAGTGCTTATGCCCCACAAGCAGGATGTGAGCTAGAAGAGAAGGAGAGATTCTGGAGTGACTTAGATGAAGTGATGCAGAGTACCCCCAGAGGTGAAAGAGTGGTCATTGGTGCAGACTTCAATGGACATGTTGGTACAGGCAACAGAGGGGACGAGGAAGTGATGGGCAGGTTTGGTATCCAGGACAGGAACGCAGAAGGACAGATGGTGATAGATTTTGCAAAAAGGATGGAAATGGCTGTGATGAATACTTTCTTCCAGAAGAAACAGGAGTATAGGGTGACTTATAAAAGCGGAGGTAGGAGCACACAGGTAGACGACATCTTGTGCAGGCGATGTAATTTGAAGGAAGTCAGTGACTGCAAAGTCATAGTGGGTGAGAGTGTTGCCAAACAGCATAGGATAGTGGTGTGCAGGATGACACTGATGGTGAGAAAGGTGAAAAAGGCAAAGGCAGAGCAGAAGACAAAGTGGTGGAAGCTGAAAAAGGAAGAGTGTCGTGTTGTCTTCAAGGAGGAGTTGAAACAGGCTTTGGGTGGCCAGGAAGTGCTTCCAAATGACTGGACAACCACAGCAAATGCTATCAGGGACACAAGTAGGAGAGTACTTGGTGTGTCCTCTGGAAGGAAAGTAGATAAGGAGACTTGGTGGTGGAATGAGGAAGTGCAGGATTGTGTACAAAGGAAGAGGTTAGCGAAGAAGTGGGACATTGAGAGGACCGAAGAGAGTAAACAGGAGTACAGGGAGACACAGCGTAAGGCGAAAGTAGCAGTGGCTAAGGCCAAACAAAGGGCATATGATGACTTGTATGATAGGTTGGATAGTAAAGAGGGAGAAAATGATCTATACAGGTTGGCACAGCAGAGAAATGGAGATGGGAAGGACGTGCAGCAAGTTAGATTGATAAAGGACAGAGAGGGAAATGTATTGACTGATGACAGAAGTGTGCTGGGAAGATGGAAAGAGTACTTTGAAGAGCTGATGAATCAGGAAAATGAGAGAGAAAAAAGAGTAGAAGAGGTGACCATTGAGGAGCAGGATGTAGCAAAGATCAGTAAGGGTCAAGTGAGAAGGGCATTGAAGAGGATGAAGAATGGAAAGGCAGTTGGTCCTGATGATATACCTGTGGAGGTATGGAAGTGTCTAGGAGAGGTAGCAGTAGATTTTCTGACAAGAACATTCAACAAGGTACTAGAGAGTGAGCAGATGCCGGAGGAGTGGAGGAGAAGTGTGCTGGTGCCCATTTTTAAGAACAAGGGAGACGTGCAGAGTTGCAGCAACTACAGAGGGATAAAGTTGATGAGCCATACGATGAAGTTATGGGAAAGAATAGTGGAAGCTAGACTAAGGGCAGAGGTCAGCATTTGTGAACAACAGTTTGGTTTCAGGCCAAGAAAGAGCACCACAGATGCAGTGTTTGCTTTGAGGATGTTAATAGAGAAGTACAGAGAAGGTCAGAGGGAGCTACATTGTGCCTTTGTGGATCTGGAAAAAGCATATGACAGGGTGCCAAGAGAAGAACTGTGGTATTGCATGAGGAAGTCTGGAGTGGCAGAGAAGTATGTTAGAGTGGTGCAGGACATGTATGAGAGATGTAAGACAGCGGTGAGGTGTGTTGTCGGTGTGACCGACGAATTCAAGGTGGAGGTGGGACTGCATCAAGGGTCAGCTCTGAGCCCCTTCTTGTTTTGCTATGGTGATGGACAGGCTGACAGACGAGGTGAGACAAGAATCTCCATGGACTATGATGTTTGCAGATGACATCGTGATCTGTAGTGAGAGCAGAGAACAAGTGCAGGAAAATCTAGAGAGGTGGAGGTATGCCCTGGAAAGGAGAGGAATGAAGGTTAGCCTCAGAAAATCAGAATACATGTGTATGAATGAGAAGGACCCAGGAGGAACGGTGATGTTACAGGGAGCAGAGATAACAAAGGTAGAGGATTTTAAGTACTTAGGCTCAACAATCCAGAGCAATGGAGAGTGTGGAAAAGAGGTGAAGAAACGTGTGCAGGCAGGCTGGAATGGTTGGAGAGAAGTGTCCGGTGTGATGTGCGATAGGAGAGTGTCAGCAAGAATGAAGGGAAAAGTGTACAAGACGGTGGTGAGGCCAGCGATGTTGTATGGATTAGAAACAGTGGCGCTGAAGAAAAGGCAGGAGGCAGAGCTGGAGGTAGCGGAGATGAAAATGTTGAGGTTCTCTCTGGGAGTAACGAGGATGGATAGGATCAGAAATGAGTATATCAGAGGGACAGCCCACATAAGATGTTTTGGAGACAAAGTCAGAGAGGCTAGATTGAGATGGTTTGGACATGTACAGAGGAGGGATAGTGAGTATATTGGCAGTAGGATGCTGAGGTTGGAACTACCAGGCAGAAGGCCTCGAGGAAGACCAAAGAAGAGATTTATGGATGTGGTGAAGGAAGACATGAAGGTCGTTGGAGTCAGAAAAGAAGATGGTGGGTGAGGTGGAGGCGGATGATTTGCTGTGGCGACCCCTGAAGGGAGCAGCCGAAAGTAAAAGAAAAAGAAGAAGATTGAGGACTGGGATCAGGTGTGCAATGAGCCAGAGGTAGATCAGTCACACCTCTCAGCCGCAGTCTGTACTACTGGGGAGAAAACCAAAATGAATCCTCAATAAACACACACCATAACAAAAGCTTCCGCATGTACTATACTCAAGAATCAAAACCAAACAGAAATAGCAGGACGTTAAGCATTAAATTGGCTTTTGGTGTAATTTAAACAACACACACACACACACACACACACACACACACACACAGAGAGAGAGAGAGAGAGAGAGAGAGAGCAGAAAGCAGGCACGCAACAGTATTTTAACAGCAAACAAGTCACAGATAGAGCATTAATGGAAGAATAATACAACGTATATCCAGAAAGAAAAACAGGCTTAATACAGACTGCAAGGTAATGCACAAATGGTCTGAATACAGACATAAAATCAAGACTCAACTAGCAATCTTACAGGTTTTACAGAGTCCAAAATGTCTGAAATATCACCATAAAGAGAGCAAAGGATATCTGTGCATGAGATAGGTGATCTTTTATTAATATATCTGCAGAGGTAGTGTATTGAATCAGATTGACTTACGGAGCTCATGGCTGTGTTGATGACCTGCAATATGGTGGTATAAACACAGGTGACGTCATTGTGTGACATAGTTGCATAAGCTTTATATCTGTTGTACAATAAATGTGAGAGGGCTTTGGCAGAAATAACTTCTTGCAGAAAACCTGGACTTCAGTTTCCTTCAAAATCCTTTCATCTGCACAAGGTTGGAGGGTTTTCTTGCATGAATCTCAATGCCTTTTTCAAACCCACCAAAACACACACACACACACACACACACACACACACACACACACACACACACACACACACACACTTCAAAGAGATTCAATCATAGGCTTTGCCTGGGCTTGCTGCACTTCCTGGGCATTACCAGCTTTGCTTTTGGAAATATGTTAAGCCAATCCCTCTTTGGGAGTTTCCCTGAGTGGTGTCCAATTCCACTACATCTTGAACCATTTATTGCTGCCATGATGAGTAGCATGTGATTTTGTTTTTATTTTGTCCATATCCTGATCTGTGCCTGCTGATTTTTCTCTCTGTCCACATTTATCTTCGTCTAAGTAGCTTGTATAACTCATCCTTCTATAATATAGCCTTTTGATTTTTTAAAAATCCGTTCTCTGTACAGTATTTGTTTTATAGTTTATACCATTGCATATAAACATTAATTGGCCATTGTTAACTCTGACTGCTGATGCATTTATTCTTGTTATAATAATGACTTCTGGAAAAGTTCAAATAAATATGTTGATTTTATAGACTTGCATTAGTCACTCCATATTTCAAGCATATTCAAGGCTTCTTGTCTGATGTTTTGCAATGATATCTACATAGATTATTATAATATCAAATAAATATGCATTTCAGTTTGTTTTATGTTCACTGTTTTCTGTGTTCAATTTCTGCTCTCGATAAATGATCGGTTACACACACACACACACACACACACACACACACACAAAGCAGACAAATGGCAGTGTTTCTATGACACTGAGGTTTGTTCTTGATGTGACAATACAAATGATCAGACAAGAGTGAGAAAGCACAAAGGAGTGTGACACACACACACACACACACACACACACACAGAGAGAGAGAGAGAGAGAGAGAGCACATGTTTATGTTCACACAAACACTGGAATGGAAAAAGCAGAGGAGTTCTTGTGTGGGAAAAATTGGAAGAACAATGGAAAATAAAGTGAGAAAGAGAGACAGAATGGTTGCTTTAAATTGTGGTTTAATGATATGGAACAGAAGAGAGTGGGAACCTGGATTACTTGCTAAACTACAGTAATGATAGAGAATGAAAAGTGTACAGCACGAGGGTTAGTGGAAAAAAACAAGTTAGGGAGGAGTAATGGAGGAAGTGTCCTCATGTGACCCTTCCTGTCAGCCCCCTCACCCCCCCCTTATATAATAGGAATGAATCACTGAATCATACTTTAACTCTAATTTGTGGTACAACTGAGCTCTGTGTCAGCCAGCACAGAGTGTAAAGACCCTTTGTTGTGCTTTGCAGCTACAAATAACTGCACAAACTTAAAAAATCCTGAGAAGTTTGTTTGTTAACTTGTATCAGACATTTAACTTTTTATGCATGTTTTCTTAATGGCATTTCATCAGTCAAAAGCCTCAAAACACATGAGTAGAATTCTAGAATTGCAGTAAACAATACAGAATTTAATGAAGTCATGAAAGCGAATAGCAGTAGTACAAGTTGTTAGGGATTATGGGATGTTCCAGTTTATCAACAGGTCATCTATACGACTACCTTTACCACTACTGGGTAACCTGTATTACTGGGTAGCAAAGGGTTACCTGTCACATATATGAATGTTAACCAAACCTGTTAACCAAACCTGTCACATATATGAATGAAATTACTGAAAATTACAAACTCCATGGTGTGGTGTCCGTTGTGTAAGGCTGAACTAGAGTAAACCAAAATATCTCTGCTATGCTGAATCTCGTTCTTTTGGTGTCTTTTGGTGCCTTTTGGTGCATAATGACTAGGCGACTTTAAAAAAAAAAAAAAAAAAAAAAAAAAAAAAAATTAAAAACCTGACATCTGGTAAATTGTGAACCCCATATTAGAGATTAAAGATCAGATTAAACCTGTTTACCAGGGGTGCCCAATCCTGCTCCTGGGGTTGTATCTTGAAGACTGTCTCCAACCCCAGTGTGGCCATGTGACAGACCTAGTCAGATCTTACGTTTCCAAGAAGGTAGATCTCCAGGAGCAGGATTGGGCACCCCTGGTTAAAACAGACAGAATTAAGAGATTCACCAAATGAATGAGTGAGTGATTGAAGTTTATAATTGCTGTCAATGAGGCCAGAGTGAACCTCAGGTATTTTTGAGAGGAACGATAAATTAAAGATAGGATTATATTTATTCTGGATACTGGAATCTGCATCTGTGATTTCTTTGGGAGGTAGATTTTCATTTTTGAATGAACCGAGAGATTTCAGCCACTTAAAACTTAACAGACAGGAATAATTCTGCACAAGGTCCTGGGTCTGATTCACTACTCAGGCATTTGTGTGAAATTTGCATGTTCTCCCCTTGCTTTGCATGGGTCTCCTCTGGGTACTCTGTTTCCTCCCTCAGTCCAAAAACGTGCACAGTAGGTTATTTGGCTGTTCCAAATCACCCCTAGGTGGGAGCATGAATGGTTGTGTGAGAGCTGACTCTGCGATGGCTTGGTGAGCTGTCCAGCATGTACCCCACAATCACCCAGAGTCGGCTGAGATGGGCGCTAACTTCCCCGTGACCTTAATTAGGATTAAGCGGTTGAGAAAGTGAATGAATGAATGAATGAATGAATGAAAGATGGGAATAATTAAAAAAAATGGATAAAGTGAGCTGTGTGCTTCTTTACCAGATAAAATCAATTAAAAAAGGTAATAGAATTGTTACCTTGAACACATATGAAATGGAAGAGTATCAAGTAGATGGAAGATATGGTTCACAGCATTAAACAGTACTCTTGTATTTCCTTTTCCAGATTAAATTAGATTTGCATTACAGCCTGTAGATAGAGCATCCTTATAGTACCATATGTAAAAAAGGTAAAGTCTGTGGGATTTTTACACCCAAGCCATAGTGGCTCATCAGGCCGGTACTTATCCCCGGTTTCCATCGCGTGAAGCGACCAGGAGTTCAACTTCTCCTGGATGAGACGCTAGTCCATCGCAGGTTACCTTCCCAGTATATTTTTACTGGTAGCCATTTATACTGCTGGGTGAACAGAGGCACACTTGTGGTTAAGACCTTGCCCAGGGGTCTTAGCACAGTGAGGGTCTCAGTGGGATTCGAACTCACGACTTCCCGATCATGAGCGCAGCACCCTAACCACTATGCCACTGGTACCATATGTATTCATACATACAGTACCATATGTATTTATCATAAGGGGTCACAATTCCTGGATAGAATATTAATATAGCAGCAATCATTTACATTGGTATGTACACTGCCCCCCCAAAAGTCTTGCACTTTAATATTTTAATGGACTGCATTTAGTCTTGATCAAATGTAATATTCATGTCATTGTTGCTCTTGTTTATCAGCTCAAGGCTCAGCAACATTTATTCATTCATTCTTTTCATTACTAAAAACATTAATCCTAATTAGGATCCCTGGAAGGCTGGCGCCCATCTCAGCTGACTTTGGGCTAGGGCCGAGTACACAGAGTACGACTTGCCAGGCCTTCACAGGGCAGGAACATGCTAACAGCAACCAAATGGCCTACTCTTTACAAATGACAGCAATGGATCTTTTACAGAGAGAGACATGGCTGACCATTGATAAATTATTTAGCTGCACTGGAGAGACAGCAGTGCCAACCTGTTTGAAACCCTGACCTTGGGATCAGTAATCCAGTCTCTCCATCTGTTTGTTTGTCTTTTTGTCTGTGTACAAAATCCTGATCACACCCATGCATGAATTTTAACAAAACTTGGTGCTGACACCATTCCACTCCAAATTATTTGAGATTATTTAATTTGGAATGTCAAGATCAAAAGGTCAAGGTCAGAGAAAGGTTGCAAAGTTCTCTAAATACAGTACAACGCTTATAACTTCAAAACAATTTAAGTGAAATGTAAAATTAAAACAAAATCTTCAAACAAGAGAGGTTTTTAAATTCTTATTGTTTTTATTAATCAATTTGTTGGTTGGTTCATTGATTGATTGATTTCTTCTTTTCTTTACTTATGCTAATTGATTATGTCCATGTTTTATAAAACAGAAAATAAACATATGCATATTTAAATTTAGTACCAATATATGGAATATTTGCTACATTACCAATACTGAGTGGTAAACTCAATATGTTTTTTGTGTTGAGGGCAGGAAATGGGCCTGATTAAAATTCTTATTCTCACCTCAGAAGTCTCGAAAACGTCATAATCTGTATGGAGGAAGTATTGAAGAAGGACAATGTCAAAAATAATCCTCCCGAATAAAAACAACAACAACAACACAGTGCAGTCATTAGCATGCAGAGTGGATGGTGAATGCTTGTGTAACTCTAGGGTAGATATCATGGCAACTCCATCCTATAAATAGTAACCAGAGGCAGGCACAACACTGACATTAATGCATTGGTGAAAATGGAAATTGTTTTGCATTGTACTGAGCTTGTCATCGGCTGCTTGCACTTTAGATTCTGCCTATAGGTTGGGAGCAGGAGGACTGAGGAGTGATCTGATTTCTGTAGGGGGAGGGCTTTGTAAACATTGTCCAGAAAGTTATGGCCATGTGTTGGAAAGACAACATGCTGGTAGTACTTCGGCAAAGCATTCCTCAGGTTCTCCTTGTTAAAGTCACCAGCCATGATGAAAGCAGTCTCAGGGTAGTGTTTTCTGCTGGTAGATATTCTCGTACAGTTCGTACAGCGCCTGCGTGGTGTCTGCTTGGGAGTATGGGGTGGGGTGGGGTGTGTGTGTAATAAACAGCGATGCAGATAACTGGTGTAAAATCTCTGTGCAGATAAATAGGCCTGTCATGGTTTGACCATGAAGTGTTCAAGATCAGGAGAACACCCTGACGAAACTGTACATCCACACACCACCAATTGTTGGCCCTAATGCACACGTTGCCTCCTTTGCACTTGTCTGATTCCTCTGTGTAGTCCTGGAGAGGCTCTCAGGAACAGTAGCTGAGTTGGGAACTCAGGAGTCCAGCCATGTTTATGTAAAAATAAAGACATTGCATTCCCTAACGTCCCGGAGGAAGATTATCCTGGCCCATAGTTCATATATCTTATTTTCCAAATTTTGGACTTTAGCAAGAAGAAAGCTGGGAAGCAGGGTCCAGTGTGGTCAGGAATTCGTCTCTTTTCCCCCTTTTCCACTGGCATCATTTCCCTGCAGGTAGCCAAGGTAAGCCATCTGTCTGTCTGTCTTCCTTTCGGCTTTTTCCCTTTCACTCGGGAGTCGCCACAGCGAATCATTTGATTCGCACGGTTGATTTGGCAGATGTTTTTACGTCGGATGCCCTTCCTGTCACAACCCTTTTAGCAAGGGACAGAAACACGCTGACGACTTTGCAGCCTACTCTTTACGAAAGTCAGCAATGGTTCTTTTACATGCCTCTCACCATAGACAGTGAGAGACATGGCCCGCCTTTGATAACCCAGTTAGCTGCACTGGGGGCAAGGTAAGCCATCTCCATACATTAAAAAGTCTGTTTGTGGGGTCCAAGATTGTAAATGTTTTCGGATGTCCAGAAGTTTGTCTGCCGTAAGTGATAACCACTTTGCTTGTTTCCAGAAAGGTATAGCAGTAAGAATAGCAAGAAAAATACGAGAGAAAAAAAAAAAAGTGAGTATAACGACGAGTGGGAGCTACTATGCTTGATGGTGTCATCTTGGAAACCGTCAAACCATCATCCAATCAGTAATGCTACAGGTATCAACAGTAACGCTGATGTTCAGAAGCTGTCAAAAAGCTTCACTGAAAAAGGGATAATAAAAAATGTTAACAAATATTGTTGGCCAACCAGTCTGTGTTGTACAGTCAGTTCTTTTCAATTGCTTGTCCAGTTCATCCTCATTTTCGAGTATAAGTTCAGAGTCCGATTCTGATATATACCGGTACTGGTATGGATGCCGAGTTTCCTTCTCAGGGTGGTTAAAGTTCTTCAGAATACATCAGTCATGAATTCCTGGTCTCTAACTTCCTATGTTTGAGTGGGAATTACGAGTTTTAAAAAGCATTGATTATAAATATAAATGCTTTTTCACGCAAGTGATGAACTTTTGTCTTTTTTTATGTAGAATATATACTAGTAAAAAAACACTGAAGAATCTTGACACAGGGAGTTAAAAAAGTTACCTCTTCCGAGTCTTTGGATATGTGTGTGCTCTGACTTGAAGACAAGACTGACCCTCAAATTATCTAATTAAATTGTGACTTTAGATTCACTGGAAAGTTCCTGTCTGTGTAAACGAAATTAACATCATCACACTGCATTGCTTTATTAAAATGAATGTATTATGTAAGCTGTCATTTGCCTAGTAATAATAACATGAACAATTAATAGCGCACACAGAAGGGAATAACTTCCGAGAACAGAGCAGACACTCATGGACTGCGAACAGACAAAACACACAATTTCCTGCAAAGTTAAAAATCAATGGATCACAGCACCTTACGTGAAAGGTAATAAAAATTTGTGTATCTTTATTTCAGACCACAATGCGACAAAATGTGACATTTTGAATGGGGTTATTTCTTTCCTATAGTTTCTATTCTTACAGTATTTCATTCTTGACAATAGTTTACCATGTATTTGCAGGAAAACAAAACCTTTATTTATTTATTCTCCTTCTTTCTGTTCCTTTCTGTCTTTTAGTTTCTATTCATAGACTGTCTATCTTCCTTTCGGCTTTTTCCCTTTTACTCAGGAGTCGCCACAGCGAATCATCTGATTCACACGTTTGATTCGGCAGAGGTTTTTACGTCGGATGCCCTTCCTGTCATAACCCATTTTAGCAAGGGACAGAAACACGCTGACGACTTTGCAGCTACTCTTTATGAAAGGCAGCAATGGTTCTTTTACATGCCTCTCACCATAGACAGTGAGAGACATGGCTCGCCTTTGATAACCCAGTTAGCTGCACTGGGGGGGGACAGTGACGACCTTGTGGAGCGTGGGACTCGAACCCCCAACCTTTGGAGCAGTGATCCAGCGCACTATACCACTAGACCACCACCGCCCCTTTCTATTCATAGACTGGCTAGGTAAATAGGACAAAAATATTATACTGTGGTAAATAATAACAGCTCATCACAGGCATTAATCAGGCATCAAACATTCATAAACTTTTGACAAATTCATGAATGCAACTTAATAGTTGACAAAGCATAATTAAGGGTAAGTCAGTTGGGTTTTTACACCCAAGCCTTGTGGCTCATCAGGCCAGTACTTATCCCCGGTTTCCATCGCAGGTTACCTTCCCAGTTCATTTTACTGGTACCCTTTTATACTGCTGGGTGAACAGAGGCACACTTTTGGTTGAGACCTTGCCCAGGGGTCTTAGCACAGTGAGGGTCTCAGTGGGATCCGAACTCACAACCTCCCGATCATGAGCGCAGCACTCTAACCACTACGCCACCGGCCCCACAAAGCATAATTAACCCGAGATTAATACTATACCTGCCAGTAACAAATTCTTTCTGACAATGTCATGTGGGCCTGTCTGGGAACTAAGGTGTGGTTTTCATATTTGCCTAAGGCATGATTAGGCTGACTTGATCTGTGGTGGCTTTTTATTCTTTGTCATCATTTTTTTTGAATGTACAGGTGTTTGAGTCTATTCTATATTAAATGTTTTTGTCTATGTCAAATGTTCCCAAAACCATTGATTCTGCTTCAAAGAACTAACCTCTAACCCTTCGGATCACTAGAATTAAGGATTTAATGATAATGAAATGCCTGTTCTGTGATTAATTTGAAGAATTACATATATTTATTGTAAGCATGTTATCTGTACATATCTAATAGGGGTAAAGGCAGGAGAATAACAGGGAATTTAATAATGGAAAACAATTCAGTGAGACACAGAACACTTGGGAGACCTTGTGTGTGCATTTCAAAAGCAGCTGGTTACACGCTTCAAACCACTCCTTTAGAGATCATGAGATCGGTGCAAATGAAAGCATAATAAATACTTAAACAATATACATAAGGTCCATATGGTATATTTGCTTTAAACAACTGCTTAGCAATATCTTCAGCAAAACAACTAACGAATAACAAACTCATGAGCATTTTAACAAGTAAACAACAGTTTCCCTTCTAGTCCAGAAGCATATAATGCAACCACATGTAATAGGGGATTCCATTGTAATTCACTGTATGAATGGTAAGGCCCATGAAAAGGTAATATTTGCACAAGACTCAACGATGATAATTCAGTTTGGATACGATGATTTAAACAGAGCATGAAGATTGCAAAAAAAAAAAAAAAAAAAAAAAGAATTTTTCTCTTTTGTGATATACTAGGCAAGATCATTTAAGCTTTAAAACTATTGCACATAAAGTCCAGGGGAGCATTACTCAAGAGGGCCCAGCAAGGCAAAACATGCACATGATTCATGTATTCATAATGAACAGACTACATCATTGGTTGAAGGCACCTATACACATGCACACACCCTACAAACCATATTTACCCACAGAAAAGAGAATGACCAGCTGTGTGTGTGGGGGGTGGGGGGTGGGAGGTGGATGGGTGTGTACCTGCATGTGTGGTTGGGGCATTAAAACGCCAAAGAGTAAAAGTAAATGTCAGCTGAAAAGTGAGTAAACATATTAAACTTCCTGTCAGTCTCTGAGTTTTAGTAGGCCGAACCTCAAAGCTGTCACTCAGGTGTAGGATACTGAGATACTGCAGTAAAACCACTGAGATAGAATCTGTAAGGAACAACAGGTGCTGCTCCAGAGGTCCAGTGCTGCCACTGCTTACAGAACAGCTTACAGAACAACACTGAATTCCAAACAAAGAATAACATCGGATTCCATGAAAAGAACCTTATCCCATCTCTGAAACATGGTAGTGGCAGTATCATGGTTTGAGCCCGTTTTGCTGCATCTGCGCCAGAAGAGCTTGCCTTCATTGATAGAACAATGAATTCTGAATTATGCCAAGAAATACTAAAGAAAGGGTCAGGACATCTGTCCATGATCTGAATTTCAAGATAAAGTAGGTCTTGCAGCAAGACAGTGATCCTAAGCAAGTTGATCTTTCAAAAAATGGTGAAAGAAGAATAAAGTTAATGTTTTGGAATGGCCAAGTCAATGTCCTGACCTTACTTGAATTGAGATTTTGTGAATGGACCTGAAGTAAGCAGTTCATTCGAAGAACTGACAGAAATCTCAGAGTTGAACCTGTTCTGTATGGAGGAATGGCTTAAGATATGTCTAAGCCAATGTGCAGGCCAGATCAACAGTTTATCAACGGAGAATTAAAAAGGTCAATCTGCCATAAATGTTTAGTTGCAGAAGGGGTTAACACCAGGCACTGAAATCAAATGGTGCAAATGATGAAAATCAGGATGATGTATCTACACTGGTTCATAAAAGTTTGTAAGCAGTTAGGAATTGTCTATACAATAGACACTTTAACATTCGTGGTTTTGCACTTGCGCCCCTGCATATTCGCGGATTGCTGACTGACCCAGAAGTAACTGGCACGTGATTCAAATTCAGAAAATGGCTGTTCTCCCTCCTGCTGATTGGTTGAGATGTATACATTCCTTTTTTCTCATTTGCGCACAAGTTGTCAATGTGCTTTTTTGTGTGTGTTTTAGTTACCAGTGAAGCTCCATGATGCCACTCAAACCCTTTGCATCTTCTCTGGCTAAGCACCAGAAAACGGTAATGACATTGGATGTCTCTTCTGAAGAAATAAGACTTTCTCCTGAAGAAGCGACAGTTTATTCTGAAGTGTTTGAAGATGATTAATCATCTGAACTGTTGTCAAGTTCTATAGTATTACAATGTTTTTCAATTATTATTCGAGTGCAGTACTGTACCTAAGTTAATGTTTAGAATGTTTGTGGGTGAGATTTTATGTACTGTGCTGTAGTATGTTTATCCAAGTTTATCCTTTTGGTATCCAGTTTATGACACTTCATGTTATACACACACACACACACACACACACACACACACACACTGTGTACAGTTTATATATTTTATTATCAATAGCACAGTGCAAAATTTAAAAGTTTTTAAATCATTACAACATTTTACTATATTATTACTGTATTAACGAGTAAGACTCTATAGAATGTGTTTAAGCATATTTTAGGCATGTAATATGATACATAGAGTTTTACTTCCGAATACAGAACTCTAGGATTTTCTTGATTCGGGGCAGGGGTTGGAACCGAACCCTTGCGGATAACAGGGGAATCCTGTATTTCTGCATAAGTATGATTAAAAACATCATTAGTTTGTCACCCATCCTAAAGGTAGACAGTGAAAACCCAATAAACAAATGAGACAAACATTATACTTGGTGATCTATTTATTGAGGAAAATGATCCAGTTTCACAGATCTGTGAGTGGCAAAGGCATGCGACCCTTTGCTTTTGACCCCATTGTGCAGTAATAACCATAACTAAATGTTTGTAATAAATAGTGATCTATTAGTATGTTATAATAGTATATTAAATTAATACATTATCTATAAGTACTGTATAAAATAAAGTCTGCAACATATTACTATGAAATGCTCCACCAGTATGTACATTTAATAATTAGAGTCTGTAGTCTTTACAATAAAGTAATTCAAGATTTGCAATACTGGTCAAACAGAATCTTAAGGTATATTTCCGTTATCCCCACAAGAATGAATAAACTATTCTTTGCTCAAATAAAATGCAAAAATTGCAGTGTTGGCTGCTCAGAAATTTCCAGTGTTTTTCCATTATTGCTACAACAGTATGTACAGTCATGAGTTACATACTGTTTTCTTTAACATAATTAAATGTAAAGATTACGGTATGCTGTGCTAGAAAACTTACAGTATATATATTTCTGTTAAAAGTAGTACAAGAATTTTATTACAGCAGGTCAATATATTAACTGGCAAAAACATATAAAAAATAAAAAAAACTGATTAACTTCTTCACAGTGAGTCCATGTTTTTTTTTTTAAAAAAGGTTTAAAGCTTATTTACAGTATAGAGTTTTTTTTTTTTTGTTCTTTTACTGTTGTTATTTACATTTTTGACTGTAAAATCTACTATCATTTCGTCAAGTGAGAATTTCAAATGACACTGAATTTCATTCAAATGGAAGATAGGCCTTGTTGATTCTCAGTTGATGATTTTTTTTTTTTTTTTTTTTTTTTTACACCACCATGTTTTTCAGATGTAACAAGACTCTTACACTCAGATGCAGTGTTTATCTTCTCCAAATATAAAACTTCTTTAAAATATCCAAATAGTTTTAATAATCTTAGATTTGGATTCTTTGGTAAGCAAGTCCACCTCACAACAAGGTCTGTGGTTCAAGTCTCAATCTTGGCTCGGGCATTTCTCTTTAGAGTTCACATGTTTGCATGTATGGTATTGGCCTGATTTTGTTTAAAAAATATAATTTATACAACTGAGCATGTGATAGTTAAGGGGGTTTCTTAAGGGCAGCTTGACAGGGCTGGGGCTTAAATCTGTGATCTTCGGATCAGTAACCTACAGTACTTGGATTGTGCAGAGTCTGGACAACCTATCACAGCTGACTTTGAATGAAGGCAAAGTACATCCTGCAGAATCAACACAAAACTAATCACAATCGCATCCACTTGGGCAATATACAACAGCCAGTTCACCTAATGTACATGTCTTTGGAAGGAAACTGGAGGACCTGGAGGAAATCCACACAAACATGGAGAAAATATGCAAGATCCACGCAGAAACACCCGAAACAAGCCTTGGGCCTTGAACCCAGGACCTGCATGCTGTGCTAACCACCGTTTCATAAATTCTCCCCATGTTTGTGTGGGTACTCCGGCTTCCTCCTACAGTTCAAAGACATGCACATTAGGCTACTTGGCTGTTGAAAATAAATAGAGGAATACATTTCAGACTTGATATCATGTAATACTTAAAGTGTAATTGCTAGATCATTTCAAATATATATGAAATTTATTTTATCTTGCTAAAATGTGATTTTGCAGTGGGAATTGAAAAAGTAACTGAAAGACGGAGGGTTTTTATAATTCAACATTTTATGAATCTAGGAGGGCAGTGGTTGGCTGGTGGTAAAAGGTGCTGGATCACCTATCCTAGGTTTGGGGGTTTGAGTCCCACTCTCCACAATGTTGTCACTATCCCCTCCAGTGCAGCTAACTGGGTTATCAAAGGCGGGCCATGTCTCTCACTGTCTATGGTGAGAGGTTCATGTAAAAGAACCATTGCTGACTTTTGTAAATAGGCTGTATAGCTGGCAACGTGTTTCTTCCCCTTGCGAAGGGTTGTGTCAAGAAGGGCATCCGAGGTAAAAACCTATGCCAAATCAAACGTGCGAATCAGATGATTCGCTGTGGCGACCCCTGAAAAAGGAAAAAAGCCCAAAGGAAAAGAAGCAGATGAAGAAGACAGTATTCTATGTGTTTTAAGAAAGAACAGATGTGCCTATTCATTTATTTATTTTCTGAACCACTTAATCCTGATAGGGTCACGGAGAGGCTAGTGCCCATCTCAACCGACTCTGGGTGAGGGCAGAGTACACCCTGGACAGCTTTCTAGGCCATTGCAGGGCAGAAACATGCTGATGGTTATGCAGCTACTCTTGACAAAAGTCAGCTATGGGTACCACAGAACGTGAGAGATGGTCGGCCTTCGATAACCCAGTTAGCTGCAGTGGGGGACAGCAATGACAGTTGTTGGCAGTGGAACTTGAACCCCTACCTTGGGATCAATAATCTAGCACCTTACTACCAGGCCACCACTGCCCAGATGGGCACATATCCAGATTAATTTATTCATTTAAAACTTTGTACCTAGTGTGGAAATCAGTTAATTAAGTTAATATTTTATTTAAACTAAGATTACTTTTAGTCATTAGCATAATGGTAAACAATTTAGAAATGTTTTAATGTAGTGACTTGGCAAATACACTGAACTTGGATGGCATGGTGATGTAGTCATTAGCATGTCTTCCTCACAGCAAAACTGCCTTTGAGTCATGTGTTCAAGTCCTCGCCATTTATGCAGAGTTTATGTGCCCTATTTGTGCTTGGCTGCTGTGAATGTTTGTTGTGTATGTGTATGTCTGTGCTGCCCTGCACCCTCAACTGGCAAGCTATTCAGAAATCACCACTTCCTCACCCAGAGGCGGCTGAGATTGGCTCCACACTTCTCTGGTGGTTTCGTAAATGAGTGAGAAATTGTACATATAATCAACAAGAGAAAAGCTAATCAAAATACATTTTAAACTCGAAGTTCCTTAGAGAGTTAAAAACAAAAAAAGTACACAGCACCCCCTGGTGAGTGTTCTGTAATACCACGCTTTACATCCTTATCTCACTGTTACTGACTTAATCTATTAGTAGTCTCAAGTTATAGCCTTTGTCAAAGACATTTATCTGAAAAATAATGCTGTGATCATAGATCATGGGAAGAGGTTCACCAATCTAAAAAAATCTTCAAATTGTTCCTTGGCATAAACTGAAAAAAAAATTGAATAGTTCATCATCTACAGTACATAAAAAAGATGAGACACCAACCTCCGCAATCAAGTTTCGCAGACGTTATCATTGTAAACATAAATAAAAACACACTCTCTGAGCTGACTATCGCCAGGTCAGAGCTTTAAGCAGCCACATTTCAAAGCTCAATTTTTTTGATACTTTCTTAAGAAATAGTGTCACGCACTTGAAAGTTACATGTCCTCACTGAAGATTTTTCTTCACAAAGTTAACTTTAGTACTAAGAAAAGATATATCATTTAAACACACACACACACACACACACACACACACACAGTGCATCCAGTGTAGCTAACTGGCAAAGACCGGCCATGTCTTTCACTGAATGGATGACAACAATACCTGTGTTACAGAACAAGTCTAGTGACCTTTTTTGGCATTTGGTTGTGATCTCTGACAGAAAAAACAAAACAAAACAAAACAAAAAAAAAAAGCCCAGCATGACCGCAGTAAAGTTTTTCTTCTGATTAAAATCTCATGCTATTGCATCACAGAACATGGGATTGATGCGTGCATGTGATTCATGATGGGAACAGTGCAGATTCTAGAGTCTCCATGGCCTGTAGGCATTGACCTATCACTTGGTAAATACATCAAAGTCTTCTTTTCCTTTCGGCTTTTCCCTTTTTTCTCAGGGGTCTCCACAGGGTATCATCTGATTCGCATGTTTGATTTGGCATCGGTTTTTACGTCGGATGCAGTTCCTGACACAACCCTTTAGCAAGGGACAGAAACACACTGCCAGCTATGCAGCTACTCTTTATGAAAGTCAGCAATGGTTCTTTTACATGAACTTCTTACCATAGACAGTGATAGACATGGGTGGCCTTTGATAACCCAGTTAGCTGCAATGGGGGGGGGGGGGGGGGTGACAACCTTGCGGAGATCGGGACTCGAATCGCCAACCTCAGGATCAGCGATCCAGCGCCCTTTACCACCAGGCCACCACTACCCCTGATAAATACATCAAAGTCTTAGCCTGAAATTTTCTTGTCCTGATCTTACGCTTGGTTAATAAGTAATATCACTTTAGTAATGACACTTACTGTGCACTTTAAATAATGAGTTTAAATGCAGTAACATTTAATAAATTGTCAAGATATGAAGTTACTCACTATAGTTTTTTCATCATCATCATTTTCTGTAACCACTTAATCCTAATTTGGGTCACGGGGAGGCTGGTGCCCATCCCTGCCAACTTCGGGCGAGGGCAGAGTACACCCTGGACAGCTTGCCAGGCCATCGCAGGGCAGAAACATGCAGACGACTTAGCAGCTCCTCTATGAAAGTCAGCAATGGTTCTTTTACAGCCTCACACCATAGACAGTGAGAGACATGGCCGGCCTTTGATAACCCAGTTCGCTGCACTTGGGGGGACAGTGACAACCTTGTGGAGAGTAGGACTCGAACCCCCAATCTTTGGATCAGCGATCCAGCGCCCTATACCACTAGACCACCACTGCCCCCACTATAGTTTGTTATTTATTAAATAATTGATTTTAACAATTTATTTATTTTTATCCTCAATTACTTATTTTTATTCATAGTACTTTTAATTTTACTTAATTCGTTATAATTAAAGGTGAAAATACTTTTACTTAAGTGCTGTTTATGATTACACTACTTTCCATTGTAAATTATATCTGTCGATATACATTTTTAAATATTGTGTTATTTTTAAATATACTCACTCATTTGCCTGTAAATATACTTGTCTGCTTTGATCAAGATTTTGTTTACTGCTGTAGGTGTCACAGACAGTGGGGTATGCAGCAGGCAGCTTTGTCTCACACCCACTCTCCATGCATCCTTGTTCATTAGGTAAATGCTATCCAGGTGGCTGGTGCTTATGTCAGCCTTAATGCACTCAGACCAGGTCTTCCACGTTTAATGGAGCTGAGTATAGGCATAGACTTAACCTAGTTGATACAAGATGTTGCATGTGCAACATGTCTATACCATCTTAGACACCTGGTGTATAGTGCTGTTGCTATCTCCTGAATCGCCAGCTTTGAGAGTAGTGTACTGGTGGAGACATCATGGGGCTTGACAGCACAGATCCAGCGGATCATTGGACAATCACTTCAGCAGAGCTGCTGTAGGTCAGAGCTGTAGATGCCCATGTGTTGCTCCCATACAGTAGGTCAGAGCGCATATAGGTCTTCAGTCGAGAATTAACAAGGTCTATCTGCCATTTCATTCAAATGGTAGATAGACCTTGTCAGTTCTTGGTTGATAAGATGTCAATCAATTTTACAAGAGTCAAAAGAGCTATATGATTGGATATCAGGATTGCCAGAGGTTTCTGCCTGCACCCACCGGAGATGAAGGGAGCCGGATAAGGCCTGCTGCTAGCGAGTTGGTGATGCACCTTTCCATAGCCTCCCTCTCAGGGTTTGAGAGGTTATATAGTCTCTTAGTGGAGAGTGTGGAACCGGGGAGCAACTCGATCGTGCAGTCATATGACTGTGCGGTGGCAGTGAAAGGGCTCAGTCCTTACTGAACACCTCTTTTAGGTCGTGATACTCCCTAGGGACACCAGTCAAATCAATCTTCTCCTGCATGACCAGGGTTTGGGAAACTTGGGGGGAACGGCGGCCAGTAGGCATTGTTGGTGGCAGTAGTCACTCCAACTGCGTATTGTGAGTGTGGACCAGTCTATGTGGGGATTATGGGTTTGTAACCATGGCCACTCCAACACCATGGGAGCGATAGGGGCTGAAATGATGAACAGTTCTAGATATTTGTGGTGATTGTCCGATAGGCTGAGCTTGACAGGCTCTGTTTTGTGCGTCACGCGATCAATGAGTCTATGGCTACTACCTCTTTAGGGATCTCGAGTTCGTACACCGGGAGATGATAGAGTTTAATAAAGTTGTCATTGGCACCTGAGTTAATGAAAACTTGAACGGGCTGGGTTTGTTGTGCAGAGTGTAGCATACCTTTACTCTGAAGGTGCCTCCTGGGTGTTGAGGAGGATCGGCTCACCACAGCCCCTCTCCTTGCTGGTGAACCCGGCACCATTGGACACTGGGCGAGGTAATGGCCTTTCTCGGCGCAGTAGATGCAGAGGCGGTTGGTCAGTTGCCTTTGTCTTTCTTCCAGCATCAGCTTTGCACAGCCAAGCTGCATGGGCTCATGGTGGTCCCCTCAGGCTGGTGAAAAGGAGTCCAAGGAGGTTTGGGATGAGGCGCTGTTGGAAATAGTGGAGCCGCTAACAGACAACAGAGCCAGCTCGCTCTCCCTGGGATCTTTCTCGGTCTCTCTCTCTCTCTCAAACTTTTGTCCAATCTTGTAGCTAGAGAGATCAGATCTTCGAGAGTAGCTCTCTCATCCCGTGCAGCTAGCTCGTCTTTGAGTCTCTCAGTGAGATCTCTGAGAAGACTCCCAGAAGCGCAGAGTTGTTCCAGCCGCTTTCTAGGACTAGTGTCCGGAAAGCTAGCGCATATTCAGATACTGATCGTGAACCTTGTTTTATGTGCAATAGCTGGCTGATCGCTTTCCCCCACTTTGGCTGGGTGATCAAGTACTCTTTTCATCTCTAGTATGAATTGGTCATAGTGGGAGCACAAATCTGGGGTATGGGTTGCAACACCTAATGCCCAAGACAAAGCTTGATTGGTGAGCAAGCTCATAATGAATGCAGCTTGGTCCATGGAGTACGTGGGCAGCTGTTGACTGAAGACGAGTGAGCACTGGTGGAGGAACTGAGTGCTTTTACCTATTATACAAATCAAACATGCGAATCAGATGATTCACTGTGGCGACACATGAGAAAGGGAAAAAGCCGGAAGGAAAACAAGAAGAAGAAGAAGAAGACCATGTTGGTGTGGGGATGTGCAGCTCACGGGGTGTGGCGAGCATGGGTGGTGTCACTACCGGCACGGAAGATGGAAGGTCGGTGGGAGGGGTCTGGGTAACAAGATGGGTAGCAATGGAGCCCATCCTTTCGCTGAGCTGAGCCACGCTGGTGGTCAACCGTTGCAAAATATCCAGCACTAGGTTCAGGGTAGTATTGTGTTGGCCCAACAGGAATCCCTGGCTGGACAACTCCTGCTTGAGGTGTGCGGTCTCTGCCGGGTCCATTTTTGGCTAGAAGATTCTGTTATGCTATGGCCCTCAGCCGAACCGAGAAATGCAGGAGATGGAGTACAGTGCAACAGGAACAATTATTTATTCTCAAGGGCAATACTGGAGACAGAAGACAACACAAACACTGGAGGAGACGGAGGAAAAATAAACAACAACCACTGGAGACTATGACATTGAAAACTGGCTGAACACAGCTATAACCTGGGACCAGAGAAAAACACGGGGTATCGACTGCGCGATGCGAGACAATATTCTGGCACAGAGGTGAACGTGCGGCTTGTCTTTATAGGGAGTAGATTTGTGGAGTGGAATCAGGTGTGTGCTGCTGCAATCAGCCCAAGTAGGTCAGCCAGGCGCCTCAGCTGGAGCCTACACTGCTGGGGAGAAAACAGAGTTAGACAACACAGCCGCCAACTTCAAAGTCTCCCCAAAACACAGACCATAACAGATATCACTTGATCTCGATAAACATTAATCACTTATGTTAATTCCTAACATCTCTTATACTACTGTTGTTCATACTTTCCTTACATCTTACAATTCTATCCTCTCTGATAGTCCTCATAAACTTTTCCATACGCTTCAACTGCTCCGTTAAAAACGTGACAGACCCAGTTCAGATGAAGTTCTTTTCAGTATTAATCCTGAACTCCGATCCAAACCCTTACCATTGTGAAAAGGAAAAAAAAAAAAAATTAACCAAATATTTCTTTTCAGTATTTCAGAAGCTGCCCTTATCCATGTACGGGTTGTTAAATGTGTGTGTATACAGCTCCTGCTGCAGAATCAGCCGACATCTTGAGCTGGGAACCATCCGTCAGCAAGTGTTTCTACCTTTTAATCCCAGTGCACTCTTTATGTGGTAGGTCCACAGTAGTGATCAGTCACTACGTGTCATCTGACAGCTTCCAGCTCTTGTCCTCTCGCCTCAGCCACAGCCAGCTTGATGCTCTTTCTGCTGCTTTGGTCATCACCTTAGCTGTTCTCTTCCTGTCCCTGCCCTTGATGCCAATTGGTGTTCTCCATAGGGATGGAGCTGCAAATCCTCTTGCTCTCACTTCCATGGAAAAAAAGCCAGCACTTCCATCCATTTTGCTGACACTGTTCCACCAACTCTGTATACTTGATCTTGCGCTCAAATGCAAAAAAAAAAAAAAAAAAAAAAATACGGCTATATTGAACTTTTTTAGTTTACATTTTATCTCTTTATTATTTTTTACTTTATATTTTTGTGTTATGTCCTTTATATGTAATATTGAGGAGGCTCTGAATCTAAGAATTTCATTGCTGATAATGAATGATATACCATTGTTACCTGTACATGACGAACCAAGCTTGAAACAAACTTTAATTGTTTACATCCAGCTATCAAACGTAAATTTGTATAAAAATAAGCAAGGAAAGAAACAAGCAAAAAACAAACAAAATAAAACCCCAAACAAGTTTAATGTTATATATTCTATAATACTTCAGGAAATCACTGTCAGCTCGAGCAGCAGCACGTTTGACCTGCCAGTACCTGTCTGCTGCCTCAGGAGTCCCACAGACCGATAAGACCCGATAAGTCTCCTTTTCCATCTGGACAGCTCCCTTCACTGCAGGTGTCCACCACCGGGTTCGGGGGTTACCTCCACAACAGGCACCGATGACCCTCCAGCCACACTATGGGTTGCCACCTCAGCAATGGAGGCATGAAACGAAACATGGCTCATTCGGATTCCATGTCACCTGCCTTCGTCGAGACGTGGTAGTAACTCTGCCAGAGGCAGGAGTTACAGGTCTCTGACAAGAGACTACACCAAACGTACCTAGGAGACCTTAACTACTCACTTGGGTCTGCCAGGTCAGGAGGGCGGCCTCCCCACTATCGGACAGAGCTCTCCACCTGGTAGTGATTGGTTGACAGCTCAGCTCCCCTCTTTACCAAAGTGTTCAGAATATGCGACCACAAGTCCAGTGACACGGCGACAAAGTCGATCATTAAACTGCAGCCTAGGGTGTCCTGGTGCCAAGTGCACTTATGGACACCCTTATGTCCAAACATGGTGTTTGTGATGGACAAACCATGAGGAGCACAGAAGTCCAACAATGAAACACCATAAGTTAAAGAGAACCCGTAAATAGAGTAATAGAAACACTTGCTCACAAGTGTTCTCAAATTCACCTGTGCTCATTGTTTTTATATAATTTTATACAATTTATTTAATTGATTAAATAAATGGGATTTTTTGCTTTTGTCCCCATGTAGTATACAGTATCCTGAAACAAATATGCACCTCAGTCCCAGTGGATATTGTTGAATTGAATAAACATTCCTTTTCAGAGACTATTCAGTAACATTCAACTCATTGTTGGTGCACAACTGTTCATTATCCTGTCAGGGTAATCTCATGTCAAATCACGAGAACTGGTCTCTTCATATTTGCAGATTCTCATGTCCCTGAAGTGAAGAGATAATGTGCAAACTTTTTGGTCCAGTTTTTCTTTCAGATTTAGAGATATTGAGCCTTAGAAAGGGAGCATGCGCCGAATTGTAGTGTCAAAAAAGTCAGATGGAAAAATATCCCATGTTCAATCATTGATAATTTAACAATTACATCATGAAACATGACATTTTCAGAGGTATTTCTTTCACATTCAATGCCCCACATTATTGTAAATCAATCCCACAAGTATTTACAGGTTTATGTCCTTTCCAACTGCAAGAAGGAAGTCTTGCCTCTTCATATTACATGATATACATAGGTTCCATCATCCAAACTTGAGGAACAGCTTGTTTCAAACCCAGTAAAAAAAAATCCCTGTTAGAACTCCTTGTTTCCACGCTCCGCGGTCATATACCTCGGCTTATGTCATTAATTGGTTCCAGGATGTGCGACGTAAGTCGAAAAATGACTTTAATCGAATTAGCATTAGTCTAGGCTAGGCTATGCCTAATATACTTGTATAATGTACATACACACACACACACACACACACATATATATATATATATATATATATATATATATATATATATATATATATATATATATATATATATACATACACACACACACAAACACACACACACATATACCAGTACATACTATTTAATATCCTAAATATATATAATATAAATTATAATATATGATTATAATGACGTATGCTTTATTTTTTATTTTTCCATATATTTTTTGAAAACTGACGTATAATCGAGAACCACTTAACTCGAAATGACTTAAATCCAGGTATACCTGTATTAGATTATCAGTTACTTGAGAGTGCTGCCTGAAGAAATTGGACCACACACCCAGCCTGTGATAGGTTACTTCTTCTGTTTCTTCTCTCACGTAACAACAAAACGGCGCATCATGAGACATGTAGTCAGGGTCTCTGAGCGAAACTGGTTGCTGCCAAGCTCCCAATTTGATGCTCCCCTTAAGGGGTTGTTTAACACTTTCAATATTTTCACAAGTGTGTATATAGAGCATTCTTCTTCAAAACCCCCTCCCCTATCTGATATCACAAAAACAAACAAACAAATGTTGCAAATATGGTTTGCATGATTCTCAGCAAGGGATTTTTACATTTTTGTTACTAATATAATAACACTGGAATTCATTGTGACACGTTTGGCTGATCCTTTTAGTAATTTTTGCAACATTAGCTATAGAGTCTATTCATTCATTCATTTTCTGAACCGCGTAGTCTTAATTAGGGTCAAGGGGAGGCTGGTGCCCATCTCAGCTGACTCTGGGCAACGGTGGAGTACACCCTGGACAGCTCACCCAGATATCGCAGGACTGTGTTTGTACTATGGGAGGAAACCAAGCTACCCGAAGGAAACCCATACAAGCACAGGGAGAACATGCACACTCCACACAGAAACACCCAAGCTGGGAATCAAACCGAGGAGCTTTTTGCTGTGTGGCGGACATTCTATCCACTACACCACCGTGCTGCCGGTTTCCTTCTACAGTTCAAAAACAAGCACATTTAGCCAGCTACCATCCAAAACTTGACTTAGGCCAGGATGGGCTCTGTCTCCGCTAAATTACTGCTTAGATTTTGGCCTTCCTTTATGAGTCTTACGGTTCATGCCATTCTGATTTTCAGAAGTTGATATGGGATTATTATTATGATCATCACCATCAGCATCACTATCACCATAAATATCATCATCACCATCAGCATCATTATTAATGACAGCATCACCACTCTCGTTATCATTAGCATTAGGATCGCTACCATCATCATTATGATCATCGCCATTATTATTATTACCATAAGCATCACCATCATTATTATCAGCATCATCATTGCGATCATTAGTATAGCCATCACCCTAAGCATCAGTACCACCATAACTAAGATCATCACAATAAGCCTCACAATAAGCATCATCATCATCATCATCATCATCACTATCATAACCATCATCATCACATCCATTGCTGTCATCACCAGAACCATCTTCATAGCATCATCACCTTCAACATCATTATCACAAGGCTTTCAAACTGTTTTTGAGTACCAAGAGACCGACGAAAAGTCGAAAGAATCTCTATCCTCATGAAGTCATCATTACCGTGTTCAACTTAAAAAGACACAGAATAAGATGGTAAATTGAGGAGCTATCATGATAAAAATGTAATATATTGAATCTCCCCTTTGAAATGTAAATAAAACCAATCCAATATTTTTAAGTTAACTTTTTACACTTTTTCTCTGAATATTTTGCATGTACCCTGCATATGATTGTCTCGAGTCCAGTGGGACGAGTTGAATTAGTTGTATTCCAGCATGAGCTGCTCATGTGTGGTCTGAGCTCAGCTTTGGCTTGTTGAACAGCTGCTATTATAGCCTGCACTATTAGTTTTGACAGCTACAAGATGGATGTGTATATGAGATAGTGGCACGTGGAGCTGCACATATAAACCTGGGCTTTCCTTCCGTGATGCATCCATTCCATGTCAGATCCGTGTATACTTACCTGAAAGTTTTTTCACCCATTAAACCTGGGGATTTATTATTGATTTCTGACATGGGTGACAGACTAGATCAGTGTACCAACTCAGACTGTTAAGGTAAAATTCTATATTATATCAGATGAGAGATTATGTGGAAAGTCCATATTGAATTAAGGATTCTGGGGAAAGTAAATACAGTACATTGATATCGGAACCCCCAAGCGGTCAAATATTTTTAATTACATAATACATCTGGAACACCACACTTCCAAGCATAACACATCATTGATTACAATACAGATTATTATTATTATTATTATTATTATTATTATTATTGGAAGGCTAATTATTGTGAGGCTGAATAGACTAGCCAGGCACTCTTGCCTCCGGGCTAAACACAATGTAATGACTGTATAATCTGCACGGTGATTAGCTCAGTGGTCATAGTAAGACCTGAATAATGTCTCGCTGTAATTCAGCTGGAAGGAAAAGGTGACCACTTATCCCCCAATTTCATAACTTGTGCATGTGCACACATGTATATCCACTAATTCAGATAAATTAAATCCAGAGTCTAATTTCCCCTCATGGAACTAAGTATTTATTGAAAATATGATATACTAATAATTTTTATTATTTAATAAATTATCAGGAACACAATGTAACTTAAGCAAAATTTCCCACTGTTTTATTTATTTATTTATTTTTGTTGCAATTTTTGAGTTGCTTGCAGTGTGTAGGAATTTGCAAACTATTATTCATGACTTTCTGATTCATAACGGGGTACAGATACAAGCTGACACGGAGTCTGAATTCCTTCACTCATCTGTTAACATTTCAAAGATAAGAGGACATGTGAACAAAATGAGGGATAAGTGTGCTGACCTTCATAAGTGAGTAATGTTATTTATAAGTTGTTATAGAGGAGTTTACAGTTCTCCTCGTGCTTGCATGGGTTTCCTCCTAAAGTTCAATAAGATGCACAGTAGGCTAATTGTCTAAATCTCCCCTAAGTGTGAGTGTGAATGGTTGTGTAAATGCTGGCCCTGCGATGGCTTGGAGTGCTGTCCGGGGTGTACCCCGCTCTCACCGAGAGCTGGCTGAGATGGGCTGCCAGCCTCCCCATGACCCTAATTACGATAAACAGGAGAAAGTGGCTTAGAAAATGAATGAATGAATGAAAGTATTATATCAACACATACAGGCCCAAGGCATTTTTACATTCAAATGAAAAAAAAAAACAACAAAAAACGCTTTATTGGGTGATCAATCCATGCGAGACATTTCACAGACATTTAGAATTTTTTAGTAACAGACAGCATCCACTTAAGTGCTCACAACTGTCCCAATAAAAACAACATGAGTGTAGTATGGCATGAAATACAAATATAACAACATATGAGTGAGTAGTATTTTATGAAGGCAAATTATAATTATAAATTAAAATAACAATAATAATCTGCAATGACCTTCTGAGCACCATTCTCTCTGCAACCCTAATTAGGATTAAGTGTTTCAGAAAATTAGTGAATGAAGACGATGTGAATGCCAACACATGGAAGTCTTAATTTAACTGTCAATCCTAATTATAATTTGATAAACAAAACTCTTATTTAACTTTTTTGATTGATCTAATAAAACATTGACTTTTTTATTTAGTAAGAGCAATGAGGTGCAGATGCTGTGGAGTGAGAGAAAGGTTTTACTGACGTTCATGTTTGAGAATAACGAGCCACAAAATGTTCTTTTGGGGAGTATGAGATTCATGTCAAGGTTATCATGGGGCTTCTTAAAGTGCCTTTTCAAATGATATTCTTGCTATACATAGATGCAATAATTGCACAGCAGGCACATGGTCTTTGAGCAGACAAATATAAAAGTAGTTCTCTGTTATTCAGTGTTAAATCCCCTGTTCTTTGAATGAACTTGTATATTTTTTTTTTTTTTTTTTTTTTTTAAAAAGAATGAAAATGTTGAGGTTCTCTTTGGGAGTAACGAGGATGGATAGGATTAGGAATGAGCACATCAGAGGGACAGCACATGTAAGACGTTTTGGAGACAAAGTCAGAGCGGCTAGATTGAGATGGTTTGGACATGTACAGAGGAGGGATAGTGAGTATATTGGTAGTAGGATGCTGAGGTTGGAACTACCAGGCAGAAGGCCTAGAGGAAGACCAAAGAGACGATTCATGGATGTGGTGAAGGAGGACATGAAGGTCGTTGGTGTAAGAGAAGAAGATGCAAAGGATATGGTGAGATGGAGGCAGATGATTCGCTGTGGCGACCCCTGAAGGGAAAAGCCGAAAGGAAAAGAAGACGACACATTTTATTTAAGTTACCAGGCAGATGTATCAAAAATAAGATTATCATCAGAAGAGCATGTGGAGAACGGAGACCTCAAAAGTGTGAGAAAAGAGGTTATGACTCACTGAGGCGAGGCAAACCTGCAAACAGTTATGACACAGAATCATCATGTTTAATCTTAATTATGGTCATGGAGAGGCTAGCACCCATCTCAGCCGACTCTAGGTAAGAGGGGAGTGCACTTTGGCCAGCTTGCTAGGCCATCGCAGAGCAGGCCTTTGATAACCCAGTTAGCTACACTGGGGTGGACAGCAGTGACAATTCACTGAAAGTGGAGCTTGAACCCCTGACCTTGGGATCAGTGATCCAGAATCTTACCACTGGACCGCCACTGCACATATTAACTGCAGATATTTATTTATTTATTTATTATAATATAGATTTTTTTTTACTTGTTTAAAAAATATAGACAACTCAAAGTGCCAGTACAAATTGTCCTACCTGGCCCTCTGGTGGCCAATTAAATAGTGCAGATATATGACATCATAGGTCCCCACAATGTAATGGGGCCACCTTCAAGCCTCTTCAACCCAGTGTGAAAAATGACCTACATATTGGGATCAAATTACAAATCTTAAGCATTTACACGGATATGCAAGCTTTTAATTCATAACAGCGTTCAATCTTTTTGGGCAGGAGCCTCTTGGCATAGCACATCTCGACTTGACATTTTTTGCTGACTATTGCTTGTAACTTGTAATTTTCAACTGTACTGTGATCTGAGCTCTGGCTGGTCCATTCCATTGACGACTTGGAAGCAGGCTTTCTGATGTTGTCGTACTGAAATCTTTTAATTTGTTCCTCAACTGAAGTATAAACAGCACAGGTTATACCTCAAGCAAAGAAAAGCCCTGAAACAACCTATCCCTGTTTGACCACTCTACATCACAATAATCCAACGTCCCAGCAGGAAAAGTGCAAATCCCCAACATCTGCTGCTTCAGCTTGTATAACAAATTTTATTTTAGGAATTAATACTAAAGTTTAGGAAGAATATCAGTAAAAATTTCAAACAGGCTCCTTCATGTCACTGCGAGCAAGGAGAGAGTGTACTCCAAATATCACAGCTACAAACAAAACCCTAAGCCTGATCCTTTATCCTGTTTTGCTTGAAGTTAATGTAAGAAGCAGAGAGAAAATGGTTTTCAAATGAATGTTGCTCATTAAAATAAAAGTTTAAATTGCAATGTCCTTAAAATTCTATTTCCTGTCAGGTTTAAAGGGACGGTGTCAGGGTTGTTTGAAGAACAACTATCCTGAATGGTGTAATCATGCAAGTTATTATACTTAGACATAAATTAGGTTCATGCATTAAGTTTGTTCAGGAATTGCAATGCAATCTCAAGCTTTGAAAACGGTTTTGCCCATTGGTGTCTCCAGACCCTTTTACTGGGACATGTGCCCCAATGTAAATGCCACAACTATTTTTCAGCAACATTGAGTGTTTATACGTGCATTAATGCAGATAATTACTAAGCACTTATATATTATTTAGGACTATCTGATGACATCATCATACATGATTTACTTGGTGTATAAAGCTTGTTATTTCTCAAACTTACTCTGTGCAAAGTTAGCCAAAGTTGATGCTATTTTGAGCTAATTCACAAAAACAAGTCCATCAAGCATCATGCCCAATATTTCTGATAATTAATTGTGTTTCTTAAACTAATGGTATATTCAAATAATTAATGTCTTTAAAACGTATTGCATGTAATTCTTCTTCTTCTTCTTTTCCTTTCGGCTGTTCCCTTCAGGGGTCGCCACAGCAAATGATCTGCCTCCATCTCTCCCTATCCTCTGCATCTTCTACTCTTACTCCAACAACCTTCATGTCCGCCTTCACCGCATCCATAAATCTTCTCTTTGGTCTTCCTCTGGGCCTTTTGCCTGGTAGTTCCAACCTCAACATCCTACGACCAATATACTCACTATCCCTCCTCTATACATGTCCAAACCATCTCAATCTAGCCTCTCTGACTTTGTCTCCAAAACATCTAACATGTGCTGTCCCTCTGATGTACTCATTTCTGATCCTATCCATCCTCGTTACTCCCAAAGAGAACCTCAACATTTTCATCTCTGCTACCTCCAACTCTGACTCCTGTCTTTTCCCCAGGGCCACTGTCTCTAAACCATACAACATTGCTGGCCTCATCACCGTCTTGTACACTTTTCCCTTCATTCTTGCCGATACTCTCCTATCACACATCACACCGGACACTTTTCTCCATCCATTCCAACCTGCCTGCACGCGCTTCTTCACCTCTTTTCCACACTCTCCATTGCTCTGGATTGTTGAGCCTAAGTACTTAAAATCCTCCACCTTCTTTATCTCTGCCCCATGTAGCCTCAAAGTTCCTCCTGGGTCCTTGTCGTTCACACACATGTATTCTGTCTTACTAAGACTAACCTTCAATCCCCTCCTTTCCAGGGCATACCTCCACCTCTCTAGATTTTCCTCCACTCGGTCTCTGCTCTCACTACAGATCACTATGTCATCTGCAAACATCATAGTCCATGAAGATTCTTGTCTAACCTCATCTGTTAGCCTGTCCATCACCATAGCAAACAAGAAGGGGCTGAGAGCTGACCCTTGATGTAGTCCCACCTCCACCTTGAACTCTTCTGTCACACCGACAGCACACCTCACCACTGTCTTACATCTCTCATACATGTCCTGCACCACTCTAACATACTTCTCTGCCACTCCAGACTTCCTCATACAATACCACAGTTCTTCTCTCGGCACCCTGTCATGCTTTCTCCAGATCCACAAAGGCACAATGCAGCTCAGTCTGACCTTCTCTGTACTTCTCTATTAACATCCTCAAAGCAAACACTGCATCTGTGGTGCTCTTTCTGGGCATGAAACCAAACTGTTGTTCACAAATGCTGACCTCTGCCCTTAGTCTTGCTTCCACTATTCTTTCCCATAGCTTCATTGTATGGCTCATCAACTTTATCCCTCTGTAGTTGCTACAACTCTGTATATCGCCCTTGTTCTTAAAAATGGGCACAAGCACACTTCTCCTCCATTCCTCTGGCATCTGCTCACTTTCTAAGACCTTGTTGAATATTCTTGTCAGAAAATCTATTGCTACCTCCCCTAGACACTTCCATACCTCAACTGGTATGTCATCAGGGCCAACTGCCTTTCCATTCTTCATCCTCTTCAATGCCCTCCTCACTTCTCCCTTACTAATCTTTGCTACTTCCTGCTCCTCAACGGTCACCCCTTCTACTCTTTTTCTCTCTCATTTTCCTCATTCATCAGCTCTTCAAAGTACTCTTTCCATCTTCCCAGCACACTTCTGTCATCAGTCAATACATTTCCCTCTCTGTCCTTTATCACTCTAACTTGCTGCACGTCTTTCCCATCTCTATTTCTCTGCTGTGCTAACCTGTATAGATCATTTTCTCCCTCCTTACTGTTCAACCTATCATACAAGTCATCATACGCCCTCTGTTTGGCCTTTGACACCGCTACCTTCGCCTTACGCTGTGTCTCCCTGTACTCCTGTTTACTCTCTTCGGTCCTCTCAATGTCCCACTTCTTCTTGGCTAACCTCTTCTTTTGTACACACTCCTGCACTTCCTCATTCCACCACCAAGTTTCCTTATCTACTTTCCTTCCAGAGGACACACCAAGTACTCTCCTACAGGTCTCCCTGATCACATCGGCTGTGGTTGTCCAGTCCTCTGGAAGCACTTCCTGACTACCCAAAGCCTGTTTCAACTCCTCCTTGAAGACAACACGACACTCTTCCTTTTTCAGCTTCCACCACTTTGTCTTCTGCTCTGCCTTTGCCTTTTTCACCTTTCTCACCATCAGTGTCATCCTGCACACCACCATCCTATGCTGTTTGGCAACACTCTCACCCACTACTACTTTGCAGTCACTGACTTCTTTCAAATTACATCGCCTACACAAGATGTAGTCTACCTGTGTGCTCTTACCTCCGCTTTCATAAGTCACCCTATGCTTCTGTTTCTTCTTGAAGAAAGTATTCACCACAGCCATTTCCATCCTTTTTGCAAAATCGATCAACATCTGTCCTTCTGTGTTCCTGTCCTGGATACCAAACCTGCCCATCACTTCCTCGTCCCCTCTGTTGCCTGCACCAACATGTCCATTGAAGTCTGCTCCAATGACCACTCTTTCACCTCTGGGGGTACTCTGCATCACTTCATCTAACTCACTCCAGAATCTCTCCTTCTCTTCTAGCTTACATCCTGCCTGTGGGGCATAAGCACTAACAACATTGACCATCACGCCTTCAATTTCTAACTTGAGACTCATCACTCTGTCTGACATTCTTTTCACTTCTAGAACATTCCTGACAAACCCCTCCTTCAAGATGACTCCTACTCCATTTCTCTTCCCATCCACACCATTATAAAACAGTTTAAACCCTGCTCCTAAGCTTTTAGCCTTTCTACCTTTCCACCTGGTCTCCTGAACACACAGTATGTCCACCTTCCTCCTCTGCATCATGTCAGCCAGCTCCCTATCTTTTCCTTGCATAGTTCCAACATTCAAAGTCCCTACTCTCAGTCCGAGGCTCACGCATTTCCTCTTCTCTCTCTGCCTACGGACACGCCTCCCGCCTCTCCTTCTTCGACGTCTTCGACCAACAGTAGTCCAATTTCCATCAGCACCCTGTTGGTTGACAGCACTGATGGCGGTCGTTGTTAACCCGGGCCTCGACCGATCCGGTATGAATTCTCTATTGATCATTTGCATTTTTTTTTGGCAGAAGTTTTACGCCGGATGCCCTTCCTGTCGCAACCCTCTGCATTTATCCGGGCTTGGGACCGGCATAAGGGGGGGGAGACACTGGTTAGTGCCCCCCCGCCTCATGGCTGCATTTATTGCATGTAATTATACCCACAAATATTTTATTTAGAACTCAGATAAATTCCTCATTCACTTTAGGCATGCACATTTAACCTGAAATGACCTTGATCTTATCAAGTAGTCATCATATTAAGCTTAATCAAGCAAAAATATAAAACCATTTTTATTAAATATTCACTCCAACAAATTTTTATTGTAATTAATTGGTGTTAACTGTACTTAAATTAGTGTTAAATGCTTCACCCCTTTGTCAAAAAAAAAAAAATCCACTGACCTTTGGATCGGTAACCCATCACCTTAACCAGTAAGCCACCACTGCCCTATTTCACAGTGAGCTACCAACTGACTGTTTCTCCAACAGTGTGTGTGTGTGTGTGTGTGTGTGTGTGTGTGTGTGTAACCAAATAACATCATACTAATTGAAACATTATTGCATGATGTCTTTATGAGTATCAAAAAATTCTCCACATGAATTAATTTATTATTTAGATGTAATAGTATGCTTTGGCGACACAGTAGTAGAGTGGTTCGTACTCACATCAAAAAGGCCCGAGTTGGATAACCAGCTTTCCCCGTACTCCGTACTTAGGTGTCTGTTGGGTACTCCGGTTTCCTCCCACAGTCTGAAAACATGCACTGTAGGCTAAGTGGCTTTTCCAAATTGCCCCTAGGTGTATGTAGGAAGTATGAACGGTTGTGTGAGTGTTGGCTCTGGGATGGCCTTGCAAGCTGTTCAGTGTGTCTGCTGGTTACCGATACCAATAAGACGGTTCATGTGATTGTGAATGCTTGTATGAGTGTTGAATGTTGAGGATGAGCCCTATGATAACCTTTCAAGCTTTCCAGGGTGTACTTTACCCTTGTCCAGAGTCAGCCGAGTTGAGAATCAGCCTCCCCATGGCCCTAATTAAGATTTAGCTGCAAAGACAATGAATGAATGGATGAGAATATTTTTTCTGCAATAGAACACGTTGAAAATATTAATGTAGGTTAAAATTAATATGTTTATATGGCCATTATTTACATTATCTACATTTTTACCTTTAACAGTGTGTGTTGTTGTAAAGCAGTTGGGGCCTATGCCTCAGTAGAGCTTTAAGCCTAGAAACATGTCTGGCCTGGACATTGCTTGCTTTTTTCAGTCTATACTTTTGCCTCATGATTTGAGTTTGCTTGCTGTTCCTTATTCATCCTGCCTACATGACCAAGGTAGCTTGTGCAATACCACAGCACATCATACTTAAAAATAGACAAAACAACGTTTCCGAATGTTTACATTACATGAACATAATCACTGTCTATAGATTACAAGATTAGAGCTTTTACATTAGACCTGTCTCTTTTCACTGACTGTACATCAACTCAACTTTCTCCCAGATGATTGATGTATCCTAGAAATGTAATGACTGCTTTGTGAAAATTGCACTTCTCCACTTTTACATGTAGGTGGCGCAAGAGGAGCTTGGTGCAACTTGCATTGTTTGCATCTTGATTCACATTATAACGAATAGATGTGGCAAATTAGTTCATTTGTTCTAAATAAATGATGAATCAGTTCTTGAAATCTGAAATGATTTAGAAAGTTTACAAATGTATACAGCAGCTAAGTTTATGGAGGGGAAACATCGAGCTGGAGATAATCCAAAGCTATAATTCAGTATTTAATAGGGTTTAAGAATCAAGACTTCACCATTTGACTTGATTAGTTTTCTTTGTTTGTTGCCTGACACAGGATTGAAAGGCAGGTCAACAATAAAAAAAAACAAACAAACAAAAAAAACAATGAAAAGAGATGGGCTTTAAAAAAAAAGTTTTCAAACATTCCGTATTGGTGCAGAATTAATGTGGAGCAGCATGTTTTTGGAAAAGTTGGGAGTAGGTACGGCAAGACCCAATCAGCTCTTGGGTGTTTATGTTTAGAGTATGTCCTCACTGTGCTTGTGTGGGTTTTCTCAGGGAACTCTGGGTTCCAACCACAATTCAAGACATGCGTATTAGGCTAAAAGGCTTTTCCAAATTGATTCTAGGTGTATCAATGTGAATGTTGTGCTAAACCTGTGAATGACTTGAAAGAAGCATATATACAGATACATATAAACAGGTATTCCATGACTCTTAATCCCATATGAGCTAATAACTCATGAGGGTTTTTTTTTTTTGCCTAGACTGTAGCCAATGTACATCCCATGCTAAACACCCTTCCTGTATTTTATAGTCTCGATTGTAGCCTATATCCATTCTTACTGAAAAGGGCAGTGGTGGCTTGGTGGTAAAGACGCTGGATTGCTGACCATACATTTGGGGGTTCGACTCCGACTCTCCACAAGGCTGTCACTGTCCCCCCCAGTGCAGCTAACGGGGTTATCAAAGGCTGGCCATGTCTTTCACTGTCTATGGTGAGACATGTCAAAGAACCATTGCCGACTTTAGTAAAGAGTAGGCTGTGTAGCCGTCAGCGTGTTTCTGCCCCTTGCTAAAGGGTTGTGTCAGGAAGGGCATCCGATGTAAAAACCTATGCCAAATAGAACAAGTAACCAACTGTGGTGACCCCTGAAAAAAAGGGAAAAAGCCAAAAGAGGAAAATCCATTCTTACCATAAAATACCAGACTCAACATATATAACGTACATCATGGAACTAGCTGGTCAGCTTGGGAGGAAAATTATTATTATTATTATTATTATTATTATTATTATTTATCATGAAATACTTTATCTAAGAATCATCATGACCATTTAAGTTTTTCGTGTTTTCTAAAGTCACTGTATGTGAGCTGATACCCTAGCAGTAGATTAACCAATCAGAGCAAAGAATTGCTTACATCTAAAGACACAGGATATATAGGCTTATTTTATTCATTCATTCATTAATTTTCTGAACCACTTAATCCAATTTAAGGTCCTGGGGAGGCTGGTGCTTATCTCAGCCAACTCTGGGCGAGGTACATCCTGGACAACTCACCAGGCCATCACAGGGTCAACACTCACACAATCATTTATACTCACACTCACACTGAGAGGTGATTTGGAACAACCAATTAACCTACATATTTTTGGACTGTGGTATAAAACCAAAAGTACCTGGAGGAAACCGACGCAAGCATGGGGAGAACATGCAAACCCCACACGGAAACGTCCAAACGGAATCAAACCCAGGACCTTCTTACTGTGAGGCAGATATGCCAAGTACTACACCACAGGGCCGGGCTTGTTGTATATTGGTTGTATATATTATATATGGTTAAAGTTTTCAAAACATACAAAAAGTTAAGTTCACAGAAATTCAGCACTTATTTAAAATCTATGTAACTGCTGCCCTGTGATGGCGTGGCAAGCTACCCAGGGAGTACTCCATCATCGCCTGCCTCCCTGCAAACCTAATAAAGATTAAGAGCCAATGTTTACAAGATTCAGGAAGTTTTCTGATAACTAATCCCCCCTCAGATGTGCCTAATTTTTAGGTTCTGGAAACCAACGGTTTTCATTCTAAGGCCTCTGGAAAGGTCTATTTTAAGGATCAAAATTGAACGTAAATATCAATGCGCTCACAATAACCCGCCTCCATTTTGATAGATGTCAATCCATAAAAAAGCTCTGAAAAATGTCTGTGATAAGGGCACCGCCTGTTGGGGTCGCTGCAAAACGCTACTTTTTGTAAATGTGATACAGTAAAACCTCCGCTGACGAACGCTTAAGCTCACAAACTTTTCGCCTCAATAACATTAAATTTGCGAGCATATAGTCTCTGCTGACGAACTAGTTTTCGGCGGACGAATCAAACCACGCGGTCGAACAGCGCCACGGTGGCGGCCACGAGAAGCTGACGCACGCTCACGGCGTCACAGTTAAATCACCCCTTTCTTTGAATGCGGAAGTGGTTTGTGTTTGATAGACATTTTGGACCATATTGAGTGTACTTTGGCTATTATGGGACCGAAAAAGACCCCACCACAGGCGGAGATCATTGAAAAACACGAACGAGGTGTGCGTTTGTGTGACTTAGCATCCCAGTACCAGTACGCTAAGTCTACCATTGCTCCCATCCTTAAGAACAAGGAAGCTATTAAGGGTGCGTGTGTGGCTAAGGGTGTTTCCAAACATTAGGCGTTTCCAAACTCTCCTTCCAAACAGTAAGTCCCTCCCTCCTTCCTCCTCCCACTCCATTCCATCAAGCCGTCAACTACCATCACAAAGGTAAATAAAACGACTTTATTATACAGTACAGTTTATTTCTTTAATTACAATACAATAGCAAATTTATTATACATAAAATAAGGTATATTTTTGTGTAGTTTTAAGGCTTATTTAGTAGAAAATTATGTTTTATGGGGACCTGGGAACGGATTATTCTCATTTTAATGGTTTCTTATGGGAAATAAATGTTCGGAAGACGAACTTTTCGCCTTACACACACTTTCTAGGAACCAATTATGTTCGTGAGCAGAGGTATCACTGTACTTACATATGAGGGACCTGTGGACTGTGCCCTCAACAGCTCACCCTCAGTTTCGGTTAGTCAATTTGTTATTTTGATGTTCGTGAAGGATGCATTACTGGATGCGCCGTCATCGGATTCGAATTATTGGTTTTTTTTATCATATAACCCTGTATGTCTTCTCAGTATTTTATCAAGATTGTAGTGGGTTAAAGCTGAATTAACCCTTTCCTGAACATTACAATGTGGTGTATCTTTTAAAAAATGGATATGAATCAAAATGCTTTCTAAACATTTTTTTAGAATACAAAAAGCTCAAACACAAATATAATGCGATGAAACCAAGTCAGAGACATGCCCTTGGGGGGGCTTGACAATACAACAGCAAATGATCTCGGTGGCACTGACAAAAGTTATAAACAATGACAAACTACATTTCTATGAAGCTAAGTTACTCTCAGACAAACCCGAGGCTGGGAAACGTGATATCAAAGTCGCATACAAGACGCACTGCACTGACCACTGACCAGACTGATTGTGCCACTCACTGCTGCACATTTGCTCTTACTAATTGTTCGGCACTCTTTCAGAACTAAATATTTTCCCAGTGCATATAAAAGTAATCTCCGAGTCTGGGGTCAATTCTAATCTTTGATCCACTTCGAAATCGACACATTGCCGCCAATGTTCCCTGTAATTTTTCCTCTGTCTGGGCATACAGACAACCTCCCTGAGCACACTGAGGCCCACTGTGAGCAACGTCACAAGTGCTCGCTGTGGCCACACCCCAGTATCACACCTGGGATCATTGAAAGTTTCATGGCTTATTAAACACAGTTTTATAGATGACATCATTTTCCTCCCTGAATTTGAAATATATGACGAGCATTTTGTGTCCTGTCATGTCTGGCTCTCATCTACTGTCAGGGTGTGCCAGGGTGCATTTTTAACCTCACACATCGTCTCATTCTGCACTCTCTCATTGATTCACAAATTGAAAGGTATAGTTTTTGCTTCGCCAGCTTTCTGCAGTACTCACAGACTTTGCGCAGTTCTTTTTTTACTTTGGTTTGGGGAGTCAACGTATCATATTCCCTGGCCGCTCGTTTCGTCATGATAACGGGGTTAGCATTAGCATCACTTCACTCAGCAGCACTGTTATTATTGTTATGGAGCGTGTATGAGCGCAGCACGTGACGGTGCCGTGATTGGCTGCATAGCGTGATTGCATCGCATCGTGTGATTGGCTGGACACCTGTCACTCACTAAAAGTTCAATACCGTGTATGTAATTAATCTACAGCGCGTTCACTGCGCTGGATCGGTTTTCTTGTGCGCTGAGAGTGTTCGAGCGGTGCGCCATTGCGCAGTTGCGCAGCTTAGAGGGAACGTTGATTGCCGCTGTCAATTCTGGAAATGATTGTTATGAATTTATGCCATCACTGTATAATTTTAATTGTTTCTGTTCAATTACAGTAACATATATTGAATTTAAGTTATGCACATGATTTGCTGTTCTCCCAGGTTACCTCCAACAACACAAAGCACATTCAACACCACCAGTGTTATTTAAAATAGTTTATTTCAAAGTTTTATTTGCCTCATTTTTTTTTTTTATCACTGTAAGATTGTAGACATTTCTTTCGTATCAAATTTAATGTTTTCAGGTATATGTGTTTATACAGGTCATTTCTCCACACACTGTTTCAAACAATCCTTGCACATCACGGTAATGCAGCATACCAGTTTCAAAAATTCACAAAAATCCACAACACCATCAGAATTAACATCCAGTTCGTTAAAAAACTTGTCCACTTGGGCCTGGTCTGAGACTTTCTGTGAAGCAAGACATGAAAAGACACAGCATGTGATTTCCCTTTTTAATCAACAAGAATTGTGTAGAATTTCTAAACTTGTCAATATATTTCTTCTATAATGTCTGGAAGCACCTTACCCCACACACATCTCCCAGTTGTTCTTTCAGCAGCAATTTTATCTCTTTTCTGCTCAGAGTTTCTGGGTCTCCTTCCTTGTCAGAGTATTTATGAAAGACTTGCAGAATAGCTGCGACGGCGATCTGCAACTCAGTCATGATGTCTTCTGGAAAGAAAATAATAATAATTTTTAAAAATTATATATACTTTATTTATTGCCTATGAGTTTTATTTCTCCCTGAATTTAGATCTAGTAAAAATAAAAAAAATCCCCTTTAGCCTCATTATTCAATTTAATTCATATTAATAAATGCATGTCACTCAGAAAAGAAGAGGTATTTTGCTTTACAGAATGTTGTGTATGAACACCTACACGCCTGTGCACTTGATAATTCAGTTCAACTGTTCATTTGTGGTAGTTGCTCTCTCATGACTGTCCTGGCAACAGGGTGTGGCACAACTAGCTTTGTCATTAGGGAAGTAAAAGACGCTTCCGTCTGTGGTGTGATTGGCTCAATCAGTCAGAGAAGAGAAAAAAAAATCCAGGACAGAGGAGAAATGGAATGATAAGCAAAAGAGGAGGGTGGACTGAAGAGGAGTGGTAAAGTAACACAGTTTAAACACAACAGCAGATTAAGGACAACGCCTGAACTGTTCTATAATTAAGACATAAAGAAAGTAAGGAAATCATTCTTCTCTGTTTTGTCTGTTTCTCTTACTGACCAAAGGATTTTTTTTTGCAGATTTATATTGCACAAATATCCGAGTTCCATAACCTGCAGTCAAAGTGTGCATGCGAGAGCGAGCGAGATATGCTGCACTAACCACGAGAAGTATTCATTCACAGATCATGTAAAAAAAAAAAAAAGCATACAGTGGAAAAGTACTAGCAACATTGCAAAAAAAAACCCCCAAAAAAAAAAAAAAAAACAACAACAGAAAACTCTAATCTAAATTCAACTCAATGTAGAATCCAAAACATACCTATTTTACAGAACTTTCATACTTTCAACTTTCTCTACTCACCTTTAAGTTTGCACGGAGCTTTGGACCAGCAAAAATGAAGAGAATGGAGAAGTGAGTCAAACAGATGTGGACCTTTCTTTTATACAGCAGCTGAACCCTCTGCCCCATCCACCCTTTATTCCCACCCAGTTTTCCATCTTGCTCCATCCCCTTTTCTCCCTTCCTCAATACATGTAAAAGCATCACTGGTTTATAAATTCACCTTAATTACAATACGCTAAAGTATGCCCGAGTTTTCCACGCAACATCATTTTTCTATTTTTCACCGTTATACAAACTCGTTTTTAACGTTGTAAAAGTGCATCATATTATCATGTTCTCTGGTGCAAATACTGCTTTATATAACTGTATAATGGTGTTTTATTTCTCTGTGTTTTGCTGTACTTAAATGCTTGCTGAGAATAATCAAATGATATGCTTAAGGGGCCATTCTTCATGTCTATTGTAAAAGTGCTTACTTAAACAAAAGTGCATACTGAGACACCTGTGACACAGTGCACGCTTAGACACCTGTGATACAGTGCACGCTTAGACCCCTGTGATACAGTGCAGCTTAGACCCCTGTGATACAGTGCAGCTTAGACCCCTGTGATACAGTGCATGCTTAGACCCCTGTGATACAGTGCACGCTTAGACACCTGTGATACAGTGCACGCTTAGACACCTGTGATACAGTGCACGCTTAGACCCGTGATACAGTGCAGCTTAGACCCCTGTGATACAGTGCATGCTTAGACCCCTGTGATACAGTGCACGCTTAGACCCCTGTGATACAGTGCACGCTTAGACCCCTGTGATACAGTGCAGCTTAGACCCCTGTGATACAGTGCAGCTTAGACCCCTGTGATACAGTGCACGCTTAGACACCTGTGACACAGTGCATGCTTAGACCCCTGTGATACAGTGCAGCTTAGACCCCTGTGATACAGTGCATGCTTAGACACCTGTGACACACTGAGCCTTCTGCGGTCTGTGTGACATTTAACAGACTCGACAGTTTCTAGTTTGGTGGTGTCCTCAGCTGCAGATCACCTCGAGGTCAGGAGGGGACAGGGTGAAACTGATGTGTGTGGAGGTGGGGGGTGTTTGGCAGTGTGGTTTCCACGCAACATCATTGTTTCATCTCTCTCACCCTGTTATAGAAACTCTGTTGTTTTAAAAGTATAAATGGATTCTACATATCTAGCTTCTTTTACAGTATAAACCAGGATTTTACATTTATACAATTTATATTCTCATCGTCATAATTTACATTTATACAATTTATATACTCATTGTCATAATTTACATTTATACATTTCATTTGTAGACGACTGTATCAAATGTAAACACAGCAGCAAACTAGAATTAAAAAGTCCAACACATTGACACAAGTCTAAGTTTCATGAATAGATTACAGTTTATGTATGTGTACAGTGTGATGCAAACCATTGCACTGATGCAAAAAATCTGCCGCATGTATTCAAGAATCAACGCCAAACAGAAATAGCAGCAGGTTAAGCATTAAACTGGCTTTTGGTAATAGAAAAAGTGCTAATCAATCACTAAGGTGTATGTAAACACATCATAAGTGATAAGGGTCAGAGTGCAACACATGAGTAACTGACACAAAGGGTGGATTACACACACACACACACACACACACACACACACAAATACATCGTGCACTTGTAATTTCAAAGATAATCTATTAACTTTTATATGAATTCAGTGGCGCTAGGAAAAAAGGGACAGGTGTAGATTTGGGAGAAGTGGATTTGATAGCCGCGTCGGTGAATTTACATACAAGATATATGTTGTACATTTGTTCTGGGAAAAGTGTGTCAGGCTTGTACCCTTGAATGAATCCTAAATCTCCAGGTATTAGCATCAAAATTATACACTAATGAGTAATAGTGTTTATTTCACAAAGCAGGCGTGTGTGCCTCATGCATTTCTATAAGTGTTTCAAATTTGGTGTACAGTGATTTAAACAACACACACACACACACACACACACACACACACACACAGAGCGAGAGAGCGAGAGAGAGAGAGAGGAGAAGGAAGCAGGCACCAACAGTATTTTAACAGCAAACAAGTCACAGATAGAGCATTAAAGGCAGAATGATACCTTTTTTTTGTATTTAGGGAGAAAAAGTTAGCAGTGCAGCTAACTGGGTTATCAAAGGACAGCCATGTCTCTCACTGTCTATGGTGTGAGGCATGTAAAAGAACCATTGCTGACTTTCGTAAAGAGTAGGCTGCAAAGCCGTCAGCATGCTTCTGCCCCTTGCTAAATGATTGTGACAGGAAGGGCATCCGACGTAAAAACCTCTGCCAAATCAAACGTGCGAATCAGACGATTCGCTGTGGCGACTCCCGAGAAAGGGAAAAAGCCGAAAGGAGAAGAAGAAGAGTATTTAGGGAGAAAAACAGGCTTAATACAGACTGAAAGCGAATGCACAAACAGTCTGAATATGGACATAAAATCAAGACTCGACTAGCAATCTTACATGTCTTACAGAGTCCAAAATGTCTGAAATATCACCTTGAAGAGAACAAAGGATATCTGTGCATTGGTGATCTTAGATACATGTCTTTCATTTATATACCTGCAAAGGTTGTGTATTGCCTCAGACTGACTTACAGAGCTCATGGCTGTGTTGACCTGCAATATGGTGGTGCAAACAGAGGTGATGTCACTGTGTGACATAGTTGCATAAGCTTTATATCTTGTGGAAAATAAATGTGAGAGGGCTTTGTCAGAAATAACTTCTTGCCGAAAATCTTCAAACTTCTTTCATCTGCACAAGGTTGAAGGGTTTTCTTGCATGACTCTCAATGCCTTTTTCAAACCACTCAAACACACACACACACACACACACACACACACACACACACACACACACACACACACACACGCACACACTTCAGTGAGGTTGAAACATAGGCTTTGACTAGGTATGCTGCACTCCATCGGCATTATCAGCTTTGCTTTTGGAAATACTAGTATGTCAAGCCAATCCCTCTTTGGGTGTTTCCCTGGGTGGTGTCATAAATGAACTTACTAAACATGTTTACCAGCCCAGCAAAGAGCTGTAGTTAACCAAATCTGACATAAATATATGAATGAAATTACTGAAAATTACAAACTCCATGGTGTAGTGTTCAATGTGTAAGGCTGAACTATAGTAAACCAAAATATCTCTGCTATGCTCAATCATCTGAAAATTAAATACCCACAGAGAATATCTAACATTTGCAGTCATCATAGCACCAGTGAGTGATGCAATGCTTAAAGGCAAACTCTCATTTGTGATTTTTCCAAGTGCCCAACGTGTCTTTTGCTGCATAATGACTTCTTCTTCTTTTCCTTTCGGTTGTTCCCTTCAGGGGTCGCCACAGGGAATCATCTGCCTCCATCTCACTCTATCCTCTGCATCTTCTTTTCTTACACCAACTGCCTTCATGTCCTCCTTCACCACGTCCATGAATCGTCTCTTTGGTCTTCCTCTAGGCCTTCTGCCTGGTAGTTCCAACTTCAGCATCCTACTACTAATATACTCACTATCTCTCTTCTGTACATGTCCAAACCATCTCAATCTAGCCTCTCTGACTTTGTCTCCAAAACATCTTACATGTGCTGTCCCTCTGATGTGCTCATTCCTGATCCTATCCATCCTCGTTACTCCCAAAGAGAACCTCAACATTTTCATCTCTGCTACCTCCAGCTCTGCCTCCTGTCTTTTCCTCAGTGCCACTGTTTCTAAACCACACAACATCACTGGCCTCAACACCGTCTTGTACACTTTTCCCTTCATTCTTGCTGATACCCTCCTATCACACATCACATTGGATACTTTTCTCCAACCATTCCAACCTGCCTGCACACGCTTCTTCACCTCTTTTCCACACTCTCCATTGCTCTGGATTGTTGAGTCTAAGTACTTAAAATCCTCCACCTTCCTTATCTCTGCTCCCTGTAACCCCTGTAACCTCACTGTTCCTCTTGGGTCCTTGTCATTCATACACATGTATTCTGTCTTACTGAGGCAAACCTTCATTCCCTCCTCAGGCTTCATTCCCCGGATGTGTTCTGTAAAATTCACAATGCCATAAGAATTTTCATCCAGCATATCAAAAACCAGGGCAGTGGTGGTCTAGTGGTATAAGGTGCCGGATCGCTGATCCAAAGGTTGGGGGTTTGAGTCCCACTCTCCACAAGGTTGTCACTGTCCCCCCCAGTGCAGCTAACTGGGTTATCAAAGGCCGGCCATGTCTCTCACTGTCTATGGTGTGAGGCATGTAAAAGAACCATTGCTGACTTTCGACAAGAGTAGGCTGAAAAGCCGTCAGCGTGTTTCCGCCCTGCAATAGCCTGGCGAGCTGTCCTGGGTGTACTCTGCCCTCGCCCTGAGTTGGCTGGGATGGGCACCAGCCTCCCCACGACCCTAATTAGGATGAAGCGGTTACAGAAAATGAACTGATGAGCATATTAAAAATCTCTTCCACTTTGCTCTTGTCTGAGGTTTTCTGTTAAGAAAAACATGTGAAGACATAGCAAGTGATTTCACTTTCTAATCCACAGGAATTGTGCAGAATTTCAAAACTGGTAAATATAAAAGCAGTTCATCAGCTGAGGATTAAAAAGGTCTATCTGCCATTTCATTCAAACCTTGTTAATTCTCGGCTGATGAGTTCATTTAGCCTTCCTTTTTGGTAAGAGTTTTTACGTCTCCCTCCTTGCCAGAGTATTTGACAAAGGCTTTAATTAGCATTGCCATGGCATTTCACTCATGATGCCTTCTGGAAAGGAAAATAAATTGACATTAGATAATATTTATGAACAAATATTCAATATACAAATAATATGACTAATATCAATGACATCATATTTTCTCTGAACTATATTGTATTATATTGTTACAGAGTGATCCATCCATCCATCTCAGCCATTTGCACCACTGCTGATGGGTAGCCACCACAACCTACTACACGCCTTTCGATCTTGCGCTCTCTGCATCCACATGCTACCGGCCTTCGCTTCCATCTCATCTCTCCAGCTCCTCTTTGGTCTACCTTTTGCTCTGTTACCCTCTCTTGGTTGCTACTCAGTTGTTTTCTTTGTCCATCTGTTATTTTCCATTCAGGCAAGATGCTCTTTCCATACTTCTCTGCGCCACAGCAAGTTTGTATATCTGATGATTTGTTAGCGACCACATCTCAGCTCCATAGGTCATTGCTGGTAGTTTGACCATGTTCATAATCTTTTTCTTTAGACTCATGGGCATCCTCTTATCCTTTAGGAAGTTGCTGTACCAGCCGAATCTTTTCCATCATGATGTTATTCTTTGATCGATCTCCTTGGCCATTTCATTTCCTGGTGTTAACAGTCTTTGTAGATACTTATACTGGTCCACTGCTTCTAGATGTTCTCCGTCAATGGATATCCCTTGTCTCTGTAATCTCCTTGCCACTTCATTGCACATGATCTTGGTTTTCTTCTTGTTTATCTTCATACCGACTTTTTTTCCTTCTCTGTTTAGATTGTTCAGCAGATTTTTCAGCTCTTCCTGTCTTCGCAAACAAGATGATGTCATCCGCAAGTCGTAGATTGTCAAGTCTCTCTCAATTGATGTTGATTCTGGTTTCAATGTCTATCCTCTTAAAGATCTCTTCGACTACTGATGTAAACATAACTGGTGACAATGTGTCGCCTTGTCGGACCCCTTTCATGATGTTAATTTTTCTGCTTAAGTTTTCAGCATTTTGATCACTACTTGGTCCTCTCCTGGTGCTTTGCGATTCTTTATTTTCTTCATGGCATGTTCTATTTTGCTGTCTAGGATGGGTGGTACCTCCTCTGCTTCTGCTGGGTCACGTCCTTGTAGAGATATTCATAAAATTCCGCACATCTGTCAAGAATTCTCTCTCTGTTAGTGATAATGATTCCGTTGTGTTCTCTCAGTGATGGTATTAGAATCTTGCAACCTTCTATACTCTCAGTGGCTTCTTGCAGGCCTCTTCCCTTCTCAATAGCCTCCTTAACTCTCATCGTGTTGTGTTCTCTGGTGTCATTTCTCATTAGCTTCCTGATGGTTTTACATAGCTCGGTGTACTCAATTTTCTGCCTTTTAGTCTTGTCTTTCCTAACTATGATGTTTGCAGATGACATTGTACGATGATGTTTGCAGATGACATTGTGATCTGTAGTGAGAGCAGAGAACAAGTGCAGGAAAATCTAGAGAGGTGGAGGTATGCCCTGGAAAGGAGGGGAATGAAGGTTAACCTCAGAAAATAAGAATACATGTGTGTGAATGAGAAGGACCCAGGAGGAACGGTGATGTTACAGGGAGCAGAGATAACGAAGGTAGAGGATTTTAAGTACTTAGGCTCAACAATCCAGCGCAATGGAGAGTGTGGAAAAGAGGTGAAGTGTGTGCAGGCAGGCTGGAATGGTTGGAGAAAAGTGTCCGGTGTGATGTGCGATAGAAGAGTGTCAGCAAGAATGAAAGGAAAAGTGTACAAGATGGTAGTGAGGCCAGCGATGTTGTATGGCTCCACAGTGGCGTTGAGGAAAAGGCAGGAGGCAGAGCTGGAGGTAGTGGAGATGAAAATGTTGAGGTTCTCTCTGGGAGTAACGAGGATGGATAGGATCAGAAATGAGTATATCAGAGGGACAGCCCATGTAAGATGTTTTGGAGACAAAGTCAGAGAGGCTAGATTGAGATGGTTTGAACATGTACAGAGGAGGGATAGTGAGTATATTGGCAGTAGGATGCTGAAGTTGGAACTACCAGGTAGAAGGCCTAGAGGAAGACCAAAGAAGAGATTTATGGATGTGGTAAAGGAGGACATGAAGGTTGTTGGAGTCAAAAAAGAAGATGCAGAGGACAGGGTGAGATGGAGATGGATGATTTGCTGTGGCGACCCCTGAAGGGAGCAGCCGAAAGGAAAAGAAGAAGAAGAAGAAGAAGAGTCTTGTCTTTCCTAACCATTTGCCTTCTCTTCTGCAGTAACTCTTGGATTTTTGGCTTCAGTGTTTCTCTTCCATGTTTTGCATCTTTCCCTGCTGTTTCCAGTGCACACTCCTGGATGATTTCTGTGATCTTTTCTGTCATCTCTTCAGTATCTTCTGTTGTTAGCACCTCAAAGCGATTCTGAAGCTTCAGCTGGAATTCTTTGGTCTTGGTCATCAAATCGTCTAGGCTGACTTTAGGCTTTCCAGTTTTGGCCATTTTACTTCTTTCCAGTCTCACATTAAGCCTGATCTTGCTGCAAAGCATCCTATGATTGCTTCCAACATTCACTCTCTGGATGGCCTCAATGTTTTGGACGACATTTCTATTACTCATGATCTATGTTCCCTCTAAGCTGCGCGGTGCGCAATTGCGCACTGGTGTTACCATCTCCGCGCACAGACATTTTGCGCTGCACACAAAAAATAGAAATCCCACCTGAAGTGAAAATAAAATAAACATATAACTATTCAGTCTGTGCTATTTTGGAACGTGATTCAATGAGTGAGGGGGCGTCTAGGTGCTCCATCCAATGATGCGATTCACATACATACTGATGCACCGAATCGACGTGATTGACAATAACAACATCCTTATCCGGTGCTCGCCAAATGGTGAGTAATGTAAACAGAAGAAGACACGTAAGATATGCTGCTCTTGTTTAACTCTTTACAACAATGGCAAAACGAACGGGAATTGACACATCCCCTCACAAAGCCAAAGTTAAAAAGAAATGCCGTTATTTTAAGGTGGAATGACTGTCTGAGTTTGTGCAAACAGAAGAAAAAAAAACGTGAAACTGGGTGATATTTTTTCACCCGTAAACATTTGGATCAGCTGATGCGCATAAAGTCAAAGCTGCAAGCAGATGAGGCCATCACCCTGAACAACGTGTACAAACACTGGAGAGATAAGAAAAACAGAAGGGAAATTAAGGTGAATTGTAATTTTTCAATCAGATTTGCGCTCATCTAGTGTCATTTATTTAGAATTCTAATTTGTGGATGTTGATCATTAAATACTGTCGTTTCTGAGTCGTAGTTAACAAATGTGTGATTGTTTGTTTTGCAGACAAAAGAGTTACAGGACTGTCTCCCAAACAACAGTAGGATCCTGTCTCCCAGTGGACAGTAGGACTCTCTCTCAACCAATGGACAGCAAAACTCCCTACCAGACCACAGTAGGACCTTCTCACCCAGAAAGAGCTTCACCCACTGATATTTCAAACTCGTACTTGTAATACAAGTCAGAGCTTCACAATGAAATTTGAGTTCATAGTTGGCTTGGTTGGCAATTTGTTTTGCTGTAGTTAAAAGCAAACATTTATACTTCGAATAATGTTATCACAAGTATGTTTTCTTTTGCATTGTAAACTTGGTAAAGCACTTAATTAAAAGAATTCTAATAGAAATATAAATGCTGTAATTTGATTGTTTTTATAAATCATGCTACTTGGATGGATGCAATAACGGCCCTACCACAGTGCACACGTCTGATGTTGCTCACAGTGGTCCAAGGGACCGCTCAAGGGGTTGATGTGTTTGCTCAGACGCACAGAAAATTCGAGTGAACGTTGCTCATGATATAGTCAATCTTGTTCTTCACCATTCCATTAGGACTCTTCCATATCCATTTCTTGATCTTTCGCTTCTGAAAGAAGGTGTCTTCCATCCTCAGATTACGGGATGATGCAAATTGCACTAATCTTGTTCCTCTTTCATTTCATTCTCCAAGGCCAAAAGATCCAATGGTTGTTCCTTCGCCCTGTTGCTGCTGTCCGACTTTCGCATTGAAGTCGCCCATTGAAGTCGACTCTTGTTCTTCTCCATGATCATGGCTACTTCCTCATACAGCTCTTCAACCTCTTCGTCATCGTGGCTTGTTGTAGGGGCATATACTTGGACCACTTGTAGACTGTAGTTGCAATGTATTCTCAGTGAGAGCGATGCTACTCTATTAGTCATTCCTTCATATTCCAGTATGTGGTCTTCAATCTTCTTGTTCACCAAGAAACTGACTCCTTCGATGGACTCCTCTCCTCCCTTTGTGTACATCACTTGTCCGTTCTGTAGCTCCTCAAGCTGTTTGCCTTTCCTTCTTGTCTCTGCTATTCCGATGATATCCCACTTGAAACTTGCCTTTTCCAATTCATGTTCTAACTCCTCTTCTTTCTCCTGATCCATCAACGTACTTACACTGTAAGTACATAAGTAAAGTAGTGTTTTGGGAACCTGGGGATTCTTAGCACCCTCTGCCTTTCAGCTGCCGGGGACTGAGGGCCGTCTTGAAGTGCATTTAGTCATGATGTGGGGTTGAACCATAATTCGCCACGCTGGTTCGGTGCGTATTGGCGAGTGGAGCATTGCTGTACAGGAACCAGGATTCAGGTTTGCTGGTCTTCCTTCTGGTGTTCTTCATCAGCCATTGACCACAGTTCAGCTTTTCCGCCCACTGAGGATAATAGTGCTGCTGCTGTCCAGCACTATGGCTAGACTTATTTAAACTTTAGGTGCGCCACATTGCATCAAGTGGTTTTTCTCAGAGTACCTTCTCTCTCAGCCTTTGCCGTCGGCTGGGGTATAACCTTCAAGGCAGCAGGTGGTTTGAAGTCAGAGTTTACCCTTCTCTTAGCCTTTGCCCTAAGCCGGGGCATAACCTACAAGGCAGCAGGTGGTGTAAAGTTAGAATTTTTCCTTCTCCTAGTTTGTGTGCTGACAAGGCTAAGGCACCACAAACAGTGCCACACATAGCGGGAGGACCAGTTCTGCCAGATAGGACATGTCCTTTTGCCAGAGGGCCCTTTCTGGGGGAAGGTACTACCTCTCTACCATGTGCAGATGAGTTTAATGTTGTATCCAGGGCACCCAGGAGTAATCATATAAAGGAAATTGTGCATTATTATTTTACAAATGTCATCTTTAAAGCATGACAAAATTCAATATTTACAGATTGGTAAGGAGGAGAAGCAGTGTCGAGACAAAATACAAGACTATGGTTTTGGTCTCAGGAAGCTATGGCTACCCTTTCGTCAACTGGGGAATCTCAGCGTGTGTGTACCGAGATAGAGGGCAACAAGGATGGGTGCAACAAGGATGCCCACACCGGCTCGCCACCTCTTCCCATGAGCAACTCCAGAATGGAATAAGGTCCAGCCCCTCTTGAGATGGGGGCCGGTGGCGTAGTGGTTAGAGCGCTGGGCTCACGATCGGGAGGTTGTGAGTTCAAATCCCAGTTAGTCCCCCACTGTGCTAAGACCCCTGGGCAAGGTCTTAACCACAAGTGTGCCTCTGTTCACCCAGCAGTATAAATGGGTATCAGTAAAAATATACTGGGAAGGTAACCTGTGATGGACTAGCGTCCCATCCAGGACGAGTTGAACTCCGAGTTGCTTCACGCTACAGAAACTGGGGATGAGCACCGGCCTGATGAGCCACTAGGCTTGGGTGTAAAACGCCCAACAGACTTTACCTTACCTCTTGAGATGGGTGGTTATAGAGCCCAAGCCACGCATTGAGGTGAGTCCAACTATATCATCTCAGGCTCCTCCCCTGCCAGAGAGATGACATTCCATGTCCAAAGAGTCAGAGTCAGTAGTCGAGGATCAGTCTGACAGAACCCATGCCTTTGCATGCCACCCAACTCACACTGCATCTGACCCCTATAGCCCCTCCCACAGGTGGTGGGACCCATGTCTCCTTTGCAGGCGCTTGTTTTTTAGCCAATCCCAAGGCCTGGCTCCAGGGGTGGACCCTGGAAATCCGCATCCAGGCAAGAGAGAATGCGTTCTTTAATGTTTCTCCATAGAGGTTTTTGAACCGTGCTTCATCTACAATTTCACCTAGCACCTGCTTGCCTTGGGTGACCCTACTAGGGACTTAATTCCCATGACAACATAGCTCCTAGTAAAAGAAACAAAATGTATTTTAATGAGAAATTATTTGAGGTAATTTTATTTACAGACAAATAAACCAGTGTCTCTCCCTCACGCCGGTCCCAAGCCCGGATAAATGCAGAGGGTTGCGTCAGGAAGGGCATCCGGCGTAAAACAAATGCCAAATAAACTATGCGAATCACAAGAAAGAACCACATACCGGATCGGTCGAGGCCCGGGTTAACAACGACCGCCATCAGTGCCGTCAACCAACAGGGTGCTGATGGAAATTGGACTACTGTTGGTCGAAGACGTCGAAGAAGGAGAGGCGGGAGGCATGTCCGTTGCCAGAGAGAGAAGAGGAAAGGCATGAGTCTAGGACTGAAAGTAGGGACTTTGAATGTTGGAACTATGACAGGAAAAGGTAGAGAGCTGGCTGACATGATGCAGAGGAGGAAGGTGGACATACTGTGTGTTCAGGAGACCAGGTGGAAAGGTCGCAAGGCTAGAAGCATAGGAGCAGGGTTTAAGCTGTTTTATCACGGTGTGGATGGGAAGAGAAATGGAGTCGGAGTCATCTTGAAGGAGGAGTTTGCCAGGAATGTTCTAGAAGTGAAAAGAGTGTCAGACAGAGTGATGAGTCTCAAGTTAGAAATTGAAGGTGTGATGGTCAATGTTGTTAGTGCTTATGCCCCACAGACAGGATGTGAGCGAGAAGAGAAGGAGAGATTCTGGAGGGAGTTAGATGAAGTGATGCAGAGTACCCCCAGAAGTGAAAGAGTAGTCATTGGGGCAGACTTCAGTGGACATGTTGGTGCAGGAAACAGAGGGGACGAGGAAGTGATGGGTAGGTTTGGTATCCAGGACAGGAACGCAGAAGGACAGATGTTGGTAGATTTTGCAAAAAGGATGGAAATGGCTGTGGTGAATACTTTCTTCCAGAAGAGAGAGGAGCATAAGGTGACTTATAAAAGTGGAGGTAGGAGCACACAGGTAGACTACATCTTGTGCAGGCGATGTAATTTAAAGGAAGTCAGTGACTGCAAAGTCATAGTGGGTGAGAGTGTTGCCAAACAGCATAGGATGGTGGTGTGCAGGATGATGCTGATGGTGAGGAAGGTGAAGAAGGCAAAGACAGAGCAGAAGACAAAGTGGTGGAAGTTGAAAAAGGAAGAGTGTCAGGTTGTCTTCAAGGAGGAGTTGAAACAGGCTTTGGGTGGTCAGGAAGTGCTTCCAGATGACTGGACAACTACAGCTAATGTGATCAGGGAGACAGGTAGGAGAATACTTGGTGTGTCATCTGGAAGGAAAGTAGATAAGGAGACTTGGTGGTGGAATGAGGAAGTGCAGGAGTGTGTACAAAGGAAGACATTAGCTAAGAACAAGTGGGACATTGAGAAAACCGAAGAGAGTAAACAGGAGTACAGGGAGACACAGCGTAAGGCAAAGGTAGCAGTGTCAAAGGCCAAACAGAGCGCGTTTGATGACTTGTATGCTCGGTTGGAAAGTAAGGAGGGAGAAAATGATTTATATAGGTTGGCACAGCAGAGAAATAGAGATGGGAAGGACGTGCAGCAAGTTAGATTGATAAAGGACAGAGAGGGAAATGTATTGACTGATGACAGAAGTGTGCTGGGAAGATGGAAAGAGTATTTTGAAGAGCTGATGAATGAGGAAAATGAGAGAGAAAAAAGAGTAGAAGAGGTGACTGTTGAGGACCAGGAAGTAGCAAAGATTAGTAAGGGTGAAGTGAGGAGGGCATTGAAGAGGATGAAGAATGGAAAGGCAGTTGGTCCTGATGACATACCGGTGGAGGTATGGAAGTGTCTAGGAGAGGTAGCAGTAGATTTTCTGACAAGAACATTTAACAAGGTCTTAGAGAGTGAGAGGATGCCAGAGGAATGGAGGAAAAGTGTGCTGGTGCCCATTTTTAAGAACAAGGGAGACGTGCAGAGTTGTGGCAACTACAGAGGGATAAAGTTGATGAGCCATACGATGAAGTTATGGGAAAGAATAGTGGAAGCTAGACTAAGGGCAGAAGTCAGCATTTGTGAACAACAGTTTGGTTTCATGCCCAGAAAGAGCACCACAGATGCAGTGTTTGCCTTGAGGATGTTAATGGAGAAGTACAGAGAAGATCAGACGGAGCTGCATTGTGCCTTTGTGGATCTGGAGAAAGCATATGACAGGGTGCCGAGAGAAGAACTGTGGTATTGCATGAGGAAGTCTGGAGTGGCAGAGAAGCATGTTAGAGTGGTGCAGGACATGTATGAGAGATGTAAGACAGTGGTGAGGTGTGCTGTCGGTGTGACAGAAGAGTTCAAGGTGGAGGTGGGACTGCATCAAGGGTCAGCTCTCAGCCCCTTCTTGTTCGCTATGGTGATGGACAGGCTGACAGACGAGGTTAGACAAGATTCCCCATGGACTATGATGTTTGCAGATGACATTGTGATCTGTAGTGAGAGCAGAAAACAAGTGCAGGAAAATCTAGAGGTGGAGGTATGCCCTGGAAAGGAGGGGAATGAAGATTAGCCTCAGTAAGACAGAATACATGTGCATGAATGACAAGGACCAAAGAGGAACGGTGAGATTACAGGGAGCAGAGATAAGGAAGGTGGAGGATTTTAAGTACTTAGGCTCAACAATCCAGAGCAATGGAGAGTGTGGAAAAGAGGTCAAGAAGCGTGTGCAGGCAGGTTGGAATGGTTGGAGAAAAGTGTCCGGTGTGATGTGTGATAGGAGGGTATCAGCAAGAATGAAAGGAAAAGTGTACAACACGGTGTTGAGGCCAACGATGTTGTATGGGTTAGAAACAGTGGCCCTGGGGAAAAGACAGGAGGCAGAGTTGGAGGTAGCAGAGATGAAAATGTTGAGGTTCTCTTTGGGAGTAACGAGGATGGATAGGATTAGGAATGAGCACATCAGAGGGACAGCACATGTAAGACGTTTTGGAGACAAAGTCAGAGAGGCTAGATTGAGATGGTTTGGACATGTACAGAGGAGGGATAGTGAGTATATTGGTAATAGGATGCTGAGGCTGGAACTACCAGGCAAAAGGCCTAGAGGAAGACCAAAGAGACGATTCATGGATGTGGTGAAGGAGGACATGAAGGTCGTTGGTGTAAGAGAAGAAGATGCAAAGGATAGGGTGAGATGGAGGCAGATGATTCGCTGTGGCAAACCCTGAAGGGAAAAGCCGAAAGGAAAAGAAGAAGAATATAACTTAATAAATAGAGTAAAAAGGTCAACTCTCTGGAACAAGTCTGACCAGCTTCCATGAACAGAGTACAATTTTTTAATAAGTTAAACTAGGTGTGTCCAGACAGGAAAATTACAAAGTTCTCACATGCTGTTTGGCCAACAAAAGCACAACAAAACATTTTTCTGTGACTTACTTTCTGATTTATTGTGACAAATTTTCTTATGGCCATCTTGTCTAAAGATGAAACCAAGCAGTCATCAGTGATAGCACCACAGCCCATAGTAAGTTACAAATAAAATGGTAACTAACTTTGCAAATCTTTTGCTAACAGTAGAAAGATAGTTGACTTAATATCAATCTAATGTTGTCAAGAGATAATAAAGAGGCTCTGTATCTGTATTATCTATATGTTTAAAAAAATACATATTGTACATGGCCAGTGGTGGCCTGGTGGTAAAGTGTGCTGGATCGCTGATCCGAAGGTTGTGGGTTTGAGTCCCACTCTCCACAAGGTTGTCACTGTCCTCCCAGTGCAGCTAACTGGGTTATCAAAGGCCGGCCATGTCTCTCACTGACTATGGTGAGAGGCATGTAAAAGAACCATTGCTGACTTTCGGAAAGAGTTGCTGCATAGCCGTCAGTGTGTTTCTGGCCCTTGCTAAAGGGTTGTGTCAGGAAGGGCATCTGACGTAAAAACCTCTGCCAAATCAAACATGCAAATCAGATGATTCGCTGTGGCGATCCCTGAAAAAAAAGGGAAAAAGCTGAAAGGAAAAGAAAATACATGTTTGTACATATATTTTTATCTGCTTACATAGGATTATATTTATAAACACTTGTGCAAATGTCATAAAGACATGAGACATATCACACAGGCACAGTGATATGCGTTAAATCCAACGTGCACACTGTCATTGTGCGTTTATTCAACGATTCTTCTGAAAGAAAGCATTTTCAAATACTATTGAAAAGATAATAAGGTATACAGTATTATGGCTTTTGTTTTGCTGAAAATAAATGGAAGAATTTCCTGAGGTCCATCTTTAGGCAATGCCTAAATATTTACGTTACTATACACTACCATTCTTTCCCACAGAGGTAGTTATGCATACCAAGGTTCACACATGAAAACACACTCACACACACACACACACACACACACTCACACACACACACTCACACACACACACACACACACACACACACACACACACACACACACACACAGACTAATTGCCAGGTTACAAATCATGATTTCTTCTGTTAAATTTCCAAGATAGCATAGTCATGAGCTGTTTGTGATTGAGATACTTGATCCCTCATTGCCAAACTAACTTACTGACCATCACTGCAGTGTATTCCTCTGTTAAACTCTGTCAAGGTGTAGAGTTCAAAGCTTTAGTATATTTCAGTCTATTGTTATAATCTCTCACATGTTTTGATGTATCTATGCAAAGATTTTTGCCAGATTTATCAAAGTTTTTGAAAAATGTTTTTTTGTACTTGCTCCTGGATGCTGAACACCTGTAATGTGCAAAGAAGCTTTAATGCAGCTTATTCGCATCGACTGACACCAAGAAAAATTAATAAACATTTATTAAATATGAAGAAACATGATAAGAAGTAAGAGACAACAATCAGAAAGGCAAAATATAAAGTTAAACTGACTCACTTCTGTGTAAAACATGTTTAACTACATATCAGAGCTAAATTGTGTTTATCTACTTGAAAGCATACAACTGTAGAGAGCAACTGTTGCAGGGCATTTTCCCTTCACTGAGCTAAACAGTCCAAACCTGTTCGTGCAAAACAATGTATATGTACACAAAAGTGAGCTGCAGGAAAGTGGTTTGGAGGGAAGAACCTGTCTTCAATCTAACTGATCTATAAGGCAGAAAACACTCTTGGCCTTCTTGCCAACATCATAATTTTGTGGCTAAATGTACTAAGTCCTACAGGCACACCTCAAATCAGTATTATTAAAAATGATGATGTGCAATGCTTCTTTCCCCCCCACCATCATCCTCCTTATTGCAGATTTGTTAAAAAGTTTGCCTCACAGCAGGGGAGTTTGAGTATTCATGCACTCATTAATTTTCTAAGCCGCTTCATCCAAATTAGGGTCACCGGGAGGCTGGAGCTGATCTCTGGAAACTCTGGGAGAAGGCATAGTACACCCTGGACAGCTCACCAGGCCATTGCAGAGTGTGGGCACGTGCACACACACACACACACACACACACTCACACACACACACACACACACACACACACACACACACCTAACCATTCACAGTCACTCTCACACCCAAGGCTGACTTGGAACAGCCAATTAACCTATTATGCACTTTTCTGGACTGTGGAAGGAAACAGAAGTACCTGAATTAAACCCCTGAAAGTATGGGCGAACATGCCACATAGAAATGTCCAAGCTGTGGAATCAAATCCGAGCCTTCTTGCTGTGAGGCATACGTGCTCACCACTGCACCAACGCTACACCATGTTTGAGTATATATGTTTTCAAGAATTGAAAATCATATCATCAACACTGCCTTTGTATCTTCTTGTATGTTGATATATTTACTTGTGTATAGTATCTTATATAAACGAATTAGCAAAATTAAGCTGAGGTGGAGTCACAAGGTTTTTGTCTTAACCTCTGCACCACTGTTCTACTGTTTGTTTTGTATAAGAAGCCAGTATGCAGCAAGCAGAAATGTAATCAGTGTCAATGCTTCACTTCCATGAAGTATTTGATATTAACAATGTAAATATTTTTTCATTTTCAAGTACTTGTCACAATCCAGTGTTCTGTGCCTCCTGGTCCATCATGTTTATATGTGTTCTGAGGTCATACCAGTTGTCATAATGTTCAGGTTGATAGGTGTATATTATTCATTTTCTATAACTGCTTAATTCTAATTAGGGTTGTGGGGAGGCTGGCGACCATCCCAGCCAACTTCGAGCTAGGGCAGAGTACAATATGCAGGGGTTTTGCAGCCTACTCTTGTCGAAAGTCAGCAATTGTTCTTTTACATGCCTCACACCATAGACAGTCAGAGACATGGCTGGCCTTTGATAACCCAGTTAGCTGCACTGGGGGTGACAGTGTCAACCTGTGGGGCTTGAACTCCCAACCTTAGGATCAGTGAGCCAGCACCTTTTACCACCAGGCCACCACTGCCCTAGGTGTCTATTATGTTTTTATAAGTGAATCTTTCATACAGCTCTTAACACTGGAACATTTACCATTTTGGAAGTATGGAAATTAAAACGAACAGTGTTTTGTGCCCTGTCAGTAGCATAAAAGAAGTAAATATGCACTCATTTCAGTCCTGCTAGTAGCTTTATGAGTCACAATTATAAAAAAGTTTACAAAGCAGAAAACTCCAAAACAATAATGCGGCAATGACACACAAAACAGAATTAATTCATATTTTTCATTCATATCCAAGGTCATCATATTTTATTCCCATAGGGTAGTGTAGCAGTTGGTCTCTTCTGGAGAAGATGCAAGGGACGCAGGAACACTTGCTACTTGTCCCCAGAAACACGCTGACGGCTTTGTAGCCTACTCTTTACGAAAGTCAGCAATGGTTCTTTTACATGCCTCTCATCATAGTCAGTGAGAGACATGGCCCACCTTTGATAACCCAGTTAGCCTCACTGGGGGGACTCAAACCCCCAACCTTAGGATCAGCGATCCTGCACCCTATCCACTAGACCACCACTGCCCAACCATATCCAAGGTAAAATGCAGTATAGTTTACTGCATATCCCATTGCAATGACAATCAAGTACAATATTGTCGATTTCAAGAACAGAGACATCACAAAAAGCTTGCACCAATCAAATGTAATTTCTATTTATGCATCCTGGAGTGAATGTGTATTGTCAGTCTTGATGTTTGCCTTTGTCTTTCTCTTTGTCCTTGCTTTAATTCTTCTGGAAAGAGTGACAGGCAAGCTGAATCACAAACTTACTAAACTCTCTTAAGCACACCTGGTCATTATTGTTTTTGTTCATCATTTTCAAAGCTTAGAGAGAGAGAGAGAGAGAAAGAGAGAGAGAGAGAGAGAGAGAGAGAAAGAGTGAGAGTATTGTAACAGATGAAACCTTTTATAAAAAACTGAGAGAAGTATTAATACTCCCTGAACTTTTCATTTTGTCCTATTATCACCAGAAGTATAAATGTATTTTATGGGGATTTTATGTGATAGACCAACACAAAGCGGTGCATACTAAAAATACATACATAACAAAAAACACCTTTTATAAATGAAAAATTACTCTCAGACTAGAATTCAATTTTACCTCACAGTTAATTAGAAAATGGTGGACAATGGGGATAATCACATTTTTGGCAACAACTGAATGCAGCAGTTTTATTCAGCTTTGACTGAGGTGCTAAAGTATCACATACATTTATATATATATATATATATATATATATACATACAGTCATCCGTCTACTTACGAAAACCTCTAAATACGAAAAATCCAGGTTACGAAAAACATTTCCCTAAATTTTCGGCTTCTTTTAACGAAAACAACCTCTTTTTACGAAACGCACCATTCAAAAATTTAAATGGGCCATTCAAAATTCAAACAATGCGCAAGTTGCTCTCTCATTGGCTGTCTCCCAACATCCCGGCCCGCTGGATTCTCATTTGCCAGGAGGGAGCTGAACTGTACCCATTCCTGTACCCATATTTCCTGTTTGTCACACGCATGAGGGAGAGTTGAACAGGGCTGTTGGCTCATGAGTTTTTTTTTTAGATTGATCATTGCAGCATTATATTTAGTTATCCATCATGGACCCAGAAAATACAGAAAAGCGGAAATACAGTGAAGGAGGCGATTATTTCGGAACTATATTGAAGCAGTAGGAGACATGAAAATAGAGTGCTTCCTGGGACAAGACCTTTGATCTCACAAGGAAGCAAGTTAATATTGAATCATGACCTCTGATCTTTCAAACAGGTACTGTAATTCCACTTTAAATACAACATCCCAAATGCTCAACTGCTCCATCGGCTGCGCGCTGCGTGTGGGCGGAGTCTGCATTCGCATTTTAAATAAAAATTAAATTCACATTTTGGAAATGAGCTTTACACACACACACACACACACACACACACACACACACACACACACACACACACACACACACACTTTTCCTTTCGGCTGTTCCCTTCAGGGGTCGCCACAGCAAATGAGCTGCCTCCATCTCACCCTATCCTCTGCATCTTCAACTCTTACTCCAACGACCTTCATGTCCGCCTTCACCACATCCATAAATCTTCTCTTTGGTCGTCCTCTGGGCCTTCTGCCTGGTAGTTCCAACCTCAGCATCCTACTACCAATATACTCACTATCCCTCCTCTGGACATGTCCAAACCATCTCAATCTAGCCTCACTGACTTTGTCTCCAAAACATCTTACATGGGCTGTCCCTCTGATATACTCATTTCTGATCCTATCCATCCTCGTTACTCCCAGAGAGAACCTCAACATTTTCATCTCCACTACCTCCAGCTCTGCCTCCTGCCTTTTCCTCAACGCCACTGTGGAGCCATACAACATCGCTGGCCTCACTACCATCTTGTACACTTTTCCTTTCATTCTTGCTGACACTCTTCTATCGCACATCACACCGGACACTTTTCTCCAACCATTCCAGCCTGCCTGCACACACTTCACCTCTTTTCCACACTCTCCATTGCTCTGGATTGTTGAGCTTAAGTACTTAAAATCCTCCACCTTCTTTATCTCTGCCCCCTGTAACCTCACCATTATTCTTGGGTCCTTGTCGTTCACACACATGTATTCTGTCTTACTGAGACTAACCATCATTCACCTCCTTTCCAGGGCATACCTCCACCTCTCAAGATTTTCCTCCACTTGTTCTCTGCTCTCACTACAGATCACAATGTCATCTGCAAACATCATAGTCCATGGAGATTCTTGTCTTACCTCGTCTGTCAGCCTGTCCATCACCATAGCAAACAAGAAGGGGCTGAGAGCTGATCCTTGATGCAGTTCCACCTCCACCTTGAACTCTTCTGTTACACCGACAGCACACCTCACCACTGTCTTACATCTCTCATACATGTCCTGCACCACTCTAAAATACTTCTCTGCCACTCCAGACTTCCTCATACAATACCACAGTTCTTCTCTCGGGACCCTGTCATATGCTTTCTCCAGATCCACAAAGGCACAATGCAGCTCCCTCTGACCTTCTCTGTACTTCTCCATTAACATCCTCAAAGCAAACACTGCATCTGTGGTGCTCTTTCTTGGCATGAAACCAAACTGTTGTTCACAAATGCTGACCTCTACCCTTAGTCTAGCTTCCACTATTCTTCCCCATAACTTCATTGTATGGCTCATCAACATTATCCCTCTGTAGTTTCCACAACTCTGTACATCTCCCTTGTTCTTAAAAATGGGCACAAGCACACTTCTCCTCCATTCCTCCGGCATCTGCTCACTTTCTAAGACCTTGTTGAATATTCTTGTCAGAAAATCTACTGCTACCTCCCCTAGACACTTCCATACCTCAACTGGTATGTCATCAGGACCAACTGCCTTTCCACTCTTCATCCTCTCCAATGCCCTCCTCACTTCATCCTTACTAATCTTTGCTACTTCCTGGTCCTCAACGGTCACCCCTTCTACTCGTTTTTCTCACTGATTTTCCTCATTCATCAGCTCTTCAAAGTACTCTTTCCATCTTTCTAGCACACTTCTGTCATCAGTCAATACATTTCCCTCTCTGTCCTTTATCGCTCTAACTTGCTGCACATCTTTCCCATCTCTATTTCTCTGCTGTGCTAACCTGCATAAATCATTTTCTCCCTCCTTACTGTCCAACCTATCATACACGTCATCATACGCCCTCTGTTTTGCCTTTGACACTGCTACCTTCTTCTTACGCTGTGTCTCCCTGTACTCCTGTTTACTCTCTTAGGTCCTCTCTGTGTGCCACTTCTTCTTAGCTAACCTCTTCTTTTGTACACACTCCTGCACTTCATCATTCCAACCACCAAGTTTCTTTCTCTACTTTCCTTCCAGAGGACACACCAAGTACTTTCCTACCGGTCTCCCTGATCACATTGGCTGTGGTTGTCCAGTCATCTGGAAGCACTTACTGACTACCCAAAGCCTGTTTCAACTCTTCCTTGAAGACAACACGACACTCTTCCTTTTTCAGCTTCCACCACTTTGTCTTCTGCTCTGCCTTTGCCTTTTTCACCTTCCTCACCATCAGCATCATCCTGCACACCACCATCCTATGCTGTTTGGCAACACTCTCACCCACTACTACTTTGCAGTCACTGACTTCATTCAAATTACATCGCCTACACAAGATGTAGTCTACCTGTGTGGTCTTACCTCCGATTTCATAAGTCACCCTATCCTCCTGTTTTTACTTGAAGAAAGTATTCACCACAGCCATTTCCATCCTTTTTGCAAAATCGATCAACATCTGTCTTTCTGTGTTCCTGTCCTGGATACCAAACCTGCCCATCACTTCCTCGTCTCCTCTGTTGCCTGCACCAACATGTCCATTGAAGTCTGCCCCAATGACCACTCTTTCACCTCTGGGGTACTCTGCATCACTTCATCTAAGTCACTCCAGAAGACACGCTTTTCACTTCTAGAACATTCCTGACAAACCCCTCCTTCAAGATGACTCCTACTCCATTTCTCTTCCCATCCACACCGTGATAAAACAGCTTAAACCCTGCTCCTTGGGGTGGCGCTGCGCAGCTGGCGACACGCATGTTCAGAGCTCCGGATATTTTTGTTGTTTTGTGTCCTTCTGTGTGTTACTGTGACGAATTTGTTCATTGTGAATGACTTTCCTAACATGGGGACACTTATTTTGAGCATTTTGACGCTGCATTTGCTCAAAATTATCATATTTCAACATAATGTTGTCGATTGCACACAAGCGGGATACGGCTTGGGTATACAACATGGCGACTACAGTCATTACATTCGCTATGGACGGGAGTTCTTATTATCCTACAGTGACAATCTGGATGTGAGTAGCCTTAAACTGGATATACCTCAGGATTGTGTACTGACTTCAGAGGACCATACCACCACAAAACGACGTAAAAGAGGTAAGAGAGGGGGCGTGAGACGTCGAGTTCGAGCCCGTAACCACAAACCTGCGCTTCCCACTATACTGCTTTCAAATGTACGGTCCATCAAAAACAAGCTCAATGAACTCCATGCATGTGTGGAACATCTGTTTGAGTACTGTGATAGTTCACTGTTGTGCTTTACAGAGACATGGTTGAATAGACAGGTTGACGACTCTGTGATTACACTACCCGGGTTCGGACCCCCTATCCGCCTCGACAGAGACACCGACGCTACCGGGAAGACCATCGGGGGCGGCGTTTGTATATACGTGAACTCTAAGTGGTGCACTAACTTTACGATAAGAAACAGAGTATGTTCCTCTGATATTGAACTTCTATCTGTATCGTTTCGTCCATTCTATCTACCACGAGAGTTTGGACAAGTCTTCATAACACTGGTGTATATTCCTCCAAGTGCTAACGACAAGAAGGCAGCTGATCAAATCTACGACCACATGCAAAAATTAGAAAATCTCTCTCCTGAAGCACCGAAACTATTTCTCGGCGACTTCAACAGTTGTTCACTTAAACAAACTTCACCACACTACGAACAATATGTGACATGTAAAACCCGCAGAAACAAGACAATCGACCTCTGTTACGGGAACGTTAAACTTCTTCTTCTTCTTCTTTTACTTTCGGCTGCTCCCTTCAGGGGTCGCCACAGCAAATCATCCGCCTCCACCTCACCCTGTCCTCCGCATCTTCTTTTCTGACTCCAACGACCTTCATGTCTTCCTTCACCACATCCATAAATCTCTTCTTCGGTCTTCATTGAGGCCTTCTGCCTGGTAGTTCCAACTTCAGCATCCTACTGCCAATATACTCACTATCCCTCCTCTGTACATGTCCAAACCATCTCAATCTAGCCTCTCTGACTTTGTCTCCAAAACATCTTACGTGGGCTGTCCCTCTGATATACTCATTTCTGATCCTATCCATCCTCGTTACTCCCAGGGAGAACCTCAACATTTTCATCTCTCCTACCTCCAGCTCTGCCTCCTGCCTTTTCCTCAGCGCCACTGTGGAGCCATACAACATCGCTGGCCTCACCACCATCTTGTACACTTTTCCCTTCATTCTTGCTGACACTCTCCTATCGCACATCACACCGGATACTTTTCTCCAACCATTCCAGCCTGCCTGCACACGCTTCTTCACCTCTTTTCCACACTCTCCATTGCTCTGGATTGTTGAGCCTAAGTACTTAAAATCCTCCACCTTCGTTATCTCTGCTCCCTGTAACATCACCGTTCCTCCTGGGTCCTTCTCATTCACACACATGTATTCTGATTTTCTGAGGCTAACCTTCATTCCTCTCCTTTCCAGGGCATACCTCCACCTCTCTAGATTTTCCTGCACTTGTTCTCTGCTCTCACTACAGATCACGATGTCATCTGCAAACATCATAGTCCATGGAGATTCTTGTCTCACCTCGTCTGTCAGCCTGTCCATCACCATAGCAAACAAGAAGGGGCTCAGAGCTGACCCTTGATGCAGTCCCACCTCCACCTTGAATTCGTCGGTCACACCGACAGCACACCTCACCACTCTCTTACATCTCTCATACATGTCCTGCACCACTCTAACATACTTCTCTTCCACTCCAGACTTCCTCATGCAATACCACAGTTCTTCTCTTGGCACCCTGTCATATGCTTTTTCCAGATCCACAAAGGCACAATGTAGCTCCCTCTGACCTTCTCTGTACTTCTCTATTAACATCCTCAAGGCAAACATTGCATCTGTGGTGCTCTTTCTTGGCATGAAACCAAACTGTTGATCACCGTTACGGGAACGTTAAACACGCCTATAAAACTGTGAGTAAGCTGCCTCTGGGATCATCTGACCACAACGGAGTATACTTAATGCCTAAGTACAAGACTAAATTGAAAATGGACAAAACTCACTCAAAGGTTGTGAGGACGTGGGATTCTGATTCTATTGAAAGTTTGAAAGGGTGTTTTGACTGTACAAACTGGGACATTTTCTTTGACGATTGTGCAAACTTGGATACTGTTACTGATCAGATATCATGTTATATAAACTTTTGTGTGGACAATATTATTCCCAGTAAAACAGTAAAAGTCTACCCGAATAACAAGCCCTGGGTCACAAAAGAGTTAAAGTTGCTGCTTAACAAGAAGAAAATAGCTTTCATGGAACAAAACAGAGATGATTTGAGGCTTGTTCAGAAGGAAATTGATTGCACAATAAGACAATGTAAGCAGGCCTACAAGGAGAAGATCGAGCGTCAGTTTTACACAAACAACCTTCGCCAAGCTTGGAGTGGTGTAAGAACTATGATTGGTAGTAAAAGCGAGAGACAAGCCATCAATGTTCCCGATAAAAATGCATTCGCCAGTGAACTCAATGACTTTTATGCAAGGTTTGATTGTTTCGATTTTAGTCAACAATGTGATCGCTTGTATTCGGATTTAGACACCAACAACTCGAGCCCGATACTACTTAAACACGATGATGTCATCAATGAGTTCTCCAAACTGAACATACATAAAGCGTCTGGACCAGATAACTTGGACAGCAAGGTCCTAAAGGAGTGTCGCGACCAGCTCAGTGAAGTGTTTTGTAAATTATTCCAAATGTCACTGGACTCTAATTTAATACCAAAACTTTGGAAATTGTCGGAAATAGTTCCTGTACCTAAGAAAACCAAACCATCAACTCTAAACGACTACAGGCCTGTGGCCCTTACATCGGTTGTCATGAAGTGCTTGGAGAGGTTGGTGCTGAAGTCGTTGCTACGCGACGTCCAAGACAAGCTGGACCCTCTACAATTCGCTTACAGGGCAAAACGGGGAGTTGAAGACACCACAATCACACTTCTAAACCAGGTATACCAACATCTTGAAACTCCGAAGTCATTTGCTCGGGTTCTGTTCATTGACTTTTCATCCGCATTTAACACCATACAGCCACACCTAATGATTGAGAAAATTCAACGCTTATCCGTAAACAATGCAGTGATCAAATGGATCTTCAACTTCCTGAGAGACAGAACCCAGTACGTGAGGGTTAACGACAGCATGTCCAGTAGAGTTACCATCAACACGGGGGCTCCACAGGGATGTGTTCTCTCCCCTGTGTTGTTCATCCTCTACACTAACGATTGTGTCAGTACCCACTCGAATTGCTCTACCATCAAGTTCGCAGACGACGACGCCCTTGTGAGTCTCCTTAGTGATTGTGAGTCTTTAGCCAGCTACCGAGAGGACATTTATAACTTCAACTCATGGTGTGAGGACAATTTCCTACAGCTGAATGTAAAGAAAACAAAGGAACTCATCATAGACTTTAGAACAAAAAAATCTGATCATGCACCTGTCGTAATTAACTCAGAGACTGTTGAACAAGTTGACCAATACAAATATCTGGGAACTATCATTGACAATAAGCTGAATTTTTCCCAGAATACTGATGCCGTGTACAACAAGTGTCAACAAAGACTGTTCTTCCTTCACAAACTCAGATCTTATCATATTGATAAAACCATTATGTTGTTATTTTACAAATCATGTGTGCAATCTGTTTTACTTTTTAGTGTACAATGTTGGTACGGCACCCTCTCTCTCAAAAACAAAAACAAACTTGGCAATATTGTAAACGTAAGCAGCAAAATCATTGGAACTCCTTTAGACCCTATTGATTACTTTTATGAATCTCGTGTACTAAATTTAGCATCCAAAATTATTAACGATGAAACTCATGTTCTTCATTCTGAATATATCCTTCTTCCTTCCGGCCGCAGATATCAATTACCCAAACTTAAATCAAAGAGAGCCCGTACATCCTATATACCAACTAGCATTTTCCTTTTAAATAAGTAGCCTCCACCTTTAGGCTCTTGTATATTGTTACATTTTGTACCACTGTTTTATCTGTTGCGTTATCTAATTTAAAAACTCAGTTTTATGTCTCAAGTCGTTACATGTCCGTTTTAACATACAGTATTCTTTAAAGTATTTTTAAACTTTATTTTTGAACTTTTAGTGCTAGTCTTCTTACATTGTACCTTAAGATATTTTAATGTTATATATGTATTATGTTTTCATGTTTGTAATATGTTTTTATGTATGTATGTTTTATGGAGCCTGTGTACGTGCAAGACAAATTCCCTCCTCGGACAATAAAGTATTGTCATTGTCATTGTCCTAAGCTTCTAGCCTTCCTACCTTTCCATCTGGTCTCCTGAACACACAGTATGTCTACCTTCCTCCTCTGCATCATGTCAGCCAGCTCTCTATCTTTTCCTTGCATAGTTCCAACATTCAAAGTCCCTACTCTCAGTCCTAGGCTCACACATTTCCTCTTCTCTCTCTGCCTAAGGACATGCCTCCCGCCTCTCTTTCTTCGACGTCTTCGACCAACAGTAGTCCAATTTCCATCAGCACCCTGTTGGTTGACAGCGCTGATGGCGGTCGTTGTTAACCCGGGCCTCGACCGATCTGGTATGAATTTTGTTTTGATCATTTGCATTGGAAATGTGGCAGAAGTTTTACGCCGGATGCCCTTCCTGTCGCAACCCTCTGCATTTATTCGGGCTTGGGACTGGCATAAGGGGGAGAGACACTGGTTCGTGCCCCCCCCACCTCATGGCTGCATTTTATATATATATATATATATATATATATATATATATATACACACACACTAGTCCTTCTCAAAAAATTATCATATTGTGATAAAGTTTATTATTTTCTGTAATGTACTGATAAACATTAGACTTTCATATATTTTAGATTCATTACACACAACTGAAATAGTTCAAGCCTTTTAATCTTTTAATAATGATCTTTTAATAAGTCTCTCAACTTTCTCTTCACAATATCCCACAGATTCTCTGTGGGGTTCAGGTCAGGAGAGGTGGCAGGCCAATTGAGCACAGTAATACCATTGTCAGTAAACCATTTACCAGTGGTTTTGGCACTGTGAACAGGTGCCAGGTCATGCTGTAAAATGAAATCTTCATCTCCATAAAGCTTTTCAGCAGATGGAAGCATGAAGTGCTCCAAAATCTCCTGATAGCTAGCTGCATTGACCCTGCCCTTGATAAAACACAGTGGACCAACACCAACAGCTGACATGGCACCCCAGACCATCACTGACTGTGGGTACTTGACACTGGACTTCAGGCATTTTGGCATTTCCTTCTCCCCAGTCTTCCTCCAGACTCTGGCACCTTGATTTCCTAATGACATGCAAAATTTGCTTTCATCTGAAAAAGTACTTTGGATCACTGAGCAATAGTCCAGTGCTGCTTCTCTGTAGCCCAGGTCAGGCGCTTCTGCCGCTGTTTCTGGTTCAAAAATGACTTGACCTTAGGAATGCGGCACCTGTAGCCCATTTCCTGCACACGTCTGTGCACTGTGGCTATGGATGTTTTTACTCCAGACTCAGTCCACTGCTTCTACAGGTCCCCCAAGGTCTGGAATCTGCCCTTCTTTCACTTTTTCCTTCCCACAGACGTCCCACTGAGGTGCCTTGATACAGCACTCTGGAAACAGCCTATTCGCTCAGAGATTTCTTTCTGTGTCTTACCCTCTTGCTTGAGGGTGTCAATGATGGCCTTCTGAACAGCACTCAGGTCGGCAGTCTTACCCCATGATTGCTGTTTTGAGTAATGAACCAGGCTGGGAGTTTTTAAAAGCCTCAGGAATCTTTTGCAGGTGTTTAGAGTTAATTAGTTGATTCAGATGATTAGGTTAATAGCTTGTTTAGAGTACCTTTAAAAAGCCAGCTGCTTTTGGATTGAGGCCCCCCATATTGATCTGTCCATAGCATGCTGCTCCAGTTCCTTCAGCTTGACGTGACACCACTGGATACTTGCTTTCACAGTGTCTTTGTATAGCAGCTTTGAGTGGCTTTGGTTTCTTTTGTCGAGCTGGAGTTCACCGTACATCAGGCATCTTGGCATCCTGAGCTTCTCCATTCGAATGTCATGCCCCACCCATTGAAGTTGAGCCTTGATGAGCATAGCCTCAATGCTGCTGGAGTTGGCACACTCTAGGACCTCCAAGTTGGTGACGTGGTCCTGCCAGCTGATTCTGAGGATGGAACGAAAAGCTTGCATGTGGAAGTGCTCCAGCTTTTTGACATGTCTGCGATGCAGTGTCCATGTTTCACAACTATAGAGAAGAGATCGGGAGTACCACAGCATTGTAGACCTTCAGTTTTGTTGATAGCTGGATACTGTGTTGGTTGAACACTCGGGTGCAGAGTCTGTTCAGCACCTGGCTAGCCTTGCGAATCCTAGAAGCAATTTCTTTATTCAGGGAGACATCACAGGAAATGGTGCTTCCCAGGTACTTGAAATGTTCAACATTGGCAAATGGTGTGTCATGGATGACAATGCTTGGTGCGGGAGGGTGGGTGTTTGGTGAAGGTTGGTGAAGGACCTCCGTCTTGTCAAGACTCACGGTCAGACTGAAGAGTTTGGAGGCCTCAGAGAAGTGGTCCAGCATCATCTGCAGGTCAAATTCTGTGTGGGCCAGTCATGTCATCGCAGAAAAGCCTGATCATTGATACAAACTTTGGCAGACATCCGATGCGTTCTAGGAGTGTCCAGAAGGCCTCTCTATTGACTGTACCAAATGCCTTGGTCAGATCTATGAAGACAGAGAATAGGGGCATGTTTTGTTCAATGCACTTCTCTTGGAGTTGTCTCATGGCAAAGATCATATCAACAGTACTTCTGCCAGGCCTGAAGCTGCACTGTACCCTCTGGGAGGTTTTGATCTAATATTGTGATAAGTCTGACTCTGGCAAAGATCTTCCCTGCAACAGAGAGCAGGGAGATCCCCCTGTAGTTCCCACAGTTGGATTGGCTTCCCTTGTTCTTGTAGAGGGAGACAATCATGGCATCTCGGAAGTCATCAGACATCATTTCCTCTTCCCAGATATTCAGCAGGACATCGTGAAAGGCTTTGAAAGCGTTGGGGCCTGCCGCCTTGTAGGTCTCGGCAGGAATGCCATCCTTTCCCTACGCTCTGCCCGAGTTTGTCTGACAGATTGCCTTTTCAATTTCATGTATTGTCGGGGGTTATTCTGCCATGGAGGGCTTCTCTGATCTTGTCATTGTTTTCATCAAACCAGTCTTCATGCAGTCTTGTTTTAACTCCAAGAAATTCTTTTGCAGTCTCAGCGACGGTATCCTTGAAAGAGGACCAATTTTTGGAGCTGCTTTTGGAGGTCAGACCATCTTAGAGTTTTCATTCAAGTGCTTCTTGGAACTTTGCCAGATGGATAGGATCGTTCAGCCTGGTGACATTGTAGGCGGCCCTGACAGTCTTGGGTTGGGTTCTGTGAGGTGGAGTGATCTGCAGTGACATTACAGCCCTGACCAGCCTGTCATCAGTCCAGCATTCAGCACCGCTCATGGCACGGGTCACTTGGACGTCCCTGATGTTACATTGGCGTACAATGACAAAGTCAATCATGTGCCAGTATTTAGACCGTGGGTGCATCCATGTGATTTTGTACTTGTCGGCCATCCTGAACAAGGTGTTGGTGATACAAATGCTGTGTTCTGCACACTTGCTAAGGAGGAGTAGGCCGTTTTCATTGACTTTGCCTACCCCGGGTGCCCAGAATGCTGTGGTCTCTTCCTAGTCTAGGGTTGAAATTGAAACTGCTCTTTGTCTTCATCGGGACTGGTGAGCATAGGAGCATATGCACCAATGACTGTGAGGTATCTGGCTGAAAGGAATGCGCAATGTCATGAGACATTCGCTGATTCCTACTGGCAAGGCTGGTATGTCCTTCAGCAATGCTGTTCTATTGGCAAACCCAACACCACGTATCCTGTCCTCAGCTTGTGGCTTTCCTTTCCAGAAGGTGTATCCACCTCCCTCTTCTCTCAGAAATCCTTTATTGGTAAGATGCGTTTCGCTGAGCGTGACAAAGTCTATCTGGTATCACTGGAGCTCCTTTGCAAAAAGTGCCATTCTTCTCTCTGGTCTCAATGTCCAGAAGCGTTCAGACATTCTATGCTCCCAGAATGAACCTCTGGAGTTTTTTTCTTCTTTTGTATTGTTTGACTGATGTGAGGATGAGTCTGTCAGCCGCGGTAAGCTGACCAGACGCTAGAATAGCAAGCATTTGTCTGGGGCACCTTTTCTAGCCCCCTTCCTCATGTGAGGGTGGGCAGTGCTGTCTTAAAGAGGCTGTCCAGTTGTCTACAGGTGCTGCCGAACTGTTCTGTTTTCCTTGGATTCAGGAGCAGAGCGACCACTTACCCATGGATCGCCTACGTGCAGGTTTGTGACCACAACTGCCAGTCTTTATCTCCACTTTTTGCTCCACCACCCTCAGGTCTTGAGGGGTGTATGCTGACAGGCCGGTGATAAGTTGATGAGATGCAAAATGGACCTGTGCGTGAAGGCTTTATAGTGAGAAGACCGTTGCACAGGGGCAATCCCACTCTCTTGGCTTGGGGAGTCTTGATCCAGTGCCACAGGAAACCATTACAACAGACTTCCAGACTGCAATGGATGACCAGGTCTTCTATCAGGGCCACGTCCAGTTCTAGGCTCCACGACACTTGCTGCCACCGCCTTCACAACCGTTGGATCTCAGGTGATGATCTCTTCCGATTGTTCTGCCGGGAGTCAGTCTTCACATGCAGTAGGGCTGGCACAGCCAAACCTAACTCACTGAGGGTTTCAGACCCATCAGATACCTTCACCTGGTTCAGCCGACTCTCCAAAGCCATTGCCCAGAGGGTGGCCGCTGTTGGATGTGACAGCTTTGAGGAGTCACACAAGCTGAGTCAGGTCAGGTCAGGTATGAGGGCATGCGCTGGGACGGCACTTCGCTATGTCCACCAACCGCCTCCACTCATCTGGCCATCTCCTGGCGATCAACCAGGCCTGCGCGGGGCCCATACCCCCCGACAGGAAGCCCTCAGCTGTGACAACCACATTGCATGCGGCTGTCCCCGCGATTGGCTCCAGCCCCTAGGATCCCGAATGGACAGGATCCGATGTGCTGGGTCCTAAAACGGGAAATGCGCCAAGTGCCCATAGTAGTTCAGCTGACGGTCGCAGATCAAGGAGGTTACTCTTACCATCCCTGCATCCTTGAGCACCTTCCGGTTGGTAACAAAGTCCTGCTAGTGGTATCCAAAGATGCGGCGAGGGAAAATCATAACGAAGGAGTCCAGTCGTCGTCCAAACTCAACCGTGAGCGTCCATGTCTCACTTGAGTAGAGCAAGACAGGGAACACAAGAGAGCAAAAGACTCGGGCTTTTGTTTGCCTGCTCAAATACCTCGACCGCCACACGGTCCTGTCCAGCGAGCCCATCGCCCCATAGGCTAGGCCAAGTCGATGATTGATCTCGGCCCTGCAATCAGTGGAACGATGAACCATGCTGCCAAGGTAAGTGAAAGACTCCATGATCTCTACTCATTCACGACCCACAGCGATCAAGTCAACAGCAGCATCCAAGAGGTTGCCGAAAACCTGTATCTTGGTTTTGATCCAGGAGACTCGCAAACCAAGCGGTTCTGCCTCCTCACCCAGCGAACAGAGTCTCCGTCAGGATTTCCACCGTCTCCGCGAAGATCACTGCGTCATCGGCAAAGTCCTGATCAGTAATCCGAACCTCGCCGAACGACACACCGCAGGCCTATCCACCCGATACCACCGCCATGATCCAGTCCATTGCAGTACTGAATAGAGTGGGGGCCAGAACACACCCCTGCCTCACTCCGGTCTCAACCAAAAAGAAGTCAGAAATGGAGCCCCCACACCTCACAGCACTATCTGTCCCAGAATACAGCAACGATATCAGCCGGACCAGAGCTGACGTGATCCCACATAGACGAAGTATGCCCCAGAGGGCCTCCCTATCCACCGAGTTGAACGCCTTGCAAAAGTCTATATATGGGGGCAAGGAACCCACAATCAAACTCCTGCAAGCACTCAGATAGGTCGCGGAGCGCCAGGATGCGGTCAACGGTAGACCTCTTCGGTGTGAACCCGGACTGTTCAGGGCGCTGGTGCGCTAGAAGATGCTGTTGGATCCTGTCCAGTAGAATCCGCACGAAGACCTTGGCCAGAACTGAGATGCGAGTAACCACCCGGTAGCTGTTGCGTTCTCGGGTATTACCCTTCCCCTTCCAGATTGGAATGTATAACGAGTAGAATAGAAGAAGTAGTGTTTGCCAAGACTCATATTTGCCACACCTACATTACACGCAGCTATTTATTGAAAGGGGAGCCTGCGCCTGAGTGCGACCCTTGTTCAGTCCCCCTTACTGTCAAGCACAATTTAATAGACTGCACAGATTTTGCTGAGACTAGGTTCCAGCATTTTAACGTAAACAACTTGTATGAACTTTTTAGTAAATTTAATGCTTCAGTAATCCTGCTGTTTTTAAAAGATATTGAAATGTTTTATAAATTCTGAATTTGTGGTATAGTTAGCATGAATTCTATTGCTAGAGTGCTGCAATTCCACCTAAATAACAACAGACTTTTACTGTTGGTTGGAAATGTATAGGAATGCCTATTCTTAGCCAGACTCGTTTTTATTAATATTACTTTTTCACCTTTCGATTGGGTTTTACGTGAAAATTGATTGTTTGAAGAAAATGATTTGGTTTACTTTAGCTTCATTTGCGATTTGTAATTGAACTCTTAGTCATTATAATTAATATAAAATAACTATGTTTGGCACAATATAACACACTATATGTGTTGAAAGTGCCGTTAAACTTCATTCATTCATTCATTCATACCTTCTAGATTGGGACAACGATGCCCCGTTTCCAGTCAGTTGGGATGAGACCAGTGCTCCACACCAAGCACACAAGAGCGAACAGCCACCTGAGGACGGCCTCACCTCCCGCCTTAAGAATCTCCACGTGGATACCACAAACTCCCACAGATTTGCCATCCACCAAGTGCCACACCGCCCTCCAAGTTTCCTCAAGAATTTTCGGGTTGCAGCCTGGGGGAGGGTCGGCAACAAGAGTTTCAGCATCCCCTTTCACCGTCTGGCATTGCAATGTGGACCGAGAGGAACGGAGGCGCCGCAACGCCCTGTAAGACAGGCGAGAGTCACTTGAATTCAAGTGGCCCTTGACCGTCTCACAAAAATCACCTCTCAATCTCTTCACACTGCAGCCTCCCAATCTCTTCACACCACCTTGACGGCTTCGCGCTTCAGGTCCCTGGCCAGTCCAGCTCTGCCATCGAGTCAAGCCTGTCTCGCTCTCGATGACGTCGATGGTCTCAGAGGAGATGGCTGTTCCCGGTCGTCTGGGCTACCTGGGTATGCAGCCACGGGACACCTCCAGGATGCGGTCTCTGAAGCCAGCCCAGAGATCCTCTGTGCTTGCACCCGCATCTAGATCCTCCAGGGATTCCCCAAGCCTACTGGCGAACTTCGAAGCCACATCAGGGTTCCCGAGTCGGCTCACGTCAAGTCGCATTTGATGAGCTGGGGCTTTTTCAGGGTGCCTGAAGCGGATCTTCAGAGTCACCACCAGAAGCCCATGGCCTCCCAAGAAGAGCTGGGCACTTCTGAAGACACAGAAGTTCTGGACCAGCCACCAGCAACTACCTATGAGAACGTGATTGATTTCCTTCCTAGTGACGCCGTTGTTGGAGTACCAAGTCCAGCATCGCGGAGCCGATCTTTGGAACCACGAGCCAGCAATCCTTAAGCCCCGACTTTTGGGAAGTCAAGAAGCATTAAGGTGTTTTCATCACAGCGTCCAGAGTTGTGAGGACCGACACATGCTTCATAGCCATCCCGGTTAGTGCAAGTGGTCGCATTGAAGTCCCCCAGTACGATCAGGGTGTCCCTTCTCAGAACCTCCAAATCACTGAGGTGAACTGGTCGTAGAAGGTTTCCTTCATGGATTGATCACTCACCCCAGTCGGAGCGTACACTGCGACGATAGAGAGCGTCCCCACTGTGTGTGTCACCCTCAGTCGCATAATACACTCGTTGACCGGGACCACCTCCGATACCAAGGGAGCCGATCGATCAGTGACAGCGACGGCCACTTCCTGAGTGTGAAGACTGTCGGCCCGGCCAGACCAGTAGTAGGTGTACCCACCGACACCTGTCTTGCTGGACCCAGGCCTCTGCACCTCAGAGAGGGCCGCAACACTGACGCCAAGCAGACTAAGCTCCCTCGATACCAGAGGCAGGTGAGAGTTGTCCCCCAGGGAAGTCACATTCCATGCTCCGACCCGGACCGGCTGCCTCAGATTCAACCAAGGCGACCAAAAGCAGCTGGTGTCCGACACCTTTGCACCACCCGCGTCACTCACCCTATCACGCCCAACCTGGTTGCTCCAGGTTTTCACTCCTGTCATGAAGTGGGGGACCTAGAGGCTTTGCCCCACCCCCTCATACGATGCCGCCTAAGGTGGGCATTGGGGTTACTCCCCTGGAGCGAACTCCAGTATTTAATTGTGTGTTTTGCTGGCGTTTTTAAGAGGGTGGGGGTGAAAACCCCATCCCCCAAGGCTCCTCTAGGGCAGGGGCACCGCTCCCTGACAGGCAGATGCCCAGAGGTACCCAAGCTGAGTGTCAGGTGACAACTAGTGGCAGGACCAGTGGCTGCCCTGAAAAGGGCATGGTGTGCCCCCTGCCAAAGGTAGTACCTCTCACTGACACCCCAAATCCCCAATCTATATCAAACGATCAATCTATATAAGACTATATCAAACTAGATATAGTCGGACTCACCTCAACACATAGCTAGGGCTCTGGAATCACCCATCTTGAGAGAGGCTGGACCTTATTCAATTCTGGATTTGCTCATGGGGAGAGGCAGCGAGCCGGTGTGGGTATCCTTTTTGCCCCTGTCTTGGTGCCCACACATTGTAGTTCTGCCCGGTCGATGGAAGAGTAGCTTCCCTTTACCTTCTGGTGGAAGGGCAGGTCCTGACTGTTATTTGTGCTTATTCACCAAATGACAGTTCAGAGTACCCAACCTTCTTGGAGTCTTTGGAGGTGTGTTGGAGAACACTCTCCCAGGAGACTCACTTGTTGTTCTAGGAGACTTCAACACCCATGTCAGCAAAGATAGTGTGGCCTGGAAAGGTGTGATCAGTAGGTACAGCCTCTCCAGTCTGAACCCGAAAGGTGTTTCATTGTTGGACTTCTGTAGTCATCATAGTTTGTCTATAACAAACAAAATTTTCAAACATAAGGGTGTCCATAAGTGCACTTGACACCAGGACACCCTAGGTTGCAGTTCAATGATCGACTTTGTAGTTGTGTCACCAGACTTGTGACCGCATGTTCTGGACACTCGGGTGAAAAGGGGACCTGAGCTGTCAACTAATCAGCAACTGATAGTGAGCTCGCTCCAAGGGTGGGGGGGGGCTGCCCTCCAAACCTTGCAGACTCAAGTGTGTAGTTAGGGTCTCCTTGGAACATTTGGCATAATCTCCTATCAGAGAGACCTTTAATTTAAACCTCCAGCAGAGCTACGACCATGTCCCGAAGGAGGCAGGTGACATGGAATCCGAATGGGTCATCTTTTGGGCCTCCATTGTTGAGGCGGCAGCTCATAGTGTGGCCAGAAGGTTGTTGGTGCTTGTCGTGGTGGTAACCCTGGAACCCTGTGGTGTACACCTGCGGTGAAGGGAGACATCTAGCTGAAAAAGGAGGCCTATTGGGTCTTATTGGCCTGTGAGACTCGTGAGGCAGCAGACAGGTAACGGCAGTCCAAACATGCTGCTTCCCAAGCTGTCACCAATGTAAATCTCAGATGTGGGAAGACTTTGGTGAGGGCCTGGACAGCGTTAATCGGTTGCACTCAAAAAAGTTCGAGAACACCATCCAATGCTTCAGAAGGGGGAGGCAGATCTCCACAAATACTGTTTACAGTGGAAGTGGAAGTGATGTCCCCGGGAGGTGGAAGTAATACTTCAAGGACCTCCTCAATCCCACCAACATGCCCTCCATGTAGGAGGAAGACCCTGAGTGTTTGTGCAGATATCTGCCCATCACTGAAGCTGAATTCACTGACGTAGTCAAAAAGTTCCTCAGTGGGTGGATAAGATCCATTCTGAATATCTCAGGGTTCTGGATGCTGCAGGACTGTCTTGGACATCGCGTGGTCATTGAGGGCTGTACTGCTGGATTGGCAAATCGGAGTTGTAGTCCCTCTTTTTAAAAAGGAGGACTGAAGGTTGGGTTTCAATTATTGTGGAATCACACATATCAGCCTATCTGGGAAAGTCTATGTAGCGGTACTGGAAAGGAGGATCAGACCAATAGTTGAACCTTGGAGTCAAGAGGAATAAGATGGTTTTCATCTTGGCCGTGGCACGCTTGACCAACTCTATATGCTCCACAGGATCTTGGAGGGGGCATGCGAGTTTGCCCAATCTGTTCACGTGTGTTTTGTGGATTTGGAGAAGGCTTTCGACTGTGTCCCTCGGGCTATCTTGTGAGGCATGCTCCGGGAGTATAGCGTTTTGGACCCGTTGCTACAGGCCATTCAATTGCTGTACACTGGAGCCAGAGTTTAGTCTGTATTGGAAACAACAAGTCGAATTTGTTTCTGGTGTGGTTTGGAGTCCACCAAAGCTGTCCTTTGACACCAAATTTTGTTCATAATTTTTATGGACAGAATTTCTAGGTGCAATCAAGGTGCTTAGGGGTTCTGGCTCGGTGGCCATCAGATCTCGTCTCTGCTTTTTGCGGATGACGTTGTCCTTTTGGCTTAATCAAACTGGGACCTCCAGCTCTAATTGGACCGATTTGCAGTAGAATGCACAGTAGCTAGGATGAAAATCAGCACCTCCAAGTCTGTGGCTATGGTTCTCAGTCGGACAAGGGTGGAATGTGCCCTCCGGGTTGGAAATGAGGTCCTGCCCCAAGTGGAGGTGTTTAAATATCTTGGAGTCTTGTTCACAAGTGAGGCAAGGATGGAGCAGGAGATTGACAGATGGATCTCTGTGGTAAAGCAGAGCCTCTACCAGTCTATGGTGGTAAAAAGGGAACTGAGCCGCAAGACAAAGCTCTCAATTTACTAGTCGATTTACGTTTCAATCCTCACCTATGGTCACGAGCTTTGGGTAGTGACCAAAAGAACAAGATCGTGGATAAAAGTGTCTGAAATGAGCTTCCGTTGCAGGGGCTCTCCCTTTGAGATAAGGTGATGGCACACGCGCGCGCACACACATACACACACACACACACACACACACACACACACAGACAAACACACGCGTGTACATACACACACACACACACACACACACTCATGCACGCACGCACACACACACATGCACACACACACACACACACACACACACACACAAATGCACACACATGCACGTGTGCGCACACACACACACACACACACACACACACACACACACACACACACACATGCTGTATTAGAATATTCTCAAATTTAACAGTAATAAACCACAAGTTCTACTTATTTATATTAAAATTATAGGTTTTTTGGTCGCCACTGACTGTCCTTCACATTTTAAAACATATTGATATCATCTTCTTTTCCTTTCGGCTTTTCCCTTCAGGGGTCGCCACAGCGAATCATCTGCCTCCATCTCACCCTATCCTTTGCATCTTCTTCTCTTACACCAACGACCTTCATGTCCTCCTTTACCACATCCATGAATCGTCTCTTTGGTCTTCCTCTATGCCTTTTGCCTGGTAGTTCCAGCCTCAGCATCCTATTACCAATATACTCACTATCCCTCCTCTGTACATGTCCAAACCATCTCAATCTAGCCTCTCTGACTTTGTCTCCAAAACGTCTTACATGTGCTGTCCCTCTGACGTGCTCATTCCTAATCCTATCCATCCTCGTTACTCCCAAAGAGAACCTCAACATTTTCATCTCTGCTACCTCCAACTCTGCCTCCTGTCTTTTCCCCAGGGCCACCGTTTCTAACCCATACAGCATCGTTGGCCTCAACACCATCTTGTACACTTTTCCTTTCATTTTTGCCGATACCCTCCTATCACACATCACACCGGACACTTTTCTCCAACCATTCCAACCTGCCTGCACACGCTTCTTCACCTCTTTTCCACACTCTCCATTGCTCTGGATTGTTGAGCCTAAGTACTTAAAATCCTCCACCTTTCTTATCTCTGCTCCCTGTAATCTCACCGTTCCTCTTTGGTCCTTGGCATTCATGCACATGTATTCTGTCTTACTGAGGCTAATCTTCATTCCCCTCCTTTCCAGGGCATACCTCCACCTCTCTAGATTTTCCTGCACTTGTTCTCTGCTCTCACTACAGATTACAATGTCATCTGCAAACATCATAGTCCATGGGGAATCTTGTCTAACCTCGTCTGTCAGCCTGTCCATCACCATAGCGAACAAGAAGGGGCTGAGAGCTGACCCTTGATGCAGTCCCACCTCCACCTTGAACTCTTCTGTCACACCGACAGCACACCTCACCACTGTCTTACATCTCTCATACATGTCCTGCGCCACTCTAACATACTTCTCTGCCACTCCAGACTTCCTCATGCAATACCACAGTTCTTCTCTCGGCACCCTGTCATATGCTTTCTCCAGATCCACAAAGGCACAATGCAGCTCCGTCTGACCTTCTCTGTACTTCTCCATTAACATCCTCAAGGCAAACACTGCATCTGTGGTGCTCTTTCTGGGCATGAAACCAAACTGTTGTTCACAAATGCTGACTTCTGCCCTTAGTCTAGCTTCCACTATTCTTTCCCATAACTTCATCGTATGGCTCATCAACTTTATCCCTCTGTAGTTGCCACAACTCTGCACGTCTCCCTTGTTCTTAAAAATGGGCACCAGCACACTTCTCCTCCATTCCTCTGGCATCCTCTCACTCTCTAAGACCTTGTTAAATGTTCTTGTCAGAAAATCTACTGCTACCTCTCCTAGACACTTCCATACCTCCACCGGTATGTCATCAGGACCAACTGCCTTTCCATTCTTCATCCTCTTCAATGCCCTCCTCACTTCACCCTTACTAATCTTTGCTACTTCCTGGTCCTCAACAGTCACCTCTTCTCTTTTTTTCTCTCTCATTTTCCTCATTCATCAGCTCTTCAAAGTACTCTTTCCATCTTCCCAGCACACTTCTGTCATCAGTCAATACATTTCCCTCTCTGTCGTTTATCAATCTAACTTGCTGCACGTCCTTCCCATCTCTATTTCTCTGCTGTGCCAACCTGTATAAATCATTTTCTCCCTCCTTACTTTCTAACCGAGCATACAAGTCATCAAACGCGCTCTGTTTGGCCTTTGACACTGCTACCTTTGCCTTACGCTGTGTCTCCCTGTACTCCTGTTTACTCTCTTCGGTTTTGTCAATGTCCCACTTCTTCTTAGCTAATCTCTTCCTTTGTACACACTCCTGCACTTCCTCATTCCACCACCAAGTCTCCTTATCTACTTTCCTTCCAGATGACACACCAAGTATTCTCCTACCTGTCTCCCTGATCACATTCGCTGTAGTTGTCCAGTCATCTGGAAGCACTTCCTGACCACCCAAAGCCTGTTTCAACTCCTCCTTGAAGACAACACGACACTCTTCCTTTTTCAACTTCCACCACTTTGTCTTCTGCTCTGCCTTTGCCTTCTTCACCTTCCTCACCATCAGCATCATCCTGCACACCACCATCCTATGCTGTTTGGCAACACTCTCACCCGCTACTACTTTGCAGTCACTGACTTCCTTTAAATTACATCGCCTGCACAAGATGTAGTCTACCTGTGTGCTCCTACCTCCACCTTTATAAGTCACCCTATGCTCCTCTCTCTTCTGGAAGAAAGTATTCACCACAGCCATTTCCATCCTTTTTGCAAAATCTACCAACATCTGTCCTTCTGCGTTCCTGTCCTGGATACCAAACCTACCCATCACTTCCTTGTCCCCTCTGTTTCCTGCACCAACATGTCCATTGAAGTCTGCCCCAATGACCACTCTTTCACCTCTGGGGGTACTCTGCATCACTTCATCTAACTCCCTCCAGAATCTCTCCTTCTCTTCTCGCTCACATCCTGTCTGTGGGGCATAAGCACTAACAACATTGACCATCACACCTTTCATTTCTAACTTGAGACTCATCACTCTTTTCACTTCTAGAACATTCCTGGCAAACTCCTCCTTCAAGATGATTCCGACTCCATTTCTCTTCCCATCCACACCGTGATAAAACAGCTTAAATCCTGCTCCTATGCTTCTAGCCTTGCGACCTTTCCACCTGGTCTCCTGAACACACAGTATGTCCACCTTCCTCCTCTGCATCATGTCAGCCAGCTCTCTACCTTTTACTGTCATAGTTCCAATATTCAAAGTCCCTACTTTCAGTCCTAGACTCATGCCTTTCCTCTTCTCTCTCTGGCAACGGACACGCCTCCCGCCTCGCCTTCTTCGACGTCTTCGACCAACAGTAGTCCAATTTCCATCAGCACCCTGTTGGTTGACGGCACTGATGGCGGTCGTTGTTAACCCGGGCCTCGACCGATCCGGTATGTCATGTCTTTCTTGTGATTCGCATAGTTTATTTGGCATTTGTTTTACGCCGGATGCCCTTCCTGACGCAACCCTCTGCATTTATCCGGGCTTGGGACCGGCGTGAGGGAGAGACACTGGTTTGTGCCCCCCCCTCACGGCTGCATTAAAACATATTGATATCATATTATTGATAAATCACTTGATCTTGGTAAACATTAATCACTTATGTCAATTCCGAACACTTCTCATACTACTGCTATTTTTCTTCATACTTTCTGTATATCATGCATTCACTCTTACAGTTCGATCCTCTGATTGTCCTCATAAACTTTTCCATACACTTCAACTAGTCATCAAATGTTTCTACCTTTTAATCCCAGTGCACTCTTTAGGTGGCAGGTCCGCAGTAGTGATCAGTCACTACGTGTCATCTGACAGCTTCCAGCTCTTGTCCTCTCTCCTCAGCCACAGCCAGCTTGATGCTCTTTCTGCTTCTTCTCCATAGGGACTGAGCTGCAAATCCTCTTGCTCCCACTTCCACGGAAAAAAAGCCAGCACTTATATCCATGCTGCTGGCACTGTTCCACAACTCTGTATACTTGATCTTGCGTTCAAATTCTAAAAATATAAAAAAATATGGATATCTATCTATCTATCTATCTCTGATCCTATGGTTGGGGGTTCGAGTCCCACTCTCCACAAGGTTGTCAGTGCCCCCCCAGTGCAGCTAACTGGGTTATAAAAGGTCGGCCATGTCTTTCACTGTCTATGGTGAGAGGTTCATTTAAAAGAACCATTGCTGACTTTCGTAAAGAATAGCTGCAAAGCCGTCAGCGTGTTTTCTGCAGATTGCAAAAGGCTTGTGTCAGGAAGGGCATCCGACATAAAAACGTATGCCAAATCAAACATACGAATCAGATTCATCAAACTGCAGCCTTGTGTGCCCTGGTGCCAAGTGCACTTATGGACACCCTTATGTCCAAATATGGTGTTTGTGATGGACAAATCATAACGAGCACAGAATTCCAACAACGAAACACCATTTGAGTTTAGACTGGAGAGGCCGCAACTACCAATCACACCACACCACTGCTACAATTTATCCACTGGCTTCCTGTTGCTGCTCGCATTCGATTTAAAACACCAGTGCTTGCCTACAAAGCCAAAGATGGAGCTGTGCCTTACTACTTCAAAGCACTTATCACAACACACACTGCACCGTGTTCTCTCATATCTTGTAGCACTGTGAGAGTGATCCCTCCCTATACCAAGGGAAAGGAAAAATGCATGGGACTCTTCTCTGTTCTGGCTCCAAGGTGGTGGAATGAACTTCCTCTGGACCTCCAGACGGCTGAGTTGGGTATTTTCAAACGACGGCTGAAAACTTACATTTTCATCATTACTTAGATTAAGCATGAAACTTTATACAAACACACACACACACACACACACACACACACACACACACACACACACACACACACACACACACACACAAACCACACTTACAAAAAAACCCACACACATGTACCATCTGAGTTTGACTGACAGTATATTTAGTCTATGTTCTAACAAACCAGTACAAGAATATATTCACTGATAGAGACTTTAAAGCACTTCTGTAAGTCGCTTTGGATAAGAGTGTTTGCTAAATGCAACTTCTTCGGGAGAAGAGAAAGCTAAAGGGGTAAACCTGATCCAAATCCAGAGTGGAGCCCCTAAGACAGTTGACTAACACACTGCCAAGCTGTTGCCAAATGTACTGCTCTGCATTCCTTTGGAGTACAAGAGGGAGGCCAAGAGGGGGTTCTTGGTGCCTGGGCATACCAAGACCTCCATATTCCTTGCCCAGGTTTTTTTGTGCCCCAGAGAGGACACTCTGGAGCTGCTGAATAAGCAGCTGAACCAACCCGGGAGGCAACAGTTAAGAGTTTTAAGTCCAACATGATTGGCATAATGTACAAGAGCTATGGGTTGCCTCCAACAGTAGGAGGGATTATCGCATCCTATTGGTCAGCTACCGCCCGTTCAAACTGGGCAGCCCAAAGTCAATAAAAGCTGACCTGTCAATGTCTACCTACTTCACTGGGTGCATGGAGATTACAGTATTCCGCTTGGAATGTGAGGACTATGAGTCCAGGACTCTCTGATGACCTGGGACAGATTGACGGCTGCAAAAAAACTGCTATCATTGACTCTGAACTGGGAAGACTGTATGTGGATATAGCAGCATTACATGAGACCAGACTTGCTGGAAATGGCATGCTACAGGAGAAGAACATTGCCTTTTTCTGACAAGACAGTCCAGCTGAAGAGACTCGTATACATGGTGTTGGGTCTGGCAGTCAAGAAAAATCTGCTTCCCATAATAGAACCTCCCACAAATGGCTCAGAACACACCCTTTCCTTTGGACTCTTAACATCACATGGGAAAGTAAACATCCTAAGCATTTATGCTCCAACTTTAACCTCTCCCCAAGAGACAAAAGATCAGTTCTATGAGGAGCTTGATTCCATTGTTGGTACCATTCCCAAATCAGAGCAAATCATCCTGCTGGTGATTTTAATGCCAGAGTTGGGAACGACCATAAGACATGGCAAACCTGCCTTGGACCCTTTGGTGTGGGCAAGATGAATGAGAATGGTCAGCATCTGCTAGAGCTATGCTACTACCATAAGCTATACCTCACCAACACATTCTCTAAATCTAAGCTGCATCACAAGGTCTCATGGAGACACCCTAGATTTGGCCACTGGCACCAGTTGGACCTTGTCATAACCAGAAGGACTGCATTTAACAATGTGCTCCATACATGCAGCTTCCATAGTACTGAAAAAAAAAGATCTACCTCCCCAAACAGGCAGGATGCGCTCGGATAAGTTCTTCTAGAATTTCCAGCCATGATGTATATGCACAGCTGGTCGACTGCCTGGAATGAATACTTGCTGACAATCCAACTGCTCAAGTATGGAAGAGAATTGATACTTCATATGGTACAAAGTCTATGATGCAGCCATGATAACCCTTGGCAAGAAGGAGAGGAAAAAACAAGACTGGTTTGAGTTACATCTCCCAGTGGTGGAACCTGTTATAAAGGCAAAAAGAAAATAATTGCTTGCCTACAATGCAAATCCTTCCCTCAAGAGCCTCTCTGCACTTCAAGCATCTAGAGAAACTGTTCAGAGAACAGCAAGACATTGTGCAAATAAACAATGGCAGACCCTGTGCATGAACATCCAAACCTGTCACAGTGGAAATATCCAAGGTATGATCAAGGGAATGAAGAAAGCTTTTGGACCTGCCATCAGGAAAGTTGCTCCACTAATGCAGCCATGAGGATGGGCACAAACAAGTGTCCATCCTCATGCTGGTCCCAAGCTTGGATAAATGCAGAGGGTTTGCGACAGGAAGGGCATTCGGTGTAAAACTTTTGCCAAAATGCACGATGTGAACTGCCAATACTAATTTCATACCAGATCAGTCGAGGCCCGAGTGAAGAACGACCGCCATCAATGCTGTTAACCAACAGGGTGCTAGTGGAAAATTGGACTACTGTTAGTTGAAGAAGGAGCGGTCGAAGAAAGAGAAGCAAGAGGAGTGTCCGTAGGAAAAGAGAGAAGAGGAAAGGCATAAGTCTAGGACTGAGAGTAGGGACTTTGAATGTTGGAACTATGGCAGGAAAAGGTAGAGAGCTGGCTGACATGATGTAGTGGAGGAAGGTGGAAATACTGTGTGTTCAGGAGACCAGGTGTAAAGGTAGCAAGGCTAGAAGCTTAGGAGCAGGGCTTAAGCTGTTTTATAATGGTGTGGATGGGAAGAGAAATGGAGTAGGAGTCATCTTGAAGGATGGGTTGGGCAGGAATGTTCTAGAAGTGAAAAGAGTGTCAGACAGAGTGATGAGTCTCAAGTTAGAAATTGAAGGTGTGATGTTCGATGTTGTTAGCATGTCTGCCCCACAGGCAAGATGTGAGCAAGAAGAGAAGGAGAGATTCTGAAGTGAGTGAGATGAAGCGATGCAGACTACCCCCCAGAGGTGAAAGAGTGGTCATTGGGGCAGACTTCAATGGACATGTTGGTGCAGGCAACAGAGAGAACGAGGAAGTGATGGGCAGGTTTGGTATCCAGGACAGGAAAATAGAAGGACAGATTTTGATAGCTTTTGCAAAAAGGATGGAAATGGCTATGATGAATACTTTCTTTCAGAAGAGACAAAAGCATAGGGTGACTTATAAAAGCGGAGGTGGGAGCAAACAGGTAGACTACATCTTGTGTCAGCAATGTAATTTGAAGGAAGTCAGTGACTGCAAAGTAGTAGTGGGTGAGAGTGTTGTCAAACCGCATAGGGTGGTGGTGTGCAGGATGATGCTGATGGTGAAAAAGGTGAAGAAGGCAAAGGCAGAGCAGAAGACAAAGTGGTGGAAGCTGACAAAGGAAGATTGTTGTGTCAAGGAGGAGTTGAAACAGGCTTTGGGTGGTCAGGAAGTGCTTCCAGATGACTGGACAACTACAGCAAATGTGATCAGGGAGACAGGTAGGATAGTTCTTGGTGTGTCCTCTGGAAGGACAATAGATAATGAGACTTGGTGGTGGAATGAGGAAGTGCAGGGGTGTGTAAAAAGGAAGAGGTTAGCTAAGAAGAAGTGGGACATTGAGAGGACCAAAGAGAGGAAACAGAAGTACAGGGAGATACAGCGTAAGGTGAAGGTAGCGGTGTCAAAGGTCAAACAGAGGGCGTATGATGACTTGGATGATAGGTTGGACAGTAAGGAGGGAGTAAATGATTTACACAGGTTGGCACAGCAGAAAAATAGAGATGGGAAAAACATGCAGCAAGTTAGAGTGATTAAGGATAGAGTGGGAAACGTATTGACTGATGACAGAGGTGTGCTGGGAAGATGGAAAGAGTACTTTGAAGAGCTGATGACTAAAAAACATGAGAGAGAAAAAAGAGTAGAAGAGGTGACTGTTGAAGAGCAGGAAGTAGCAAAGGTTAGTGAGGGTGAAATGAGGAGGGCATTGAAGAGGATGAAGAGTGGAAAGGCAGTTGGTCCTGATGACATACCTGTGGTGGTATGGAAGTGTCTAGGCGAGGTAGCAGTAGATTTTCTGACAAGAATATTCAACAAGGTCTTAGAGAGTGAGAGGATGCCGGAGAAATGTGCTAGTGCCCAATTTTAAGAACAAGGGAAACATGTAGAGTTGTGGCAACTACAGAGGGATAAAGTTGATGAGCCATACGATGAAGTTATGGGAAAGAATAGTGGAAGCTAGACTAAGGGAAGAGGTCAGCATTTGTGAACAACAGTTTGGCTTCCTGCCAAGAAAGAGCACCACAGATGCAGTGTTTGCTTTGAAGATGTTAATACAGAAGTACAGAGAAGGTCAGAGGAAGCTGGAATGTGCCTTTGCGGATCTGGAGAAAGCATATGACAGGGTGCCGAGAGAGGAACTGTGGTATTGCATGAGGAAGTCTAGAGTGGAAGAGAAGTATGTTAGAGTGGTGAAGGACATGTATGAGAGATGTAAGACAGTGGTGAGGTGTGCTGTCGGTGTGACAGAAGAGTTCAAGGTGGAGGTGGGACTGCATCAAGAGTCAGCTCTGAGCCCCTTCTTGTTTGCTATGGTGATAGACAGGCTGACAGACGAGGTTAGACAAGATACCCCATGGACTATGATGACATTGTGATCTGCAGTGAATACATCCATGAGGGAGGGGCACAAGCCATTGTCTCTCCCTCACGCCGGTCCCAAGCCCGGATAAATACAGAGGGTTGCTTCAGGAAGAGCATCCGGCGTAAAACAAATTCCAAATAAAACATGCGCGTCAATGGGGCAGTGGTGGTCTAGTGGTATAAGGCCCCGTATCGCTGATCCAAAAGTTTGGGGTTCGAGTCCCTCTCTCCACAGGGTTGTCACTGTCCCCCCCAGTGCAGCTAACTTGGTTATCAAAGGCCGGCCATGTCTCTCACTGTCTATGGTGTGAGGCATGTAAAAGAACCATTGCTGACTTTCGACAAGAGTAGGCTGCAAAGCCGTCAGCGTGTTTCTGCCCTGCGATGGCCTAGCAAGCTGTCCAGGGTGTACTCTGCCCTCGCCCTGAGTTGGCTGGGATGGGCACCAGCCTCCCTGCGACCCTAATTAGGATGAAGCGGTTACAGAAAATGAACTGATGAACTGAACATGCAAGTCATATCAAGAAAATTCATACCGGATCAGTCGATGCCCGGGTTAACAACGACCACCATCAGTGCTGTTAACCAACAGGGTGCTGGTGGAAATTGGACTACTGTTGATCAAAGACATCAAAGAAAGAGAGACGGGAGGCGTGTCTGTAGGCAGAGAGAGAAGAGGAAAGGCAGGAGTCTAGAACTGAAAGTAGGAACTTTGAATGTTGGAACTATGACAGGAAAAGGTAGAGAGCTGGCTGACATGATGCAGAGGAGAAAGGTGGACATACTGTGTTTTCAGGAGACCAGGTGGAAAGGTAGCAAGGATAGAAGCATAGGAGCAGGGTTTAAGCTGTTTTTTCATGGTGTGGATGGGAAGAGAAATGGAGTAGGCGTCATCTTGAAGGAGGAGTTTGTCAGGAAAGTTCTAGAAGTGAAAAGAGTGTCAGACAGAGTGATGAGTCTCAAGTTAGAAATTGAAGGCATGATGTTCAATGTTGTTAGCGCTTATGCCCCACAGGCAGGATGTGAGCTAGAAGAGAAGGCGAGATTCTGGAGTGAGTTAGATGAAGTGATGCAGAATACCCCCAAAGATGAAACAGTAGTCATTGGGGCAGACTTCAATGGACATGTTGGTGCAGGAAACAGAGGGGACGAGGAAGTAATGGGCAGGTTTGGAATCCAGGACAGGAACGCAGAAGGACAGATGCTGGTAGATTTTGCAAAAAGGATGGAAATGGCTGTGGTAAATACTTTCTTCCAGAATAGACAGGAGCATAGAGTGACTTATAAAAGCGGAGGTCAGAGCACACAGGTAGACTACATTTTGTGCAGGCGATGCAATTTAAAGGAAGTCAGTGACTGCAAAGTAGTCGTGTGTGAGAGTGTTGCCAAACAGCATAGGATGGTGGTGTGCAGGATGACGCTAATGGTGAGGATGGTGAAAAAGGCAAAGGCAGAGCAGAAGACAAAGTGGTGGAAGCTGAAAAAGGAAGAGTGTTGTGTTGTCTTCAAGGAGGAGTTGAAACAGGCGGTGTCAAAGGCCAAACAGAGGGCGTATGATGACTTGTATGCTCAGTTGGAAAGTAAAGAGGGAGAAAATGATTTATATAGGTTGGCACGGCAGAGAAATAGAGATGGGAAGGATGTGCAGGAAGTTAGAGTGATTAAGGACTGAATGGGAAATGTATTGACTGATGACAGAAGTGTACTGGGAAGATGGAAAGAGTACTTTTAAGAGGTGATGAATGAGGAAAATGAGAGAGAAAAAAGAGTAGAAGAGGTGACTGTTGAGGACCAGGAAGTAGCAAAGTTTAGTAAGGGTGAAGTGAGGAGGGCATTGAAGAGGATGAAGAATGGAAAGGCAGTTGGCCCTGATGACATACTGGTTGAGGTATGGAAGTGTCTAGGAGAGGAAGCAGTAGATTTCCTGACAAGAACATTCAACAAGGTCTTAGAGAGTGAGAGGATGCCAGAGGAGTGGAGGAGAAGTGTGCTGGTGCCCATTTTTAAGAACAAGGGAGATGTGCAGAGTTGTGGCAACTACAGAGGGATAAAGTTGCTGAGCAATAAGATGAAGATATGGGAAAGAAGAGTGGAAGCAAGACTAATGGCAGAGGTCAGCATTTGTGCACAACAGTTTGGTTTCATGCCAAGAAAGAGCACCACAGATGCAGTGTTTGCCTTGAGGATGTTAATAGAGAAGTACAGAGAAGGTAAGAAGGAGCTGCATTGTGCCTTTGCGGATCTGGAGAAAGCATATGACAGGGTGCCGATAGAGGAACTGTGGTATTGCATGAGAAAGTCTGGAGTGGCAGAGAAATATGTTAGAGTGGTGCAGGACATGTATGAGAGATGTAAGACAGTGGTGAGGTGTGCTGTCGGTGTGACAGAAGAGTTCAAGGTGGAGGTGGGACTGCATCAAGGGTCAGCTCTGAGCCCCTTCTTGTTTGCTATGGTGATGGACAGGCTGACAGATGCGCTTAGGCAAGAATCTCCATGGACTATGATGTGATCTGCACTGAGAGCAGAGAACAAGTGCAGGAAAACCTAGAGAGGTGGAGATATGCCCTGGAAAGGAGGGGAATGAAGGTTAGCCTCAGCAAGACAGAATACATGTGTATGAATGCCAAGGACCCAACAGGAACCGTGAGGTTACAAGGAGCAGAGATAAGGAAGGTGGAGGATTTTAAGTACTTAGGCTCAACAATCCAGAGCAATGGAGAGTGTGGAAAAGAGGTGAAGAAGCGTGTGCAGGCTGGTTGGAATGGTTGGAGAAAAGTGTCCGGTGTGATGTGTGATAGGAAGGTATCAGCAAAAATGAAAGGAAAAGTGTACAAGACGGTGTTAAGGCCAGAGATGTTGTATGGTTTAGGAACAGTGGCGCTGGGGAAACAACTGCATCTTCTACTCTTACTCTAAGATGCAGAGGATAGGGTGTGATAGAGGCAAATGATTTGCTGTGGCGACCCCTGAAGGCAAAAGCCAAAAAGGAAAAGAAGAAGAAGAAGAAGATCAGGAAAGTTACTTCACTGAAATAAAGGAAGGAGAAGCTATCACTGATCTCTCCAAGCAGGTGAAAAGATGGGTTTAGCATAATCAAGATCTCTACTCCACAGAAAATGTAGTCTCTGAAGATGCCTTAGAGAGCACTTTACCCATTATGAAAGATCTGCATCTGCCACCTACTGAAGATGAGCTAAGGAAGGCCATTGACTCCCTCGCATATGGGACGGCACATGATGGCATTCATGGAGAAGTCTTCCTTCCTGGGAAGTGGTACTGCTTGCACATCTTCACAGTCTTCTTTGCCAATGCGGGCAAGAGGGACAAATCCCACAAGACATAAGTGCTCCATCATCACACTATATAAGAATAAAGGGGACCACAGTGACTTTAATAACTACAGAGGCATATCCCTCTCAGTATTGCAGGCAAGATATTTGCTCGAGTGTTCCTGAAGAGACTACAGACACTTGCTGAAAGAGTGTATCCTGAATCTCAGTGTGGCTTCAGGGCAAAAAGATCCATCATCAATATGATCTTCACTTTCAGATATCAGCAAGAGAAATGTCGTGAGCAGAGACAACCACTATACATTGCCTTCATTGACCTGACGAAAGCTTTTGACCTGGTCAGCAGAAGTGGTCTCTTTAAACTTCTGAAGAAGATCGGATGTTCACCTATTCTGTTGAGACTAAAAATTTCATTCCATGATGGAATGCAAGAAACAGTGCAGTTTAATGGCTTCTCCTACGCCTCCTTTCCTATCCTGAGTGGAGTGAAGCAGGGCTGTATCCTTGCCCCAACACAGTTTGGGATCTTCTTCTCCCTTGTTCTGTCACATGCCTTCAGGTCATCTGGCAACAGAATACATCTGTACTCAAGGTCTGTTGCCAGATGACCTGAAGGCATGTGGCAACAGAATACATCTGTACTCAAGGTCTGTTGGCAAACTGTTCAACTTGGCACGTCTGAAAGCAAGAACCAAGGTGAGCAAAATCCTGTTAAGAGAGATCCTCTTTGCCAATGATGCTGCCCTAGTCTACCATTCTCAAGCTGGCCTCCAGAGGTTGGTTAACTGTTTGGCAGATGCCTGCAAAGAGTTTAGCCTTACAATCAGCAATAAGAAGACAGAGATCATGGGCCAGGACAGTTCCCAGCATCAGTATTGATGACTGCACCTTAAAAGTGTTTGAGGAATTCACTTATCTGGGCTCAACAGCCTCAAGCAGCTTGTCTCTTGACCCTGTCCTTTAACAAGCAAATGGGGAAGACTGCCACTACAATGGCCAGACTGTCCAAGAGAGTGTGGGAAAACAACAAGCTCACCATATCCACCAAGATAGCTGTATACAGAGTCTGCTCTACGGCAGCAAGAGCTGGACAACCAACTCACATCAGGAGAATCGGCTAAACAGTTTCCATGTTTTTAGCCTGCGTAGGATCCTCCACATTTCCTGGAAGGACCACTTTACTAATATAGACGTCCTTAAGCAGGCCGGCCTAACAAATATGCATGCGCTCCTCTCGCAAAGACGGCTTCGGTGGCTTGGCCATGTCCACTGAATGCAGAATGGATACATCCCCAAAGACATCCTATATGCAGAACTTGCTGAGGGTTCGAGGCCCACTGGATGCCCAGCAATGCATTTTAAAGATGTCTGCAAAAGTGGCATGAAGAGTGCAGACATTGATACAGACACCTGGGAAAATATTGTGACTGATCGGAATGCATACCTGTCAAGTTGTACGGTTTTGGCGTAATTTGTACAAGTGAGCACTGATTTTTAAATGTGTACGCCGTACGTCCGAAATCTGTACGTTTTTCGATCATTTCGTCTTTTTTTTTTAACTCCGTTTTTTGTGTCACCGTTTCGGTAAAGAGACGATACGCCGAATTGGTCTGTAGCCGTTTTCTCGCGAGAATCGCGCGTTGCGTTTATCGTCTGCTATCGTCTGCTCTTTCCGACCACGTGACCGCACTTTCACTTCCGCCATCATTCCCAGTTAGTTTTCGTGACTCGCAGTGGATACAGTTGATACAAACGTGATAACAATATGGATGGAACAGCTAAAAAGAAAAGGAAAACTAATGCCCACGGACGCCATCTACCAGAATGGCAGCCCGGAAGACCTTGAGAGAAGATGACACCATTCCCCCTGCAACAACAACAAAATTCTTCAAGGCTGTTAGAGGCTTTTATGAAGCTGGTGTACAAAAGAGGATTGATAAATTTCCTTTTGAAGACAGCATTTTGAAAGACTTGGTAGTGCTGGAACCAAAAAACAGTGTGACTATACCCATGTTGTGTCACTGAACAGGTCTCTTTCAGTGTATGTGGATGAAGAGCAACTCAAAGAGGAATGGGATGATTACCAGTTCTTGGTGATGGACATGACTACAGAAATGGACTCTGGGGACTGTGACAAATACTGGGCCAATATTTTGAAACAAGTCACTCCTCTTGGACACATCAGGTTCCCACAGATGAAGGTATTGTTTTCAAGTCTCCTTTGTCTCCCACACAGCAATGCAGACAGTGAACGTGCATTTTCACATGTCCGAAAGATCAACACGGAGTACAGGAAATCTCTTGGAGTGGACACACTTACAAATTACCTTCAAGTCAAACTTAATTGCGAGCTCAAGTGCCATGAAGTGAAGCCATCAAAAGAAATGATTGAAAGTGCCAAAAGTGCTACATATAGTTATAATAAAGATCACTGTTAAATTTTCTTAATCATGCAGCTGAAGATATTACTCTTTTATTTGATTGCACCAGGTTGTATGTTACAACATTACCAATAAATTCATATTATATTAAAAATAGAGTTTAATTTTTGTTTCATATTGCACGCGATAATAAGACACGTAAGATTAGTTGCTATTTTGTAAGGACATAAGTAGCCATTTGTAAGATCGCCAACGGCCTAGGGTTGACAGGTATGGGAATGCCTGACGCCATTCCATAAGGAAAGGCAGCAAAATAACGGAAGGGAAGAAAACTCAAAAGTGGTCAGAGAAAAGAGAGAGAATGAAAGCTGGAGTAGCGTGCGTCCAGCTGCAGCCATCAGCCTTTTGTATGCATTAACTGCAACAGGGACTGCTGCTTCAGAATTGGCTTATACAGTCATAGACTGCGCTGCCCAACAACAGGGTTCGATCGAACCCTAGGGGTTCGGTGAGTCAGTCTCAGGGGTTCGGCGGTGGAGACACACACCTGACTTATATTCATGACGACACGCCCCGCTTGGCTATCACTGGCTGCAGGTGATCACGCTACATTGCTTGGCCAATCTGTGCTGCAGGAAATTTGGTGTGCTCAGTAGTCGAATTGTGACTGTTATGATGGTATGTCGTGTGATTTCTTTCTTAATGTTTTAATACATACTATGTTGAGTAAAAAAGAAAGTGGTCAGACGAATATGTACAACATGGATTCACATATATAACGGAAAGTGATATTAGTCGGCGTCTTATCTGCATGATTTGCAAAGTAGGATCAACCCTGTGCTGACTGTTGTATACGTACATGTATATGTACATATAATATCAATAAATACATATTCAATACTATAAATGCTTATAATAATGATTAAACATTCAAAAATAATACATAAGATGTAAATAAAACAAATACACACACATACAGACGCATGCGCGCACCTAAAAATGTAAGTAGTTGTGATGGGGAGTTTGTGCATTGTATTGGTTTTGTTCTTTGAACACAGTGATGTTAATGCACGGTTCATTTTGGTGCCCCAGTAAAAACATAAACCTATGTCTTGAATTTGAAAAAAAAAAAATCACATTTTATTCTTCACTAAAGAAGGGTTCGGTGAATAAGCATATGAAACTGGTGGGGTTCAGTACCACCAACAAGGTTAAGAACCACTGCCCTAAAGACTCCAAGAAGGGTCTGACCTCTGAATTGTCATTTGGAGCATAAGGACAAAGAACAATCAGGACCTGTGCCCTCACGCAAAGGTGGAGGAAAGCTACCCTTCTGTCAACAGGGGAGAACCCCTATGTGTCCCAACAAGGATGCCTACACCAGCTTGCCACCTCTCTCCATGAGCAACTCCAGAATGGAATCAGGTCCAGCCCCTATCGAGATGCATGGTTCCAGAGCCCAAGCCATTCGTTGAGGTAAGTTTGACTATATCTAGTTGGTATCTCTCCACCTCACGCACCAGCTCAGGCTTCTTCCCCACCAGAGAGGTGACATTACATGTCCCAAGAGTCAGAGTCAGTAGCCGAAGATCGGTCTGATAGAAACCATGCCTTTAGCTGACACCCAACTCACACTGCACCCGACCTCTGTAGCCCCTCCCACAGGTGGTGGGTCCTTGGCAGGGAGTACCCATATCGTCTTTTCGGGCTGAGCCCGACCGGCCTCCATGAGCAGAAGCCCAACCACCAGGCACTCACCTTCGAGTTCTTCCCAAGGCCTGGCTCCAGGGCAGGGACCCCGGTGACCCGCATCCAGGCAAGGGAGAATGGGTCCTTTTTATGTTTCTCCATAGGGGTTTTTGCCCCATGCTTCATCTAAAACTTCACTTAGGACCTGTATGCCTTGGGTGACCTTCCAGGGGCTTAATGCTCCAGACAACAAAGCTCCTCAGAAATTAAACGAAATATTTTTTAATGAGAAAATATTTTTGGTAATTTTTTTTACAAACAAATAATATACAAAATGTTAAACTTGAGTAAAAAGCTCAACTTGCTGGAACAAGTCTGACCAGCTTGTGCATTCAGTTAAACTAGGTGTGTCCAGACAGAAAATTACAAAGTTCTCACATGCTGTTTGGCCAACAAAAGCACACCTAAACATTTTGCTCTGACTTACCTTCCGCTTTATTGTGACAAATTTTATTATGACCATCTTGTCTAAAGAGGAAACCAAGTAATCGTCAGTGATAGAACCACAACCCACAGTAATTCACAAATAAAATGGTAACTAACTTTGCAAATCTTTTGCTAACGGTCGAAACATAGTTGACTTAATATTAATGTAATGTTTTCAAGAGATAATAAAGAGGCTCTATATCTGTATTATCTATATGTCTTCAAAAAATGCACACACACACACACACACACACACACACACACACACACACACACACACACACTAATTGCCAAGTTACAAATCTTGATTTCTTCTGTTAAATTTCCAAGATAGCATAGTCATGAGCTGTTTTTTGATTGAGATACTTGATCCCTCATTGCCAACCTAACTTACTGACCATCACTGCAGTGTATTCCTCTGTTAAACTCTGTCAAAGTGTAGAGTTCAAAGCTTTAGTATATTTCACTCTATTGTTATAATCTCTCACATGTTTTGATGTATCTGTGCAAATAATTCTGCCAGATTTACCAAAGTTTTGGTAAAATATTTTTTGTACTTGCTCCTGGATGCTGAACACCTGTAATGTGCAAAGAAAGCTTTAATGCAGTTCATTCACATCTACTGACACCAACAAAATTGAATAAACATTTATTAAATATGAAGAAACATGATAATTCAGAAACAAAAGCCAAAAAGGCAAAATAAAAGTTAAACTGACTCACTTCTGTGTAAAACATGTTTAAATACATATCACAGGTAAATAGATTTTTTTCTACTTGAAAACATTCAATTGTAGAGAACAACTGCTGCAGGGCATTTTCCCTTCACTGAGATAAACAGCCCGTACCTGTTTCTGCAAAAAATTGTATATGTACACAAAAGTGAGCTGCAGGAAAGTGCTTTGGAGTGGAAGAACCTGTCTTCAATCTAACTGATCTATAAGGCAGAAAACACTCCTGTCCTTTTTGATAACATCATAATTTTGTGGCCAAATGAACTAATTCCTACAGGCACAGTTCAAATCGGTTATTTTTTCAAAATTGATGATGTGTAATGCTTCTTTTCAACCTCCTCCTCATTGTAGATTTGTTAAAAGATTTGGATTATATCAGCTGGATGTGTGCAGACCTGGTGCCAATGTGACCTGAACTTAACATAACTTCCTTTAAATGCAAATAATAAGGGTTATGTCAATGATAGCATGCCCGCCTCACAGCAAGGGAGTCCTGGGTTTGAGTATTTAACAACTCATTAATTTTCTAACCACCTTCATCCTAATTAGGATCACCAGGAGGCTGGTGCTGATCTCCATAAACTCTGGGAGAGGGCACAGGACACACTGCACAGCTCACCAGGCAATTGCAGGGCACACACACACACACACACACACACAAAAAAAACGTTCACAGTCACTCTCTCAACTAAGGCTGACTTGGAACAGTCAATTCACCTACTGTGCATTTTTTTTGGACTGTGGAATGAAACAGGAGTACCTGAAAAAAACCGTGTTCTGTGGCTCATGGTCCATCAGGTTTATATATGTTCTGAGGTCATACCAGTTGTCATAATGTTTGGGTTAATAGGTGTATATCATTCATTTTCTGTAACCGCTTAATCCTAATTAGAGTCACGGGGAAGCTGGCACACATCTCAGCCAAATTTGGGCGAGGGCAGAGTACAACCTGAACAGCTCGCCTGGCCATCGTAGGGCAAAAATGTGCTGATGGATATGCAGCCTACTCTTGTCAAAAGTCAGCAATGTTTTTTTTTACATGCCTCACCCCATTGACAGTAAGAGACATGGCTGGCCTTTGATAACCCAGTTAGCTGCACTGGGGGGACAGTGGCAACCTGCTGAAAGTGGGGTTTGAACTCCCAACCTTTGGATCAGTGATCCAGCACCTTTTACCACCAGGACATCACTGCCCAAGGTGTATATTATGTTTTTATAAGTGAATCCAGAGATCCCTTCAATATGCACTCATTTCATTCCTGCTAGTAGCTTTATAAGTCACAATTATAAGAAAATTTACAAAAGCAGAAAACTCCAAAACAATGATCCAGCAATGACACACAAAACAGAACTGTTTTATATTTTGTTTTATTCAGATCCAGTATAACATGCATGTTTATATCCTGTTGCAATAACAATCAAGTACAATATTATTTTTTTCAAGAAGAGAGACATCACAAATATTGCACCAATGAAATGTTATTTTCTTCAAATGCATCTTTGAGTGAATGTGTATGGTCAATCTCGATTTTTGCCTTTGCCTTTCTCTTTGTCCTTGCCATATTTCTTCCTGTAATAGTGACAGGCAAGCCGAGACACACACTTGTTAAACTCTCTGAAGGACACCTGCTCATCACGATTTTTGTCCATTATTTTCAAAGCATCATCGATATCCTCTGGATCTAATTTACCCTGACACAGATGAACAGAGAGAGAGAGAGAGAGAGAGAGAGAGAGAGAGAGAGAGAGAGTTTTAACAGATAAAAATTTTATAAAAAACTGAGGGAAGCAAAGATTTATGATTTTTGTATTACTTATCTGGATTTTGTCCTTAAATATTCATATCACTTTAAAAGGAACAACCTCAACCTCATACTAAGACAAAACAGTCTTGAATGATGATTCTATAAAATTTCCAAAATGTCCAAATGTCCAAAAAACAAAACAATACAAAAAACTACATTTACTTTGAATTCAGGATTACTCAGTTCAGCTGTTAACAGAGCTTTGAGCTCCTCAGCACTCAGTTTCTTTTTGTCATCATCTTCTCCAGCATACTTTATAAATACTTCCACTAGAGCAAGAATGGCAGCCTCCAATTGAGACATGACTAGAAGAGAGAAAAAATTTGTTTATTGTAAATGAACAAACATTCATAAAATAAAACACAATATTACTAATTAAACCTGCAATGGACTAGCGTCCCATCAAGGAGGAGTTGTACTCCTTGTTGATTCATACGATGAAAATCTGGAATAAACACCGGCCTGATGAGTCACTATGGCTCGGTTGTAAAAAGCCCAAAGGACTTACCTTACCTTATTACTAATTAGGGGAAATTTTCAATTGCAACGTCTATGATTCTAGATCCCAGTATAAAACCAGCTGTAGTACTGTTCAGTTCTTATTATGCAACAATTGAAAAAATAGTGTGGAAAAAAGTTTAAATTGTCAAAGAATGATAATTTTACTAATCTCACCATACATATTTTTTTTACAGCTTTTATCTAAATGCTGGGCACATTACTAAGTATTGTTTAATGAATGCAAACAGAAAATATACCCACCAGAATGTTGGCAAACCCTGCAGGAATGTCAGAAGAGAATCTGAAGCGTGTTACATTTATTGAAATTCCATACATCAGTGATTCATGCTTACTAAATGGATAGTCAATTGCCTACGCACAAAGTAGGCGCGGTCCCCTTTCTCTATTTAACTTGTGCAACTGAGAGAAAACACTGCCTGTTTTGCAGGAACAGAAGTGAATGAAAGCAGAAATATATTTTGATTTCGAGTCTGCTTTGTTGAATTATTAAAATTGAATATCATTGCTATTCAATGAAAAAACCCCCAAACATATGAATACTTTTTGAAACAAAGTAAGCCTGAAACACTGTAAGCAGGCATATTTATAAGTAAGCAGGCATATATGAACAGAAATGTAGCCTACCTAAACAATCATTGAGGAACCATTTAATATTTTAAATAGAAGTACCTTGGTTGCTGTGAGCTGAATAGGACATATCTCTCTCTCTCTCTCTCTCTCTCTCTCTCTCTATATATATATATATATATATATATATATATATATATATATATATATAAAATATACTCAACTCAAGCATTGTTTGAATTTTTGAAGCGCATGTTTGAATTTTTAAATGGCACGTTTGGCACTTTTCGTAAGAAGAGGTTGTTTCGTATACAGAGGGTGAAAATTTAGGAAAATGTTTTTCGTAACCTGGATTTTCTGTATTTCGAGTTTTTTTTAAGTAGAGGGCTGACTGCACACACACACACACACACACACACACACACACATATATATATATATATATATATATATATATATATACATATATATATACAATAAAAATAAAAGAACAGGACAAAGACTTTCTATTGAAACTCCATTTATCACTACAGATCTGTTTTGAGGGGTGGTGAAACCATCCTCTCTCTTCAGGTGATTATAGAAGAATTATTTGACTTTTTTGTTGAAGAATTTATTGTTATTTTTTTTATTGTTATTTGCTGTACCAAAAAGTATTGAGCACTCTCCTACGGAAGGATCTACTCAGAAAATCCTATATATATATATATATATATATATATATATATATATATATATATATATATATATATATATATATGATATATAGGATATATATATATATATATATATATAGGCTATATAGGATATATATATATATATAATATGTACATGTATGTATTTTTTATGATGGACTCTGCAATACTGAAGGCTTTTATACAACAGTCAACAAATTAAAGACACTATATTACAAAAGTCAAATGTTGATTAATGAATCTTGTCCAATAATCTAACATGTAAGCATGTTTTTCACAATATTGTTGTGTATCAGGTAGAAAATGTTACTAGGCTTACTTGAACATACAAAATAGCATAGAGTAGGCATTATAAATTTACATTATATTACTGCCTTTTTAAGGGAAAAGAGTAATGTGCAATAATTAAGAGACAACTATCAAAATACACTATGGAAAGCCCCTCTTTAACTCAGTGCATAAAGCAATTTATCATTTTTATACTCCGAGTACATTTCTATCTTGTTCACTTTTACTTGAATAAGAACACCAGGAAGAACAACAGTAATTTAACTTTCCTCACAGATTTTTTTGAAAAAGTATGTACTTCTACATGGGTCAAGAATGTGTGTGCACTGAGATACATGGTGTGATGGACACTTGTGACATCCAATGAAGATAAATTACGAATGTACTAAACCCTTTCTTTACTTATGTCCATGCCCAGTACAAACAGTACACAGAGCAGAATGTACATATTTAATTTTTCTTGGCTATATCATTCCATTGGTTAAATACTTATTATTCTAATAACCGTAATAATAATAAAAAATGTCCCTTACCTAAAAAGATACACCTTCTAAAGCCTTTCACAATTTTAGCCTTTTGCTTTGTTAAAAACAAGGTTTAGCTTTTAGATTAGGGTGTGGTGTGCTGGGTCAGTTTACCACACACCCTTAATGCATTTGTGAAACACAAAGGATTAAGCATAACAAAGCATGACAGTTTTTCCTCTATAAACCACTTATGGATTCTTCTTCGTTAAACTTCTTATATTTATAAATTACAAACAAAAATTGGAATGCTATGCTAAAAAGGAAATTCAACTGAAAACATTAATTTGTTATCTATAATGCCTATCCTGAAAAGGAAAACAACACTTAGATATATAGACTGGGAGTTTTTTCTTTGTTTCTGATTTTCTCCATAAGTTAGTCATATCCAATTCCCACCCTTCAAGTATTGTATTCCCTATGACATGACCACCACCCACTAAGGAGGGGCAACAGCATGCACACACCCCCTCCATTACATGCAATGCTAGCTACCTGCCTTTTTTTTTTTTAAACTGTGGTGCCATGTGTATTTGGGAGCAGTTCACACTGTGAGTGACAGGGAAGTGAGCAAATGCAGTCCCTCCCACCTGTTGGCCAGTTAGCTCCCATGGACTCCCAACCATGGATGGCTGTGGTGTTAAACCAGATTCGAACTTGTGATCTTCTGGTTAATAGTCATGCACCTTCTCGATGTGCCACTCAGGAGCCCTATAAACTGGTTTTTGCACTCGAAACAAAACAGCAGCACATTATTTCATGATTTATCTCATGACTTTCATTGACTGTGATTGACAAGCTCTCCAGGGTGTCCTTGGCCAGAGTAGGTTGAAATGGGCACTAGTCTCCCTATATATAAACATAAGATTACCCAGATGGGCTAAAGCATGGGTCCCACAGGGGAAACAAATCGGCTAGCCCAGATGGGGCCCATATAGAACCCATGGACAAAATCTTCTGGGGCCCAGGTGGGTAGCCCAACTGGGCCCCATATTTTGGCCCATATGGCCCCCAACTAGGCCCCATGTCTCTGTGCTGACTGGGATCAAGCATGAGAGGGCCTTCATCTGCTTCTGAATAATCCACACAATCATAATACTATTCTGCAATACCTACAGATTTATAGTTCAATTTGGTGGAGAGTGTATTGGCATACTCCAGCTGGAATTCCTTTTTTTCATGCTCATTTACTCTTGCTGGATTCGTCTATGATTAGTTCTTTTACTGCAGGCAGCAAAATCACCCATGATTTCTAATGAAATAATGTGGCACACAGTATCCAAGTGCTATTATTTCGTGCACTACAGACAGTAAAACTGGTAAACCTTATATTTAATGGCGGATTGACCGGATCGTGCATGCTGCCCGGCATGATGTTTAGGCTTTAGCCAGTGACTTGAATTTTATCATGACAGGACTAGCTGAAAATAAATGCAGCAAAAAGTGTATTCCATTCAAACCATTCTACAGAATAAATACGTATACTGTGATATAAAAAACTCACCGATTTCGTCACCAAATAACTTGAACTTAAAATAATCCAGAACTTTGTAAGCGCTTCTTTCTTTCTCCAAATCACTTTGAAAATGGCTCCGTATAGGTCACGTGCTTTCGCTTTGAAACCCATGCTGAGCCCGTGACCAGATCTGTCCAGCTGGCCCGACTTTTACCCACGTGGGCCCCACATGGGTGTGCTGGCTGGGAAGTGACTTCCAACACATCAGTGTCCCATGTAAGGTGTGAGAGGCTTCATGAATTTATTTTCTGAATCACTTAATCCTAATTAAGGTGAGGTGGCTGAGATGCAGGGTGCAAGTTGTTTATTGAATACTTCCAATTTTTGTGTTTAAAATGTCTGTTGAGTAAAAGTGGGGAGGAAAACAATTTGGTTGCCTTTGTATTTTATTAACCAGAGAGAAAACGTTTGTGTTTTCATAAACAGTTTTGAAAACCATAGCTGTCAAGGCAGGATATGAAATCTTTGGTGAGGCAATTATGAGCATCATCAGAGCACACACTGCAATCAACAAACAGAATTGTAGTAGGAGAAAAGGCGGAAATGTAAGTGAAGAAAGTAGGAAAATTCACTGATAAAGTCACAATTAGGTAAACATTAAACACTGGTTTGTCCATCACGAACACTATGTTCAAACATAAGAATGCCCATAACGGGCACCAGAAAATCCTGGGCAGCAGTCCAATGATCAATTTTGTAGTCATGTCCTTGGACTTACGTTTGCATCTTCTGGGAACTCGAAAGAAGAGAGGAGCTGAACTGTCAACCAGCAAGTGCTCTGAGGAGTTTTTTGAATAGAGACTGTAAACATGTCTGAACACATATTTGGATTGTGTGTGATGTGGCAAGAGCCATGGTTACAAATGGAAACCCTTGTGCACTGTTGTTGTAATCTTTGACACATGCCCTGTCCTGCTCTGCTTGAAATACGCTGAAGGTAGGACTGTGTTTTATTACTACACACACACACACACACACACACACACACACACACACACACACACACAGATCTTCTTTTCTTCTTCTTCTTTTCCTTTCGGCTTTTCCCTTCAGGGGTCGCCACAGCGAATCATCTGCCTCCATCTCACCCTATCCTTTGCATCTTCTTCTCATATACCAGCTACCTTCATGTCCTGCTTCACTACATCCATGAATCGTCTCTTTGGTCTTCCTCTAGGCCTTCTGCCTGGTAGTTCCAACCTCGGCATCCTATTACCAATATACTCACTATCCCTCCTCTGTACATGTCCAAACCATCTCAATCTAGCCTCTCTGACTTTGTCTCCAAAACGTCTTACATGTGCTGTCCCGGTGATGTGCTCATTCTTGATCCTATCCATCCTCGTTACTCCCAAAGAGAACCTCAACATTTTCATCTCTGCTACCTCCAGCTCTGCCTCCTGTCTTTTCCCCAGGGCCACTGTTTCTAAACCATACAACATCTCTGTCCTTACCACCATCTTGTACACTTTTCCTTTCATTCTTGCCGATACACTCCTATCACACATCACTCCGGACACTTTTTTCCAACCATTCCAACCTGCCTGCACACGCTTCTTCCCCTCTTTTCCACACTCTCCACTTCTCTGGATTGTTGACCCTAAGTACTTAAAATCCTCCACCTTCCTTATCTCTTCTCCCTGTAACCTCAGCGTTCTTCTTGGGTCCTTCTCATTCACACACATGTATTCTGTTTTACTGAGGCTAACCTTCATTCCCCTCCTTTCCAGGGCATACCTCCACCTCTCTAGATTTTCCTGCACTTGTTCTCTGCTCTCACTGCAGATCACAATGTCATCTGCAAACATCATAGTCCATGGAGATTCTTGTCTAGCCTCGTCTATCAGCCTGTCCATCACCATAGCAAACAAGAAGGGGCTCAGAGCTGACCCTTGATGCAGTCCCACCTCCACCTTGAACTCTTCTGTCACACCGACAGCACACCTCACCACTGTCTTACATCTCTCATACATGTCCTGCACCACTCTAACATACTTCTCTGCCACTCCAGACTTCCTCATACAATACCACAGTTCCTCTATCGGCACCCTGTCATATGCTTTCTCCAAGTCCACAAAGGCACAATGCAGCTCCGTCTGACCTTCTCTGTACTTCTCTATTAACATCCTCAAGGCAAACACTGCATCTGTGGTGCTCTTTCTTAGCATGAAACCAAACTGTTGTTCACAAATGCTGACCTCTGCCCTTAGTCTAGCTTCGACTATTCTTTCCCATAACTTCATCGTATGGCTCATCAACTTTATCCCTCTGTAGTTGCGACAAGTCTGCATGTCTCCCTTGTTCTTAAAAATGGGCACCATCACACTTCTTCTCCATTCCTCTGGCATCCTCTTACTCTCTAAGACCTTGTTGAATGTTCTTGTCAGGAAATCTACTGATACCTCTCCTAGATACTTCCATACCTCCACCGGTATGTCATCAGGACCAACTGCCTTTCCATTCTTCATCCTCTTCAATGCTCTCCTCACTTCACCCTTACTAATCTTTGCTACTTCCTGGTCCTCAACGGTCACCTCTTCTACTCTTTTTTCTCTCTCATTTTCCTTATTCATCAGCTCTTCAAAGTACTCCTTCCATCTTTCCAGCACACTTCTGTCATCAGTCAATACATATACCGATGACTGTCCTTTTTCTGTCCTTAATCACTCTAACTTGCTGCATGTCCTTCCCGTCTCTATTTCTCTGCTGTGCCAACCTGTATAAATCATTTTCTCCCTCTTTACTTTCCAACCAAGCATACAAGTCATTATACGCCCTTTGTTTGGCCTTTGACACCGCTACCTTCACCTTACGCTGTCTCCCTGTACTCCTGTTTACTCTCTTCGGTCCTCTCAATGTCCCACTTCTTCTTAGCTAACCTCTTCCTTTGTACACACTCCTGCACTTCCTCATTCCACCACCAAGTCTCCTTATCTCCTCTCCTTCCAGATGACACACCAAGTATTCTCCTACCTGTCTCCCTGATCACATTTGCTGTTGTTGTTCAGTCATCTGGAAGCACTTCCTGGCCACCCAAAGCCTGTTTCATCTCCTCCTTGAAGACAACACGACACTCTTCCTTTTTCAGCTTCCACCACTTTTGTCTTCTGCTCTGCCTTTGCCTTCTTCACCTTCCTCACCATCAGCGTCATCCTCCACACCACCATCCTATGCTGTTTGGCAACATTCTCACCCGGTACTACTTTGCAATCACTGACTTCCTTCAAATTACATCGCCTACACAAGATGTAGTCTAAATGTGTGCTCCTACCCTCGCTTTTATAAGCATATGGTGATATGGTCTCTTCTGGAAGAAAGTATTCACCACAGCCATTTCCATCCTTTTCACAAAATTTATCAACATCTGTCCTTCTGTGTTCTTGTCCTGGATACCAAACCTGCCCATCTCTTCCTCGTCCCCTCTGTTGCCTGCACCAACATATCCATTGAAGTCTGCACCAATGACCACTCTGTCACCTCTGGGGGTACTCTGCATCACTTCATCTAACTCACTCCAGAATCTCTCCTTCTCTTCTTGCTCACATCCTGCCTGTGGGCCATAAGCACTAACAACATTGAACACACACACACACACGCACACACACACACACACACAGATATATATTTAAACACGTGATTCGTTCCAAGGCTCCCAAGACTACCCCATAAAGCTTTAAAAATGATAAAAGTACATCAATTTTGTTTGAAATATGTATGAAATAAGTGTGAAATGTAAATATATATATATATATATACTGTATATTAAACCATTTAAACATTTTATTAACATATTTATTAATTAAACCAGTATTAAACATTTTTATTCACGAATATACACACACACATATACATACACAGCATTGTCTCTCTCTCTCTCTCTCTCTCTCTCTCTCTCTCTCTCTCTCTCTCTCTCTCTCTCTCCAGATGACATTGTGATCTGTCATGAGAGCAGAGAAGCAGAGAACAATTGCTGGAAAATCTAGAGAGGTGGAGGTATGCCCTGGAAAGGAGAGGAATGAAGGTTAGCCTCAGTAAGACAGAATACATGTGTGTGAATGAGAAGGACCCAAGAGGAACAATGAGGTTACAGGGAGCAGAGATAAAGAGGTGAAGAAGCGTGTGCAGGCAGGTTGGAATGGTTGGAGAAAACTATTCGGTGTGATGTGTGATAGGAGGAATGAAAAGAAGAGTGTACAAGACTGTTGAGGCCAACTATGTTGTATAGTTTAGAGACAGTGGAAGTGAGGAAATGACAGGAGGCAGAGCTAGATGTAGCAGAGATGAAAATGTTGAGGTTCTCTCTGGGAGTACCGAGGATGGATAGGATCAGAAATGAGTACATCAGAGGGACAGCACATGTAAGACGTTTTGGAGATAAAGTCAGAGAGGCTAGATTGAGATGGTTTGGACATGTGCAGACGAAGGCTAGTGAGTACATTGGTAGTGGGATGCTGAGATTTGAATGACCAGGCAGAAGGCCTAGAGGAAGACCAAAGAGAAGATTTATGGATGTGGTGAAGGAGGACATGAAGGTAGTTGGTGTAAGAGAAGAAGATGCAGAAGATAGGGTGAGCTGGAGGCAGATGATTCGCTGTGGTGACCCTTGAAGGGAATAGCCAAAAGAAAAAGATGAAGATATATATATATATATATATATATATATATATATATATATATATATATATATATATATATATATATATATATATATATGCAAATACCATTCTTAACTGTAAAATGAGCAATACCAGGAGTCATTACTGTAAAAAAATGTCTTACTGTAATTGTAATGTTGAAGTTCTGGAAACCACAGCAGCCATTGCTGATCGCAGGTCCTACCAAGGTATTCCAAAGTCTCTGGATATTGTGGGAAATGTCAGCTTTCTCGATCTTACAGATAACTGGCCTGGAATCCAGAGTAAGAGTTGAGAAACTGCCTCGGACTTGAGCAACGGTCTTCCTTAGTAGATTTTTACAAGGATGGCAAGTAATGATTAGTATATTTGCTTGGCCTCATGCAGAAGGTTTGGGTATGTTCCACCCAGTCATTGTTGTTGTTGGACTGTCAGTATCCAGGTTTCATCTCTGTAGAGGAAGACATGCTCGACATGAGCGCCACACTTTGTTAAGGGCATTGCATGCTTTCAAAGCCGGTACCTACCAGGTGCTAAAATCCTTATGAGTCCTTTGAATGTTTTGCTATACTGTATTAATACCATAAGGATACTAACTGTCTCTACATTTAATCCATTCAAAGAGAGCACACAACCACAGCAGTGGGCTACCACGATCATTGAGGGGAACCCCAGTGGTAGCTGCCTTGCTCAAGGGCACTTCACCCATAAATGTAGAGAAAGAGAAGGTGGAACTCACTCCCCCACAACCACACATTTTTCCTGCTGGTTCTGGACTCAAACCAAGCTTTCGGTCCCAAATCTGCTTCTCTTACCATCAGGCAATGGCTACTCCAATAAAAAAAAAATTAAAAATAGAAAAAGAGCTGAAATACTATTTGTAACATACTGCTTCTGGGCAACATTTTGGGCAGCTTGGTAATTCTTACAGAATTCCACACACAGACATGTATGTGTGCATATATACTTTTTTTTTTCATTTTCTGAACCACTTAATCCAAATTAGGGTCGTCGGGAAGGTGGTGTCCAACTCATCCATCTCTGGGCGGGGACAAACTGGGGATGAGTCATCCAGTACCCTTCAACCAGGCCACCTCTGCCATAGACAGACTGACAGACAGACAGACAGACAGATAGACAGACAGACAGATAGATAGATAGATAGATAGATAGATAGATAGATAGATAGATAGATAGATAGATAGATAGATAGATTGTGGCTTGAGAATATGAAGCTCCATCTCACAGCATGTTTCATTTCTAATAATATACACCTGCAGGTCATTATACATTCTCAGTTCCTTTAAAAGATGCTCCACATTTACATAAATTTCACAGAAATTCTACTCAGTACTTATGTCAGTTTTTGCCATTTTTACATTCTTGTATTTTCTGGTTTAGTTACCATGCTTGGATTTTGATGTCTGTCTTGCCTCTGCTTGTTAATTGCCATAAAGTTGGCTGCCGCTGAACTCAAGTTAAATTTTGGGTTTATGTCTTGAGGCATGTCAAAAAAAATAGCTCAACCACACCTGCATTCATGCCTCTTCTTGTGACTGACAGTATCATGGCAGCCAGAGACTAGATGACACTTTTTTCTGTCCTTTTCATATCAAACAGTTTTGCGTTAATTCCTCCAAAAAATTACAAGCACAAAAACAATTTTGCAGTGACTGCATGGAAGAGCTGATGAGGTGTCAGGAAGATAAGCTCACTGGAAACAGGATGAATGTGCAGGTAAAACATTACTAAGTTATAAATATGGCAGATGTTCAAAGTTACAAGAAACAAGTACGTCAGAGGTGAGTACAAGATCAGGTTAAGCAGCAAAATATAAACTGGGAAATCACAATAATATCCTTGTCTTAGAGAGAGAGTACTGTGGTAACAGACCTTAAGCTTTACAAGGGATGACTGAAAACAAAAATATTTCATAAACATGTAAACAAACCGAACATGAAACAGTTGTATCTATTATATAATGAGACTGGGGAGCAAATCGGTGGTGTAAATGAAGGATTGCTGGGTAGTGTAGTGCATCGCCTCTATCGTTGAAAACACTAGAACAAGACTATAATTGACTAATGTCAAGGCAAAGAACAGGCTGTTTGTTGTAAAGTACTCTGGACAGATTAATCAAAGAGTGCTTTGCTTGTAGTCACAGGAAATATATGAAGACAATAAAAAATGACCCCGGGAAGTGGGGGGGGCAAGCCAGTGTTCATCCTCACGCCGGTTCTAAGCCTGGATAAATGCTGAGGGTTGGGTCAGGACGGTTATCTGGAGTAAAACCAATGCCACATATAACATACGAGTCAAAAATAAGAATTCCATACCAGATCAGTTGAGGTCTGGGTTAACAACGACCGCCATCAGTGCTGTTAATCAACAGGGTGCTGGTGGAAATTGGACTACTGTTGGTCGAAGAGGTCGAAGAAGGAGAGGAGGGAGGCGTGTCCATAGGCAGAAAGAGAAAAGGAAAGGCATGAGTCTAGGACTGAGAGTAAGGACTTTGAATGTTGGAACTATGACAGGAAAAGTGAGAAAGCTGGCTGACATGATGCAGAGGAGGAAGGTGGACATACTGTGAGTCCAGGAGACCAGGTGAAAAGGTAGCAAGGCTAGAAGCTTAGGAGCAGGGTTTAAGCTGTTTTATAATGGTGTGGGGTGGCACGGTGGCGTAGTGGTTAGCACGTCCACCTCACAGAAAGAAGCCTGGGTTCGATTCCCGGCTTGAGCGTTTCTGTGTGGAGTTTGCATGTTCTCCGCGTACTTGCGTGGGTTCCTCTGGGTGCTCGGGTTTCCTCCCACAATCCAAAGACATGCACAGCAGGTGAATTGGCCGTTCTAAATTGCCCGTAGGTTTGCATCGGGCAGAAGGCAATGGCAAACCACTACACTAATCCTGCCAAGAAAACCTCCATGAAGATGATAACCAGGGTGTTATCCTTCATGGCGGGAGGGTGTTATCCTTCATGGCGGGTCGGCAATGGTCGTCCTACGACTCAAGCACTAGGTAGATAGCTAGATAATGGTGTGGATGGGAAGAGAAATGAAGTAGGAGTCATCTTGAACGAGGGGTTTGTCAGGAATGTTCTAGAAGTGAAAAGAGTGTGAGACAGAATGATGAGTCTCAAGTTAGAAATTGAAGGTGTGATCTTCAATGTTGTTAGTGCTTATGCCCCACAGGCAGGATGTAAACTAGAAAAGAAGGAGAGATTCTGGAGTGAGTTAGATGAAGTGATGCAGAGTACCCCCAGAGGTGACAGAGTGGTCATTGGTGCAGAGTTCAATGGATATGTTGGTGCAGGCAACAGAGGGGATGAGGAAGTGATGGGCAGGTTTGGTATTCAAGACAGGAACACAGAAGGACAGATGTTGATCGATTTTGCAAAAAGGATGGAAATGGCTGTGGTGAGTACTTTCTTCCAGAAGAAACAGGAGTGTGACTTATAAAAGAGGAGGTAGGAGAACACAGGTAGACTACATCTTGTGTAGACGATGAAATTTGAAGGAAGTCAGTGACTGCAAAGTAGTAATGGGTGAGAGTGTTGCAAAACAGCATAGGATGGTGGTGTGCAGGATGACGCTGATGGTGAGGAAGGTGAAAAAAGCAAAGGCAGAGCAGAAGACAAAACAGTAGAAGCTGAAAAAGGAAGAGTGTCGTGTTGTTTTCAAGGAGGAGTTGAAACAGGCTTTGGGTGGTCAGGAAGTACTTCTAGATGACTGGACAACTATAGCTAATGTGATCAGGGAGACAGGTAGGAGAGTACTTGGTGCGTTATCTGGAAGGAAAATAGCTAAGGAGACTTGGTGGTGGAATGAAGAAGTGCAGGAGTGTGTACAAAGGAAGAGGTTAGCGAAGATTAAGTGGGACATTGAGAGGGCCAAAGAGAGTAAACAGGGAGACACAGCGTAAAGCGACGGTAGCGGTGTCAAAGGCCAAACAGAGAGAGTATGATGACTTGTCTGCTAGGGTAGACAGTAAGGAGGGAGAAAATGTTTTATACAGGTTGGCACAGCAGAGAAATAGAGATGGGAAGGACGTGCAGCAAGTTAGAGTGATTAAGGACTGAATGGGAAATGTATTGACTGATGACAGAAGTGTGCTGGGAAGATGGAAAGAGTACTTTGAAGAGCTGATGAATAAAGAAAATGAGAGAGAAAAAAGAGTAGAAGAGATGATCGTTGAGGACCAGGAAGTAACAAGGATTAGTATGGGTGAAGTGAGGAGGGCATTGAAGAGGATGAAGAATGGAAAGGCAGTTGGTCCGGATAACATACCGGTGGAGGTATGGAAGTGTCTAGGAGAGATAGCAGTAGATTTTCTGACAAGAACATTCAACAAGGTCTTAGAAGGTGAAAGGATACCGGAGGAATGGAGGAGAAGTGTGCTGGTGCCCATTTTTAAAGAACAACGGAGATGTGTAGAGTTCTAGCAACTACATAGGGATAAAGTTGATGAGCCATAGGATAAAGTTATGGGAAAGAAAGTTGGACACTAGACGATGGGAAGAGGTCAGAATTTGTGAAAAAGAGTTTGGTTTTATGCCAAGAAAGAGCACCACAGATTCAGTGTTTGCTTTGAGGATGTTAATAGAGAAGTATAGAGAAGGTCAGAGGGAGCTGCAATGTGCCTTTGTGGATCTGGAGAAAGCATATGACAGGGTGCTGAGAGAGGAACTGTGATATTGCATGAAGAAGTCTGGAGTGGCAGAGAAGTATGTTGGAGTGGTGCACTACATGTATAAGAGATGTAAGACAGTGGTGAGGTGTACAGTCGGTGTGACAGAAGAATTCAAGGTGGTGGTGGGACTGCATCAAGGGTCAACTCTGAGCCCCTTCTTGTTTGCTATGGTGATGGACAGGCTGACAGACGAGGTCAGACAAGATTCCCCATGAACTATGATGTTTTCAGATGACATTGTGATCTGTAATGAGCGCAGAGAACAAGTGCAGGAAAATCTGAAGAGGTGGAGGTATGGCTTGGAAGGGAGAGGAATGAAGGTTAGCCTCAGTAAGACAGAATACATGTGTGAATAACAAGGACCCAAGAGGAACAGTGAGGTTAAACAGAGCAGAGATAAAGAAGGTGGAGGATGATTTTAAGTACTTAGGGTCAACAATCCAGAGCAGTGGAGAGTGTGGAAAAGAGGTGAAGAAGTGAGTGCAGGCAGGTTGGAATGGTTAGAGAAAAGTGTCCGGTGTGATGTGTGATAGGAGAGTATCAGCAAGAATGAAAGGAAAAGTGTACAAGACTGTGTTGAAGCTAGCGATGTTGTATGATTTAGAAACAGTGGCCCTGGGTGAAAGACAGGAGACAGAGCTAGAGGTAGCAGAGATGAAAAGTTGAGGTTCTCTTTGGGAGTACCGAGGATGGATAGGATCACGGATGAGTGCATCAGAGGGACAGCACATGTAAGACATTTTGGAGACAAAGTCAGCGAGGCTAGATTATCCCTCCTCTGTTCATGTCCAAACCATCTCAATCTAGCCTCTCTGAGATAGTGGATACATTGGTAGCAGGATGCTGAGGTTGGAACTACCAGGCAGAAATCCAAAGAGCCAAGAAAGCCAAAAACCAAAGAGAAGATTTATGGATGTGGTGAAGGAGGACATGAAGGTAGTTGGTGTAAGAGAGGAAGATGCAAAGGATAGGGTGAGATGGAGGCAGATGATTCGCTGTGGGGACCCCTGAAGGGAACAGTCAAAAGGAAAAGAAGAAGTCTAGCAGAAAAAAATAAAAGATAAAAGAAATAAGGACACAGTTTCCCTTTCTTGGATGCAGGTCACTTGAGAACCCCCTGGAGCCAGGCCTGTAGGCGGGGCTCGAAGGAGAGCACCTGGTAGTCGGGCTACTGCCTATGGAGCTCGGCCAGGCCCAGCTCAAAAAGGAGACATGTGTCTGCCCTCCCATGGACCCTCTACCTGTGGAAGGGGCTATAGTAGGCAGTGTGAGTTGGGTGGCAGCCAAAGACATGGGTTCTGTCGGACTAATCCTCGGCTACTGACTTTGACTCTTGGGACATGGAATGTCACCTCTGTGGTGGTGAAGAAGCCTGAGCTGATGCGTGAGGTGGACAGATACCGACTAGATAATGTCAGATTCACATCAATGCATTGCTTGGGCTTTGGAACCACCCATCTTGAGAGGAGCTGGTCCTTTTTCCATTCTGGAGCTGCTCATGGGGAGAGACGGTGAGCTGGTGTGGGTATCCTTGTTCCCCATCCCAGTGCCTACACGTTGGGGTTCTACCTGGTTGACGAAAGGGTGGCTTCCCTCTGCCTTTAGGTGAGGGCACAGATCTTGACAGTTGTTTGTGCTTATGCACAACCTCCACCTGGGGACTCACTTGTTGTCCTGGGAGACTTCAACTCCCATGTGGGCAAAGATATTTTCACCTGGAAGGGTATGGTGGGTAGGTACGTCCTCTCCAGCCTAAACCCGAATGTTGTATCATTGTTGGACTTCTGTGTTCATAACCATTTGTCCATCATGAACAACATGTTTGAACATAAGGGTGTCCATAAGTGCACTTGGCACCAGAACACCTTAGGCCGCAATTTGAGGATTGACTTTGTATTCGTGTCACCAGACTTACGGCCACATATTCTGGACACTCGGGTGAAGATGGGAGCTAAGCAGTCAACCAATCATCACCTGGTGGTGAGCTGGCTCCTATGGTGGGGGAGGTCACCCTCCAGACCAGGCAGGCTTAAGCATGTAATTAAGGTCTCCTAAGAACATTTGGTCGAGTCTCCTGTCAGAAGGGCCTTTAACTCCCATCTCCGGAGAACTACAACCACATCCAGAATGATACGGATGACATGGAATCTGAATGGGCCATGTTGCATGCCTCCATTGCTGAGACGGCAGCCCATAGCTGTGGCCGGAAAGTCATCTGTGCCTGTCGTGGCAGTAATCCCCGAACCTGATGGTGGACATCAGCGATGAAGCACGCTATCCAGCTGAAAAAGGAGGCTTATCAGATCTTATTGGCCTGTGGAACTCCCGAGGCAGCAGAAAGCTCCTGGCAGGCCAAATGTGCTGCAGTCCAAGTTGGAGCTGATGCAAGATTTCAGGTGTGGAAAGAGATTGGTGAGGGCTGGAAAGTGATTATCGGTTGGCCTCAAAAGATTATGGCTCACCATCTGATGCCTCAGCAGTTCTCCACAAATACTGTCTACAGTGGAAGTGGGGAGCTGCTCACCTCTGCTGGGATGTTGTTTGGAGGTGAAAGGAATACTTCAAGGACCTCCTCAAATACACCTTCCATGGAGGAGGAAAACCCTGGGTGTTTGGGTGGGTGCATCCATCACTAGAGCTAAGGTCACCGACATAGTCAAAAAGCTGCTTTGTGGTCAGGGGTGGATGAGATCGACCTGAATATGTCAGGGCTCTAGATGTCACAAGCTTTGGGTAGTGACCGAAAGAACAAGATCATGGATAAAGGCGGCTGAAATGAGCTTCCTGCCCCAGGTGGTGGGGCTCTGTCTTAGAGATAAGGTGAGAAGCTCAGCCTGCTGGGAAGAGCTCGGAGTACAATTGCTGATCCTCCGCACTGAGAGGAGCCAGTTAAGGTGGCTTGGGCATCTAGTTAGAATGCCTACCAAACGCCTCTCTAGTATGATGTTTCGGTCATGTCCTACCGGGAAGACCCAGGGGTTGACCTAAAACATGCTGGAGGGATTATGTCTCTCTGCTCATCTGGGAATGCCTCCATGTCCCCCAGAACAGCTGGAGGACGTGGCTGGCGAGAGGAATGTCTGGACCTCATTGCTTTGGATGACTTCTGCGCCACTTTTCTAGTCTATAATGGTGGTCGAAACATTTACGATAAATAGCACAATGTGCACCGTGATTACACTATACCCGAATTTAAGGCTTAAGCATGATTAAAGCTACGTGTCTTCATTTACATATATTATGACGCTGTGTGGTTTTGGTAGCCAAATGTGAGGGAGGCTCATGTGCAAGTGAGATGCAAATATCACTTATTGCCAAGCATGATAGTGAAAATGTTTTGATTTCGGGTTGCTTCTGGGAATGGACAGCACTTTATTCTGGAGGGAATTGTAATTGTGTAATGTGAAGCCGCACCAGGGTCACAGGGAAAGCTGGATCCAATCCCAGATAATTTTATACAATGGTAGGGAATACTCGGACAGGTCACTTTTTTTACTGCAAAAGAGATGAGCAACCATTCAAAATTAAGGCCAATTCAGAGGATCGGTTTTACCTTATGCTTGCCTGGAAAGAACCCCAAACATGCACAATGTGTGAGCATGCAACTCCACACAGGGAGGTCCCAGTCAGCTGTGTGATTTGAACTCTAAAACTTTTTGTTGGGAGGTGAAAAACATTAAGTCACTAACCATGCTAACCACTAAGTCACCACATCACCCTGAGGTGAAACTCTTGCTTGACAGTTAAAGTTGATCTAGACATGGGACTTTCAATAGGATAGTGATCCTAAGCACACTAGCAAAGAACAACAGAAATAAGGAATGGGTGTTGGGAAATAAAAGGGCAGTGCATGCAAGGGATCCTCACATATCTTGCAACTGAAGGATGAGTGGTCAAAGATTTGATCAAACCGATGTCAAAGTTTGGTGGACAATTGCAAAAAAAAATAAAAAATACGTTTCTGCCAACATTTCTGCTAAAGGATGCAATACTACCTTCTGTGGACAAGGGTGCACTTACTTTCTTCACAAAAGAGTCTATTAAATATTGTTGCTGTATAAATGATTGAAAAACACTGTGACACTGTACTTTTAAAACTGCACAAACTGGATGTGATGTGGTTCTATTTTTAAACAAAAAGTCCCACCTAATACTGAATTAGTTTCATTTATTACTGTTTACTGTGATTAACAGAATTGTTTTGTAGATATTTTTAATTTAATGTCATTGTTTATATGTAAATGTCAGGCATCTTTGTTCTACAACATTCCGTTGCATGTGCCAAAACTTTTACACAGTACTATATAGAGGTTACGTGAAACTACTGGATTAGCTGGTACTTCGAAAAGCGGTGCGTTTTCCCTGTGTTATGTCGTTATGGCAGTTTATGATGCCTATTTAAACATATATTATTGAGTAGTTAATTCTGTCCTGCCACTCAAAAATGTTGTCATGAAAAATGCTGTTACTTTTTAAAGATATAATCAGCATAGGAACATGGATTTTTAAGAGGGTGACTCGGCAGAGCGAGGATGTTTAGTGTGTTCCATCAAATCTCTGTTACGTTCTTTGTGAATTAAAAAATAATAATTTGAGTGAATTCCACATGCTTGTGGGCTTCTAATGCCACTCGCTGAAATAGTGTCATCACTGTGAAACAGACAGTGGATCTTGTTTTAATATTGCGCCGGTGAAGTCTTGTTTTTCCACTTGTAGTCCACCACTAACACTGAACTGAGCAAGCATAATACTTTATGCTGTATTGTATGCCTAACTTCTGAATATATTTGCTGTGTTCTGTGGCCATTTTTACTATTTAAAGCTCAAAGATCTTTTTACTGTGATTCGAAATAATTTGTAATGTTACCACATTTGGTCAGTTTTTAAGTTACACAAACTTCGCCCATTCTTGGCTTGCAAAAGTATTCATACCCCTTGAACTTTTCCACCTTACTAATGTTACAACTGCAGTTGGGATTTTATGTGATGGACCAACACAAAGTGAGTGCATTTTTGGGAAATATGTGTTGATATGATATATGTTTTTTCAAATTTTTGAACAATTCATTCTTTCAAAGGGCGCTTGTATTTGTCCTTCTTTATTATTCTTCTCTTTCAGCTCTTTCCCTTTCTCTGGAGTTGCCACAGCGAATCATCTGATTCGCATATTTGATTTGGCATAGGTTTTTATGTCGGATGCCCTTCCTGTCACAACCCTTTAGCAAGGGACAGAAAAACGCCAACCACTTTGCAGCTACTCTTTAGGAAAGTCAGCAATGATTCTTTTACATGCCTCTCACCATAGACAGTTAGAGACATGGCCCGCCTTTGATAACCCAGTTAGCTGCACTGGGGGGACAGTGACAACCTTGTGGGGACTCGAACCCCCAACCTCAGGATCAGCGATCCTGCGCCCTATCCACTAGACCACCACTGCCCTGTCCCTCTTTATTCTAATACCCCTAAATAAAGTTTGTACATAGAGTTCGCCTATCTGTCGGTCTCAGAGGTTTGTTGTAGAATATTAATGGAAAAAATAGCATCATAAACCCCAAGGAAAACACCAGACAGGTCAGGGATAAAGTTGTGTAGAAATTTAAAGCAGGGTTAGATTTTTTAAAAATCCCAAGCCCATCTCATGGAACACGGTTCAATCCATCATCTGAAAATGTAAACAGAATATCACAACTGCAAAGGGACAGTCAATAAATAAAACCTAGCAAAGCTTACCACTACCCCCCCCTTATGTACGCATATGGTATGCATTAGTGATAGTGGGTGTAGCTATGAATGTAGAATATTGTAAAATTTAATGAAAGGTGTTGTGTCTTTCAAATAGATGAATAAAGTTGTTATATGTATCACAATGTGTACTTGTTTATTTGTTGATCAATATTCTGTGTTAACGCTGTTTGGATCACTTGAAACCACTAAAAAAACCGTATTAAGTCATATTGTCTGGGAGGGATATATTACTGCGTGTTTTAATATTTCGTGATTTACTTATGGGTGAGTGCAAATCAAATGGAATAGAAACTGACTGATAAAAGGGTCAGTCTTCTAAATTTTGGTGCAGCCTGATATCAGCAAGGGATTTTTTTGTCCAAGAAATTATATGGAATAACAAAAATCAGATATGAAAACAAATAATTGACACATGATAAAAATGTGTCCCTAGGCAGGATTCGAACTTGGGTTAGCTAACCAAAGAATCCAACACACTGCTCACTGCCCCATAGAGGCCCATACCATATTTTTGAGGGGCCATATGGCGCAGTTAAAAGCCTTTAATCTTCAAAAAAGTTGACGGCGCGCCTTATAATCCAGCGCACTTTATGTGTGGATGAAACCGCAAGATTCCATCTCACTGATACCATTAAAACCCAAGTGAAGCAAACTAATTCAAAGCTTACCATCATTGCAATGGATTAACCAAAGAACTCCAACCGCTAGATATTGGTGTCGACAGGTTGTTAGATGGATCCAGGCTTTATGTCCAAATACCAGCATTACTGTTATCATAGTCAGGTGACTTGCTAAGTAATACATGGGTGGTTTTTCCACCTAATCGCCATCTCTACTGCCCATCTGTCTTGTTTCGAGAATGCTTCTGTGTCTCAGGATACTCAGCTGACTTAATGAGAGTTTCACGTTCATCATCGGGATAAAGTACTACTACAGGTCTTCTGCTGAAACTTCAAAATAACCTTCTTAAATTTAAAGTTATACTGATACAGCTCTTTAAGAGTAATGAACCATTCTGTAATGAACATAATACTTACGCTGTGAATGAGGGCCGCCATGTTTGTTACAGTGATTATGCTGTTGCTTTAAGGGGGTGTGGCTGAGAGAAGTTTAGGTCACAACCCAGAAGACTTCTTATCTCCGTCTCTATTATCTATTATATGGAGTCACAGATTAATATCTGTAATTCTTCATCTTTATTGTCCGAGTTTAACAGTTGTGAGAGTTGGACATAAAGATGAAGAATTTGATAGATTTGTGGAAGACGAATGAACAATGATGAGAGTTATTATAAAGTGTATTATTTTATATTTTATATATTATAACTGAACAATGTTGAGAGTTATTGTGAATGAGTTGAATCAAGTTTAACTCATCTGACTTTTACCAATACACCTTGTAATCCGGTGCACCTTATGTATGGACAGAGCCCGTTCATTGATGTTGCACCTTTTATGGTGTGCCTTATGGCCCGGAAAATACAGTATATGCTTTTAGTAATTACTTATAAGTATTATATCTGATTTATATTGCATACATACACATTTGCCAGCAACCCCCTCCTGTTCGTGCGAATCATATAGTCAGTCACACACACACTCCTACCAGGGCCATGCGTACATACTTTATGAATGGGCCCAATCCTACCAAGACACAGCTGTCCACCTAAACTGTGGGAAAGGACAACGTTGATCAGAGAAACAGAAACCTGGAGGAGCTGCAGAGATCCACAGCTCAGGGAAGAATCTGTCCATAGGACAAGTACAGTATTGGTCACGTACTTCACAAATCTGACCTTTATGGAAATGATCAAGAAGACAGCCACTGTTTAAAAAAAGCCATAAGAAGTATGGGGCACTGTATGCCTCATAGAAGGTACTCTGGTCAGATGAGACCAAAACTTAAGTTTCTGACCAAAATGCAACTGCAATGAGTGGCTGAAAAGCAACACTGCACATCACCCTGACCACATCATTCCTGCCATGATCTCCACCATGGTCTGGAGCCATTAAGAGTGTTATCTCCCCCCCCTTCACCTAGAGTTGGCTGAGATAGCCAGCCTCATCCTAATTAGGATTAAGCGGCTAAGAAATCAAATTAATATTTTCTTTTTAATTAGATACATATTATGGGGTAATTTAACCCATATTGGCCTGTCTGTTTGAACCTAACACATGCCTAGTGTCAAGATATTTCAGGGGCATCATACAGGTTTTTAGCATAATACAATTCTACTTATGTTACAACAGACATCTACTGACCTTTTAATTGCAAGAAAAAAATTAGTTTAATCCCAGCATTAATGTGACGAATTCCTTCTGCTGATTAAATATCATGCACTGCCATATCATACAACATGACTTTAACCCATGAGATTTCATGATGTAGTATACTGTATATACACAACTACAGTATATACTTTATCATTTCTGTCTATTGTTCAAACGGTGTTTTGAAGGACTGTTGTTCAAGGACAAAGGGCAATTTAACTTTATTATAAACTTTGTCTTTATTTATTAACTGTGTTTATTTTTTCGCATTCATTCCCCGTTCTCAAAATGATAAGAAAAATCTGCATATGGAAAGGATATATTGATTAAAGAATTGTATTTGAATTATCTTTAAGTCATCTCAGTATTTCCTTTAATATTTCTATAAATCCATCCATTTTCCAAAATGCTTAAACCTATTATGGTCACAAGGAGGCGGGGGCCTATCTCAACTGACTCTGGGTAATGAAGGGGTACAGCTGAGCAGCTTGCCAGGACATCTCAGAGCCAACACCCACAACCGTTCACACTCACACCTAGGGCAATTCAAAACAGCCAATTAGCCTAATGTGCATTAGGGAAGAACCATAGTACCCATTTTACATTTATTGCAGTTGGCAGATGCTCTTATACAGAGTAACTTATAATTAACTTTTTTAATATAACTGAATAATTGTGTGTTAAGGGCCTTGCTGAAGGGCCCAGCAGTGGTGATTGTGGGGATTGAACACTAATATCCCCATTTCACTGGAGCGCAGAATGCAATGATTGTGGCGGAAAGGCGCGAAACGCACTCTACGGAGGAGCTTCGGCATTTTTACATGGAAAATGGGTCAAAAACCTATGGAAAATTGCACCTTTGGAACACGTTCAGAACGTTCACGGAATGTGTGGAAAAGACACGGAAAGACTGCGGTACAATGCCGGAATACATGCGTAAAAGCGCTCGGATTACCTTCGGAACCAGTGCAGATTGCAAAGGAAGACCTCCGGATAATTCATGGAACGTTCACAAAAAGCAAGGAATACTCGAGGAACAACTACGGCATTACTCCATTTTAGAAGGAAAAGCTACAGAGTGATTGCGGAACAGGCGGAATGAAGGCGGAAAGTTCTCGTTCAACATGGAATGACTAAGGAACTGAGGAATGACTGAGGAATACCCGACATAACCACGTTTCAACGAGGAAAAATCAGCAAAGATCAAAGGATTAGCTCCTGATTCCAACTATAAATACGTGGATTTGACCAAGGAAGCTCATTCTCTCATTCATGTTTATAATTTTCAATATGTTCATAATGCACAATAAATTTAAAATTTAACATATATTTGTAATTTACCATATGTTTCTAATGTGCAATATGGTTATAATTTACAATAAATTTAAAATTTAACAGATGTTAATATGTTTAATATCAATAATGTCAGTACATTCCTTTTATTTGCACCTCAATAAATCATTCCAGACTAAAAACTATGCACACAAGTTCAAACCACAGTGATTATAACTTTAAAACTTTATTACATGAACAGGAAAACAGAAAAAATAAAGTGAATGAACTGGAATAATTTATAGTGGAAGTGACCTCCTTGAGTGTTTCGCAAGTCTTCCGTGTTATCCGCAACCATTCTGCAAAAGTTCCGCATGTATTCCGCAAACCTTCCATGAGTATTCCATGGGGATTCTGTGGCTGCTTTTGACCATCTGGAAAGGGGGGGGGGGGGGCTTGTGGAACGGTCAAGGAACACTGGCGGAATAAAAGGAATGATCACGTAACGTTTGAGGAAATGACGGAACATTTGCAGAACGACTGAGGAACCTAAGGGAACACTGTCAGAAGATTTTTCTGTGAACATGTTCAAAAGCACATTCGCAGAAGATTTTGGCCTACTGGAAGCAGAGGAATACATTCAGAATCATAAGGACGGACACGGAAGATGAGGGAATGACTGAGGAACGTTGGAGGATGATGATGACATTTTTGCTTCTGCGAGTCTTCCGTACTCCAGTGAAATGGGGGTATAACCCACCACTGTGCTAGTAACCAGGCTCAGTATCGCAAGGCTCAGTATCTTCTTGCAGTGAGTAGGACATGCTAACCACTATGCTGCCCTATTTCTAGTTCCTTTTTTAATGTATAATTTTAGTTTGAGTAGCCAAGGTCAAGAATACACTTGTAGATCAACTAGATGTAGTCAAATCATCAGCCCTTAAAGCAAAACACAATGAGAGATTGAGCATGGCATGCAGGATTATATGATCTTTAGTGTTACACAGCTTTGGATGAATAATCATTGTAATAGTAAAGATAAAGCAATCATATGCGTGAGGAAAGAGATCTATTTACCTACTCCGGAAAGAGAATAATACAATGGCCTAACAACAAAAGGTTTCAGTTGATGCATGACCAAAAAAAAGAAGGGGTGGGCATATAGAGTCAGGCATAATAGTCACTGGGTAAACAAAAAAGTAGACCAGTTACAAGTGATGAAATGGATGAATCTGAATGGGTGTGTTGCAGTCATAAGTTCACAGGCTACACAACATCTTACTCAGGTTTAATTATAAGAACTATAATAACAAAACACCACTTATATATATATATATATATATATATATATATATATATATATATATATATATATATATATATATATATACTAGTCCTTCTCAAAAAATTAGCATATTGTGATGAAGTTCATTATTTCCTGTAATGTACTGATAAACATTAAACTTTCATATGTTTTAGATTCATTGCACACCAACTGAAATATTTCAGGTCTTTTATTGTTTTAATACTGATGATTTTGGCATACAGCTCATGAAAACCCAAAATTCCTATCTCAAAAAATTAGCATATCATGAAAAGGTAGTCTAAATGAGCTATTAACCTAATCATCTGAATCAACCAATTAACTCTAAACACCTGCAAAAGATTCCTGAGGCTTTTAAAAACTCCCAGCCTGGTTCATTACTCAAAACCGCAATCATGGGTAAGACTGCTGACCTGACTGCTGTCCAGAAGGCCATCATTGACACCCTCAAGCAAGAGGGTAAGACACAGAAAGAAATCTCTGAGCGAATAGGCTGTTCCCAGAGTGCTGTATCAAGGCACCTCAGTGGGACGTCTGTGGGAAGGAAAACGTGTGGCAGAAAACGTTGCACAACCAGAAGAGGTGACCGGACCCTGAGGAAGATTGTGGAGAAGGGCCGATTCCAGACCTTGGGGGACCTGTGGAAGCAGTGAACTGGGCTACAGGTGCCACATTCCCCAGGTCAAGCCACTTTTGAACCAGAAACAGCAGCAGAAGCGCCTGACCTGGGCTACAGAGAAGCAGCACTGGACTGTTGCTCAGTGGTCCAAAGTACTTTTTCAGATGAAAGCAAATTTTGCATGTTATTCGGAAATCAAGGTGCCAGAGTCTGGAGGAAGACTGGGGAGAAGGAAATGCCAAAATGCCTCAAGTCCAGTGTCAAGTACCCACAGTCAGTGATGGTCTGGGGTGCCATGTCAGCTGCTGGTGTTGGTCCACTGTGTTTTATCAAGAGCAGGGTCAATGTAGCTAGCTACCAGGAGATTTTGGAGCACTTCATGCTTCCATCTGCTGAAAAGCTTTATGGCGATGAAGATTTCATTTTTCAGCACGACCTGGAACCTGCTCACAGTGCCAAAACCACTGCTAAATGGTTTACTGACCATGGTATTACTGTGCTCAATTGGCCTGCCAACTCTCCTGACCTGAACCCCATAGAGAATCTGTGGGATATTGTGAAGAGAAAGTTGAGAGACACCAGACCCAACACTGTGGATGAGCTTAAGGCCGCTATCGAAGCATCCTGGGCCTCCATAACACCTCAGCAGTGCCACAGGCTGATTGCCTCCATGCCACGCTGCATTGAAGCAGTCATTTCTGCAAAAGGATTCCCGACCAAGTATTGAGTGCATAACTGAACATAATTATTTGAAGGTTGACTTTTTTTGTATTAAAAACACTTTTTTTTAATTGGTCGGATGAAATATATGCTAATTTTTTGAGATAGGAATTTTGGGCTTTCATGAGCTGTATGCCAAAATCATCAGTATTAAAACAATAAAAGACCTGAAATATTTCAATTGGTGTGCAATGAATCTAAAATATATGAAAGTTTAATTTTTATCAGTACATTACAGAAAATAATGAACTTTATCACAATATGCTAATTTTTTGAGAAGGACTAGTATATATCGGGGCACAAACCAGTGTCTCTCCCTCACACCGGTCCCAAGCCCGGATAAATGCAGAGGGTTGCATCAGGAAGGGCATCCGGCGTAAAACAAATGACAAATACAATATGCGAATCACAAGACTGTCATACCAGATCGGTCGAGGCCCAGGTTAACAACAACCGCCATCAATGCTGTTAACCAACAGGGTTATGTTAATAGAGAAGTACAGAGAAGGTCAGACGGAGCTGCATTGTGCCTTAGAGGATCTGGAGAAAGCATATGACAGGGTGCCGAGAGAGGAACTGTGGCATGAGGAAGTCTGGAGTAGCAGAGAAGTATGTTAGTATATAATAAACATCTACTGGTCCCTGCCCTATGCAGAACGTCCACATTGGTGATCTTGTCTGTCCATGATATTCTCAACATTCTCCTTAGAAACAATGTTTCCACTGCTCTTAGCCTGTTTTCAAGATTTTTAGTAATAGTCCAGCTCTCACAACCATATAGGGGTTTTGCAGCTGACATCATGCATACGTCATCCCGCCATATTGGTGTGAAAACAAACCATTCACTCCAGCCCCAACACAATAGCATAAGCGTGTGTAAGGGTTTAATACTGCATTTATTTCTTAAACAAGTGCAAAATTGCACCTAACTGTGTTGCTGTCGGTTGTAGAAATTATAGAGGAAAGAAACCTGGTGTTAAAGATCATAGATTCCCTGCTAATAAGGTCCGACGAGAGAAATGGATTTCTGCTTTGAAAAGAGGTGATACCGACAACAAAAGGAAAGATTGGCGACCAACTCGTAACAGTCATGTATGTCATGTACATTTTGTTGGAGGCAAGTAATTTTTATCAGTAGATATATTATTATTTATTGTCTTAACCACAGTTTGATTCTATTTAATTGTATATCTGGTGTCCATTTATAAGCTGAGGGCAGATAAAATGCTATTTAGTCTTTATTATAACATGTACAGTATAACTATTATACTTCATAGATTTAGATCTACATGTTTGTGCTTAATATACAATGTAGGCAAAATGATAAAAAAAAAAATGTGAGTCATAATTACCTTTGCCATGATTAATACTTTGGTGTCCTTACACAGCTTGCCATGGGCGATATTAGAGGCTTTTCTGGGTATAATATGCTCGCGAAGTGCCGAAACCCATCCAGATAAAAAATACTCATACGCTTACCAGATTTAACTTTAATAGTCTTTAATAGGTGTTTAATAGTCTTTAATACACACAACAAACATGCCGTTTTATGGTTTCCGTTTCACTTGTTTAATCCCACAATGCATTACAGAACCGGAATATACCAAGTTCCGGGGGGAGTAATCATTAACAATGATTGCTACACTCTGAGCCCTTTGAAACTTTTCAGTTTTTCGTGAGTATAATCAGTTGTGAGATTAATCAAATAATTATAGATATCTGGGTATGTTAAACCAGGTATCCTGTCCGTTGATTCATCGATGCAGTTAACAAACAAACCAACAAGCAAAACGTATGGGTCATTTGTTAGCCCTGATAACCGTAGTTTTTGAATATCCTGTTCTTTCTGATCGTTATCATAATTACCTGGGAGCTCGGAAAGCACTGGGATTGTATTACGGCTGTCGACATTTATATTTATATAATCTACCAAAATAAAAAACAGGCACGTCAATTGCAAAATACACGTTTGTTTTCACACCATGGCGGCATGGCGGCAGCTACTCGGCGATCATATGACTGCAAAACCTCTATAGTAGACTTGACCACACGTTGCATTTAAGTAGTCTAATTCTGGTTTCAATCGACACATTACTTGACCGTAGAACCCTCTCCAACTTGATATGAACTGATATGAATTATAATTTTTCTTTGTTATATATGTATGTATGTCAAAGTCGTCAGCGTGTTTCTGTCCCTTGCTAAAGGGTTGTGACAGGAAGGGCATCCGACGTAAAAACCTCTGCCAAATCAAACGTGCGAATCAGATGATTCACTGTGGCGACTCCCGAGTAAAAGGGAAAAAGCCAAAAGGAAGATAAATAAATAGATATATGTATATATGTATGTATGTATGTATACACAGCATGCTTCAGTTTAAGAAAACCTCTAATTACTCTAGAATATCAAAGACAAGTTACAACATGAGCGGTTTTCCAAGACTGTCACCTAACTGTAAAAACCATTGTTTGCAATGCATATTTTAATTACCATAATCGTTTCTGCTGCTGACAGGTGGAACTATTGGTACTGTGTTGACATTGGGTGTGCATTTCTGTGTTTGTTCTTTGTTAAATATTATTTATGTGTTGCTGCACAATTTATTTCAGTCAAAAACCTATTTTTCTGAAGTTAGGAACTGATCAGTGATGGAGACATAAGTGCAAACTTGTTCATAGTAATTGCAGTCTTGAGGTTATTTAGGGAGGAACATCTACAACCATCTTTCTGATTTCTATGTAAAAACCACACACACACAAATGATCGCCTTCATTCTTATCAGCACCGAGAAAAAGCTGCAATGAATTAAATTGTAAACTCTATGCTGACTTCTATAGTTCCTCATCCTCACATGCCTTCTTCCTCAATTCTACTGTATTTGAACCCCTGGATTCTGTCATTACACCCATTATACCACCAAAAACCTTGACACAGATGTTCAATTCATGCATGCCTTGAACTCATATAGGATGAATTGAAAGGTAGAGTATTTAATACATTGAGAGAGCTGTGATCCAGAAGAAATATTCTGGGTGATACTTTAACCCTTACTGGTACTTCCGTCTATTCCTTTTGGCTTTAGGTAAATTACAAACACTCAAATCATATTTTAGCAGGATCTGATGCTAACCTTCTGCCCAACACTCTCTCTCTCTCACACACACACACACACACACATAAGGCCAAATGTCAGATTGCAAAATCCTTATGATACTAACCTTATGCCTAACACACACACACACACACACACACACACACACACACACACACACACACACACACACACACACACACACACACACACATATGCACACGTGCACACTTACACAAATGTAACACAGGTCTGGTAAGTGATATTTTACCCTTTTTGTTTTGTTGAATATAGTTTGTCATATACTATTATGGTTAAGGTGTGGCGTAGTGAATTACTTTTCACTTACATTTATGACATTTATGATTGGTGGACAGTCTTATCCAGAACAACTTGTACTTTGAAGTGTCTGCCAATATTCTAATAACATTATAATACTTGTCCAGGGCGCGACGGTGGCAAAGTATTTAGTCCGTTTGCCTCACACTCATGTTATGGGTTCAAGTCCAGGACTCACTGAAGGCAATTCTGTGTGGAGCTTGTGGGCTCTTCCTGTGCTTACGTGAGTTTCCTGTGGGTATTCCGGTTTTCCTCCCGTAGTCCACAGACATGCACATTATGTAAATTAGATTACATTATTTTCATGACTTGCGCTTGACTTGGATTTAATTGAGGGAGAGTTGCCCAAATCGTCAACCTCACTCTCTCGTCCAGTGGCACGACATAGTTGAGATGGCTGGAGATAGGTTGGGATGCAGTGGATGGCCAGCAGTGTCCTGTGTGTCTCACTCTGCCCTGGTTGTGCCCCATGACCCTTTGTTGGGTACGCCTTCTTGTCCGTTGAACCGATTTGGTGGTTTCTTCCGCCAAATCAGCCAGATCCAATCTTTGCATGCGTAGGAAGACAGTTCCTACGCTTACCAATTGTCTTGTGACATGCACACATGACAGTGGAGACTCGTGGTAGCTGGGCCACCTAACCTCATTACAAGTCCAAAAAAACCTGCCCACTGCCCTTTGGCTTGATAGTTCTACTGTGTATGGGCACATATGTCCTGTGTATGGGCAAGCATTTTGGGCTCAGATTGGCCTCACTAGCTATCTCCAGACTCACAGCCATAGATCACAGATCTGATATGAAGTCATGGTCATCTTCGACCTCGAAGGACGAACAATAGCGCATTATTTTCAGCCACAAGGTTTGTATGACTGTCACTTTGATCCAAAACCTACTAAACTGGTTAGGTTATCAGTCAGGCACAGAAACAAAGAAAGGTCATTTCTGGCTGTATCAATATTACAAATGATTCAATTGTGCCAAAGCACAATAATTTATGAATCATGCTCCAAATGTGTGTGCGCTCACTGTTTACATGTGTGTTCACTTTGGATGGATTAAATGCAGAAGCAACATTTCCCTTACAGGATTAAAATAGAATATCAAAATCTAAAAAAGAAAATAAAAAAAGAATCGTGTGTATTCATTTTTCAGGACTGAACCAAACATTAATAAACCAGAAAACTCAATTTATATTCAGAGTAACATCTTTTCGAGGATCATGGAATATGTCTTTCAACATGGATGTTTAAAAAATGAAAACCTTCTTGCTTGAAGCTACATGCAGTTAATGTTAAATATGTTGAAAGCTGAAACATATTAATAACTGCAATAATTATCCAATCACAGGCTCTTGTCTTCTTCATTAACATTTAGATTGTGACATTTTTGGGGAAAGCACTTATTCCACCATATTCACCAGTATGAGCAATTGTGTATTCGTATTAGCAAATTCACGACTAGAATATATATCGTTACCATTCGTAGCTATGTCAAAAAAAAAAAAAATCTAATTGTGACTCAATTCTTTGGTTCACTCTAGAGCTATGGATTCAAACCCAGAACCTTCTTACTGCGAGGTGGATGTACTAAGCCTGACAATCTGCTTTTTTTTTTTCAAGAATTGGATTTTTTTACTTTTTGTTTACCAATACACCTTTGTTGACTGAAAGTAACTGTCTTTATAAGCATTGCCTGGTACCCAAAAGACACAGTGGAAGATATGGCAGAATGGCAGCAAGCAGATGGGACTCTATATTAGACTTATTAGAGATCGAAGGTGAGCGCCTGGGGGTCGAGCTTCTGCCCATGGAGCCCGGCCGGGCCCACCCCGAAAAGGAGACATGGGTCCGCCCTCTCATGGACCCACCACCTGTGGGAGGGGCTATAGGGATTGGGTGCAGTATGAGTTAAGTGGCAGCCAAAGGCATGGGTCCAGATCATATTATATATATTTTTAAAGTTTACAAACTCTATATTGATTGATTGATTCAGATTTAACAATTACTTTGTACTTATATAAGTTTATACATAGTGAATGAGGTGCATCATCAGGAAATGTTGTAGGGCATTATGCAAGCTCACAAATACACATGCCTTAGGCATATTTTTAATGTCATGTGAACATCGCCCCACTTATAAAGAAAAGGCATCTAACCATCGAGTTACGTCATCCCTCCGGGGATGTGATGTACACATGTGAACCCTGTGGGGATATTCGCATGCTGGAATATACTAGTCCTTCTCAAAAATTAGCATATTGTGATAAAGTTCATTATTTTCTGTCATGTACTGATAAAAATCAAACTTTCATATATTTTAGACTCATTGCACACCAACTGAAATATTTCAGGTCTTTTATTGTTATAATACTGATGATTTTGGCATACAGCTCATGAAAACACAAAATTCATATTTCAAAAAATAAGCATATTTCATCCGACCAATAAAAAAAAAAGTGTTTTTAATACAAAAAAAGTCAACCTTCAAATAATTATGCTCAGTTATGCACTCAATAATTAGTCACAAATCCTTTTGCAGAAATGACTGCTTCAATGCGGCGTGGCATGGAGGCAATCAGCCTGTGGCACTGCTGAGGTGTTATGGAGGCCCAGGATGCTTCGATAGCGGCCCTAAGCTCATCCACAGTGTTGGGTCTGGTGTCTCTCAACTTTCTCTTCACAATATCCCACAGATTCTCTATGGGCCTCAGGTCAGGAGAGTTGGCAGGCCAATTGAGCACAGTAATCCCATGGTCAGTAAACCATTTAGCAGTGGTTTTGGCACTGTGAGCAGGTGCCAGGTCGTGCTGAAGAATGAAAATCCTCATCTCCATAAAGCTTTTCAGCAGATGGAAGCATGAAGTGCTCCAAAATCTCCTGATAGCTAGCTGCATTGACCCTGCACTTGATAAAACACAGTGGACCAACACCAGCAGCTGACATGGCACCCCAGACCATCACTGACTGTGGGTACTTGACACTGGACTTGAGGCATTTTGGCATTTCCTTCTCCCCAGTCTTCCTCCAGACTCTGGCACCTTGATTTCCGAATGACATGCAAAATTTGCTTTCAGCCGAAAAAAGTACTTTGAACCACTGAGCAACAGTCCAGTGCTGCTTCTCTGTAGCCCAGGTCAGGCGCGTCTGCCGCTGTTTCTGGTTCAAAAGAGGCTTGACCTGGGGAATGTGGCACCTGTACGCAGTCCACTGCTTCCACAGGTCCCCCAAGGTCTGGAATCGGCCCTTCTCCACAATCTTCCTCAGGGTCCGGTCACCTGTTCTGGTTGTGCAACGTTTTCTGCCACACTTTTTCCTTCCCACAGACGTCCCACTGAGATGGCTTGATACAGCACTCTGGGAACAGCCTATTCGCTCAGAGATTTCTTTCTGTGTCTTACCCTCTTGCTTGAGGGTGTCAATGATGGCCTTCTGGACAGCAGTCAGGTCGGCAGTCTTACCCAAGATTGCGGTTTTGAGTAATGAACCAGGCTGGGAGTTTTTAAAAGCCTCAGGAATCTTTTGCAGGTGTTTAGAGTTAATTGGTTGATTCAGATGATTAGGTTAATAGCTCGTTTAGACTAACTTTTCATGATATGCTAATTTTTAAAACAATAAAAGACCTGAAATATTTCAGTTGGTGAGCAATGAATCTAAAATATATGAAAGTTAAATTTTTATCAGTACATTATAGAAAATAATGAACTTAATCACAATATGGTCATTTTTGAGAAGGACTAGTATAATATATCATAATAGGGGCAGTGGTGGTCTAGTGGATAGGGTGCAGGATCGCTGATCCTAAGGTTGGGGGTTTGAGTCCCCACAGGGTTGTGACTGTCCCCCCAGTGCAGCTAACTGGGTTATCAAAGGCGGGCCATGTCTTTCACTGTCTGTGATGAGAGGCATGTCAAAGAACCATTGCTGACTTTCGTAAAGAGTAGGCTGCAAAGCCGTCAGCGTGTTTCTGTCCCTTGTTAAGGGTTGTGACAGGAAGGGCATCCGATGTAAAAAAAAAAAAAAAAAAAAAAAAAAAACCTTCTGTCAAATCAAATGTTCGAATCAGATGATTCGCTGTGGCGACTCCCGAGAAAGGGAAAAAGCCGAAATGAAAAGAAGAAGAGGTGTCCAAATGGTTGAGGTTTATTTTTTTAGCTATAGTGGAGAAACACCTATCATGCCTTGTTCTGAAGTATAATATCACAAACAAATAAGACATAGCAAAGGTTTTTGAACAGTCACAACTTGTGAATAACACCCTTAATAAAACCATAATTTATATTTAGCATGAACACGGCTCTCCATAATTATTGGCACCTCTGGTTAAGATGTGTTCTTTAGTTTCTGATAAATTCAGGGTTTTTTTTTTTTTTTTTTTTTTTTCTCAAAATAATACAAGACCACAATGAAAAAAGGAAAACCCAATCATTAATTCGAGTGCACTTTTTTAGTGGGAAAAAATCTAACAGAAAGAAATACTCCTTTTACATCAATATGCAAAATAATAATAATATGAGCCACAATTATTGGCACCCCTAATATTAATACAGTGGTACCTTGAGTTAATCTGTTCTGAGGGCAAGCTCATAAGTCAAAATATTCGTTAGATGAAACAATTATTCCTATAAGCAATAACAGAAAACCAATTAATCCGTTCCGACCCCCTCCCAAATTCATATAACCTGCCAAAAAACACGTATATTTGTTGTGGAAAAACAATAAATATTTCATCATAATAATAATACATGTACATTAACATTATTATTATTATTATTATTATTATTATTATTATTATTATTATTATTATTAACAACAACAACAATAATAATAATAATAATAATAATAATAATAATAGGATGGTGGTGGCCTGGTGGTAAAGGGCGCTGGATCGCTGATCCTAAGGTTGGGGGTTCAAGTCCCACTCTCCACAAGGTTGTCACTGCCCCCCCAATGTAGCTAACTGGGTTATCAAAGGCTGGCATGTCTCTCACTGTCTATGGTGAGAAGTTCATGTAAAAGAACAATTGCTGACTTTCGTAAAGAGTAGCTGCAAAGCCATCAGCATGTTTCTGCCCCTTGCTAAAGGGTTGTGTCAGGAAGGGCATCGGACATAAAAACCTATACCAAATCAAACATGGAAATCAGATGATTCGCTGTGGAAACCCCTGAAAAATGGAAAAAGCTGAAAGGAAAAAAATAATAAAACAAGAATAAACAATAAGTCAACTAACCCTTCCGATCATTGACTACGAAGATGTCATGTGGACAGGCATGAGGTCATGCGTAACAGAAGAGCAGTCGGAGGAGAATTTTGTGTGTTCATGCTATGAATGCCAGCAATGAAAGGCTCATGGTGAACTCCCACAAGGCCAGTACTTCTCAAATACTGGAGTGCTCCCCTCCTTGGGGGGCACGGTGTGATGCCAGGGGGAACCTGCTTTTTTGCTATGCTGCACTATAATTAAATGTAATTGCACCTCCACTACAGTAATTGGCAGTGGCGCTCTCATTTTCACGCTATGGTGTAGGTAAAAAGGACTGAGCAAATGATATGAAGTGCAGTAAACACTATTTATAGTCGCGCTGTGTGTGTGGGGGGGGGGGCATGAATTTTTTTTTTTTTTCTTCCTATATGGGGTATCACAGAAAATTATTGAGAAGCACTGTACAAGGCGTTCTCAGAGCGCAGAGAAATACACCCAAATGAATACGAGGCTAATCGGCCTGGAAAAGCCATTTACCCAGCAGAGCTCGTAAATCAAAATTTTGCTCATTGGATGGGGCAGATTTTTGGTGGGATCGAAGCTCGTATCATGGTAAATTCATTATAAAAGACACTCGTAAGTCAAGGTACCACTGTACTTTGTACAACCCCAAAAATAGCATGTAATCTTCTGTAATAGTTCACAAGGTGGGAGATTCCAGAAAGAAGGATCTTGGACCATTCCTATTTGCTCATTCTTTCTAAATCATCCAGTGACCTGGATCCTCTTCTCTGCACTCTTCTGTTCAGCCCACTCCACAGGGTTTCAATGGAGTTGAGGTCTGGGAACTGAGCTAGCCATGGGAGAAGCTTGATTCTGTGTCTAATGAACTATTTCTGTGTATATTTGACCCCATTTTAAGGTCATTATCTTGCTCAAAGACCCATTTTCAGCTTTCCGGCAGAGGCTACCAGATTCTGATTTGTAATTCTAAGCGTCCATGATGTCATGCACCCTAAAAAGGTTCCCAGAACTTCTGGAAGAGAAACAGGCCCACAGCATCACCGACCCTCAACCATACTTCACAGTGGACATAAGGTGCTTTTCTGCATACTCATCTTTTGTGTTGCATCAGACCCACATAGAGTTTTTACTAACAAAAAGCTCTATCTTGGTCTCACTTGAAAAAAAGCACACAGTCTCAGTTGAAGTCCCAGTACCACTTAGTCGACTCCAGATATTTGCATTTATGATTGTGAGTAAGAAAAGGGGTTTTTCCATGTGTACCTTGTTGGCATGTAGTTTGTGCCTGATGGTTGTTTTGGAGACTTTGTGACCTCAAGATGCTCTCATTTGTTGCAATTCTTTAACAATAAGCTTTGAAGAACTTTTTATTTCTATGACTATCCTCCTCACTGTGCATGGTGGCAAAATAACCTTGTGTCCTCATCCAAGTTTGCTTACCATTGTTCCGGTTGTTTTAAACTTCTTCATGATTCCTCTGACATTAGTTATTGGCAGGTGCAGGTGAAAGGCTATTTTCTTGTAGCCATTGCCTGATTTGTGAAGGTTGACACACATCTGCCTTACTTGAATGGGGTGTTCCTTTGCCTTTTTCATGTTAAAGACTGGAAAAGAGAAATGGACTCCGTGTCACGTCATATTTATACCCCAGGGAAACAGTAAGCAATGAATTACAGTACTACATAAAATGTTCCTAGATACTCTGATCAACTGTGTAAACTACTGTGGACATGACATAAATACTTCAATTACATTTATTTCCTAGGAGTGGTTAGGGGTGTCAATAATTGTGGAACAGGTGGTATTATGAAAAGTAATTACAGTATTTCTCAGTCAGGGATCCACCACAAACACCCCCAAATTCAGTTGCATTGAAGGTTACACGTTTCTACAATTTTTAGTGTGATACCGTAATGAAAATATATGTAATAATAATTATTTTAAGGTTTTTAACATATTTTAACCAGGGGTGCCAATAATTATTGAGGGCAGTGTACATATCACAGATAAACCTGTTCACCTGGGTATTAGCAGTTTTTGTTGTGATCTTTATACAATAGTCATGGGAGAATGTTGATGACTGCTTGGACTGCTTCTATTTCTTCCACACCCAAGTTTTTTAAATGCCACATGTCACATAGTAGCTTTAGAAAGATATGCACTAATCATCCACTATATTTCAACTGCTTGACTCGTGTACGTTTTTTCAAAAAAATAAAATAGATAAAAATTACATGTGCCGCCAATTTCATGGCACTCGCGCTGAGGGTTAACCAGGATATTTTTATGGATTGGTGCATCTAGTTATAGGGCCATTTACCATTCCTATAACACCACAATTCAATACATGTTTTTTAAACTATGAGCATTAATATGAAATTGTTCACCATATTGCTATTTATACCATCTTTCACTCTTTAAGGAAGAATTTTTACTTGATTGTTTTAGCATGGATATTAGGATTTGCTAACTTTGTATTGTTCCATTCCAAAAACTTTGCATAAGCATATTCCTTCCTCACTCCTCCACTACATAGTGTAGATCTGATTGGGAATCTAAATTTCAAAGCTTGTGTGTGTGTGTGCAGTTGTGCAGATCTTTGCAGAACGAACATCTTTGCTTTCTTGCTTCATTTGGTCTCTTGTTGGCTTCTCAGCACTGTAAACAGGGATTTTCATGCAGAACCTGTATTGAGCAATGTTGGTAAGTAACACTAAGGTCTGTGAAAAGAATGAATCATTGATAAAAATTTCAGGGTGTGACACATACAACTGAGTCATTAAGGACAACAATATAGGAGCCATGACATTTTAATGGTCACTGGCAAGAACACGCCTAAACACAACAGTTAATAACTAAAATGTATAAAAGCAAATTAATCTAGTGATCTTCCATTCTGTTGCTCTAGATGGTCGAGCGAAATATCAAGTTATTTGATTTGATAATGTAGAAAAAACCTTTTGTGGTATGTTCTCCACAATATATATAAAATAATGTTTATCATAAAGATTACTGCGATGCATAGGCTATCTGCACTTCATGCTCACATCAAGATCACAGATTTCCAGAGGCCACTTCTGAATTCAAATACACTGTTCTCTTTAGCATATTGAACAACAAAGTGCATAATGGCTGCATGGTTTGTATTTTTATCTAATATTACACAAACAAGGAATGTATTTCCATGTTGAGTTTGTTTCCTGTCAGGATTTTCTTTATCGTGTTGCCTAAGAGAGTTTTCCCTACCACCGTTACCTTGAGCAGGCTCATTAGGGTTGTATTGGGTTTATAGAGGAATGTTTAAAAATAGTTGAAAGTCTTTATGAAAATTGTTCATCATCAGTTCAGTTCATTTTCTGTAACCACTTAATCCTAATTTGGGTCACGGGGAGGCTGGCGCCCATCTCAGCCAACTTTGGGCAAGGGCAGAGTACACTCTGGACAGCTCGCTAGGCCATCGCAGGGCAGAAACATGCCGATAGCTTTGTAGCTACTCTTTACGAAAGTCAGCAATGGTTCTTTTACATGCCTCACACCATAGACAGTGAGAGACATGGCCAGCCTTTGATAACCCAGTTAGCTGCACTGGGGAGGATAGTGACAACCTTGTGGAGAGTGGGACTCGAACCCCCAACCTTTGGATCAGCGATCCAGCACCCTATACCACTAGACCACTACTGCCCATGAAAATTGTTTTGCTGTGTAAAGCTGCTTTATGACTTTATCAGTTGTAAAATGCACCATATGAAGAAAACGGAATTGACTTGAATAATGCTGTGAAAAAATATGCCTAGATCTCTTCCACATCTGCATGAATAACATTACATTTTGAGTAATGTTTTTGGTAATTCTTCTTCTTCTTCTTCTTCTTCTCCTTTCGGCTTTTCCCTTCAGGGGTCGCCACAGCGAATCATCTGCCTCCATCTCACCCTATCCTTTGCATCTTCTTCTCTTCGACGTCTTCGACCAACAGTAGTCCAATTTCCATCAGCACCCTGTTGGTTGACGGCACTGATGGCGGTCGTTGTTAACCCGGGCCTCGACCGATCCGGTATGTTATTCTTTCTTGTGATTCACATAGTTTATTTGGCATTTGTTTTACGCCGGATGCCCTTCCTGACGCAACCCTCTGCATTTATCTGGGCTTGGGACCGGCGTGAGGGAGAGACACTGGTTTGTGCTCCCCCCTCACGGCTGCATTTTTTGGTAATTGTCTTTTTGAAATATTCAACCTCTGGTGTAACTTCAACCTTGTCAACATTATTCTCAAGAATCAGCTGAAATTGAACAAAATCTATGCGACCCTCAACTTTTACAAGATTCCCAGTGCCAGTATTGGTCACACAGCCCCACATCATGCAAAATTTTACTGTGGCTAACAAGTGTTTGTCCTGAAACACTATGTTCTTTCAGCGCTATGCAGAATGCCCCTTGTTATGACCACATAACACAATCTTTGTTTCATCACTCCACAACACCTTATTTTTGAATGAACCTAGTTTGTAAAAATGTACTTTTATTTCTATTGACAGTTTGTGGCATTTGTGCACCCATCACTCTCCCCTAATCACTCTCCTGTACAGCTTCTACTTGTGCAATGAGCGCTGAATTGAACAAGCACAGTGACACCATCTGCAGCAAGATGATGTTTTAGGTTTTTGGAGGTGGTCTATGGGCTGCCCCTAACCAGTCTCACCATCTTTCACTGATCTTTTTCTTGGCCTGCCTCTTCTGGCCTTAACAAGATTGGTGCCTGTGGTCTTCCATTTATTCAACATGTTTCTCACAGTGGAAACTGACAGCTGAAATCTCTGAGATAGCTTCTTTGTTTGTTTACATAAACCATAACATTGAACAATATTTGTTTTCGGGTCATTCAAGAGTTGTTTTGAGACCCCATGTTGCTACTCTCACAGGAGATTCAAAGGCGGGGGGGAATGTATTTGGCCACCTTAAATACATTTTCTTAGGATTGAGCACACCTGTCTATGGTGTCAAGGTGTCAAGGCTGGGTTTCAGGCCAGGCGTGTTTTTCCGAGTTGTTTTTCAGAGTTTTTTACCTGTCAAGGCTTAATGAGTTCAACCAACTAATTCTGGGTTCAAATTACTCAGTAGTTAATGGTATTTAAATGAGCAAAATAAGAATTAATTTTTTGCACAGACTATTTTTCATATCTTATTTAATTTTAGGTGCATTGTACGAAAAATACATATTTTTCTTTTCTTCTGAAAATGAAATGAGTCGACGGTGCACAGAACATGGGTAGACAGAAATCTTGCTGGCCGCCAGCTTCATTTCAAAGCCCTAGTTGCCTTGGTACTGGGCTTCCTTGGGGGCATCACTTAGGTAAAATTTTGAACTTTATCCAAGATATGGTCAGAAGTTTATTGGTCTAATAGTCTGCACCACACATGGACCTGATCACTCATACATTCAGCTACTCCCTTTTCCGGATAATAACATAATTAATCTGTTGTCAGTCCTTTGATCCAGGGAACATCCAGAATGTTTTATTATGGTTACGGAGAGAAGATTATGTTTACGATCAGCAGCTCATGTTCAACACAAACTGCAGGAGCAGTGTGCCGTTGTTGTTTGCTGTATGTAACACCATTTCTGCTAATGATGGTCTTCCACATCAGGGGTTTTGTTCCTATATAGCCGTTGGTATAATTTTGCTCTGCCCAAGAGTGAAGTTCTCCTCTTCAACCAGCTTGGGGTACCTATGTGGCAAAGGTAATAAATATTTTTTTTTTTCTTAATGATGTTCATACTGCATCTTCCTGTTAGCACAAAGTATGACTGATAATATTTAAGAATCTATTTGTAGTTTACTCCTCATGCTACAAAGTTGAGAAGTGTGATCCATAAAATGGCCACTCATGGTTGAGTATTGCCTATCAATACTATTTGTACCTGTATGCTGGTTCTCTCAGATTAAATCATCTATTCACATCTAAACCCAACTTCTGCCCTTTACTGAAAACCTACTCAAACAGCACACCCCTCTGGCATGTTTTGTATTACACACTGAAATACGAAGAATCATCAGCTTTCCAGGGTATAAACAAGCTGATGGCTATGCAGCCTATTCTTGACATAAGTCAGTAATGTTTTTTTTTTTTTATATGGCCTTTTATTAACCCAGTTAGCTGCACTGGAGGGTACAGCAATGAAAACCAGTTGATAGTGGGGCTTGAACCCCCGACCTTGGACTCAATAATCCAGCACCATACCACTAGGCCACCAAGAGTGGTTGTGTTTATTAGTGTCACATCTCTGTCTGCAAGCCATTCTCATACAGAATTTTAGGTATCAAATAGTATCCATTATATATAAATAATAAACTAAGCTTGGCATGGGCTGCTAGATGTAATTTTATAATGCCATATTGGGGATGGGATTGGTGCTGGCAATGCTCTGTGAACAATGCAAATCAGAGTACAGTCAGCCCTCTACTTACGAAATTAATCCTTTCCAGAGCCTTTTTCGGAACCTGGAGTTTTCGTAAGTAGAGGTGCATTTTACATGTAAAACGTGTGATTCGTTTCAAGGCTCCCAAGACTACCCCATAAACCCTTTAAAATTATAAAAGTACAATTTTGTATGAAATATGTATGAAATATGTGTTAAAAGTAAAAGAAAATTATTTATTAAACCATTTAAACATTTTATTAACATATTAAACCATTTTATTAACATATTAAACCATTTTATTAACATATATATTAATTAAACCATTATCAAACTTTTTTATTAACACACACACACACACAAACACACACACAAAACACTGTCTCTCTCTATCAATCTCTCTATCTCTCTGTCTCTCTCTCTCTCTCTCACACACACACACACACACACACACACACATGCATACACACATACACAAATCTCTCTCTCTCTCTCTCTCTCCCCCTCTCTCTTGCTCTCGTTCGTGCTCTGCCGAATGTGGGCTCTGCCCACACGTAGCTCACAGCCGACGGAGCTTTTGAGATGGGGTGTTGTATTTAAAGTGGAATTGCCTGTTTGAAAGATCTGAGATCCAGATTCAATATTAACTTGCTTCCTTGAGAGATCAGAGGTCCGGATTTAATATTAATTTGCTTCCTTACGAGATCGGAGGTCTTGTGGCGCCACCCACTTCCATGCACAAAAACGCTTGGTGGCCGAATGCGGAGCTTTTCAGACCTCCTCAAATAAGCTGCAATGAGTACAGTACTCTCAAACTCTCAAAACTCATGAAACTCACGAACCAACAGTACATCTCTCCTTTACGTGTGACAAGTAAGCTTATGGGCACAGTACTATGGAGATTCAGCTTCCTCCTGGCCAATGGGAGGCCAATGGGAGGCCAGCAGGGCGGGATGTTGGGAGACAGCCAATGAGAGAGCAACTCGCACATTGTTTGAATTTTTGAATGGCGCGTTTGAATTTTTGAATGGCGCGTTTCGTGTTTTTCGTAAGAAGACGTTGTTTTGTATACAGAGGGCGAAAATTTAGGAAAATGTTTTTCGTAAACTGGATTTTTCATATTCAGAGGTTTTCGTAAGTAGAGGAACAACTGTACAGATATTGCAAGCATTCAGAGTTTCAGACATTATTTATTTCTGAAAACAAATGCATTTGATAGTCATTTTAAAAACGTTTCTTAATTAAAAGATTAAATAAAATGTAATGCTCATGCAAAACCTTATATACCAGTTTATATTTATTAAGTATATAATAAATTGTTAGATTTATTAAGTATATAATTAATCGCTATATTTATTAAGTATATAAATCTGATATTTCCTATTTACATGATGGTGACGGCTTGCTGTAGTCAATCATGTAAATCACACGTACCTTTAGCTAATGTCGCATGATACGAAGCCCACGTTTTCGGATCACTGCTCTAAAAAAACTTAGTCACGCATCTACTGTTTCATTTTTTTTTTTGGAGCTAATATGGCAAACATCCTGGTAAAAGCCTCAGCACACAGCAGTACCGCAAAAACCCATTTCAAATAAAATGACAAATACTGGAAATTTTCATCACATGAGTTATTTTAGAATTATAAAAACACCATTTCATAACTAACACTCATCAAAAAGGGCTTCGACCAATTATACTTCTGAGATGCAGTGACCCACATTTTTCCATGGGAGGCATAGAAAAGAACCATTGCTGACTTTCCTCAAGAGTAGCTGCATAGTTGTTTCTGCACAGCAGTGGACTGGCAAGCTGTCCAGGGTGTACTCCACTCTTGCACAGCTAAGATGGCCTCTCCATGACCTAATTAGGATTAAGTGGCTCAGAAAATTTCTCCAAACCACCAGTAGATGTCAGAAAAAGACACTTTTTTCTTTCTAAGAGTTTAAATACAGTACTGCTCTGTCCAGGGTGGTTTGTTTGTTTGTAAGCTTTCATTATATCACATGCATTTTAAATTTGTCATTTGAGAGCAGCTGGGGCCTATTGATTAGAGAAGTCTGTCTGGAACCAAAGGTCTGTTGGTTTGATTCCTGACCTGGCAGTGTAATTGTGTGGTGGCAGAGGGAGTGAGCAGTGCCAACTCTCTTCCACCTTCACAGCTGAAGTGCACTTGAGCAAGTCACCTGAAACCTTACTGCTCTCAGGGCACTGCACTGTGACTGCCCCTTATCACGAGTGTGCACTCAATTAAAACAATGCAGTTGTATGAAAAGATGCACAATTTATTTAGTCATCACAGAAAAGGATCACACTGGCATGCCATTAATTTTCTAATAAAAACTAAGTACTGTGGTAATTTACAGTCAAAGAGTTTTAGTGTAATATTACGATGTGTGAAATTAAATGTTATGAAAAATAGGCTGTGCAAGTTACTAGAGTACTGATTAAATTGTAACCCAATATTGGTTGAGCTCATTATGCCTTGAACTTCAAAGACAGGTGCATCCAATCATAAGAAAATGTATTTAAAGTGAATAATTGCAACTTTTTTCTTTAGGTTTCCTGTGGAAAAAATAGCAAGATGGGGTCTCAAAACAACTCTTAAATGACCTGAAATCAATCTCAGAGATTTCGGCTATCAGTTGCCACTGTAAGGAACATGTTGAGGAAATGGAAGCCCACAGGCACAGTTCTTGTTAAGGCCAGAAGTGGCAGGCCAACAAAAATATCAGTGACGGATGGTGCGAATGGTCAGACACAACCCACAGACCACTGACAACATCATCTTTCTGCAGATGGTGTCACTGTGCTCGTTCAGCAATTCAGCACTCATTGCACAAGTAGAAGCTGTACAGGAGAGTGATGCGTGCAGAAATGTCACAGTCAGTTGAGAAAAGTACACTTTTATAAACCAGCTTCATTCTAAAATAAGGTGCTATGGACTGATGAAACAAAGATTATTTGGTCATAACAAGGGGTGTCCTGCATAGCGCCGAAAGAGCATAGCGTTTCAGGACAAACACTTACTATCCACTGTAAACCTTTTGAAGCGATTCCATCATGCTGTAGGGCTGTGTGACCAGTACTGGTACTGGGAATTTTGTAAAAGTTGAGGGTCACATAGATTTTGTTCAATATCAGCAGATTCTTGAGAATAATGTTTGAGAATCAATGAAAAGGTTGAAGTTATACCAGGTGTTAATTATTTCAACAAGACAATGAGCAATAACACTACTTAGAATCTACTCAGTTGTTCATGCAGAGGAACAAGTACAATATTCTAGGATGGCCATCCCTGCCCACTGACCTGAATACCATTGAAAATCTGTGAGATGATTTGAAGCTTGGTGTCTGTGCTCAGCAAAAATCTAACATAATTGGAAATTAATTAATGTTCCGGAGGGGATTTCATATCTTGATTTTTTTCGTATGATGGGACACATTTGTAAACAGCGTAAGCCATTCCACCTCCGAAAACAATCCTATGAATTTTAAATATTTTGAAATCCTGAAAGAATACCAACAAGCCAAGGTGAAGGTTATCTGAAAAAAAACGAGAAACACTGATGAAAATTAGAAGGATTGTGCAAAACAAAATGTACAAAAATGAAATTCACATTAAAATGACAAAACATTCAGTGTTCCATGTACAGTTGTAATTATGTAGGTTAATTCATTGAAATGTAGTCTCATAAAGTGAGATATGATTTCTGCCATTTTTGAAAACTTCATTTGCCTCCTCTTCCTCGTCGGTCACATTCGCCTGACACAAAAGGTAAGGTTCCACAAATTTGTGCCACCATTGTATTATTATTTTTCAGCAATATTATTGTTTTTTCATTGTTTTATTCACATTTATTTCAATTATTATGTTGTATTTAATGATCATACTGTGTTTCTTTCAGGTTTTTAAAATATTAAAAATTTATAGGGTTGTTTTCGGGAAGGGGGACTAGAACTGATTACCCTGTTTACAAATGTGTCCCATTACATGTAAAAAAAAATCAAGATATGAAAGCCCTTCTGGAACTAATTACTTTCGTATCTCGAGGCATCACTGTGTGTGTGTGTGTGTGTGTGTGTGTGTGTGTGTGTGTGTAATGGTTAGAGAAGCAAGTTTGGAAGCTAAAGATTGCTGGGTAGATTCTCATGGCTGTGGTCTTCAGTTTCTTGGCCGAAGTGCCCTTGAGCAAGGCACCTATCCCCAACTGCTCTCTGGGCAGTGTCCTGACTGAATTTTACTTGCAAGATTGTTATTGTTGTTCATCCTTTGAGTTTGAAGGTGACCATGACTTCATATCAGATCTGTGATCTGTGACTGTGAGTCCGGAGATGGGTAGTGAGGCCAATCCGAACCCGAAATGCTCGCCCACACACAGGACATGTGTGGATGGGTGCTGCAATGGAAGTGGAGGCAGCTCATGCTTTGTACGCTGCATATTTCTGCTACGCCTTAGGAGTTTGTTGCTTCTCTGATGCACAGGCACTTGTGAAGACTTTGCTTCGCCAAGCTGAGCGGTTTGTAGAAAGCTGCACCCAAGTCCTGACGTTGATGTTCATGTCCTTGAGGGCTGTGTTAAGGGAGTCTTTGAAGCATTTCTTCTGTCCCCCAACTGAATGCTTGCCTTCACAATGCTCCCCATACAGTAGCTGTTTTAGTAGTTGATTGTTCATCATTCTGACAACATGGCCTGCCCATCTGACCTGCGCTTTCTGAAGGAGGGTGTGGATTCTGGGAATGCTGGCTTGTTCCAGAACTTCCAAGTCAGGGATTTTGTCCTGCCCCTTGATGCGGAGGAGTCTGCGGAGGCAGCTCAAGTGAAAGCGGTTGAGCTGTTTAGCATGTCTGCTGTAGACAGTCCAGGTCTCACAGGCATAGACAGGGGTGGTGAGCATCACTGCATGGTAGACCTTCTGCTTGGTGGTAAGGCTGAGTCCTCTCCACTCACACACATTCTCATGGAGTCTTTGAAAGGTAGTACTGGCCTTGACAATCCTGTTGTTGACTTCTGCATCAATGTTCACGGCTCTTGAAAGTGTGCTCCCCAGATGTGAATCTGTGAACAGTTTGGAGTTCCTGTCCCTTCACTGTGATGTGTGGTTCCTAGTAGGGCTGTCCTGGCACAGACTGGTACATACCTTTAGTCTTTTTGGTGCTTAAGGTGAGACCAAAGTTGTCACAGGCTCTTGAGAAGCAGTCCATTTCGTGCTGCATCTTCATGCTCTGTGCCAGCATTGAGAACGCAGTTGTCAGCAAACAAGAAGTCTCTGATGACCGTCTCCTTCACCTTGGTAACAGCCAGCAGGCATCAGAGGTTGAACAGTCCACTATCATTCCTGTACCTGACGTGCATTTCATCCTGGCAATCACATAAAGTGTCTGTCAGCGTGGCTGAAAAGACCATGCTGAAGAGTGTCGGGGAAAGAACACAGCCTTGTTTCACATCGTTTGTCATTGGGAAAGCCCCTGGCCTCGTCATTGATGGTGGCAGGGCGGTTCAGGACCTGGTTGAAGTATTCAGCCCACCTTTCCAGAATCTGCTTCTTCTCGGTCAGCAGCTGTGTTCCATCTGCAGTGAGGAGGGGGGAGCTCCATGCACAGTCTTCAAGGTGTTGTAGAAACGCTGGGTATCATGTCTGCATAGTCCTGTACCACGAGTCCTGCATCTCACGGAGTTTCTTTTGTATCTTGCTGTATATGCTGGCAAAGGCATCTTTCTTCACTCATGATGAAGGGTTGTCCTGATGTGCTCTGAATAGCTGGTGTTTCTCTGACAGGAGTGCCTGTATCTCCTCATCGTTCTCATCGAACCAATCCTGTTGCTTGTGAGTTGTTGGTCTGAGGTGTTCACAGGCTGTGGCATACACCACATCTCTGAATGCTGACCACAGTTTCTCTGTACTGTCTGGATCATTCTGGGGTGTGTCTTACAGTTTGTCAAGGTCCCTGGTGAATTCTTGTGCAATGTTGCTGTTCTTCAGCCTGGAGACATTCAGCCTCTTTGCAGTGTTCTGGCCTTGGGGTCTTCTCATGGGAAGGATGCAAAGTTTGCACTTGGAAACTATGAGTCAATGATCAGTCCAGGAGTCAGCACCACACATGGCCCTTGTCATGCTCACGTCCTGTATGACCATTTGGTGCTACTGCTTCCACTTCAGAACAAAAGGTAGGCTAGGTCGGAGAAGGATATATCCTTCGGCAGGTTCAACCATACCGAATTGGTTCCAGAAAACAGACCAGACAAAACATAGCACCCGGTCCTCCAGGTTGGGGGTTGGATGTAGGGCTAACAACCCTACTCCTTGAAAAGAAACTCTGTTATGGAAACTATGATGATAACCAATCCTATGGACTCTGATGTGGACTTGAACCAACAGTTGCTTTTATGAACACCCCTGATGAAAGCCTACTACAGGAAGTTAGGAGTGAGAGATGAAGTCTGCTCAAGCCCAAAACAAAGATACAAATTGGTACATGGAACACACGTACAATGTTTGAAACATCCAAAACAGCTCAGGCCATAAATGAGATGAGGCGATACAAGCTCGACATCCTAGGTATCAGTGAATGCCGTTGGACTGATACTGGTCGCAGAAGAACGAGAGATGGTTCAACTATCCTAAACTCAGGACACGGAGACCATCATATCCGTGGAGTAGCCCTCATCATATCCCAGAAGTATGGTAACACCTTGTTGGAATGGGAGCCCCTTGGGGACAGAATGATTAGAGCCAGATTTAACTCCAGGCACTGTAAGCTAACCATCATACAATGCTATGCACCAAATAATGATGCTGATGAAGGAGATAAAGATGAGTGGTATGAGAAACTGCAAGAAGTAACATCAAAGGTTCCAAAACACAATCTTTTACTAGTGATGGGTGATTTGAATGCAAAAGTAGGAGAGGATAACATCAACTGTGAGATAGCAATGGGCAAACATGGGTGTGGTACAAGAAACAACAACGGTGAGCGCCTGATTGACTTCTGTCTTGACAACAATCACATTGTTGTAGGAACACTTTTCCCCCATAAGAACATCCACAAATGGACATGGAAGTCGCCAGATGGTACTACAGTCAACCAAATAGCCCATGTTCTCATCTGTGGGAAATGGCGCAGGTCACCACTGGATGTCTGTGTATATCGTGGAGCTTATGCAAACTCTGACCATGACCTTGTCAATGCCACACTCAAGCTCAAACTAAGAAAGAAAAAGAGAGATGGTAACATCAGGAAAAAGTTGGACATCACTAAGTTAAAATGCCTTAACAAAAACAAAGGCTTTGTGATGGAGCTTTGCAACAGATTCACTGCATTAACAGAGACAGATAGTAAAAACCTGAACATCCAAACCAAATGGGAAAACATCAAAAATGCATATGTTGAAACTGCAACTAAGATCCTAGGCCATTGTGAAAGAAAGAACAAAGAATGGATAACACCTGATACATGGCAAAAATAGAAGAGAGGAAATAACTAAAAGCTAAAGTGCTCAACACCAGGTCTGAAAGAATACAACAGCAGTTTCAAGAAACATATAGACAAAGACAAAGAAGTCAAGAGAAGTGCTAGACAAGATAAAAAAGCCTTTGTTGCAGAGCAAGCAACAAGAGCAGAACAAACTGCAGAAAGAGGTGAAATGAGCATTGTTTATAAGATCACAAAACAACTATGTGGCAACGGCACACGATCAACAACCCTCGTGAAGGATAAAGATGGTAACATCCTCACTGCAGATAATGAACAGATAGAGAGATGCGTGGAACACTTTTGCAGTGACCTCAACAGAACAGATCCAACTGAAAACAACACATCACTAACAGCAGATGAACGCAACATCAACACCAACCCCCATCTGAAAGTGAAGTCTATAAAGCCATCAAGAAACTATAAAGTGGAAAAGCTGCTGGGTTTGACTCCATTCATGCAGAAATGATAAAGGCTGATATTAACACCTCAACAAGAGTACTAACACGGCTGTTCAACACCATCTGGAAGGAGGAAGACATCCCTGAAAACTGGTCAAAAGGTCTCATAGTCAAACTTCCAAAGAAAGGCGAACTACAGAACTGCGATAACTGGCGAGGCGTCACACTGCTCGAGGTACCATCTAAAGTTTTCTGTCATATCCTTCTAAGCAGAATTGAAAACAGCATTGACACCAAACTCCGCGAAGAACAAGCGGGGTTTCGACGAGGGAGAAGCTGTATTGACCAGATTGTCACATTGAAGAACATCCTTGAACAATGTGTGAAATGGAACACAACATTGTACATCAACTTTATTGACTTCCAAAAAGCTTTTGACAGCCTGCACCGTGACACCTTATGGAAGATCTTGCAGTCATATGGAATCTCCACAAAAATCATAAACCTGATTCAGATGTTCTACAACAAGTATGAATGTTCTGTGATCGTAGATGGTAGACTCTCCGAGTGGTTCCCAGTAAGATCAGGTGTGAGACAAGGTTGCATCATTTCTCCAATCCTCTTCCTTGTTGCACTGGACTAGATCATGAGAAAAACAACATCTGACAAACAAAGAGGTATACAGTGGACCCTCTATTCCCAGCTAGAGGATTTGGATTTTTCAGTCTAGTGGTATAGGGCGCTGGATCGCTGATCCAAAGGTTGGGGGTTCGAGTCCCACTCTCCACAAGGTTGTCACTGTCCCCCCAGTGCGGCTAACTGGGTTATCAAAGGCGGGCCATGTCTCTCACTGTCTATGGTGAGAGGCATGTAAAAGAACCATTGCTGACTTTCGTAAAGAGCAGGCTGCAAAGCCGTCAGCGTGTTTCTATCCCTTGCTAAAAAAAGGGTTGTGACAGGAAGGGCATCCGACGTAAAAATCTCTACCAAATTAAACGTGCGAATCAAAATGATTCGCTGTGGCGACTCCCGAGTAAAAGGGAAAAAGCCGAAAGGAAGACAGACAGACAGACAGACATCGCTGCACTCTCAGCAAATGTAAACCACCTCCAGGAGAAAACCAATCGACTGTACAGCTTTGGAAAGCAAATTGGCCTGAACATCAATGCCTCCAAAACTAAAATTATGAACATTGGAGCAGAGAGAGATGTAACAGTCAAAGTTGATGAACAACCTCTTGAAAATGTTGATAAATTCACATACCTAGGAAGCCTTGTCAGCAAAGAAAACTCCACCAGTAAAGATATTCAGTCCAGACTCTCCAAAGCTTGATGTGCCTTTGCCAGACTTCGTCCCCTCTGGAAGTCTAAACAGTACACTCAGAGGACAAAGGTCCAGCTTTTCAAAAGCAACGTCAAATCTGTCTTACTATATGGCTCGGAGTGTTGGCATGTGGTGCAGAGTAACATGAAGAAAATCAAGACCTTCAACAAATGCCTGAGGTACAGCTACGGCATATTCTGGACAAAACCCATCTCAAACTATGAACTGCACAAGAAAGCCAAACGTACAAGCATTGATCATCAGATAAAACTCCGACGCTTAAGATGGCTTGGACATGTGCTCAGAATGGATAACAACAGGATTCCCAAAGTGGCTCTCAGATGGACTCCACCTGGAAAGAGAAGCAGAGGACGACCAAAAACAACATGGAGAAGAACGATAACATCAGCGCTGAAAGAGATGAACCTGACATGGGGCAAAGCACAAAAGGCAGCACAGGATAGGTCCAGATGGAAAACAATCATCATGGCCTTATGTTCCACTGGGAACGAAGAGGATTACGTAAGTAAGTAAGTAAGTAAGTTCTCCTGACACGTCTACCTTTGAGTGCTATTCGACCTCTACAAATGATCTGAAATGCAGCTACATGGCTGGTTTTCAACCTTCCCCAAATTTTCCACATCACACCACTGCTATGATTTCTCCACAGGCTTCCTGTGGCTGCTTGCATTTGATTTAAAACACTAACTCGTGTCTACAAGCCAAAAATGGACCTGCACCTTCCTACCTCAAAGCACTTATTACACCTCACACTGTACCATGTTCTCTCAGATAGTTTAGCACTGCTAGACTGATCCCTCCCTCTACCAATGGGCAGAGGAAAGGAAAAATGCATCCAATCTCTTTTCTGTTCTAGCTAGCTCCAAGGTAGTCGGATAAACTTCCTTGAGTCACTGGGTATCTTCTAACAACAGCTGAAAACTTTCTTTTTTTAATAGTACTTAGATTAGCACTATGCTGTATACAAATACACACACACACACACACACACACACACACACACACACACACACACACACACACAGAAAAACACAACACCTACCACCCTTTTCCCACTGAGAACCATGGCCTCGGACTTAGAGATGCTGATTTACATCCCGATCACTTTGGAATCGGCTGCAAATCACTCCAATGAGAGTTGGAGGTCCTGGCTTGATGATCCCAAAAGGACAACGTCATCCGCAAAAAACAGAGACAAGACCCAATGGTCACCAAACCAGAACCCCTCATACCTCGGCTGTGCCTAAAAATTCTGTCCATAAAAATTATGAACAGAATCAGTAACAAAGGACAGCCTTGGTGGACTCCATCCTTCCCGGAAACAAATTTGACCTGTTGTTCCCAATACAGACCAAACTCTGGCTCCAGTGATACAGCAACCAAATGGCCCATAGCAACAGGTTCGGAATGCCGAACTCCCAGTGCACACTCCACAAGATACCCTGTGGAACACAGTTGAAAGCTTTCTCCAAATTCACAAAACACGGATCTTGTTGAGCGTATAGAGTTGGTTGAGAATGTTGCAGCCAGGACGAAAATCACATTGTTCCACCTGAATCCGAGGTTCAACTATCAGTAGGATCCTCCTCTCAGTACCTTTACAAAGCCTTTCCTGTGTGGGCTGACAAGTGTGATACAATAATTGGAACACACCCTCTGGTCCCCCTTTTTAAAAAAAGGGACTACCACCCATTTGCCAATCCAGAGGTATGGCCCCTGATGACCACATGATGTTGTAGAGACCAGCCAACCAAGACAGTCCCACAACATCCAGAGCCATGAGATATTCAGGGCAGATCTCATCCACTCCCGAGTCTGACCACTGAGGAACTTTTTGACTACCTAAGTGACCTCAGCTCCAGAAATGGGCGGATCCCCACCCAACCCCCCAGGGTCTTCCTGCTCCATGGATGGCGCGTTGGTGGGATTGAGAAGGTCTTTGAAGTATTTCTTCCACCTCCCAATGACATATCCAGTCAAGGTGTGCAGCTCCACACTTCCACTGACAGAAGTCCAACAATGAAATACCATTCGGATTCAGACTGGAAAGGCCTACCTACTGATCATACCCTTTCAGGTCACGCTATCATTACCCACATGCACATGAAGTATCCCTGGACAACCAATGAGTCTCCTGGTGGAGCATTCTCCAACACACCCCCTAAAGACAATAAGAAGGGTGGGTACTCTGAACTGTCATTTGGTGCATAGGCACAAATAACAGTCAGGACCTGTCCTCCCACCCGAAGGCAAAGGGAAGCTACCCTGTCATTGACTGGGGAGGACCCCAACATGTGGGGCCTGAGACGGAGAGCATCAAGGATGCCCACACTGGCTCGCTGCCTCTCCCCATGAGCAACTCTAGAATGGAATAAGGCCCAGCCCCTCTCGAGATGGGTGGTTCCAAAGCCCAAGCTATGCATTGAAGTGAGGCCAAATATATCTAGTCGATATCTCTCCACCTCATGCACCAGCTCATGCTCCTTCACCGCCAGAGAGGGGACATTCCACATCCCAAGAATCAGAGTCAGTAGCCGAGGATCGGTCCAACAGAACCCATGCCTTCGGCTGCCACACAACTCATACTGCACCTGACCACTATAGACCCTCTCACAGGTGGTGAGTCCATGGGAGGGCGGACCTATGTCTCCTTTTCGGGCTTGGCCCGGCCAGGCTCCATGGGCAGAAGTCCGACCACCAGGCGCTCACCTTTGAGCCCCACCACCAGGCCTGGTTCTGGGGGGGCACCCTGGTGACCTGGCCCCGGACAAGTGAAACTGTCCTTATTTTTTGTTTCTTTGTCTTTTGAGGTCTTTTGAACTACACTTCATCTGGACCTTCACCTAGGATTCTTTTGCCTTGGGTAAGTATAATGCCACTGACAACATAGCTCCTAGGATCATTAGGACACACAAACCCCTCCACCGTGATACGCCTTAAAGCGACCCTGGAGATGACTTGCATCAATTGCCTGCAGCCATTTCTTCAGTGACTTGTGGGTGTCTTTGCTGTTGTTCAGATCAGTCAGTGAATGGTCAAAGCGTTTACTGAGGCATTTAATGCTCTCATCCTGGATGGTGGGAACCTTCACAACTTGAATCATAAAGATATGTGATACAAGATTGCCTTTGGTGATCATAAGACTTCTTGACCTGGCAATAAAGTACAATTACATACTCAACTATTTTTTACACAAAATATTAAGTGGTTTTACTGTTAAACCACATACATTTTCTAAAATGTGTTTTAAAATAATTATAGTTGTAATACATGAAAAAATACGGAAATGACTTCATTATTTAGGTGTTACATAATTGTGACACCCTATATTATCTGCAGTTCCTCAGCAACAATTTCCTGTGTACACATAACACAGCAGAGGACAGTTGGGAACAAAAACATTCACGGAGGTAGATCTATGTAATCTTTACAAACCTCAGTAAATCATGCATGCTAGTTATTTTATAATATATTAAAGAAAAAAGAACCAGAAATGCAGTATTTTAAATTAGGCAGTGGTGGCTTGGTGGTAATTTGCTGGATTGCTGATCGCAAGGTTTAGTTGAAGCCCCAGTGTCAACAGTTGTCACTGCTGTTGCCCAGTGCAGCTAACTGGGTTTTCAAAGGCCGGCTCTGTCTCTCACTTTCTATGGTGTGAGGCATGTAAAATAACCATTGCTGAGTTTTGTGAACAGTACACTGCATAGCCATCAGCATGTTTCTGCCCTGTGATTGCCAGGCAAGCTGTCCAGGGTGTGCTCTGCCCTTGCAGAGTCGGTTGAGATGGGCACCAGCCTCCCTGTGACCCTAATTACGATTAAGTGGTTCAGAATGAGTATTGTTAATCCTAAAACATAAGCCAAAGTAGAAATTCCTTATTTTAATACAAATATCATATTGAATAAATACGAATGTCGAAAAGTTGTCTTGAGAAAACTAAGTACTAAGTGATCAGTTGGCAATTACAACTTGTGTGCCATTTTCCATCTATTAATAAATACATCTATATATAAATACTATTGTTTAAAATGTACTTTGCAAATGTTTACTGTCCTCAAAGTGCCAGCATAACTTGTAAATGCTATTTCTGTTCATTTTCATCTGTTCAGTTTCTGTAACTGCTTAATCCTAATTAGGGTCGCGGGGAGGCTGGCACCCATCCCAGCGGACTCCGGGAGAGGGCAGAATACAGCTTGGATAGCTCACCAGGCCACCACAGGGCGGAAACACGCTGACGGCTTTGCAGCCTACTCTTGCTGAAAGTCAGCAAAGGTTCTTTTACATTCCTCACACCAGACAGTGAGAGACATGGTCGGCCTTTCACCCAGTTAGCTGTACTGGGGGGACAGTGACAACCCGTGGAGAGTGGGGCTTGAACCACCAGCCTTCGGATCAGTGATCCAGCACATTTTACCACCAGGCCACCACTGCCCCATGTTATTTTTGTGTTTGTGTGTGTATGTATGTATGTATGTATGTATGTATATTAGATAGATAGATACTGTAGATAGATAGATAGGTATATACACACACATTTCAATCTATAAATATATCCCACATTTAATGCTCTTGAGTCATTTTGTACTTGTCTAAATGATTCACATTGAAGAAATGTTACAGACTTACACTGTCAAAAACAAAGCAGAACAGCAATTCTTCTCATTTTTATACCATGAACCTGTCAGGTTTGACGTCAGTAAGGACATTAAAGATTATCAGTGGTCAGAAGAGTGAGAATCAGGACTCAAGCAGATTGTGAGATGCATCCTGTTTGAATGGGTCTACACACACACACACACACACACACACACACACACACACTATACAGTAGGCCCTCAACATTCGCGGGGGTTCGGTTCAAGCCCTCCCACGAATCGAGATAATCCGAGAGTTCTGTACCCGGAAGTAAAACCCCATGTATCACATCACATGCACGAATGAGCAGCCGGAAGTAAAATACTATGTATCTATTACATGCGCTAAAATATTCTTCTTATTCTTCTTAAACACATTCTATAGAGCAGTGGTTCTTAACCTTGTTGGCGGCACTGAACCCCACCAGTTTCATACGCTTACTCACCGAACCCTTCTTTATTGAAAAATAAAATAGATTTTTTTTTTTTTTTTCAAATTCAAGACATAGGTATATGTTTTTACTGGGGCACCAAAATGAACCATGCATTAACATCACTGTGTTCAAAGAACAAAACCAATACAATGCATGAGCTCACAACAAATTACATACCTATTTACAAAGACAGGACTTTTTTAATACAGTGATCCCTCGCTACTTAGCGCTTCAATTCATGTGGCATCAGTGCATCGTGGGTTATTTTTTTAAATATTCATCGAATTAAAAAATAAGGAAATTAAAGAAAAATAGGGGGGAAAGTTAAGGAAAATGCTGAAAACAAGGCCAATTATGCAAAAAAAAAAAACCTAAACAAACAAAAACAAAAAAAAACACCCAAAACCCCCCATCATGCATGCACGCGCATCTGAGTGCATGCACGCGCATCTGAGTGTGCGCATGCACGCGTGCACGTCTGTATATGTGTGTATTTATGTTTTATTTACATCCTATGAATTATTTTTGAATGTTTAATTGCTATTATAAGCATTTATAGCAGTCAATATGTATTTATTGATATTATATACACATATACATGTACGTATACCTCAATCAGCCAGGGGTTGATCCTACTTCACAAGTCATGCAGATAATACGCTGACTAGCATCACATTCAGTTATATATGTGAATCCATGTTGTACATATTTGTCCGACAACTTTCGTTTTTGCTCAAAATGGTATGGATTAAAACATTAAAAAAGAAATCACACGACGTACGATCAAAACAGTCACAAGTCGACTACTGAGCGCACCAAATTTCCTGCAGCACAGTTTGGCCAAGCAATGTAGTGTGATCACCTGCAGCCAGTGATGGCCAAGCGGGGCGTGTCGTCATGAATATGAGTCGGGTGTATGTCTTGATCTCCGCCGAACCCCTGAGACTGACTCACCGAACCCCTGGGTTCGATCGAACTCAGGTTAAGAACCACTGATATAGACAGTATCACTCATTAATACAGTATTAATGTAGTAAAATATAGTAATGATTAAGAAAAACTTTTCAAATTTTACTCTTATTTTTATTGATGATAAAATATAACCATTATACAGCATATAATGTTGTAAAGCATTCGTTTTAAAGTCTTTTTCAATTATTATTCCAGTACAGTACTTAAGTTAATGTTTGTGCGTGAGATTTTATGTTCTGTAACATGTTTAACAAACGATACCAAAAGGATGAACTTTATTACGCTTCATGTCCTTTTACATTGAACTTGGAGTGACGTCTTGGAGCGATGTCTCCAAGATGGCGCTGCCTAGAGGGCGACGTCGTGGAGTTCTCAGAGTCAAATTGTTTCTTTGTTTGTTTTAATTTGTTTTATTTGTTTGTTCATGTTTTGCACTATTCTCGTCTATGATCGGTCGACCCTACTACAGCTATGAGCAGCTTCAGCTTCAGGCAACTAAGCACGCAACAACTTCTATCGTGAGCTGTTATGGGGGCTCAATGCTAACCGCACCCCGGCTAAGCCCAGGCGGAGTTCTCAGAGGCTTGATTAGCACTTTGGCCATACTGCTTGAAAATGTTCAGTCCCTGCGAAACAAGACGGACGAGCTTCATACTCAAATTGCAGCGCAGAGGGATCTACAGGACTGTGTTTCTGTGAAACATGGCTCGAGGCGATTGCACCAGCCAGCTACACGGCCTTCATCCCCTGCAATCCCAAGCACCGGAGTCGTCGTTCGGCCCCTTCCCACCTGGGCTTCTTGTCAGCTGGGGTGCGGCTCGCATTGAGCTGCCTACCATAGCATGTTAGCTCTCCGGCTAACAAGCCCAGTTGAGTGTGCTGAGTTATACACGCCTGAAGCTACTCCGATCTTATAGCTGTAGTAGAGTCGACCGGTCGTAGACGAGAAGAGTGCAAAACACGAACAAACAAAAAATATATATACAAATAACATCCGACTTACAACCTGCTCGACTTACATCCACCCGTACTTACGACCACGGCCAGCAGATGCTTATTTTTTTTTATTCAATGTCTGGCACCGCAGCATGTAGCATCCGGCATCTCACTCTCACGCAGCGATCTACCACTACACTCAGTAACTAGATACCGTCTGAGCAGCATTTAAATTTTGTACCCTACACCATTACCATGGCCCCCAAGAAAAAACCCCACTTCATCAGATGGAAATCCTACAAAGAAAGCGAGGAAGACACTGACTTTGGAGACAAAGATGAAAGTGATCAAAGAATTTGAAGGAGGAAAAAAGTAAATTCCATCGCTCGAGATAACCAGCTTTCCCACTCAATGGTATTGACAATCTTAAAGGATAAGGACCGCATAAAGGAAGCAGTGAAAGCCGCAGCCCCAATCAAGTCCACGATTATCACAAAGCAGCGTGAAGGAACAATCGCCGAGATGGAGAAGTTGATCTACACGTGTTTGGAGGATAATTGACAACAAAATGTGAAAATGATGTTGCGAGGAGTGCAAAGTAAGGCTACAAGTTTATTTAAAATGTTGAAAGAACGTGGAGGTGAAGAATATGCTTCTCTTGAATTTGTTGCAAGTGATGGATGGTTTTATCGCTTTCGAGAGCGTTACCAGGTTTACTACGTCATATCGAAAGGTGAGGCTGTATCCTGTGCAGTAGTGTATCCTAGCCATCGTGTATCCTATACAGTAGTACCTATAACCCTCGCGTTGGCCATTTTGAATGGCATTCGACTTTCGTCCAATCTGACTTACGACCAGTTGGTTCATAAGTCGGATGATACTTGTGTGTGTGTGTGTGTGTGTATATATATATATATATATATATATATATATATATATATATATATATATATATATACACACACACACACACACACACACAGAGAGAGAGAGAGAGAGTTCACAGTCAGCACAGGATCACCACAGGGCTCCTGCCTTAGTCTGAAACTCTTCACCCTGTACACACACGACTGTGTTTCCGCCCAGGAAAATACCACTATCATAAAGTATGCTGACGACAACTACCATTCTGGGCCTTATTAAGGGCGAGGATGAATCAGGCAACATGTCTGGTGAACAACATTCTTATCTATGGAGAGGATAACAACCTCAGTGAAACATAGATAAGACAAAAGAAATAATAATGGACTTTCGAAAATACTCACCCCCTAGTAACCACTCTTCATCAAGGGGACTGAGGTGGAGAGGGCTGACAGCTGTAGATTCTTGGAACTGCAAATAACATCGGATCTGAGCTGGACTTTGAACACTACAGCCATAGTGGGAAAAGCCCAGCAGAGACTCTATTTCATCAGGATACTTAGGAAAGCTGGCCTGCACTGTCGCCCTCTCACCCAGGTCTACAAAGTGCTGATTGAAAGCATCCTCACTACAAACATCACTGTGTGGTATGGCAACACCACACAGGCAGAGAGGAAGGCTCTGCAAGGAATCATAAAGACTGCAGAGAGGATTATCCGGACTGTACTTCCAAACCATAAACACAATCTACACGCAGCGCTGTCACACAAGAATAGAACGGACCATCAAAGACTCATTACATCCTGCTCACTCCCGACTTAAACATTGCAAATACAACCTCAGGCACAAACGGGTGGAAAGTATTGTCACACATAGAACTCATTTCTAGCTTCTTTCCTGCTGCACTGAGACTCTCAAGCCGAACAAAAGAGTGGGCATGGTGCGACATACATACATATACGTATACAGACGCTCCCCGACTTACGTTCATCCGTTTTACTTTTTATCGATTTTACTCGTATAACCTGAACTTTGTCTCAAGCACAAAAGAAGTAAACTACTCCCGGTGTTCAGCGCCTCACATATTGTAAGCGTTGATTGGAACATTAAGCTTAAAACATAAGCTTCATGTAATGTGACTCGCCTCAGCTTCATGTAAAGTGACCAGCCGTCAACCATCGGAACCATTTACAAGCAGAAAGATCGCATCATAGAGCATGTTAAAGGTTATATTTAATACTGTATTTGATATTTCATGAGGGAATTTGATTAAAAGTTATCTATTTGAAATTATTTTGCTTGAATTTAATTTATTTGAAATTTATGTTGATAGTATTTGATCTTATTTTACAATGTTATGTTTATAATTGATTTAGGGGTTTTATGAGAGACAGTAATGGTATTTATGGATGTATAGTGCAGTACGAGCATCATACGTCACTGTAACAACTTGCGTTCGGCCGTCCAGAACCAATTAAAAACATAAGTCGGGGAGCGTCACTGTCCATGGTGAGAGGTTCAAGTGAAAGAACCCATCAGCGTGTTTCTGTCCCTTGCTAAAGGGTTATGTCAGGAAGGGCATTCGACATAAAAACCTATACCGAATCAAACGTGCGAATCATTCGCTGTGGCGACCCCTGGAAAAAGCCAAAAGGAAATCTCTCTCTCTCTCTCTCTCTCTCTATATATATATATATATATATATATAAACATTTGCATGGACATTAAATCTGTGTTCTTGCTTGTCTGTGGATCTTAATAAACAGAAATGCAAGTAAAATTATCTGTTCGAGATACATTCTCAATCCTAGTCAACATACAATATTTCATATTTCACAATACTATACCTGCTTGAAATCATTGACCTGGTTTGGTTCACTGGCAGTGAAATGCACCTAAATTGTTAAAGCTTTTATTTAATTATTAAGCTCAATGCACAAAATAAAAAGGCTAGCAAGTAAAGTAAACACATATACACAAATGAAAACAGAGGTGGTTCGCAGTTGCATTTATTAAAATGTATTTATACAATAATCTTCAGTAGAAAATCATCTCCAACTCCATCTTTCATCTTCCCTGCCATTACTTCTTTCCTTTTTTCAGGTGTATCTGATAACACTGTTCACAGGCAACAGACAGACCAACCACAAGAGACACGAACTCTTCAAAGTCGACTTGTCCATCTTTGTTGGAGTCCAAATCTCGCATTATTCTGTCAACAGTGCCCGGGTCTTTCTGAGACTGCAGGTGGAGACAAAGAGAGTTGATACAGAAAAGGAGAACTGTAACTACAACAGCCAGTAATCTTTTAAAAAAAAAAAAAAAGCAATGAGTTTAAAAAAAAATCTGTAAAATTGAAACGCTTATATGGTACTTATAAAGTTCTATGGTATATGATATGAGGAAATGTGTGTGAAATAATTATGCTACAGATTAAATTACAGGGCATAGGGTGTGAGTAATAGGGAGTTGCGATACAAGTAAAAAATAAGCAAAGAAAGTTGCTTGTGGTACTTTAAGGAAGTTGGAGAGCTCAGTCTCCATGAGCTGTCTGAGTTCATGGCAGTTCAGTGTGCTGCAACAGCCTTCTCGACCTGCATAACGGTAGAACACTGTGATCAGTGTTTCCATAGCTCTCTCCAGATCAGACGGCATACTGTTTTACTGCAGACACAACAAATAGGACTTATGACATTCGGCCATTTTCTCACCGCACACACGCACACACACGCGTGCACACACGCACCTGTCTGACCTGACCAGAATTTCACACTGTTGAATCCTAAAATTGGTCAATTTTTAACAAAATTATAATATCTGAAACTACTTTATATTCCCCTCCTTCAAGTGACATCACTTCCTCCTGATCTCCTATCTACTCTTCAGCAAATTCCTTGGCTCTACATACTAAGCACAACTTTATCCAAAAGACCTTTACACACACTATCTTAAGTGTCAGCCCCCTATTTTCTAACCACATTTTCCAGGGGATTCCAAGAAACATCGGGGAGGCATCTTGGAATGCATTTTATGCAGCTTTATTTATATTAAAAAAATTTAAAAAAAAAAAAAAAGATGAAAAAGTGCTACACGACACAGTGAAATAAAGACATAAGTTAATTCTTGCAATTGTAACTGTGCTTGTATTTAAACTATTGCTTCCTGAAGAGTGTCAGGTACAGGCATGGCCTCTCAAAAATTGGGTTTGATTCAATTCAATTTAAAATTCTTTACAAACCGGTTAATCTGGCCTTTTTTGCCATCTGAATTACAAACTGCTGTATTATTAAAAAAAAAAAAAAAAAAAAAAAAATCCCACACACTCACATACATTCAAAAAAATCAAGCAGCAAATCAAACTGCCAACGTTTCTCTGACAGATTAACCCATTGCAATTGAGGTAAGAAAGTAGGGAAAAAAGGAAATTTTTTTTATAATTAGTAGTTTATAACCTCTATGTGTATTTAATGTTAATGTATAGCTATTTTAAGTATTTTAGTATATTCAAGTTTAAACCACCAAAGCAAACGTTCCACCCAGTTCACCATCTCACCCCATCAATAGTACTGTACAAGAAAAGACTGGTTTATTTACCAACTACAAAATAAAAGTTAGAGTAGTAACAGAGCAAATTAGTGCCAAAATAATCCACACAAGAGTAAAAAGTGTAGCTACACACGTATTACTCCGGGGTGAGGCAGTTTCTCACTGGAAAATGGTTTAATAAAACCTGTCTGTAAAAACCTGAGAAGAAAATACTTGGTGGCATTTTTGTTGTTGTTGTTGCTGCTGGTTTTTTTTTTCTTTCTTTTTTGTGTGTGTGCGTGTGTAAAACAAGCTAAATAAAAGATGAAACGTACCTTTTGTGGGACCTCAGAGGTCGTTTTAAAGCAGGGATTTTTGCCTGGAACAGGAAATTTAAAAAAACAGCACATTCCATTCTCGGAGCTTTTATAAACAGGACCCGCCCAAACTGGGAGCGCGCGTGAGCAGGTTTAACCCCTCTGTACGTCTTACGAGTCACTTTAATGATTCGACTCTTTTGAACTATAGTGAATCAAACGTTGGGAGATGTTTGAATTGAAGGCGTCGTCCAACGTCATCAACCTATAATTACAGCAACCTACACTTTCTCTATAGGCTACAAACGTCTGTTTTTAAAGTCCAAAACAGCATAGGCACAATTTAATCTCTCATCGCAACGCACCAGACAAAGCCATGAAAAAGTGGGTGGCACGGTGGAGTCAGGTCTGCTTCACGAAAAGAAGTTCTTGGGTTCGAGTCCCAGGCAGTGTGAGGAGTTTGCAAGTTCTCCCCATGTTTGCATGTGTTTCCTCTCAAAGTATAATGCACATTAGGTTAACTAGTTATTTGGCCTCTAAGTGTGAATGGTTATGTGTGTTGCCCTGCAATGGTACATCATCTTCACCCAGTGTCGGCTGAGATAAGTTCCAGCCTCCCAGCGACCCTAACAGTAGGCTTAAGCAGTGTGGCAAATTACTGAGTACTGTAGTGAGTGAAGTAGTAGTGGAACGCTTCACTGAATGATACCCTAATGATCTCAGCTAACTTCTAACTCAACATCAGACTACCACATATTCGCCCTGTATCCTCTGATTAAAGCCTGTACCTCATAAATGTAAAAGTACTGTACATCCATTCACTCGCTTACTCTCACTCTATCAAGAAATAACACCACATTTCATTCATTTATTTATTTGCCGAGTCGCTTAATCCTCATAGGGTCACAGGAGGCTATCTGAGCTGACACCGGTAAAGACATCGTGCACCCTCAACAGCTTGCAAGACCATCGTAGTACCAATATACGCAATCACTCACATCCTAACCTAAAGGCAATGTGGAAGAGAAACTTAGCTGAACATGCATGTCCTGGAGGAAACCATAACAAGGTATGGGGAGAAAATGTTCAAACTGCACACAGAAGCACAGGAGCCCTGGACTTGAAGCACTCTCTTGCTTTGAGATGGACCTGCTATACACTATTACACCATCTCACCCTCATTCATTCATTAATTCATTATCCAACTAGGGTCACTGGGAGATTTGCGAAAGTGGAGGTACACCCTGAATAGTTCCCCACTCCATTATAGGGCTAACACACACACACACACACACACACACACACACACACACACACACAAACACACACACACACACACACACACTCATACTTAGGGGCAATTTGGAATAGCCAGTTAGACTAACGTGCGGGGCAGTTGGGGGTTTGAGTCCCCACAGGGTTGTCACTGTCCCCCCAGTGCGGCTAACTGGGTTATCAAAGGCAGGCCATGTCTCTCACTGTCTATGTTGTGAGGCATGTAAAAGAACCAGTGCTGACTTTCGTAAAGAGTAGCTGCAAAGTCGTCAGCGTGTTTCTGTCCCTTGCTTAAGGGTTATGACAGGAAGGGCATCCGACGTAAAAACCTCTGCCAAATCAAACGTGCGAATCAGATGATTCGCTATGGCGACTCCCGAGAAAGGGAAAAAGCCGAAAGGAAAAGAAGAAGTTAGTCTAACATGCATGCCTTTGGGCTAATGTAGGAAAACAGGGAACCCAGAAGGAAGTGAATGTAAAGTCCACACATAAATGCCCTGGTTGAGCTCAGGACTTGAATCTACCTTCTTACTGTGTGGCAGATGCTCTAAGTATATGCCACCCGAGAACTGTCCAGATGCCATATAAAGGAACTTCAGGATTCAGGAACCGGTGACATGGGCTCATGATAATATTCCGTGTAAAATGTTAATTGCTTGAAGTTTATCAAGAATTTTAACAATCATTGGTGGAAAAGGTGTGAACAGCTACTAGCTGTCAAAACAATTCCAACTGGTTAAACAGGTATATTTTTGACGGCTTTATATTCTTATGATTGCTTAACTAGATTAAACATCACTTGTTTGGGCATCCCTTACTGTGTTTATTTCTTTTTGAAACACTGTTAATGATTTAGCATTAAAACAACAACATAGATCAGCTGGTACATTTGGTCTACCATCTCAATCCTCATCAAAGTCTGGAATCATAAACCGGCGGAATGATTGTATGGATGTATTTCATTGTTTTAGAACTGAATTGATGAAGATCATAAGGTCTCGAAAAACATGACATTTTTTGATTGTTTGTTTTTTGGTTGGTTGGTTTTTTTCAGGAAAAGGGTTTTTAAGGTACTCCCTTGGTTGTAGCGTCATACCTTTAACACTTACAGTACTCCAGTAAAGGTAATAGATCACTACATGTGGTGTTAAATAATACTTCAGTTTTGGATTGGGGACCAAATAAAGACATGGGAGTTGGGCCCTTTTTCAATTAAACAGTTGAAATTTTTACATAGAAAGGACAAAACGTCATGTTTATTCCGAATAATTTTTACTTCACTTGCCCAAGTGGCGCACAAATTAGAATGTGTATCCAGGAGTTCATGGGAGCTGTTGACAAAGCTCTTACATGAGGGAGGGATGGCATATACTCACTTTCCTGTCATACTCACAGCAACTGCCAGCCAATCACTGGCATCTTTGAGGTCATTTGTACAAAGGGCTGGATATTTTTTTTTTGGTGTGTGTGTGTTAGACCGCAACAAAATACACATTTGCCACAGTCATAGGCTTGTGGCTAGCATTGCATGTGTGTGTGTGTGTGTGTGTGTGTGTGTGTGTGTGTGTGTGTGTGTGTGTGTGTGTGTGTGTGTAAATGCTTTCACTCTTCCCTGCTTGTTGATGATCGTGTGATAGGGAAGGCAATATTTGGTGGCTGGGAATTGAATATGATTAAATTAGGGAGACAATATTGGGAGGTATTTAAAAATCTAATATGAAATGAACACCACAGATGAGAATTTTGGGGCTTAATTTCCATCTGCACACTTACATCTGCTTCTCACTGTATCACATGTGGATGTGTGCATAGGGGGGTGTCAGTTTCTTTTTTCAAAAAAGAAAAACGGAAACTCCATTTCAAGCTTGCCATGAAAATAAGTGGATGTACCAATGAATGCAAACATTCAACTTTAAATACGCAAACTAAATAATTTGATTAAATCATTTGATTAAATACGCAAACATGGAACCTACCATTACGTAGCCCGATTCGAAATGTCAGAGGACTAGTCATCTTTCAAATCTAACACATTGTCTGCACCGCTGTTATCAGTGCCCACAAAGTTATGAAGGAAGGCCTGTGCCTCTTCTGAAGGATACCTGGAAAGTTCCTTACATCTTCAACTTTAGTGGCCTTGACACCAAGTTGTGCAGTGTAGCGAGGTTATGAAGAAGTAATGGCTCTTACATCAGACATTATAAGACAGAACCTGTTTGTGACTTGTTGAAGATGTTAGTGTTACCTTGATCCTACTGCATGCAATACACCAGTAGTCCCCAAACTCAGGCCTGCGGGCCGGATACGGCCCGCTTCCCCATTTGCCCCGACCCCCTGAACAGTACCAGATAAGCATTATGATTTTTTTTTTTTCATCTGGCCATGTAATCAAGACTAATACACACCTAGAACATGACATTCTATTCCACCCTTCTGCTGTCTGTGCACCTATCTGAACACTCCCCCCAGAAACAAAAATCCTAGACTCTCCCCTGTCAAATAGAACAGAAAAATGGTGAAAGGTTATGGAACAGAAAAATTGATTAAGAATGCAGGGTATTTAACCTGCAGTGGACAAAAGGTTTTTTTTTGTTTTTTTTTTGGTCAATGCAAAGAAAAGGTTGTTTCTATCATCTGTCAAGAGGCAGTGGCGGTATTCAAAGAATACAACCTGCACCGACACTCTGAATCCCGTCACAAAGACAAGTATGATCACTTGCAAGGCCAAATGCGAGTAGACAAACTCTCAAAGCTAAAAAGTGGACTGTTAGCTCAGGAGAATACATTTGTACGCCAGGCTCGGCTGAACCAGTCATCTTGTTCAGGCAGCTTTCGGGTTGCTCAACTGACAGCAAGCAGCGTTTTTTTATTATTATTATTACTATTATTAATTTTCTGACTTTTTTCAGTGAAGGTCCCAGAAAGGGTTACTAATATTTGGTTATGCGTGGCTTACTGGAAAACAATAAATGTTTACTTTTATGCAGCCCTGCGATCGTCGTACTTTTTCTGTTACAAACTGAACTCGGCCCCCATTAGAGAAGGGAAAAGTTATGTGGCCCTCGCAGGAAAAGGTTTGGGGACCCCTGCAATACACTATCATGCATTAATTTATTTTAGAATTGTTTAATCCTAATTAATGTCATGGGGAGGCTGGTGTCCATCTTGGCTGACTCTTGTCGAAGGTGGGGTACACCCTGAACACCTTGCCAAACTATTGCAGGGCCACAATACACTAATATTATGCATAGGAGTTGTGACTTTCCTGCACACCAGGAACATATTTCCAAGAGAAGGTCATTAAACCCGGTCAAATGTGTTGGGTCCTTATGGTAAGTCTGTTGGGTTTTTACACCCGAGCCTAGTGGCTTAGCCTCGTGGCTTAGCCTCGTGGCTCATCAGGCCGGTACTTATCCCCAGTTTCCGTAGCGTGAAGCGACCAGGAGTTCAACTCCCCCTGGATGGGACGCTAGTCCATCGCAGGTTACCTTCCCAGTATATTTTTACTGGTACCCATTTATACTGCCGGGTGAACAGAGGCACACTTGTGGTTGAGACCTTGCCCAGGGGTCTTAGCACAGTGAGGGTCTCAGTGGGATTCGAACTCACAACCTCCTGATCATGAGCGCAGCACACTAATCACTACGCCACCGGCCCCACGTGGGTCCTTATCGCATTCACAAATTCAATGTCTCGGGGGTACAGTGGCATAGTACTAAGCACTCTTAACTCACATTAAGGAATTCCAGGGTTTGAGCTAAATGATTGGATTGGATTACTTTGCAAGTACAGTGCTGTATTTCTGTGTAAGGCTTGATTTAAGATTAGGCTATTCTGGATTGCCCCTAGGTGTGAATGGTTGTTTGTCTGTGTTCAGGGTGTACCCTGCCTTTTCCCCCATTAGTCACTTTGGTACCTGTGACCTTAAACAGGATAATTGATATGAATCACAAATGAAGGAATTAACAGTGTTGTCTAGGTGATTTTTTTTATGAGGGAGAAAGTCAGAGAAAACCACTGCTGGAGACAAAGAACCAAAAACTGAACAAGAGCCACCAGTTTGATCTTCTTCTTTTCCTTTCGGCTGTTCCCTTTTTCTCATTGGTCGCCACAGCGAATCATCACACGTTTCATTTGGCATAGGTTTTTACGTCGGATGCCCTTCCTGACACAACCCTTAGCAAGGGACAGAAACACGCTGACGGCTATGCAGCTACTCTTGACGACAGTCAGCAATGTTCCTTTTACCTCTCACCATAGACAGTGAGAGACATGGCCGGCCTGGGGACAGTAACAACCCTATGGAGAGTGGGACTTGAACCCACAACCCTAGGATCAACGATCCATCATCCTTTACCACCAGGGCACCACTGCCCCGAGCCACCAGTTTCATATGATATATAAATAATCAAATATTTCTTGCACCATCATCTTCCAAAAACACTTTTTGGTTGGTTAATACAGCCGGGCTGGGCTGAAATCATCTGCTGTCAGTGTACTTACAGAAGATTTACAGTTAATTTGTGCTATTACAATATAAAGATATTTAAGTCAAAGTATTCAGGCAAAATACTATTAACTTAGATATTGTCCACACAGTACCTGAAAAACAGCAGCAATCGTGATTCTATCATATGGTAATGGTTTACAAATACTATGTGTTGCACAAAGTTTGCAGTGAGATTAAAATGGAGAATGTTTCCACCCTGTCTTCTCCTTCTCTTAGTTTCCCAACTCAGTGACTCATAGCTTCCAACACTGCCCACACAAGTGTGTGTGTGTGTGTGTGTGTGTGTGTGAGAGAGAGAGAGAGAGAGAGAGAGAGAGAGAGAAACGGGGTGGGGTACAGTCAAAAACTGGTCTTTATCAGATTGTTTTTTTTAAGGTAAAGTCTGCATACCACACATGCTACCTCGGATCGGCAAATTCTTTGTAATATGTGTCAGGGACTGCAGAGTTAATCTGAGTCAAAGAACACAATATAAATAATCCTCTTCTTATCTTTTCAGCTTTTTTCCATTCTCGAGAGTCACCATAGCGAATCATCTGATTCACACGTTTGATTTGGCACAGGTTTTTATATCGGATGCCCTTCCTGACACAACCCTTTAGCAAGGGCCAGAAACACACTGACGGATTTGCAGCTACTCTTTACGAAAGTCAGCAATGGTTCTTTTACATGCCTCTCACCATAGACAGTGAGAGACATGGCCCACCTTTGATAACCCAGTTAGCTGCACTGGAGGGACAGTGACAACCTTGTGGGGACTCGAACCCCCAACCTTAGGATCGGCGAGCCTGCGCCCTATCCACTAGACCACCACTGCCACACAAGTGCACAATATAAATAATAATAGTAATAATTAATTGATAATAATAATAATACAAAATTCCCCATATTCCCAATGCGTGTGGTAGTGTTACTTTCATATCAGTAGAATCCATGTGAACGCAGTGTAATGATTTAACATTAAGGACTTTACTGTTACATTACAGGCTTACTCATATTTACTCATACTGTATCATTAGCTCCGCCACACCTTTGCTTTTTGAATGATGTAATCAGAACACAAAACATTTGATTGTGGTTTATGTATACTATCCCAGACATATAAGGTGTCATAAATTGTCAAAATATAAGGAATTTGAACAAAGCAGCAATCCATTCATTCACTTTATAAGCCATTTAATACTAATTAAGGTCACGGGAATGCTGGTACTTATCTAAGCTGACGCTGGGCAAACACGGGGTACACTCTGAATGGCTTGCCTGACCATTGCTGGGCTAGTACACACACAACCATTCACACTCGCTCTCACACTTAGGGGTGATTTGGAACAGTCAATTAGCCTAATTCATTTTATTATTATTATTATTATTATTATTATTATTATTAATATTATTATTATTATCATTATTATTATTATTATTATTATTATTATTATTATTTTACTTATTATTATTGTTATTATCATTATTATCAATATTACTACTACTACTACTACTACTACTAATAATAATAATAATAATAATAATAATTATTATTATTATTATTATTATTATTATTATTATAAATATGAACAATAAATAGAAAATATCTTTCAAGGTTAAAATTTAAAGTCAGGGCAAGTGAGATAAAAGAATATTGTCAAGCACACTCCCAATCTCCTCCTTTTGCAGTGTTGGATGTAGTACAGTAACACTGTTCATATGTATGAAAATCAGTCAGAGCAATATTCTGGTATCTAAAACCTGCCAATTACTGTCTGTCTTCCTTTCTGCTTTTTCCCTTTTATTCGGGAGTCGCCACAGCGAATCATCTGATTCGCACGTTTGATTTGGCAGAGGTTTTTACGTCGGATGCCCTTCCTGTCACAACCCTTTTAGCAAGGGACAGAAACACGCTGACGACTTTGCAGCTCCTCTTTACGAAAGTCAGCAATGGTTCTTTTACATGCCTCTCACCATAGACAGTGAGAGACATGGCCCGCCTTTGATAACCCAGTTAGCCGCACTGGGGGGGACAGTGACAACCTTGTGGAGAGAAAACTTGCCAATTACTGAAAACTGTAATTTCTGTGACACAGGAAAGGGAAGGATACAATACAAAGGCTTGCATGAGCCTGTGAGAATCAGCACTTCTTAAAGCTTGGAGTTTACCTTGGGTGTGACACTAGCACATGCAACGGCTAGTGTTCATCGCTCTGTCTGTTCACAGTGTCTGTTGAACGTTTTCAGCAGCCCTCTCATTCTTTACATTCCAAAAACAAGGCTAATGAAAGTCTGAGCAATCACTCTTTCATAAGGCTCATTCAAAGTCATCTATATTGCATTTTGTTTTTTCATCTTTCGTCACCACTTAAAATTTTTAATTACCAAAGACAAAATATGTAAATATGACAGGTTTTTTGTTTGTTTGTTTTTTTTGGGTAAAGTGTTGTGCTGTATGTAGTACTCCACATGTCCATAGTCATGTAAGTTTCCTCTGGCTTTAATCAGCTTTCTCTCTCCTCCTAAGTCCATGTTAGTGGATTGCCTTCAGATACACTGCGACTCTATTCAGTGTGAATCTGCTCCTTATGATGAAGCAAAAATAGTGAATTTTTAGTCCCTAGAATAAAATGTGGCCTCAGCACAAATACTCTTGTTGTGTGATAATCACATTAGGGGCAGTGGTGGTCTGGTGGTACAGGGCGCTGGATCGCTGATCCTAAGGTTGGGGGTTTGAGTCCCACTCTCTGCAAGGTTGTCACTGTCCCCCCAGTGCAGCTAACTGGGTTATCAAAGGCCGGTCATGTTTCTCGCTGTCTATGGTGAGAGGTTCATGTAAAAGAACCATTGCTGACTTTTGTAAAGAGTAGCTGCAAAGACGTCAGTGTGTTTCTGCCCCTTCTTAAAGGGTTGTGTCAGGAAGGGCATCCGACATAAAAACCTGTGCCAAATCAAACATGAGAATCATTCGCTGTGGCAACCCTTGATAAAGGGAAAAAGCCGAAAGGAAAGCTCTCATGTGATAATCACATTATTTATAAAAATTCAATTTATAAAATCATATGTTTGAAAAATGAGTGTTCTGGCACAACATTTAATTTTGACTTGATTTTCTTGATTTTGATTGCACTGATGCTCTAAAAGTTCTATTATTATCAGTGACGTCAGCAACTGTCAGCCAAGAGCAAAGAATCTGATCTCTGCAGTAAGGGAAAGATACATCAAAATGCATTTTAAATCACGATACTGAATACCCTTTTCTTAAGTGTATCAGAAAAATCTATGAAATACAGCAGCTACACCATGTGTACAATAAAATGACTGTATTTTTTTGTATTTTAAATGTCTGTCTTCCTTTCGGCTTTTTCCCTTTTACTCTGGAGTCGCCACAGCGAATCATCTGATTCGCATGTTTGATTTGGCAGAGGTTTTTACGTCGGATGCCCTTCCTGTCACAACCCTTTTTAGCAAGGGACAGAAACACACTGACGACTTTGCAGCTACTCTTTACGAAAGTCAGCAATGGTTCTTTTACATGCCTCTCACCATAGACAGTGAGAGACATGGCCCGCCTTTGATAACCCAGTTAGCCGCACTGGGGGGGACAGTGACAACCTTGTGGAGAGTGGGACTCGAACCCCCAACCTTTGGATCAGCGATCCAGCGCCCTATACCACTAGACCACCACTGCCCCTATTTTTTGTATTTTAAATATACTGAAAATTCCTTTCCAAAGGCTTATGAATTCACTTTGCAAATATTATAATTTATTTTATTTTTTTTTAATATTAGCTTAAAGAAAACAGCAGCCTCAAGTAATATTTTGTGCAGTTTTATAAGGAAATGAGCTGTGGGTGTGAGCATCTTGTTGAACCAACCACAGTTCTTCTGGAGATTTTGAATGTTACACAAGCCTGTGATTTTTTGAAGCAATTTTAATCTGCTGCTTTAATTATTGGACAAGCAGCTCTTTTTGTGTGCTTGTGCTAAAATTAAAACTAAGGTTTGGAAATCTCAAATGTTTCTGTACTGGCTTGATAACATTCATCTATACAGCAGCGAACTCTAACCACTCACTGCATGACACGTTCCAACACGCACTGTATTGTTCCCAGTCACCTGACTACTAACACTCATATCACATGACCCTTAGCACAACTGACAACACTCTCACTTGATTATCAGCTACAATATTTCAGGATACTTGACCCTCACTCACTTTGTGAAATATTGCCTCTGTGTTTTTGTTAGTGCATCCTGAGTCACTTTGTTTGCTGTGTTCACTTTTGTGTGATCTCTGCCATCCTTCTGTTTATGATTCTGCGCATTATCTTTGATAGTGATGAGCTGTGTATGAAATGCACTAGACTGCCTTCGTTATCCTGTTTGCCTGATCATATACCTTCTGTCTACTTACCGTTTATGAGTTTGAACTGTGTTTGTGGGCTATTGTGCAAATTCAGGAGCTGTTAATCAGCAGACGATATCTGCCTTTATCTCGATCAGGAACTGGTGTGATAGCATCCTTTTTATATCTCAATTGCCATACATTTTCTTGGTGAGGTTTTCTTCAGAGGTCAATCAGTCTTTCATAACCTTTCCCATTCACCAGGGCTTGGGACTGGCATGCAACTACAGTACTGTATATTACCACAGCTGCATATCAGATACGCTGTCCGAGCCATACTGTACTCTGAGACAAACTTTGATTCACACATTTTTAGACTGTGGGATGAAATCAAAGGAAGCAGAGGAGAAGATAAAAACGTAAAGGTTCTATACAGAAACACCCCTGTCTGTCTTCCTTTCAGCTTTTTCCCTTTTACTCGGGAGTTGCCACAGTGAATCATCTGATTCGCACATTTGATTTGGCAGAGGTTTTTACGTCGGATGCCCTTCCTGTCACAACCCATTTTTAGCAAGGGACAGAAACACGCTGACGACTTTGCAGCTACTCTTTACGAAAGTCAGCAATGGTTCTTTTACATGCCTCTCACCATAGACAGTGAGAGACATGGCCCACCTTTGATAACCCAGTTAGCTGCACTTGGGGGGGGGACAGTGACAACCCTGTGGAGAGTGGGACTCGAACCCCCAAACTTTGGATCAGCGATCCCACGCCCTATACCACTAGACCACTACTGCCCCGCAAACACTCCTACTCGGCTTAAACTTAAAACATTCTTACTTTGAGGCAAGAGTGCTAACCACTTTAGCACAATGCCTCTAATAATATTGAATATATAAAATAACACTTGTACCAAAAGATAAGCATGGTCACTTAATGTTTGTACAGTACTGCACAAGCTTATTTGATTAGGCATGTTGTCATGCCTATGCTTGCTCTTGTCATGTTTTCTCTAGTTTTAGTTCAGGACTCATTATTCTTCCCGACCTAAAAACATGGCCACGTAATACTGTAATACTATCCACTTCACCTTTTTTGGTTCAGCTTTTTCTTGTTTTGTTGTCTGCACTGAGGTTAAAGTCTTTATTTACCCAAGCTGAAACGGTTTGTTCCCGACACTCTGGGTGCCAACTTGGGGTATCACAGTGCTGGGATGTTGAATCTGTGCAGACTTCTTTCAGAAAAAGTGCTCTTATAAGCTACAGCCATGGCAGCAAGGGTGTGGTCGAGGACCTTCTGCAAGCACAGAGTGAGTCAGGTGAGCTGGCAGATAACATGACTGAGACACTCCTGTGTTGAGCTAATGGCCCTATTGGTGTATGGTCTGTGTATGTTTGAAGACAGAAAAAAAGTTGATAATCAGAGAGAGAGAGAGAGAGAGAGCTGTGAGCGGTCATACAGTGTGGTATTGAAAGTTAAGTAGTGTATATTAAAGTGGCATGGCAAACACAGTGGCGCAGTGGTTAGCATGTCCATCTCACAAAACGAAAGTCCAGGATTTGAACGCCATACCAGGCGACAATGTTTCTGTGCTGGAGTTTGCATGTTCTCCCTCGAGTGCTTGAGTGGATTTCCTCTCACAGTTCTGGCTTATGGGACAGCCGCACTATGTGGACATACATGAGTGCGTGTGGATTCATTACCAGCTTTACATAAAGGGCCAGAGGCGTCTCTATTTTTTGAGGCGGTTAATGTTGTTTCACATCTGTCAAATACTACTCAGGATGTTCTGTGAATCTGTTGTGGCCAGCACTAGTCTGTGAAGCCAGTTGTGAAAAATAAACAGGGCACTTCAGCTGGTGTCAGGTCCCTTCGCACAAGATCCTGAAATGGCATCACAGGAGTTGCCATTAGATCTGATTGATCTCCAATGTGACATGATGTTAAAGGAGAAGTTCAACTTCCTTAAACCGGATGAGTTTGATACTTCATTAAGTGCAGCCAAATGTCCAAACATCTAGAAGATGGTACAGAGAACGCTGGTGTTGTTGATCTACATATGTGTGTGAACAGACTTTAGTGTGATGAACACCAACAAAGCACTGCACAGATCTCATTTACGAAAGTCAGCAATGGTTCTTTTACATGCCTCTCACCATAGACAGTGAGAGACATGGCCCGCCTTTGATAACCCAGTTAGCTGCACTGGGGGGGACAGTGACAACCTTGTGGAGAGTGGGACTCGAACCCCCAACCTTTGGATCAGCGATCCAGCACCCTATACCACTAGACCACCACTGCCCCTCATTTGAGTGATGAACACCTCAAATTTGTTCTGAGAATCACAACTAAATTACCGCCAGACTTTGATGCACTGGCAAAAATGGGTGAACAACAACATTGTTCCCACTAAAGGGTATGTTAATATTTTAATGCGTTTTTTTCTGTTTATGTATGATATGTTCTGTAAAAAAAAAAATGCATTTTTTATTGTATCTTGCTGACCCAGTGTGTTTGTCAAATTTTAAAAGTCAATGTGGCCCCGGAGCCAAAAGAATTACCCACCTGTTGCATGCTGGGGCAACAGGCTGAGGGTTACAGATGCAAATAGACTGAACAACTCGTCTATATAGCAACAACATTCACTGTTATACATTTACATTTTGCAGAACATTTACATTCTACTGTTTGTCATACTGATAATATTGTACATATCACTTACTGACAGGATACATTCTGTGCCTGTTTATATATACAATGATTACTCACTACTTCATGCTTCAGTTTATGCGGCGTCAGTGCATCTCGGGTTTTTCAAAAATATTCCTCAAAAACTAAAAAAAATAAGGAACTTAAGGAAAAATAGGGAACAAAGTTAAGGAAAATGCCGCAAAACAAGGCCAAAAAAACAACCCAACAAAACTATTTACATTTTTATGTGAGGTGCGCATCTGTGTGTGTGTGTGTGTGTGTGTGTGTGCATGCACACGCGCACGTGCATTTGTATGTGTGCATATTTATATTTTATTTACATCTTGTGCATTATTTTTGAATGTTTAATTGTTATTATAAGTATATGTACTTATTGATATTATATACACATATACTGTACATACTTACACATCAGTCAGGAGGGGTCGATGCTACTTCGTGGAAATCGGTGGTCGTGGGGGGAGGGGGGTGTCTCGGTCCCCATTAACCATGGAAAGTGAGGGATCCCTGTATTTATATATCGTACTCTCTGAAAAAATATGTATCTTTATAGTGGAACTCTTGTATATAGTCACTAATGAAACTGCTGAGCATGTTTGTCCACATTCTGCATTTTAAAACTGAAAATGAATGTATGGTGGAACGAAGCAAAACAAAAGAATACTGTAACAGTGATGAATGTGATATCAAAAAGGTTTATGTACCAACGTCAAAGAGGTGTTTGGGAGGCATTCTAACAAGATGCTCAAGCCACTTCAACTGGCTCCTCTCAATGCAAAGGAGCAGCAGTTCTACTCTGAGTCCCTCTCGGATGGCTGAACTTCTCCATCAATGTTCCCTCTAATTTTTCATGTGTCTGGCATACACACAAGCTCCTTGAGCACACTGAGGACACTGCACGGCACAGATGGGCAGGGCACATATGCAAGCACTGTCAATGCTATGATTGGCTGGGTAGCATAAATGAACCGTATCGTATCACTGGCTGGACATCTGTCACTAACTGATTTACATTGTAAAATGTTACAGAAAACAATATTTTTGGTCTAATTAATTAGATTAGATTAGGTCTAATATTAGTTATTAATTAATACATTTCTGTTGAATTTTATCTATGCGCTGCACAGATTTTCTTGAGTGCTGAGAATGTGTAAGCAGTGCGTGATTGCGCAAACATGCAGCTTAGAGGGAACATTGTTCTCAACCTATCTCTAAGGGACAGCCCCGCCACCCGGCAAAGGAAGCTCATTTCAGCTGCTTGTATTTGTGATCTTGTTCTTTCGGTCACTACCCAAAGTTCGTGACCATACGTGAGGGTTGGAATGTAGATCAACTGGTAAATTGAGAGCTTTGCCTTGTGGTTCAGCTTCCTCTCCACCACAACGGATCAGTACAAGCTCTGCATTAAAGCAGAGGCTGCAGCCAACCACCTGTTGATCTCCAGCTCCATCCTTCCCTCACTCATGAACAAGACCCCGAGATACTTGAACTCTTCCACTTGTGGCAGGACCGCATTCCAGACCCATGTGCATTCCACTATTTTCCAGCTGAGAACCATGGCCTCGGACTTAGGTGTCTGATTCTCATTCCGGCCGCTTAACACTCGATTGAAAAATCACTCTAATGAGAGCTGGAGGTCCTGGATTGTTGAAGCAAAAAGGACAACGTTATCCACAAAAAGCAGAGACAAGATCCGATGGCCACCAAACCAGAACCCCTCGACACCACGACTGCACCTAGAAATTCTGTCAATAAAATATTATGAACAGAATTGGTGACAAAGGATCACTTTGGTGGACACCAAAACTCACCCGAAATGAATTTGACCTGTTGTTACCAATGGGGACCAAATTCTGGCTCCAGTGATACTGCGACCGAATGGCCGTAGCAACGAGACTGGAAAGCTGTACTCCAGGAGCACGCCCCACAAGATAGCTGGAAGGACATGGTCGAAAGCCTTCTCTAAATCAACAAAACAAATGTGATTGGGCAAACTCCCATGCCCCCTCCAGGATCCTGTAGAGCATATAGAGTTGCTCGAGAGTGCCAGGACAAAAACCACATTGTTCCTCCTGAATCTGGGGTTCAACTATTGGCCAGTTGAACTATCAACTATCATACTCTCCAGCATCCCTGCATAGACTTTCCCGAGTAGGCTGAGGAGTGCGATTCCATGATAATTGGAGCACATCGTCCATCCCACAGTTTGCCAATCCAGAGGTATGGCCGATGACCACACAATGTTGAAGAGACATGTCGACCAAAACAATCATACAACATCCAGGGCTCTGAGATATTCAGGGCAGATCTCATCCACTCCCGGAGCCCGACTACCTCAGTGACCTCAGCTTCAGTGATGGGTGTGCCCCCACCCAAACCCCCAGGGTCTTCTTTCTCCATGGAGGGCGTGTTGGTGGGATTGAGGAGGTCCTTGAAGTATTCTTTCCACCTCCTGACAATATCCCCAGTCAAGTTGAGAAACCTTCCACTGTAAAAAATATTTGTGGAGAATTACTTCTCTCTTGAGGCATCAGATGGTGGTCCAGAACCTTTATGAGGCCAACCGATAGTTGTTTTCCAGGTCCTCACCAAATTCCAGAGATTTTGCATCGGCGACAGCTCAGGCTGCAGCACGTTTGGCTTGCTGGTACGTGTCTGCTGCCTCGAGAGTTCCACAGACTCGATAAGCTTCCGTTTTCAACTGGACGGCACCCTTCACCGCAGGTTTCACCACCGAGTTCAGGAGTTATCGCCACGACAAGCACTGATGACCTTCTGGCCACAGCTATAGGCTGCCACCTCAGCAGTGGAGAACCTAAACATTGCCCATTCGGATTCCATGTCACCCACCTCCTTCGGGATGTGGTTGTATCTCTGCCGGAGGTGAGAGTTAAAGACCCCTTTGACAGAAGACTCACCCAAACGTTCCCAGGAGACCCTAACTACATACTTGCCCCCCCCCAAAAGACTCCAAGAAGGTTGGGTACTCTGAACTGTCATTTGGTGCATAAGCAAAAACAACTGTCAAGTCCCATGCCCTCACCCTAAGGCCCTTTCGTCAACCGGATAGAACCCCAAGGTGTGGGCACTGAGATGGGGGCAACAAGGATGCCCACACCGGCTCGCTGCCTCACCCCATAAGCAACTCCAGAATGGAATAAGGTCCAGCCCCTCTCGAGATGGGTGGTTCCAAAGCCCAAGCTATGCATTGAGGTGAGTCTGACTATATCTATAGTCAGTATCTATCCACCTCACTTATCAACCCAGGTTCCTACTCCACCATAGAGGTGACATTTCATGTCCTAATAGTCAGAATCAGAAGCCGAGGATCGTTCCGACAGAACCCATGCCTTTGGTTGTCACCCAACTCACACTGCACCCGACCCCTATACCCCTCCCACAGGTCTGTCAGGAAGAACTGTTCATGATCATACCATCATGATGTCAAATCAAGTGGAGGAACAACAAGTGAAGGACAAAATGTAACAAAATATTTTCCCCTCGTTTTGGATGAGTCAGCAGATGCCAGCCATTTATCCCAATTCAGTATTATTACATGGTATGTTGCAGATGACACACTGTGTGAGGAAATTCTTGCATTTTTTGCCACTGAAAGGGATAATGAGAGGGAAGAATTTATTCGTCATTGAAGAATGAAAAAGCCGAAAGAAAGACAGTCGTTCAAAGCACCCTTCTTTGGAACTTCGTGAGCCCACTTATCTTTTTAAGTTCATCACTCATCCACACAAGTGTGCAGTGGACAAAGTCAACCTGAGTTTCATCCCTGGTGTCTCTATCAGAAATTTTGAAGGAGAAGTTACCTACCTGAAGGCCTCCCCACATGTGGCTGAACAAGTTTAAATCACTGAATGAAGATTTGCAAAGACCTGCATGAGAGCAAGCAGAGCTGGCAAGAAAACACAAGGTATGGACATGAAAAAACTTCAACTCGCAGACCAGCTGATTGTCAACACTTGGAATGTGCTCTGTCAACATATTAAACACTGCAGTGTTTGAGTCTTGCCGTATTGTCCATGTTTAGCTCTATGTGTGCATGTGAGCAGTTGTTCTCACACCTAGAAAACATCAAGACCAACCTCTGGTCACGTTAAACAGATGGAAGCCTAAATACCTGCATGAAGCCAAACCTCACCACGTATGAAACAGACTACAAAGCCATCAGCAAAACCACACAGCACCAGAAGTCACATTAATAGCATACCTGTCAAGTTGTACGGTTTTGGCGTAATTTGTACAAGTGAGCACTGATTTTTAAATGTGTACGCCGTACGTCCGAAATCTGTACATTTTTCGATCATTTCGTCTTTTTTTTTTAACTCCGTTTTTTGTGTCACCGTTTCGGTAAAGAGACGATACGCCGAATTGGTCTGTAGCCGTTTTCTCGCGAGAATCGGCGTTCGCGTTATCGTCTGCTATCGTCTGCTCTTTCCGACCACGTGACCGCACTTTCACTTCCGCCATCATTCAAGTCAAACTTAATTGCGAGCTCAAGTGCCATGAAGTGAAGCCATCAAAAGAAATGATTGAAAGTGCCAAAAGTGCTACATATAGTTATAATAAAGATCACTGTTAAATTTTCTTAATCATGCAGCTGAAGATATTACTCTTTTATTTGATTGCACCAGGTTATATGTTACAACATTACCAATAAATTCATATTATATTAAAAATAGAGTTTAATTTTTGTTTCATATTGCACGCGATAATAAGACGCGTAAGATTAGTTGCTATTTTGTAAGGGCATAAGTAGCCATTTGTAAGATCGCCAACGGCCTAGGGTTGACAGGTATGTAATAGTAAGAAGTACTTTACTTAATATTGACTAATTTCATATAACAATGTTATTAAAAAATAAATTCGGTCTTTAAAATTCGAAAATCGTTGGTCTTTCTTTTCCATTTACCACATTGTTCGGACCATAAGGCGCACTTAAAATCCTTTAATCTTCAAAAACTTGGTGGTGCACCTTATAATCCAGTCCCCCTTGTGTGTGGATAAACCCGCATGACTCCGTCTCACTGATCCCATCAAAACCCAAGTGAAGTACAGTAAACTACTTCAGAGATTACCAGCATTCCGGGTGGCTTAACCAAAGAACTCCAACAGCTAGATATTGGTGACAACATGTCGTAAGTTAGAGGGATCCGGGCTTTATGTCCAAATACAATATGGCTATTGTAGTCAGGTGACTCGAGAATACGTGAGTGGCTGAGAGAAGTTTACATTCCAAGACTGGAAGACTTTTTTCACCTAATCTCCATCTCCACCAACCATCAGTCTTGTTATACGGATGCTTCTGCCTCTCAGGACACTCAGCTGGCTTAATGAAAGTCTCACGTTCATCACAAGGATAAAGCACTGCTATAGATCTCCTCCTCAGACCTTGGATTAACCTTCTTGAATTTAGTTACTCTGATATAACTCCTTAAGAGTAATGACCTCCGTTACGTAATGAACACAATACTCACACTGCAAATAAGTGCCGCCATATTTGTTACTGTGATGACGCCTCGCTTTAAGGGGGAGTGGCTAAGAGAAGTTTAGTTTACGACCCCGGAAGACTTTTCCCACCTAATATCCGTCTCTATTGGTCTGCAAGGGAATAATAGATAATATTGTAACATAATACAATGCTTAAAAAAATAACAGAGGGATTTGGGCCTTATGTCCAACTGATGCAAATGTTAAACTCAGACAGTGAAGATGAAGAATTTGATGGATTTGTGGAAGAGGGATGAACTGAAAAAAATCAGTTTATTGTTCTCTAGTGTTGCAACTGAAGAATGTTTAGAGTTATCGTGAAGTGTACTAGTTTATGTGTTACAACTGAACATTGATGACAGTTATTATGAATGAGTTGAATTAAGTTTGACTTATCTGATTTTTGTTTCCCTTAATACGCCTTATAATCCCGTGCGCCTTATGTATGGGCAGAGGCTGTTCGTTCCTGTTGCATTTATATATATATATATATATACACACACATACATACACACACACACACAGTATATATTTTCTCTCTCATGGAATTACATGTTTTTTGGCCCTTTCATTCAAAAAGGTTCCTGCTATCACACTCTATATCAGGGGTGTCAAATTCGTGCCAGAAAGGGCCATGTGGCTGCAGGTTTTTGTTTCAACCAAGCAGCAGCACACCTGACTTTGCTCATTTAATCAACTGAGTTGAGTGTTCAGGCAGTTGATTGGTCAGTCTCTGTACAGAGCACACAGATTGACCAATCAGCGGCCTGAAGACTCAGATGAGTTGATGAAATGAGCAAAGTCAGGTGTGCTGCTGCTTGGTTGAAACAAAAACCTGCAGCCACATGGCCCTTTCTGGCACGAGTTTGACACCCCTGCTCTATATGGTACATAGACTATTGAGGCCACACCTGGGGCCAGGCCTCAGTCCCTGAGTAATTTTCACAAGCACCAAGATGTGTGCCACATTTCATTAAATTTCCCTCAAGGTAACCTCACTGAAAACAGCCAGTGCCTTAATTTGGAGGGAAAAACCCAGTACTAAAAAAACAAATAAATTATTTGATTAAGAATTTTAAGACAATAGAAGAAATAATCTTAGCAGACTGAGCCGGTAATGGTTGAAGAAACTTCCTTATTTTACCATGGTAAACATCCAACTGTAGATGATACTTTAAAATACAGAGAGGACATAGCTAACAATTTATAACTACTATAGTACTTATCTGTATAAATGAAATTAAAACAATAACGGATCTGGTTGTGGATAATGGGCCTGTCAAACACCAAGAATGTGAATTTCATAAAAGGACATCTTGATACTGTACGTAATTGTTTTAATTTGCTTGCATTTATTCTGTTACAGAAAAAAGACAGCAAGCACCATCAAAGGATTTTAAGTGTTTTAATAACAATTCATTTTACAAAGATGCTTCATAAGACAAACCAATTTGTACAGCTATGATTTGTAAAACATGAGACTAAGTCTTTACAAATTTAGGCAGTGTAATTTGTTTACTGCAGTGTGTGAACAAATGTAATACAATGATGGATTAGACAAACAGCCAAATATGAATAATATGGGTACCTTGGGTCATTAATGATATGTGTGCCTCCTGATGAAAAAGTATGTCTTGTGGAATGGAATGTAGTAATCACAAAAATGGGCAAATTTCAATAACATTACTGCAGTATGCAAAACAGTCATAGTTGCTATTGTGGGACAGTGGGAAACATTCAGGTCTTTAGTTCTTCCTTTTCCCCTTGCTGGTGGTTTTGGCCGGAGTTGCTACAGGAGCAGCAACCTGATAAAGAGCTGCAGACACTTTGTTGATATAGTACAAGGCAAAAAGTGAGAATATCAAGCTGTAAAAGGAGATGGGATAGAAAGTATTAAATGTGTTTGAAATATTATCATTTTTTTCTCAAAAGCACAGATATGCTGGGTACAGGAGTAAACTTATCATATTCACAGTATCTGCATTTACAGTAAAAGTAGCAGATGTTACCAGATGTTATGCTGTCAGATGCCAATTTTTAGGTATACATTGAACAATGAATACAAATCTTGTGTGTGTGTGTGTGTGTGTGTGTGTGTATATATATATATACATATACAGTAAAACCTCCGCTGACGAACGCTTAAGATCACGAACTTTTCGCCTCAAGAACAGTAAATTTGCGAGCATATAGTCTCTGCTGACGAACTAGTTTTCGGCGGACGAATCAAACCACGCGGTCGAACAGCGCCACGGTGGCGGACACGAGAAGCTGACGCACGCTCACGGCGTCCCAGTTCGTCACCCCCTTTCTTTGAATGCGGATGTGGTTTGTGTTTGATAGACATTTTGGACCACATTGAGTGTACTTTTGCTATTATGGGACCGAAAAAGACCCCACCACAGGCGGAGATCATTGAAAAACACGAACGAGGTGTGCGTTTGTGTGACTTAGCGTCCCAGTACCAGTACAAGGAACAAGGAAGCTATTAAGGGTGCGTGTGTGGCTAAGGGTGTTTCCAAACACTCCTTCCAAACAGTAAGTCCCTCCCTCCCTCCTCCTCCCACTCCTTTCCATCAAGCCGTCAACTACCATCACAAAGGTAAATAAAACGACTTTATTATACAGTACAGTTTATTTCTTTAATTACAATACAATAGCACATTTATTATACATAAAATAAGGTATATTTTTGTGTAGTTTTAAGGCTTATTTAGTAGAAAATTATGTTTTATGGGGACCTGGGAACGGATTATTCTCATTTTAGTGGTTTCTTATGGGAAATAAATGTTCGGAAGACGAACTTTTCGCCTCACACACACTTTCAGGGAACCAATTATGTTCGTGAGCTGAGGTATCACTGTATATATATATATATATATATATATATATATATATATACACACACACACACATATATACATATATACACACCCACCCACACACATTTAAATATAAATTCATGTTTGGATATGATTGTGCCATTTCCTTCTTAAGAGTTTGCTACTGTTTATCCAGTAGTTATTATATAAAATAGTAATCCAAAAAAAAAATGACAAAAATGCAGTTACACTGATCCCTCACTACTTTGTGCTTCAGTTTCTGTGGCTTCAGTGTATCGCGAGTTTTTCAAAAAAATTAATTGAAAAATTTAAATATAAAGAAATTAAAGGAAAAAAATAGGGGGAAATTTCAGGAAATGCCACAGAACAAGGCCAATTATGCAAAAAAGTTAAAAAAAGAAAAAAATCTCCAAACAAACAAAAAAAAAACCAACCCAACAAAACTATAGTAGGCCCTTGACATTCGCGGGGGTACGGTTCCGGGCCTTCCCACGAATCGAGATAATCCGCGAGTTCTGTACGCGGAAGTAAAACCCCATGTATGACGTCACCTGCGAGCAGCAGGCAGTAAAATACTATGTATCTATTACATGCGCTAAAATATGCTTCTTAAACACATTCTATAGACAGTCTTACTCGTTGATACAGTATTAATGTAGTAAAATATAGTAATGATGAAGAAAAACTTTTTAATTTTGTACTGTGATATTTATTAATAAAATATATAAACATTATACAGCATATACTGTTGTAAAGCACTCGTTTTAAAGTCTTTTTCAATTATTATTCCAGTACAGTACCTAAGTTAATTCTGAGAATGTTTGTGCGTGAGATTTTATGTTCTGTAGCATGTTTAACAAACGATACCAAAAGGATAAACTTTATTACGCTTCATGTGCTTTTACATTGAACTTGGAGTGACGTCTTGGAGTGACATGTCCAAGATGGTGCTGCCTAGAGGGCGATGTTGCGGAGTTCTCAGAGTCAAATTGTTTCTTTGTTCATTTTAATTTGCTTTATTTGTTTGTTCATGTTTTGCACTATGCTCGTCTATGATCGGTCGACCCTACTACTATGAGCTATGAGCAGCTAGCTATGAGCAGCTTCAGCTCCGGGGAACTAAGCATGCAACAACGTATATCTTGAGCTGCTATGCTATTCTATGCTATGCTATGCTATGCTAAAGCCCAGGCGGAATTTTCAGATTCTCCGGTGCTTGGTTAGCATTTCTGGCCTTACTGCTTTAAAATGTTCACTCCCTGTGAAACAAGATGGACGAGCTTCATGTTCAGATTGCAGTGCAGAGGGATCTACAGGACTGTGTTTCTGTGAAACATGGCTCGAGTAGAGTACACCCGATAAGGCGATTATACCAGCCGGGTACACGGCCTTCATCCCCTGCAATTCCAAGCACCGGAGTTGTCGTTCGGCCCCTTCCCGCTTCGGCTTCTTTGTTAGCTGGGATGCGGCTCGCTGCCTACCATAGCATGTTAGCTCTGCTAAGTTATACACGCCCGAAGATACTCCGATCTTATACAGTAGCTGTAGTAGAGTCGACCGGTCATAGACGAGCATAGTGCAAAACATGAACAAATAAAACAACAAATAAAACAAATTAAAACGAGCCATAGCATGCTAGGTCTGCTAAGAGCATGCTAGGTCTGCTAATAGCATGCTAGGTCTGCTAATAGCGTGCTTGGTCCGCTTAGTTATATACACCCGAAGATACTCCAATGTTATAGCTGTAGTACAGTCGACCAGTCGCAGACGAGCATAGTGCAAAACATGAACAAATAAAACAAATTAAAACGAGCCATAGCATGCTAGGTCTGCTAAGAGCATGCTAGGTCTGCTAATAGCATGCTAGGTCTGCTAATAGCGTGCTAGGTCCGCTTAGTTATATACACCCGAAGATACTCCAATGTTATAGCTGTAGTACAGTCGACCAGTCGCAGACGAGCATAGTGCAAAACATGAACAAACAAAACAACAAATAAAATATTTAAAACGAACAAAGAAACAATTTGACTCTGAGAACTCCGCGACGTCGCCCTCTGGGCAGCGCCATCTTGGAGACGTCACTCCAACTTCAATGTAAAAGGTCATGAAGAGTACTGTAATAGAGTTTATCCTTTTGGTATCGTTTGTTAAACATGCTACAGAACATAAAATCTCATGCATAAACATAAACTTAGGTACTGTAGTGGAATAATAATTGAAAAAGATTTTAATACAACAGTTCAGAGAAAACTGTCGTTTCTCAGGAGAAAGTCTTATTTCTTCAGAAGAGACATTCAGCGTTTTTTATCGCTTAGCCAGAGAGGACACATAGCATTTGAGTGGTATCATAGAACTTAACTGGTAATTAAAACACACAAAAAAGAGGCTCATTGACAACTTGTGCGCAAATGAGGAAAAAGGGGCGGGACATCAGCTCAACCAATCAGCAGAAAGGAGGACAGCCATTGGCTGAATTTGAATCACGTGCCGGTTGCTGGGCAGATGGCATGTACTCACACCGCGAGTGCAAAACCGCGAATAGTCAAGGGCCTACTGTACTTACATTTTTATGTGAAGTGCGCATCTGAGTGTGCGCACGCGTCTGTATGTGTGTGTATTTATATTTTATTTACATCTTATTCATTATTTTTGAATGTTTAATTGTGATTATAAGCATTTATAGTGTTGAATATGTATTTATTGATATTATATACAGTAGGCCCTTGACTATTCGCGGTTTTGCACTCGAGGTTTGAGTATTCACGGACTGCCGAGCAGCTCGCATATGATTCAAATTCAGCCAATGGCTGTCCTCCTTCCTGCTGCTGATTGGTTGAGGTGATGTGACGCCCCTTTTTCCTCATTCGCGCACAAATTGGCTATGAACCTTGTTTAGTGTGTTTTAATTACCAGTTAAGTTCTATGATGTCACTCAAACGCCTGCTTAAGCACCAGAAAAAGGTAATGAGGTTGGATGTCTTCTTCTTTTCCTTTTGGCTGTTCCCTTCAGACGTTACCACAGCAAACCATCCACCTCCATCTTACCCTGTCCTCTGCATCTTCTTCTCTTACACCAATGACCTTCATGTCCTCCTTCACCACATCCATAAATCTCTTCTTTGGTCTTCCTCGAGGCCTTCTGCCTGGTAGTTCCAACCTCAGCATCCTACTGCCAATATACTCACTATCCCTCCTCTGTACATGTCCAAACCATCTCAATCTAGCCTCTCTGACTTTGTCTCCAAATCATCTTACATGGGCTGTCCCTCTGATGTGCTCATTTCTAATCCTATCCATCCTTGTTACTCCCAGAGAGAACCTCAACATTTTCATCTCTGCTACCTCCAGCTCTGCCTCCTTCCTTTTCCTCAGCGCCACTGTTTAAGCCATACAACATTGCTAGCCTCACCACCGTCTTGTACACTTTTCCTTTCATTCTTGCTGACACTCTCCTATCGCAAATCACACCGGACACTTTTCTCCAACCATTCCAGCCTTCCTGCACACGCTTCTTCACCTCTTTTCCACACTCTCCATTGCTCTGGACTGTTGAGATGTCTGTTGGATGTCTGTTGGATGTCTGTTGGATGTCTGTTGGATGTCTGTTGGATGTCTGTTGGATGTCTATTGGATGTCTGTTCTGAAGAAATAAGACTTTCTCCGGAAGAAACAGCAGTTTCCTCTGAAGTCACGTCATTGCTGAAGAGGAATAATCGTTTGAACTGTTGTAAAACACTCCACTATTAAAGTCTTTTTTTAGTTATTATTCCAGTACATGACCTAAGGTAATGTTTAAAATGTTTGTGTGTTATATTTTATTTACTGTGGTGTAGAGTGTTTCTCATTTTGTTTTGTTTGTTTTTCCAATTTATTACTTTCTTGTTCTTTGATGTCCTTTTTGTTATGGTCTGTGTTTTGAGGGACTTTGATTTTGGCGCTGTGCCTCTCACTAACTGTTTACTTCCTGAGGGGCGTGGCTGAGCTGCACCGAAGCACACACCTGAATTCACTATTCTCATTTACTCCCAATAAACAAAAGCACCTCTGCGCCAGAGGATTAACTCACATCAACATCACCGCTTCTTTGGTTTGTAACGCCTCTTACTCTATCACTCTAAATTTCTGTTTTGTACTTCGGCTCCGATTGGGGGGACGTGGCTGAGCTGCTCGGCTTAATGCAGTTAATACCTGAATTCAGTTGTGTCATGCCTAATGCAATACAGTACGTTCCTCTAGTGGGCATTTTTGAAAACTACAGTGCTGTATGTTTATAAAGAAAATGCACTGAAAGGTGTTTTATTCATATGCTGTCAAATGTTTATATTTTAGCATCAATAAATATATCAGTAAAAATTGAAAAGTTTTTCTTAATCATTACTACATTTTACTACATTATTACTGTATTAATGAGTAAGACTGTCTATAAAATGTGTTTAAGAAGCATATTTTAGCGCATGTAATAAATACACAGTATTTTACTTCCAGCTGCTCATTCGCACATGCGACGTCATACATGGGGTTTTACTTCCGGGTACAGAACTCGCGGATTATCTCGATTCGCGGGAGGGCCCGGAACCGAACCCCCGCGAATGTCATGGGCCTACTATATCCACATATACATGTACGTATATGCCAGTCAGTCAGTGGGGTCGATCCTACTTCGCGGAAATCGGTGGTCATGGGGGGGGGGGGGGGGTCTCGGTCCCCATTTAATGCGGAAACTGAGGGATCCCTGTATTTTAGGAAACAGCGCTAAACACTAAAAAAGAGCACATGTCATTTATACATCTCTGTCAAGGTACTGTTATTTAGTAAATGTTTTATTACTCACCATGTGGTAACACACACACGATGTACCAAACCAGACGCGAACAATGACAGACACAGGCACAGAAAAACTGAAATGAGAGAACTAAATTTATTAATTTTCACGTTCATGCACCATTATATATACTGTATATATGTATACATACGCATACACACATTATACATGCACATATATATAAAACAATAATTTTATGTAAATAAATGAAAGGTTTTATTATTAAACTTTGATGCTTGTAAGGTACAGTTATTCTGTGACTGCTCAGGGATAAAAACAATGGTTTGTCTACTCACTCTCTGGAAATATTTTTGCTTGGAAACCTTTACCAAAAACAAGATTCTCCAGATTGTTAAAGGCCTGAAATTGAGGGTTAAGGTGAAGTCGTGATTTTCAGAAAGTTAACAGAAAAGAATAACAAAATTAACAAAGGTATGCTTTAAAAATATAAATCTCAACAACCATTACATGAGAATAGGTTTTAGCACATTCTTAACAGTGAGGGAGTACATGAATGTAAATAATGATTTGGAGACTAATCAGTGAAATATTTATAATAAGATATAAAGTGGTGTTTAAAGCTTTGTAAACAATTTCACAAGGGCAAGCCAGAAGGCTGTTGAGGAAAAAAAAACGTATATGGATTAGACCAAAATTGATCTTTTTTTTTTTTTTTTTAATGAGACGTTTTTATGTGTGAAAAGTAAAACACTGCATTTCTGCACAAGAGCCTTGTTCCACCTGTAAAACATGGTGCTGGTAGTATCTTGGTCAATTTTGCTGCATCTGGGCCAAGATAATTACTCATTATTGATGAATGAATTGAATCTGAATTATACCTGCAAATGCTAAAGGAAAATGTCAGGGTATCTGCCTGTGAAATAAATCTCACGAGAAAGTGGGTCATGAAGAAAGACAACAACCCTAAAAAAAAAAAGTCATGATTGACCCTGTTAGGTGTATTGAATGGATAAAGATGAATAAATGTACTATTTTGAAAAGTCCTTACCTTAAGCCAACAGAAATGTTGTGTAAGAGGTGAAAAAAGGAGAAAAAAATGTTGTTCGAGGAAACCCAAAGACGAAGGTGTTCCATGTGGAGGAATGAACTAAAATCCCTTGAAAACAATTGAACAGTTACTACAAACATTTCATTATAACTATAACTGCATGACGCGGTCTGACAACAAAGCTTTTTAAACATTTACTACTCACAGAAAGTGAGTAATATTGGATAATTTTCCTAAAATAATTAAAATGATGTTAATATTTGCGCATTATTTGTTGAGTTTGATCCTCTCAATCTACTTTTGGGACTTTTATTAAAATGAGCCATTTTGAATCTCATTTAATGCAGTAATGTTAAAAACTGAACAAGGTTCACAAACTTTTAAGCACCACCTTCCACTAATTCATAAAATGGTATCACTGAAGGAGAACGACTCCATCACATACAGAAGAGTTTTGCTGCCACACCAGAAAGACAGATCAGTATCACGTTATAACACGCAGCAAGATTTTATCATTACTGTATTAACGACATACGCACATCATGTTACAACAAACTCTTCTTGTTATAACAAAACACTATCTTGTTTCTAGTACAATGCATTGTTATCTAACAATACACTTCACACTGGATCACAATAACTTATTTTGTAATAAACTGAAATGTTTCACATAATATGTGGGAAACTGAGAGTATAGAAAAATGATAAAGTTGGTAATAGGGCCACTGTATTTTCCCGGGCTGTAAGACGCACTGGATCATAAGGCGCATTAAGCGGGGGGATTCCAGACCTTGGGGGACAAGAAAAAAAGTAAAAAGGAAAAAGTGTGGCAGAAAACGCTGCACAACCAGAAGAGGTGACCGGACACTGAGGAAGATTGTGGAGAAGGGCCGATTCCAGACCTTGGGGGACCTGTGGAAGCAGTGGACTGGGCTACAGGTGCCGCATTCCCCAGGTCAAGCCACTTTTGAACCAGAAACAGTGGCAGAAGCACCTGACCTGGGCTACAGAGAAGCAGCACTGGACTGTTGCTCAGTGGTCCAAAGTACTTTTTTCGGATGAAAGCAAATTTTGCATGTCATTCGAAAATCAAGGTGCCAGAGTCTGGAGGAAGACTGGGGAGAAGGAAATAGCAAAAAAGCCTGAAGTCCAGTGTCAAGTACCCACAGTCAGTGATGGTCTGGGGTGTCAGCTGCTGGTGTTGGTCCACTGTGTTTTATCAAGTGCAGGGTCAATGCAGCTATCTATCAGGAGATTTTGGAACACTTCGTGCTTCTCTCTGCTGAAAAGCTTTATGGGGATGAAGATTTCATTTTTCAGCACGACCTGCTCACAGAGCCAAAACCACTGCTAAATGGTTTACTGACCATGGTATTACTGTGCTCAATTGGCCTGCCAACTCTCCTGACCTGAAGCCCATAGAGAATCTGTGGGATATTGTGAAGAGAAAGTTGAGAGACACCAGACCCAACACTGTGGATGAGCTTAAGGCCGCTATCAAAGCATCCTGGGCCTCCATAACACCTCAGCAGTGCCACAGGCTGATTGCCTCCATGCCACGCCGCATTGAAGCAGTCATTTCTACAAAAGGATTCCCGACCAAGTATTGAGTGCATAACTGAACATAATTATTTGAAGGTTGACTTTTTGTGTATTAAAAACACTTTTCTTTTCTAATTTGCTAATTTTTTGAGATAGGAATTTTGGGTTTTCATGAGCTGTATGCCAAAATCATCAGTATTAAAACAATAAAAGACCTGAAATATTTCAGTTGGTGTGCAATGAATCTAAAGTATATGAAAGTTTAATTTTTATCAGTACTTTACAGAAAATAATGAACTTTATCACAATATGCTAATTTTTTGAGAAAGACTAGTATACCACTAGGCCAAAACTGCCCCGGGTCTCAAGACACCTGTGGCAGTGCTTTATCCCGGTGATGAACGTGAAACTCTCATTAAGCCAGCCAAGTGTCCTGAGGGTAGAGACAGAAATTAGGTGGAAAAAGCGCTCACGTATTACTCAGCAAGTCACCTGACTACGATAGCAGTAATGCCTTTATTTGGACATAATGCCTAGACCCCTCTAACTTGTTGACACCAATATCTAGTGGTTATTCTTTGGGTAATCCATCGGAATGATGGTAAGCTTTGAATTAGTTTGATCCACCTCGGCTTTGACGGTGTCAGTGAAATTGAGTTGCGAGGCTTCATCCACACACGGCGCATTCCCAACTTCTGGCCTGAAACACTTCAATCGAACTGTTATATCTAGAAGAATCATGGCATTTAAATGATCACTTTAACTGTTCAATCTGAGCATGTGTCATGTTAGGATACAGTGAGGGCACAGATGAAGAGCAAGGAGCCCAGAAAACCTCCCAGGATGGTGAGCCACTCAGTTGAGGCCAGCTGCCTACTAAACATCTGCATGCCAGCAAAGACCAAAACAGAGAGCAGACTGGACAACACTAGAGATGTACCTGTATTCACTGCTGAAGGACAGAGTTCAGAAAATTCAGAATTATTATAAGCACGATTGAGTAAACTGATTTATAAAATGAAAGGCCTCTAATTAAGACCTCTATTAAACTATTACTGTAAAAAGGGGCACAAAGATGTTGTGCATCATTTCCCATGAAATCACATTTTATTTTCATATGGACTGCATGCAAGCATTGATATGATGGTGGAGTGACTGACTGCCTTATGTAAGGATGCCCCCTTCCTTCTGGGTCTCTCGTTAGTTTGTCAATCATATCGGAATCTCTGCTTGCACTCAACAGTAATAAACCATTTTCTTTATCCAATACATTGAAATGAGAGTCTCTCTTTCTCTCCCTCTCTCTCTGCCTCTCTGTGTTTGTTGGGGTACACCGCTACTTCTGAGATACTGGTGATCCTGATTCTTCCGCTCTGTGAATCTTGTGATCAGTCCAGATGTGCTACCACTGGTTAAAGTCTCTCACTCCTGCTGATGATGCTCCATACAGAGCTGAATATACAGATGTTAACTTGCTTTTACAACTTGAATTGAAAAAGTGCTACAAATGAATTGAATTGATATGAGGCATCTTTGTAAAAAAAAAAAAAAATAATAAATAAAAAATAGACCACACTTAGCTCTGCGATGGCCTGGCGAGCTGTCCAGAGTGTACCCCACCCTCACTCTGAGTCGGCTGAGATGGGACCCTAATTAGGATTAAGCAGTTCAGAAAATTAATGAATGAATAAATTCGAGATCTGATCATAAGCAACATATGAACTTTTTAGCCCATTCTGCAAGATGTGTGGAGAGAGCTTCAAAAATAATTCCCCACTCGCTTGCTGAAAAGTTTAACACTGTTGAATTTGACAGTCAGTCAGGCAGGGTACTTCCTGAACAGCTTGCCAGACCATCGCAGGGCAACACACACACACACACACACACACACACAAACCATTCATTCTCACATTCACGACTACAGGTAATTTGAAACAGCTTGTTTTCCCAATGTGCATGTCTTTGGATTGTGGAAGGAAACTGGAGCACCCAGTGAAAACCCATGGATGCATGGGGGGTACATGCAATCTCCACACACCCTCGCCAAGCCTGGGACTTGAATTCAGGAATTCTTGCTATGAGGCGGACGCGCTAACCACTACACCATTGTGCTGCCCTCAGAAATAAGAACTGGGGGAAACATATTTATGATTACATTACAATTGATGATTCATGGGCTGTGGTTTTGTTAATTTTTTTTAATGTGGTTGAGTATCAGTGGCATTCTGGGAAACCTGAGTTGGCCCTGAGTTTAACAGCAACTTTCAACTGAGTGTGTGTGTGTGTGTGTGTGTGTGAGAGAGAGAGAGATAGAGCAGAGAGAACAGAGCAAGGAAGACTCAAGGACCAGGGCTAGGAGGTTCGAAGCTGTGCTGTATAGCAGAAAACTGTGGAAGGGTCAGTGAGAATATTCAGTACTCGCCCAAAATCCTACTATTTATGCTCAAACAGTGGAAAGGAACATCCCCCCCCACACACACACACACACCTGCATCTCAGTTGCAGTCGGACACAAAGACATTAAGAAGCACTAGAGAGAAGCCACGTCAGTGTCCGTCCCACAATTAGTTCCGTCTGGAAACAAGTACTGTAGTATCCAATAAGTTAAGTTTCTTTCAAACATAAATTACGCATTTTATTTAAAATACACGTGATTCATGTTTTCTGAAGTAAACGCAGTTCTAAATAAAAACCAGAGTGTACATATTTATATTTCTACTGTATGGCTATAAACCAGGAAGACAAGTTAAGACTGCTGATGGCAGCGAATGTAACCTGAAATCAGTCAAATGTAGTCATGTACTCACAGAACAATTCACGATTCGGTACATTATAAGGACCTTTGTAATGATACCTGAAATAACTTTAAATTCATATCTGTATGTGCAGCAGACAGATCAACAATACTACTGGCACCGTGAGCATTAATCATGTTATCTGTAAGGTCCTGCCTTAACATTATGAACATTGAAACCCTGTATTACATGATCATTATTATGACTACTAAATAATAATAAACCCATACCCATCCTTCACTCCAAATGTGTGGAACTGTAAGGTAAATAAACCGAAAGCTCGGCGGGAGCTGCAGCACTTTAGTGAGTTGTCCGGCGACAAATAGTGACGTCACTCACCATGAAAGTCGCATCCCAAATAGTGACTAAGTGAACTACATAGGGAGCACATGCTGCCTCTGCAGTGAATACAAGTGAGTTGTGCATGTTGCCAAACAGTTGTTTGCAGTTCAACAACAAAAACAACAACAATAATAATAACAATAATAATAATATATTATTATTATTATTATTATTATTATTATTGTTGTTGTTGATGTTACTATTACCAATGTTATTGATATAGTAATTAGTATTTATTTATATATGGATCTGATGAGTTGGTACTCATCGAAAGTGTTTTATTTTGATATATAAATGATATAACAACTTTAAATATACTTAGGGTGAATTACCTTAAATGTGAGCCACTGCTTAATGTAAAAACCTATTCATTTGTTATCATGTTTCACTCACTCCTTTGCCAAACTGCTTAATCCTACTTGGGTTGCTAGGAGGCTGGAGCTTATTCCAACCAACATTATTGGTTGGTTGTGTGAGTTTCCTCTGGCTACTCAAGTTACCTCCCACAGTCCAACAACATACATAGTGGGCGAAATGGCTGTTCCAAATCATTGCCTCAAGGGCTGAGTGTGAGGATATGTGTTGGCTTATCAAGCTGTCTAAGGTGTACACTACCCCGCCGTTGCAAAGACTCGGCTGAAGTGGGCGCCAGATATGACACAATGTATAATTAAGCCATACGATTGAGGACCACACACACACACACACACACACACACACATATATATATATATATTTAATTAGGAGATATACTCTTTCAAATCACAATACAGCCTTTCAAACCTCTCCTACTGTTTGTATAAGTCACGTGGTACTGATCGTTGGACCGTGCCAGCGGTGTTCCAAAATATCATTCCGCCCTCTGCTGGCCAGGTCTGCAAACTGCACACGTTTATTTGTTTATCCCAGTGAGTGATACATTGTGCGCTTCTATAATAGCATGAATAATTCCTAAAACCTGTTGTGAAAATCGTACAAGGATTTTATTTATACTTTTTTGGAATATTTGGTTTTTTAATATAGGAAATTTCCGTTCGCATTTCTTCTTCAAATCATATATTTTCGGATTATGTTGCCGAGAAAATGCACGCTGGCCTATACCCTGTCCCCAAGTACGCATGCTCTATAGTGAGTGAACTCATTTCATCATAGGATGTCTGTTTTTAGAGTTTTTTTTCTTTTTTTTTTCTTACAGCGAACCTTCTTTCCATTTAAAAATTCACAATTCTAAACCCGTCAGGCTGAAATGTGTCAGGTTGGTGTATTAGTTTATTATTATCTGTAACAGGCTGCATGTGTGTATGTGTTCTGGCGGCTCCAGGTGAAGGCCAGCGCCGTGTCTGTGTTTCAATTGTGATGCTCGACTGCTCGTGTTTAGCATTGAACCATTAGATGGAATAAATATCTGCACCTCGACTCATTCGGAGACATGGCAGACGCGGAGCTGCAGACTTTCACCTCTATAATGGACGCGCTGGCGCGCATCAGTGTGAGTATAATAATAATAATAATAATAATAATATATTATTGTGATTTTATATTTGTTTATGCTCCTGCTTTTTATTTGTTATTACTGATGCATTCTCCTCCCGTCATTCTTAACGTTGTTCTCGACTGAGGACTCTACCTGCCCTTCAGGCTATTGTGCGCGTGAATCCCTCATGTGATTTTCATGTCACGAACACTTCTATTTTTATCCGTATAATTTCGCGCGCCCGTTTTATTGACGCTCTTGTAGACCGGAAACGCGTTTCTCATGGCGACTTGGGCCACTTTGTGAACGAACACAACTCTCTGCGTCACTGTCGGGGGTATTTTCGACCGAGTAAATAAGGAATAGTAAATAAAATCGATTATCAAAATAAAAGGCCGCGCGAGTGGCGCATGTTACCATAGTGACGGAAAGAGCGACTGCGCCCCCGCGAGGAGTTGGAAACTGCTACTAATGATTATACAGTACTACTGGTCCTACTATTACCACCACCGTCACTGCTATCAATTATACCACTACCACCTCTGGTTCTGTGGTGGTTAGGGTGTTGGGCTCATGATTGGGAGGTTGTGAGTTCGAATCCCACTTAGACCCCACACTGTGCAAAGACCCCTGGGCAAGGTCTCAACTACAAGTGTGCCTCTGTTCACCCAGCAGTATAAATGGGTACCAGTAAAAATATACTGGGAATGTAACCTATGATGGATGGACCAGCGTCCCATCCAGGAGGAGTTGAACTCCTGGTCACTTCATGCTACAGAAACTGGGAACCAGCACCAGCCTGATGATGAGCCAGTAGACTCGGGTGTAGAAAGCCCAACAGACTTTACCTACCACCAAATACCACAAATACTATACCCAATACCATTGCTATTAATTGTACTACCACCACCAACCACTACTAGTGATTATACATCTACCACCAATATTATCACCACCATCACCGTTAATATCGATTATATTAGAGGAGACGTCGTTAACTTTCAGGGGAGAGACAGGACTACCTGGGGTGCTGTTGGACACAGCCAAGGGAGACTTGAGGTGCACTGGGAAAACTTTAGAAAACCATTAATTTTTTTTATATGGAAATACAATAGTAGTTTAAAATACAACTTGAGTTGATGGAAGTGTAAAATACAAATAATTTAAAAAACCACATTTAAGATTTTACTTTCATAACATAACTAAATTTTAAGATGTAGGCTATTTATTTTATTTATTTATTTATTTATTTATTTACTTATATAATATATATGTATGTGTGTATGTTTGTATATGTATCTATTTTTGCACCCCCTACTGATGGTACCTCAAGAGCCTGTAACAGTGAATTTCTCCATTGTGAGATTAATAAAGCTGTATCTTATCTTATCTTATTATGCAAAATTTGTTATGCAACTTGGAATAACATAATTTGAGTATTGTTAATTTTCACAAATTCTTGTAATGTGGATGCATAAAATAACTAATTAATAATGAGAAATGCCAGCCTCTCAACTCCAGGCGTCAGTGTGAAGATGTATCAATGTAAGAGTAGAAAATATTATGGACCAACATATCAAACTCACTTCAAACTTCAAAATGCTAAACTTTAAACTCTGAAACATGTGCTTAACTTCAGAAATTAGTGAATTACATCCACAGTCTCAGGTCCTCCCATCTGGCAACTTTTATTTAAAAAAAACAACAACGAGAAATGAAACAAAAATATACACGGATCCCTCACTTTCTGTGGTTAATTGAGACCGAGACCCACCCGCGACCACCAATTTCCGAGAAGTAGGATTGACATCCCCCCTGACTGACATATAAGTATATACTAGTCCTTCTCAAAAAATTAGCATATTGTGATAAAGTTCATTATTTTCTGTAATGTACTGATAAAAATTAAACTTTCATATGTTTTAGATTCATTGCACACCAACTGAAATATTTCAGGTCTTTTATTGTTTTAATACTGATGATTTTGGCATACAGCTCATGAAAACCCAAAATTCCTATCTCAAAAAATTAGCATATCATGGAAAGGTACTCTAAACGAGCTATTAACCTAATCATCTGAATCAACCAATTAGCTCTAAACACCTGCAAAAGATTCCTGAGGCTTTTAAAAACTCCCAGCCTGGTTCATTACTCAAAACCGCAATCATGGGAAAGACTGCCGACCTGACTGCTGTCCAGAAGGCCATCATTGACACCCTCAAGCAAGAGGGTAAGACACAGAAAGAAATCTCTGAGCGAATAGGCTGTTCCCAGAGTGCTGTATCAAGCCACCTCAGTGGGACGTCTGTGGGAAGGAAAAAGTGAAAGAAGGGCCGATTCCAGACCTTGGGGGACCTGTGGAAGCAGTGGACTGAGTCTGGAATAGAAACATCCAGAGCCACCGTGCACAGGCGTGTGCAGGAAATGGGCTACAGAGAAGCAGCACTGGACTGTTGCTCAGTGGTCCAAAGTACTTTTTTCGGATGAAAGCAAATTTTGCATGTCATTCGGAAATCAAGGTGCCAGAGTCTGGAGGAAGACTGGGGAGAAGGAAATGCCAAAATGCCTGAAGTCCAGTGTCAAGTAGCCACAGTCAGTGATGGTCTGGGGTGCCATGTGAGCTGCTGGTGTTGGTCCACTGTGTTTTATCAAGGGCAGGGTCAATGCAGCGAGCTATCAGGAGATTTTGGAGCACTTCATGCTTCCATCTGCTGAAAAGCTTTATGGAGATGAAGATTTCATTTTTCAGCACGACCTGCACCTGCCCACAGTGCCAAAACCACTGCTAAATGGTTTACTGACCATGGTATTACTGTGCTCAATTGGCCTGCCAACTCTCCTGACCTGAGGCCCATAGAGAATCTGTGGGATATTGTGAAGAGAAAGTTGAGAGACACCAGACCCAACACTGTGGATGAGCTTCAGGCCGCTATCGAAGCATCCTGGGCCTCCATAACACCTCAGCAGTGCCACAGGCTGATTGCCTCCATGCCACGCCGCATTGAAGCAGTCATTTCTGCAAAAGGATTCCCGACCAAGTATTGAGTGCATAACTGAACATAATTATTTGAAGGTTGACTTTTTTTTTGTATTAAAAACACTTTTTTTTCATTGGTCGGATGAAATATGCTAATTTTTTAAGTTAGGGATTTTTGGCTTTCCTTTACTTTTTTGCTAAAATTATCAATATTAAAACAATAAAGGGCTTGAACTACTTCAGTTGTGTGTAATGAATCTAAAATGTATGAAAGTCTAATGTGTATCAGTACATTACAGAAAATAATGAACTTTATCACAATATGCTAATTTTTTGAGAAGGACCTGTATGTATATATATATATATATATATGTGTGTGTGTGTGTACTGTATATAATATGAATAAATACATATTCAATGCTATAAATGCATATTATAACAATGAAACATTAAAAAATAATGCATAAGATGTAAATAAAATTAAAATACACGCACGCACACAGATGTGTACCTCACATAGAACTGTATGGGTTGGGTTGTTTTTTGTGTTTTTTTTTTTTTTTTTGTGTAATTGGCCTTGTTTTGTGGCATTTTCCTTAACTTTTCCCCCTATTCTTCCTTAATTTCTTAATTTTTAAAATTTGATTAATATTCTTTAAAAAAATGTGAAGCACTGAAGCCGCATGAATTGAAGCGTGAAGTAGAGAGGGATCAATGTACACATAAAAGAAGACTTCAGTCTACTTGTTACCATGACAACATTAAATATAGTCGGCTACAATGAATGTCAGGATGGAATCCAAAAACTCAAGTCTGTGAGGGATCAAAATAAAACAATTCAGTTACCACTGCACAAAAAGTGCCCTATTGACCTACTTAGAGCCCAACATATAATGTAAACTTTCCCAATTGATAATGTAATTTTCCAGAAATTACCCTGTCCCAAGTCTCCCCAGTTTCCCTTAAAATTACCACCAATACTACGATTCTTACAACCAATACTACCACTATCATCTCCACCACTACCACTACTGATTCCACTACCACCACTACTATCATCACCATGACTACGACAATTGTTTATATTCCTAATAAAACCACTACTAACACTGACACCATCAGCAAAACACCACTACTATAATTCTAATATCATTACCACCAACATCTCTTCAACTACTACCAATACCACCACCACTGCCATCACTACTACTAGTACTACACCTACCCCTACTATAACAATTGATTAAACTACTACTACCATCACCACTATTACAACTACCACCACTGTACCACTACTGTGATTCTACTATCACTACCATCACCATCCCTTCAACTATTATTGTTTTTACTACTACTACACCACCATGACTACTACCATCAATACTATAAGTATTGATTATACTACTACTATTAACACTACTGCCACAATTGCCACCACTATTATAATGCTTCTACTGATTATACTTCTGCTACCACAATTCCACCATTTCTACCATACCACCACCACCACTACTACTGCTGCTGCTGATGATGATGATGATGATGATGATTCTGCTAATACTACCACCACTATTACTACTACAACCTCTACAGCTACTTTATTAATAGCCAAAAATAAATAAATATTTCTATGGGATCCAAGCAAAAACACTACTGTAATGAATACATGTGGTGATGAAGAGGAAGAGGATTGATGAGGAAAAATGATGAATGATAGAGAGGAGATGATGAAGACAAGTGTTGTGGAGGAAAATAAGTGCTGGTATAGGGAAGTGATGAAAGATTGATGGTGGTGAAGAGGAAATTGTCCTAGATAGGGGTTGGATGCTACAGATTTTTTTGTAAAATGGCATAATAATAATGATAATAATAATGATAATAATAATAATAATACTAATATGTCCAATAAATAATATACCTGTACAACTCAGTGTTAAAAAAAACAACAAATTGCTGTTTTTTATTTTAATCCCATAGTATTTGTAGCACCAATAACGCCTGGATAAAACAATAGTGACAGTTCTAAATATGAAATATTAATGAGCTAAGAGATTGAAATTAATTGCAGTGACGTAAACAGTTCAGTTTTATTGCACCTAAACATGTCGGCATAATCTTGTATTTAAAATTTTAAAATTGGAATAATCTCTTTTGGCTTGTCAAAAATACTGTCTGCCTTTTTATTTATTTATATATACATGTAAATCATTTTAGGAGACATTTTCCATTTCCTTTTTGGCTCTTTCTGAAACATGGTGTTGGATATAAGTGTCTCTCAGATAACTCTAGAAAGCATATATGTGTCCAAATAATAGTTTCCAAAGGAAGAAAAGGAAGCGCATATAACCCGTTAAGTGGAACAGTGAGTAAGGTACTATTTCAGACACAGAGAGATGTACTGGCAAGGACAAAGTAAGAGAAATAAATAATTAAATAAATAAATTGAATCGAAAAATTTAAATTCAAATAATTAGAACAATTCTACAATGAATACTATGAATTGGGATTGTCCCTTGGATGGTCTTGTGAGCTGGTCAGGGTGTCCCCTGCCTTCTTCTGGGGTTGAGATGGGCTCCAGACTCCCTGCAAACTTTGTAAATGATAAAGCAGTTTGGGAAAAGAAATAAAAGGAAAATGAACTGCATTTTGGTCTTAATTAAATCTTTATTCATGCTTATTTCCGTTAAATTTACATCCGAGGCACGGGCGTTCGACACACCCTCGGCTTTCCGGTATTGTGAAGGAGTTCCTAGACGTCTTGGCATGTCATTTCTCTCACTCTTTTGCTGAACTGCTTAGGGTTACAGGGAGGCATTGCCTATTTCAGCTGTCACCAGGGAAACGCGGGGTACACCCTGAACAGCTTGCCAGACCATCACAGGGCAACACACACGATTCACACTCACATCTTGGGGCATTTTAGAATAACCAATTAGCTCAATGCACACGTCTTTGGACTGTGGGAGGAAACTGGTGTACGTGGAGAAAACCCACGCAAGCACAGGGAGAACATAAATACATTCCACACAGAAACTCTTGAAGCCAGGACTCAAACCCAGTTCCTTCTTGCGGTGCAGTGGACGTGCTAACCACTAGTTCACGCTGCTGATATTAGACTGGAAAGATATTTCAGAAAACAGAAAGTGGGAATGATTGTACCGAGCTCATGTATCGGGTACATACTGCAGTTTCTACAGACTAACTCTGGCTGCTCATTTTAAAAATCAGACATTATATTCATTTATCGGCATTTATTTTTTTATATCAGACACTGGGGCACCAGAATATGATGCCTCATACAAAAAACTCCTCAGTACTGTATTTCAGGAAGCTGATACATTTGAAACACTGATTTTAAGTAGTGTTTGGCCTCCTCCTCCAATTTATGGCCTTTTTCCACTTTCCCACTATGCTTTGATTGGTTGCCTGAAAGCTCTACACTCAGTGTGCTGGATTGACTGGAAAACATATGCAAGCCTCATCATTTGACATTCTGGCATCATTTTACATCGCTACTCAACATTTATGAGCCAAAAAAGTGCGAAAAGCATAATATCTCCTCTTGAAATCCAACAACTACAAAACATCTCAAAAAAACCTCCGGCTGTCATTCTGGCTTGTGCCTTATTTCGATTCCTCTTCCTTTAACAAGTCCCACTGATCTACTGAATCTGTTGCATAAGTGCAGCCTGTAGTATTTCTGTACCCATTGCGTCTACAGTCTCTGTCTGCTGCATCAACACTGCTACATGCTGACAGCAACAACAGACCATGAAACTACTCGAAACAAAAAAAAATTCAAACAATGCTGTATTTCTAATTGATCTTTTTGAAGGTGACTACGCTTAGACTTGTGGTAATACCTGAGATCTCTCTCTCTCTCACTCTCTCTCTCTCTCAGTCCAATATGAAGAGTATGGAACGAGAGCTTTGCTGTCCAGTGTGTGATGACATGGTGAAGCAGCCGATTGTGTTGCCGTGCTTGCATAGTGTGTGTGTGTTGTGTGCAGCGGAGGTGTTGGTTCAGAGAGGTTACCCTCCCCCTGAACTCCCTCCGGAGCCCAACACGCCCACATCAAGCCCCAGTACTCGCTCCCCACGACATGGCAGACGACCACCACCCAAAACAGACCGTCTCGAGCGTGTGCTCAAAACAGGTGTGTGTGCGCGTGTGTGTGCGCGCGTGTGTGTGCGTGTGTGTGCGCGTGTGTGTGTGTGCGTGTGTGTGCGCGTGTGTGTGCGCGTGTGTGTGTGTGTGTGTGTGTGTGTGTGTGTGTGTGTGTGTGCACTACTTTTTAATGCAAAAATTGTATCAGGTTATGATGTGACATGACATGATATTACTGTTTTTTGTAGTTACACAAATTTTTACTGATCTGAAAATATGTATATTTAGGATTAGCATTATATTCTCTCTCTCTCTCTCTCTCTCTCTCTCGCTCTCTCTCTCTCTCGCTCTCTCTCTTTCTGTCTGTCTGTCTGTCTCTCTATATCTATCTCTATCGCTAACTCTAGTATGTGGTACCTATCCAGGTCGGAGACGGAAGGACACAATTCCTCTAAACATGTTGTTTCCATGTCCGACTTGTTGCCGGGATGTGGAACTTGGAGATCGAGGCCTTGCCGACTGCCTACGCAATCTCACACTGGAGCGTATCATTGAGAGGTCAAACACATACACATAATTACTTCCTGAATGCATTGATGTTTTAGCTGCACCATGCTGAGCATTTCCCAGAAGCGCGCTCATTCCACAGTACAGTATTACCTGATAAACCACTTCTTCTCACCAGAGTCTTATTTCTCTTTGTTAACAGCACAGCACGCTCACGGAGCAGCACAATACAAACCGGATTTTGTAACATAGCAGAAAGGCTGAGTATTAAAAAGGATCGATGTAGAATGAGAAAATGCTCTCAGACAAACTAGGATGCTTCACTCGCTTTTTTTGCTGGTAGTGGCCCTACATTCCTTACAAAGATAAACTACCTGTCCTGATCTGGGCCAGAAAAAGCTCCGAGAGGAGGTTGATCAGAGGCGCACTTAATTAAATCAAAGTGAATGGGACTGAGAGAAAGAAAGTAAGGGAGAAACAAAAAAATAATAAAGGGATAATGAAAGAGAAAAAAAAAAGAAATAATGAATGAAAGGTTGAAAGAAATGAAAGGATGTAAGAAACAAATGTAGTTAAATGAAAGAATGAATGAAGGATAGAATGAAGGGCATTTAGTATTTTGATGATGTGGTGTTCTGTTCAGCTTTGATACACCGAGCTGTTGCAGTTTGTTGCAGATGTGCTGTTATTCCTTTGGAAAAACTGTCAGGAGTGTACACACACACACACACACACACACACACACACACACACACACACACACACACACTGGCACTTATCCATTATCTTTAAAAGAAATGCTGCACACTGTAGTGTGGGTTTTGTGCAGTGAATTAAATGAGTCACACTGTACTGTGATGTAACCTGAGGTGTACAAACTACATCCATTCTTTACTCAAGTAGAAATACAGATCTGGAAAAAAAAAAAAAAATTCTCATGAAGGTAGAAGTTCTGATTCATCTTCTTTACTCAAGTAAACGTAAACAAGTGCAGGCTCCGAAATGTACGCAGAGTATAAACGTAAAAAGTGTCTCTTTAAAGGACATTTCTACCAGCTGTGTGAAAAGCCCCTGAGAACTAATTAAAATGCTCTCGCTGCTTCGCTATCGTTTTCTCTCCTCCCTCTCTTTCTCTATGTTCCAGTCCACCATGTTCTTCTCACTTAGCTCCACTTGCTTGTATAGCTCTAAACTTAGATTTCCAGGACATCCTGTGTCATTTCTGCTGCTATTGAAATGCAGACCATTTCCGAACATGATTGTTGGTTTTTGATTCACAGACTTAGTATGCAATGATGCAAAATAAAAATATTAATATCCCCCAAAACATGACAAATAAATGGAATGGTTTCATTTATTCGTTAATTTTCTAAGCCACTTAATCCTAATTAGGGTTAAGGGGAGACTGGGGCCAATCTCAGCCGATTCTGGCCAAAAGCTCGTCAGGCCATTGCAGGGCAAACACCCATACAACCATTCACACTCACTCCTAGGTGTGACTTGTAACAGCTAATCAGCCTACTGTGCATGTTTTTGGACAGTGGGAGAAAACTACAGTGCCTGGAGGAAACCCAGACAAGCATGAGGAGAACATCCAAGTCCCACACAGAAGTGTGTGTGAAATGTGAGGCAGAAGTGCGAACCACTGCGCCACAGTGCCTCCATAAATGTAATGGTTTTTGAAGTAAAAAGGAACGTACAGATACAGCAAAATGGGCTTAATTACAGTACTTAGATAAATAGACTTTGGTACTTATCTATGCCGACTCTGGGACACCAGCTCAAATCACCAGCGGTTAATATCCTCCCAAAACTTGCAAGGCTGATTTACAGTCAATATTCCGGTGCATTTTTGTGTTGTTCAAATTTCAATTAATCAATGGTTTTATTTTTTTTCACACCTTAAGTGCAAAAAAGAATAAAAATATCATATACAGTGATACCTCTGCTCACGAACATAATTGGTTCCCAGAAAGTGTGTGTAAGGCGAAAAGTTCATCTTCCGAACATTTATTTCCCATAAGAAGCCATTAAAATGAGAATAATCCGTTCCCAGGTCCCCATAAAACATAATTTTCTACTAAATAATCCTTAAAACTACACAAAAATATACCTTATGTTATGTATAATAAATGTGCTATTGTATTGTAATTAAAGAAATAAACTGTACTGTATAATAAAGTGGTTTTATTTACCTTTGTGATGGTAGTTGACGGCTTGATGGAATGGAGTGGGAGGAGGGAGGAGGGAGGGACTTACTGTTTGGAAGGCGTGTTTGGAAACGCCTACTGTTTGGAAACACCCTTAGCCACACACGCACCCTTAATAGCTTCCTTGTTCTTAAGGATGGGAGCAATGGTAGACTTAGCGTACTGGTACTGGGACGCTGAGTCACACAAACACACACCTCGTTCGTGTTTTTCAATGATCTCCGCCTGTGGTGGGGTCTTTTTCGGTCCCATAATAGCAAAAGTACACTCAATATGGTGCAAAATGTCTATCAAACACAAACCACTTCCGCATTCAAAGAAAGGGGGTGATGAATTGTGACGCCGTGAGCGTGCGTCAGCTTCTCGTGGCCGCCACCGTGGCGCTGTTCGACCGCCGAAAACTAGTTCGTCAGCAGAGACTATATGCTCGCAAATGTAATGTTCTTGAGGCGAAAAGTTTGTGAGCTTAAGCGTTCGTCAGCGGAGGTTTTACTGTACTAGTATTACTCTTGGGCAACACAGTGGCCTAGTAATTAACATGTCTGCCTGACGTGAAGGGTCCGAGTCTCGGGTTCAGAAAGGGCTTTTCTATGTGGAGTTTACATGTTCTCCCCATGAAAGTATCAGGGTGTACACCACCTTCGCTAAAGAGCCAGCTGAGATAGGCTTCAGCCTCCTTAAGTAGTATTTAACATTTTAGTGAATTAATTAATGAATAAATAGATATTGTGCTATCACTGAGCATCACATTGATATGTGATGTCACATTGATATGTGAATATAACAAGCTGTATATGAGGAAATCTGTTTATAAATCATTCATGGCTGCATATACACAGGATTGTGCTTCACTAAGATCATGAAAAACAGAAAAAAATGTATTTGTACAAAAGGTGGTAAGTGTGTTTATACTTCCGCAGAAGACTCACTATTCAACCTAACACACTCAAAGAGAAAGTGCGATCTTCCCCCTCGTACAAATGAGCTCACAGATGCTCATGATACCTGGTGATCACAGTGAGAGACAGGGAAGTGAACATATGCCATCTCTCTCTCTCCCATGAGAGCTCCACCAATTTGCTCCCATTGACTTCCAAGTCACGGACGATTGTGGCATCAACCTGAATTTGTGCTTGCAATCTCTAGGTTGATAGTCGCGCACCCTGTCGATGCGCCACTCGGAATCCCAGAAGGCTCACAGTGTTGTCATTTAAATCATACATTGTGGGTTATTGTCCTTTATCAATGGATACATTGGAGTATAAATTAAATCATCAAGTTTATGATTTTGTAGTTACTAATATTGTGTTTGTGTGTGTGTGTGTGTGTGTGTGTGTGTGTGTGTGTGTGTGTGTGTAGATACAGACAGACAGTGAGTCTAGGCAGCATGGCAGTGATGTGCCAGTTCTGCAAGCCCCCTCAAGCACTGGAGGCCACAAAAGGCTGTGCTGACTGTCGGACCAATTTCTGCAATGAGTGCTTTAAGCTGTACCACCCCTGGGGTACCCCTCGTGCCCAACACGAACATGTTCTGCCCACGCACAGTTTCAGACCCAAGGTAAGCTGGTATAGGTAAAGAGATTTTTATAAAGTTGTGGTCATCAACAGTTTTAACGTGTTTTAACTTAATCATTATCTCTAGTATATGTATGATTAATACAGTGCTGGGCTGTGCTTTTGGCACTTGGGCTTCAGTGGGACTTAACGGACTTAACCCATGTCTTATTACCACCAATATAACATTGCAATTATACAAACCATCAATAATATACAAAAACACAATATAACAAGGCATGGAATTGCAGAGAGAGGCATTTTACACATTTCTGAAAGTAACTGAGCATTACATAACTCTCTCCAGCATTTACTGGTAGAAGCTGCTGGTAAATTGCCGGTCACCCGAATGTACTAAGTTTAAATTTTAATTCCTTGAGCTTTTCTGAAAATGAATTTTTCCATTTGGATTTGAGAATGTCCGACACCAAGTCGATTTCTCCTTTCAGTCATTGTGTTTGTAAAAAAAATTCTAACTCAAATCTATCATGTCCAGGTCACTGCAGACTATTCAGCTAGATTTAGTCTGACCAACTCTGACCAATCAGAAGATGGAAAAATGCTGACGTTATTGTGAGCCCGCTTCCTGGCTTTGTGAGGCGAATCTGAAATCTGATTGGCTAAAGAAACAGCCCTACTTATATAATTTCAGTGACATCGGCCAGCACTGCTGACTGTGAAGGCCTTGGGCAGATTAAATTGATAAAGCAGCACATTCATTCATTCATTTTCTGAACCAAGTAATCTGAATTATGTGGCGTGGAGAGGTCAACCAACTGCAGGGTACATTCTGGACAGCTCCAGGCCATCGCAGGGCCGAGATCATTTTTTTTTGTGGCAATTGCATGATCTTGATGTGCTTGCCTGGTTTTCCTCTGGGTGCTATTTCTCCCACAGTCCAAAAACTACTAGGCTAATTGGCTGTTTCAAATTCCCGCTAGGTACAAGGGTGAGTGTGAGTAGTTTAATGTATTTTGACCTGCAGTGGTCTGGTGAGCTGTTCAGGGTGTATCCTACCTTTGCCCAGTACCAGTTGAGATGGGCTCCAACTCCATGCCACCCTAATAGACTTGAGCAGTTCAGGAAATGAGTAAAAGTGAGTTAGTGACATTATTATTATTATCATGGGCGGGCACAGTGGCGCGATGATTAGCACTCTTGAACTTCAAATCTTAGCCGTGGCCTTTTCAATGTGGAGTTAGCATGTTCTCCCAGTTTGTTGAGGTTTCCTCCTTGTATTCCAGTTTTATTCCTACAGTCCAGAGACATGCACATTAGGTGACTTGTCTGCTCTAAATTATTTCAATTTGATATCAGTGTTATCCTATGATAGACTAGTAACTTTTTTTTGAATGTACCTTTTGCCTGACGTCGGCTGAGCTCCAAGTTTCACTGTAACACTCATGAAAACGACATGTACATGATGGATGGATTATTATTAATATAACAGATGTTAACAGATGTCACATGGTTAATATATTTTTCCTGATTGTGTTTTCAGGTTCTGGTGTGTGTGGAGCATGAGCAGGAGCGGATGCAGTTTTACTGCCGCTCATGTCAGCGCCTATTGTGTGCGCTCTGTAAGATGCGTCGTGTTCACAATGGGCACAAGATCATGCCGATAGCACAGGCCTACCAGACTTTGAAGGTACTTCTTTAAAACACAAAATGATATCTAATGTTTTTTACAAGCAGCACCTGCCTACTTTTTGGTCGAAAGAACAACTCTGCACCTGCTTATCACTTATAGCCCGTCAGCCAATCATGTGGCAGCAGTGCATTGCATGAAATCACACAAATACAGGTCAAGAGATTTAGGAAATGCTCACATTTAACTTCAGATCAGTGAAATAATTCGATCTCAGTACTTTGATGGTTTGCTGCCAGAGGGCTGGTTTGAATATTTCAGAAACTGCTGCTTTCCTGAGAATTTTATATACAGCAGTCTCTATAGGGGCAGTGATGGCTTAGTAGTTAATGTGATGGTTACTAATCTGAATGTCAGCAGTTCAATTCCCAGTGCCACCACTGCTGGGCCCTTGAGCAAGGCCCTTAATCCTCAATTGCTCAAGTAGTATAAAAATATAAAATAGGTATAAAAATGGTAACTGTAAGTGGCTCTGGATAAGAGCATCTTCCAAATGCTGTAAGTGTAATCTATAGCTTGCATAGAATTAGGTGGGAAAACAAAACATCCAATGAGCAGTAGTTCAACGGGTGATTTTGCCTTGTTGCTGATAAAGATCTTATGAACATGATCAGGTTGTTTCAAGTTGGTTCTTGGCTTACAGGAGTGGATCCTAATGTCTTCCGCTGCTATAACCTTTCCATTCATGGTTTGGCATGTTCGGTATTCTGAGCCTCTTTTCTGCTTTAACACAGTTAATGTAGCCTTGTTGTCATTCACCCTCCCTAGAAACAAGTATAGGAAAGCACCTAGGGGGGAAGTGGTGGTCTAGTGGTATAGGGCGCTGGATTGCTGATCCAAAGGTTGGGGGTTCGAGTCCCACTCTCCACAAGGTTGTCACTGTCCCCCCCCAGTGCAGCTAACTGGGTTATCAAAGGCAGGCCATGTCTCTCACTGTCTATGGTGAGAGGCATGTAAAAGAACCATTGCTGACTTTCGTAAAGAGTAGCTGCAAAGTCGTCAGCATGTTTCTGTCCCTTACTAAAATGGGTTGTGACAGGAAGGGCTTCTTCTTCTTTTCCTTTCGGCTGTTCCCTTCAGGGGTCGCCACAGTAAATGATCTGCCTCCATCTCTCCCGATCCTCTGCATCTTCTACTCTTACTCCAACGACCTTCATGTCCGCCTTCACCGCATCCATAAAAGTGACAGGAAGGGCATCCGACGTAAAAACCTCTGCCAAATCAAACGTGTGAATCAGATGATTCGCTGTGGCGACTCCCGAGTAAAAGGGAAAAAGCCGAAAGGAAGACAGACAGACATAGGAAAAGCACCTAAGGAATTCAGGTGCTGTGTATGGTGCACAAAGGTAAGGCAAAGGCAGACCACCCTGGTGAATTATGCCTAGTCAACCATTAGCAGCTGGTACTTAGTGGCAGCTGGCTGAAGCTGTGAACAGGCATGGCACATGAAGAAGATGCTGTGTTTTAAGCTCAAACCAGTTTCCCTCCATCACGCACAGCTATTCCACTGAGTTACATACGTCCCCTATTCTAATGGTTAATATGTTTGTGACAAGGCTGTTTCTTAAACCTTTTAAGTGAGCGAGTTGATTGGTTTTGTGTTTATCATGATTGTACTGAGCCCAGAATAAACTGAAAGCAAAAGTCCACGTGTCAACAACATACTGGAATAAGCTGCTGCGCTGGTGTAACCAGCTGGTAGAAAATACAGTACATACTTGTATATGTAGATGCGTATTTGTTGCTACAGCGTTAAGCTTAACTTAGTATGCATCTCTTCTTTGAACGCGTCAAATTGAACAAAGAACAAAAGCAAACAAAGGTTTGAGTTTCTGAAAATAAATGTTGCATGTGACACTCAATACCTAAATCACGTGTAAACTATATATATCTGCAAAATAGGGCGAAATAATGCAACTTTTTTTTTGGGTGGTTTCAGGCTCAGCCGACTGAAAAAAAAAAAGAGCATTCTCTTCGAAAACCTTCAAACACATGACTCTGCCCTGGCTGTGTTTTATGTATTATATTTAACCTGCCCTTAAAGTGTAAATAAAACAAATCCAAGTGCTTTCTTTAATGACCTTTTGCGCTTTTTCTCAGTATATTTTACATGTAGCCTCCAGTTGATTGTCTCAAGTCCAGATCCACCCTGTGCTGCGCCTAAAACCCTGCGCCTTCCTCAGCGACTCGTTCATTCCATGTAAGATCGTAGCATAATGTTTTTATTAATCAAACCTGTGGATTTATTTTAGATTCGAATAACACTAGCTCAGCGTTCCACCTCGCGCTGACAAGAAATATCTTGTTATGTCCCATGTAATAAATCCCAAAGAATCAGATCCAACCCCAAACAGAACAGATCTATGAAGCGGTTCCTCTGTTGTGAAGAGCAGCTTGAGCAGTGAGCACTCCGACACTGGAACCACCATTTATATTTTAAAAATATTGAAATTTTATAATCCATGTGTGAGATGGAAAGAGGCACATCGTATTTTTAAAGTGAGCAGATTTTTTTTGTTTGTTTGTTTTTTTTTTTAAAACAAAAGTGGACTCCTGCTGGCTGCCGCTATATAGACGGGTTGGGTTCGTGTGGCGTGTTTTAATTTCATGGGTTTTTCTTTGTAAAAAGGGTCGGATTGGTATAATGTGTTCAGCTTGAGCGATATGAACAAGCGCAACAAAACCTGAACTGCTTCCAAAGCTGTTCTCTCATATTCGAGCCACTCTGAATCTGCACCAAATTTTGTGCAAGACCAAAACTTTTCCAAACATCGTGAATACAGACCATTTTCCTCAAATTCCACCGACTACAGTAGACTCCCGTTTTTCGCGATGGTTCGGTTCTGGCCCTTCACACCTTCAGAGAAATGGAGTAGGAGTCATCTTGAAAGAGGGGTTGGTCAGGAATGTTCTAGAAGTGAAAAGAGTGTCAGACAGAGTGATGAGTCTCACTTTAGAAATTGAAGGTGTGATGATCAATGTTGTTAGTGCTTGTGCCCCACAGACAAGATGTGAGCTAGAAGAGAAGGAGAGACTCTGGAGTGAGTTAGATGAAGTGATGCAGAATACCGCCAGAGGTGAAAGAGTGGTCATTGGTGCAGGCTTCAATAGACATGTTGGTGCAGGCAACAGAGGGATGAGGAAGTGATGGGCAGGTTTGGTATCCAGGACAGGAACACAGAAGGACAGATGTTGATCGATTTTGAAAAAAAGGATGGAAATGGCTGTGGTGAATACTTTCGTCCAGAAGAGACAGGAGCATAGGGTGACTTATAAAAGCGGAGGTAGGAGCACACAGGTAGACTACATCTTGTGTAGGCGATGTAATTTGAAGGAAGTCAGTGACTGCAAAGTTGTAGTGGGTGAGAGTGTTGCCAGACGGTAGTGGTGTGCAGGATGGTGCTGATGGTGAGAGAAGGCAAAGGCAGAGCAGAAGACAAAGTGGTGAAAGCTAAAAAAGGAAGAGTGTCGTGTTGTCTTCAAGGAGGAGTTGAAACAGGCTTTGGGTAGTCAGAAAGTGCTTCCAGATGACTGGACAACCACAGCAAATGTGATCAGGGAGACAGGTAGGAGAATACTTGGTGTGTCATCTGGAGGCTAGATTGAGATGGTTTGGACATGTACAGAGGAGGGATAGTGAGTATATTGGTAGTAGGATGTTGAGGTTGGAACTACCAGGCAGAAGGCCAAGAGGAAGACCAAAGAGAAGATTTATGGATGTGGTGAAGGAGGACATGAAGGTGGTTGGAGTAAGAGTAGAAGATGCAGAGGATAGGGTGAGATGGAGGCAGATGATTCGCTGTGGCGACCCCTGAAGGGAAAAGCCGAAAGGAAAAGAAGAAGAAGAAGAAGAAAATAATATTTATTCATGAATAAACCGCTTAGGCTCTTTACCAGAAGCTAGAGAAGATGCAGGGCTTTTCAGTCACATCATGGTGCTTAAATAATAACTAAAAACACATTAAAAAAATTTACTTCGCAATTCAAGCAATCACGTTGATAACTTGTGCATGAAGGAGAAAAAAGACATGTACACATCATCTGCAACCAATCAGCAGGAGGGAGAACCAAAAGCTCTCAGCCATTGGCTAAATTTGAATCATGTGCCAGTTACTTCCGGGTTTGTTGCCAATCCGCGAGTATGTAGGGGTGTGAGCACAGAACTGCGAACGGTCACGGGCCTACTGTACTTCCAATACCCTTGAACTGAAATTTGTTTGTACATTCGGCAATGATTGCTTACATGTGAGCTAGCCTTTAGACTATAAAATATGAATAGACATATGAAATACCAAAAGCAAAATATTCATTGGAAAAGTTAAAAAAAAAATACAGATGAGTCTTTGAATTTTCAGATAATGAGAAAATGGAACTTCCACATCTATTTCTTTTCTAAATTGGCTAGAAGCCAGGTTTTATATATATATATATGCCCCAGTGCGGCTAACTGGGTTATCAAAGGCGGGCCATGTCTCTCACTGTCTATGGTGGGAGGCATGTAAAAGAACCATTGCTGACTTTCGTAAAGAGTAGCTGCAAAGCCGTCAGCGTGTTTCTGTCCCTTGCTAAAAGGGTTGTGACAGGAAGGGCATCCGACGTAAAAACCTCTGCCAAATCAAACGTGCGAATCAGATGATTCGCTGTGGCGACTCCCGAGTAAAAGGGAAAAAGCCGAAAGGAAGACAGATATATACATATATATATATATATATATATATATATATATATATATATATATATATATACAGTGATACCTCTGCTCACGAACATAATTGGTTCCCAGAAAGTGTGTGTGAGGCGAAAAGTTCGTCTTCCGAACATTTATTTCCCATAAGAAACCATTAAAATGAGAATAATCCGTTCCCAGGTCCCCATAAAACATAATTTTCTACTAAATAAGCCTTAAAACTACACAAAAATATACCTTATTTTATGTATAATAAATGTCTATTGTATTGTAATTAAAGAAATAAACTGTACTGTATAATAAAGTCGTTTTATTTACCTTTGTGATGGTAGTTGATGGCTTGATGGAATGGAGTGGGAGGAGGAGGGAGGGAGGGACTTACTGTTCGGAAGGAGTGTTTGGAAACGCCTACTGTTTGGAAACACGCATAGCCACACACGCACCCTTAATAGCTTCCTTGTTCTTAAGGATGGTGGTAGACTTCGCGTACTGGTACTGGGACGCTGAGTCACACAAACGCACACCTCGCTCGTGTTTTTCAATGATCTCCGCCTGTGGTGGGGTCTTTTTCGGTCCCATAATAGCAAAAGTACACTCAATATGGTCCAAAATGTCTAGCAAACACAAACCACTTCCGCACTCAAAGAAAGGGGGTGACGAACTGTGACGCCGTGAGCGTGCGTCAGCTTCTTGTGGCCGCCACCGTGGCGCTGTTCGACCGCGTGGTTTGGTTCGTCCGCCGAAAACTAGTTCGTCAGCCGAGACTATATTTTCGTGAATTTAAAGTTCTTGAGGCGAAAAGTTCGTGAGCTTAAGCGTTCGTCAGCCGAGGTTTGACTGTATATATATTTGTTAAAATATAATGTAATTGGTGGAAGTTAAGATGCAGTAAAGGATTTTCATGTTTGAGTTTCAGATGTGCTTAAAACTCCCTACCTGAAGCAGGTACATTAAGACTACAACACCTCTATTTAATTTCAATGGATCATCGGGTGTTGGATAATCTTCTATAATATTCATTAATTTATTCATTCATTAATTTTCCAGACAATTAATTTTCACTAGGGTCGTGGAGGGGGTGAAGCTTAACTCAACCAAAATGAAAACGGTACACCCTGAACAGCTCACCAGTCCACGATAGAGCCAACACACACACAACCATTTACACCAATATCTAGGGGCAGTTTGAAACGGTGCATGTCTTTGGACAGTGAAAAGAAACCGATTTACCCAGATGGAAACCCATACAAGCACTGGGAGAACATTCAAATTCCTCTCAGACATACCTGTGGCTGGACCCAGGACCTTCTTGCTGTGAAGTGGATGTGCTAACCACTACACTGCTGTGCTGCCTTGCATTGTACAGTATGCTCCATATGTCATATCTTATTGAAAAAAAATATAATTCAAGTTTCTAGACCTGCTGTAAATTTATTATTTTTCAAAGCAATGATTCACTGTCAATATATACATTTTTGCACCTGACATGCAACCTTGGTACATTGGCAACTAAAAGACATTTGTACAAATACTCACCATGTTTCCTGTGATCTGAGTGCCTCTGTATTGTGATTTAACAGGATAAAATTACTAAGCAGATGAACTACATTTTGGCCCATCAAGAGAGGGTGCAGGCCCAAATCACTCAAGTGGAAAGTGCCATTGCTCAGACAGAGGTAAGGTTCCACCTTGTAATTTACAGGATACTGTTAGCATCTTGGTGCTAGATATTAGAGTATACCTTTAGAGCAGGGGTCCCCAACCTTTTTATCACTGCGGATCGGTCAACACTTGACAATTTTACAGTGGACCCAGGGGGTGTGGGGTGTGTGTGTCATAGATTGTTTATATTGTAAATATAATTGATATAAAACATTATTATTATTATTATTATTATTATTATTATTATTATTATTATTATTATTATTATTATAGAATAATTATAATAACAATAATAATAATAACAATAATAAGAATAATAAGTAGAAAAATATTAATAATAATAAGCACTCCATGAATGTTATTTTTCAACAGTTTAAATAAAATTGGTTGGGAAGTAGAGCTTGAACTTTTCTTAAAAAAAAACAAACAAAAAAAAAAAAACACAGGTGATGGTGCACCAGCTGGGCGAATTAAGGCTCAGGCTCAGTCTCACCCTAAATCCTTGCTATTGTTTGAAACATGTCCAACTCGCCTCCGTTCATGTGCCGTCCCCTTGTCGGTTACATTTTAGCGCTCAAATGACCGACATGTAACCGAGAGAGTCATCTTCTTCTTCTTTTTTTCCTTTCGGCTTTTCCCCTTCAGGGGTAGCCAAAGCAAACTATCCCCATCCATCTCACCCTGTCCTCTGTATCTTCTTCTCTTACTCCAACTACCTTCATGTCCTCCTTCACCACATCCATAAATCTTCTCTTTGGTCTTCCTCTAGGCCTTCTGCCTGGTAGTTCCAACCTCAGCATCCTACTACTGATATACTCACTATCCCTCCTCTGTACATGTCCAAACCATCTCAATCCAGCCTCTCTGACTTTGTCTCCAAAACCTCTAACATGTGCTATTCCTCTGATGTACTCATTCCTGATCCTATCCATCCTCGTTACTCCCAAAGAGAACCTCATTTTCATCTCTGCTACCTCCAGCTCTGCCTCCTGTCTTTTCCCCAGGGCCACTGTTTCTAAACCATACAACATCGCTGGCCTCATCACCGTCTTGTACACTTTTCCGTTCATTCTTGCCGATACTTTCCTATCACACATCACATTGGATACTTTTCTCCAACCATTCCAACCTGTCTGCACACGCTTCTTCACCTCTTTTCCTCACTCTCCATTGTTCTGGATTGTTGAGTCTAAGTACTTAAAATCCTACACCTTCCTTACCTCTGCTCCCTGTAACCTCACCGTTCCTCTTGGGTCCCTGTTGTTCACACACATGTATTCTGTTTTATTGAGGCTAACCTTCATTCCTCTCCTTTCCAGGGCATACCTCCACCTCTCTAGATTTTCCTGCACTTGTTCTCTGCTCTCACTACAGATCACAATGTCATCTGCAAACATCATAGTCCATGGAGATTCTTGTCTAGCCTCGTCTGCCAGCCTGTCCATCACCATAGCAAACAAGAAGGGGCTCAGGGCTGATCCTTGATGCAGTCCCACCTCCACCTTGAAATTTGTCTTTACGGTTTGCATTTTATATTCTGGCAAAAGTTTTATGCTGGATGCCCTTCCTGTCGCAACCCTCTGCATTTATCCGGGCTTGGGACCCGTGAGGGCAGGTACTTGTTTGTGTCCCCCCTCACGGCTGCATTATCCAGTTATTTTTCAAAATAAAAGATTTTTCAAATATAAATATCGTTCAGACTCAGATAATAAATAAAACGGAAATAATGAATTATTTCTTCCACGGACCGGTACCAATTGGTCCGCGGACCGGTGGTTTGAGACCCCTGCTTTAGAGTCCATTCCTTGATGCGTCAGACTTGTTTTAGTATCACAAGTACAACCTGCTTAATGTTAGGCCTGGATAGTAATAACATGTCTTTTTATCACTGAACCCTTTATGCATGCTACTGTTTCGTTCTTCTAGTGTAAAAAAACATTCTTTACCTGTGTGTCCAGGTGAACAGTGCTATTGCTAAAGATCAGCTGAATCAGTGCATGACCAATATGCGTGAAGAGCTGGTGGAACGTCAGTGTGCACTAATCAAAACTCTAGAGGACACTCGACTTCAAAAATCTGAAGGGCTAAACACACAACTTTCAGAGAAACAGAGTCTGCTAGACAATGCCGGGCTCGTCATGTACACACAGGAGCTACTGAAAGAAAACGATCAGCCGTGTTTCGTGCAAGCGGCCAGAGTAACCCATAACAGGTGTGTTCGTGTGGAAATATGTCTGGAATAAGGGTGGAAACTCACCTAAATTGTATGTTTATTGAGGTCGTCGTCAGTATAATTATTCAATTTAAAATAATTATTTACTTTAATTAAGTACACAGAACACAAACATTCTGCTTTCAATCAGTCTTTTTATCATATGTTTAAACTATAAAAATACTTAAAAAATATTTTAGCATTGACTCAGTGGGTAATAGCATGGTTTCTGTAGTATCTTGATCCCTTTAAGTATGTCCATCTCCTTATCACAGTATACCATCATACCAGTATATTACACGGCCCTTTTCAGTTTGATTTTCACCAAATGCCAGATGTTCATTTCCCTGAATATATTCATGCTAAATCATGATTTCTGTGCTTCTCTTCTCTGTGCCACGTACAGATTGGTTACAGTAATAGAGAACCTGCAGTGTTTCTCCCTCTCCGCAGACCCCTCATTCTGCCGTTTCCACGTGGACGTCTCCAGAGAGCTTAAGCTAATCAGCAGCATGAATTTCATTCAAGGTTGTTATTGGATCCACTGAAATGCATTCTCACCATGCCCGTGTTATGCCTATTTGCGTTGTTTCAAAAGTAAAGTTTTGATACAGGAATAGAAAGTCCTATTAATTTCTACCTAAGAATGTGTTACCCAAGGGTCTTTAAAATATACTCGACAGGCCCTTTCTCAATTAACTTACTTTTAGTGAAAATGCTGTGCACGTTTTTTTTTTTGTTTGTTTTTTTGTTTTAAAACTTGTAGTTGCACATTTCAGGCCTTCCTATTTTATCTTGCTTTGTGTTCCTTCTCAACTCAACAGAGTTTGAGTCTTGGGCTTGGCGAGGGCATTTCTGTGTGGAGTTTGCGATCTTCTCCCCATGCTTGTGTGGGTTTCTTTTGGGTACATTGGTTCCCTCCCACTGTCCAAAGACATGTGCATTAGGCTAACTGGCTGTTCCAGGATTTCTTGTTGGATGTGAATGGCTGTGTGTGTTGGCTCTGTAATGGCCGAACAAGTTATTCAAAGTGCACTCGGCCTTCACTCGGTGTCGGTTGAGATAGGCTCAATCTCCTCATGACCATAGTAGGATTAAGCATTCAGCAAATGAGTTTGTGAGTGAGTGTTTTCCTTCTGCAGCGTACATTTTTTTTACTGTAGTGCTTCAGCGCTCAGAATAAGAGATCTTGAAAAAAAATAACTTAATGCCCTAATTCAGTGAACTAATTCTATATTTTGTTTCTGTTTGATCGGTGTGATGTTTCAGTATCAAGAAGTTCCTGGGTTTGTGTGCTGGACTCAGAAAGGATGTTTCTGGGTGGAGTTTTTCATTTTCTCCCTGTGCTTGTTTGGGTTGTTTTGGGTACACATAAGAATGATTATCTGTTCCTTACTACCCGTACAGGGTCAGTGGTGGTCTAGTGGTATAGGGCGCTGGATCGATGATCCTAAGGTTGTGGGTTCGAGTCCCACTCTCCACAAGGTTGCCACTGTACCCCCAGTGCAGCTAACTGGGTTATCAAAGGCCGGCTATTTCTCTGTCTATGGTGTGAGGCATGTAAAAGAACCATTGCTGACTTTCATAAAGAGTAGCTGCAAAGCCGTCAGCGTGTTTCTAATCGGTAGTCAGAGTCCCCTGAGGCAGTTCGTTCACAGTAACGTTCTGGTAACTCCTGCAGGGGCACTGGAACCCAGTCGCATCGGCACTTGCCCTTCCATTGGATCCTTCCGGTGGCGCCGAGAGGAGGGACTTGCTGCTTGGGTAACAGCCTGTCCTCCATTACTTCCTACCTTGACTCTGCGCACTGGAGAGCATCACCAGCCAGGATACCAGCCAGAACGCAGCCATAGTCCTTCGGGACTGATGGAGACCTACTACCCTTAGGCTAATTGTGTGTTGGCCCTGCAATGGACTGGCAAGTTGTTCAAGTTGTATTCTGCCTTCTCCTGATTCGGCTGAGATAAAGCTTACTGGCCCTAGTAGGATAAAGCAGTTTCGGTAAATGAGTGAAAGAATGATTTGATATGCTGATTTAGTATTTTGCTTCAATGGAATCTTCGGTAGGAAGAGTCAGTGTGATGATTCATTGCGATGTGCTAATTGGCTGTAATTAATTAAGAGTTCTAATTCTTTATTTTTGATCCATGTGCTGATTTCCCCTTGATTGCAATGATTCAGTGTAATGAACCGGTGTGCCAATTTCAGCATGATGATTAAGGGATGAGTATCTGTGCTGCTCCAGTGTTCTATCTACAGTATATTAAGAAAGTCTTTCTTTTTTTCTACTGCAGCTCCACTGGCTCCTGTAATCGACACCCAAAAGACTCTGGCTTATGATCAGCTGTACCTGTGCTGGCGTCTGCCTCAGGACTCTGCACCCGCCTGGCACTACTCAGTGGAGTATCAGAGAAAAGATGGCAGAGATGGACCTTTGTGGGGAGGGGTTAAATCTGAAGGCTCTGGAGGCCGCAACAGTCCATGGCATCGCATGGATGAGGTGGTTGGGACTTGTGCAGTGATTGACAGACTGGAGATGAACAGTGTGTATGTCCTGAGAGTGAGAGGCTGCAACAAGGCAGGTTTTGGGGAGTACAGTGAGGAAGTATATCTGCACACACCTCCTGCTCAAGGTAACAGGGAATATAAGTGACAACACCTTTTAACCATTTTTTCACACAGTATATGCACATCTTATATGGATATTTATCATCCTAATTTCATTTTTATTCAATTGTATTTCTTTTCCATATCTTCACCATTCTTGCTTCAAATGCTCTGTTTGCCTTCCAACTACCTTGTCTACTTCACTTATCCAGCTTATCTTCAATTCTTTCGCTCTCTCTCTCTCTCTCTCTCTCTCTCTCTCTCTTTCTCTCTTTCTCTCTCAAACCAGGTTTTCTTAACAGTTTTCTTGTAACATATGAGCAATACAGACGCTCCCCAACTTACGTTTTATTTCGGTTCCGGACGGCCGAACGTAAGTTGAAAAAAAACGTAAGTTGTTACTGTATGTTCCAGTGATGTATAATGTTCCTACTGTACTATACATCCATAAATACCATGACCGTATCTCATAAAACACCCCTAAATCAATTATTATAAACATCTTCTTCTTTTCCTTTCGGCTTTTTTCCCTTTCTCGGGAGTTGCCGCAGCGAATCATCTGATTCGCACATTTGATTTGGCATAGGATTTTACGTCGGATGCCCTTCCTGTCACAAACCTTTAACATTGTAAAATAATATAAAATATATCAAATAATAGCAACATTAATTTCAAATAAATTAAATTCAAGCAAAATAATTTCAAATAGACAAATTTTAATCAAATTCACTCATCAGATATCAAATACAACCTTTAACATTCTCTGTGATGCAATCTTTCTGCTTGTAAATGGTTTTGGTCGACGGAGCCATTTGGAAGAAACGTGCATCATTCACGAGTTTTTCACCAGCATCAATTTTCTTGATAATAGCCATATTTGTTTCGAACGAGGTGGCTTGCCGCTTTTTCTGATTACCACTATCACTAGTAGGCTTACGCTTCTGACCAACCATAATTGCTTAGAGTTACAAAAGTCCGCAAAACAGTGTAAACACAAAGATCACAGAGACGATGTCTTAACACAAGGGTAACACGCGGTAAACTGGGAAGAAGGAGGGGCACGTTCAGTCTGTCATTTGTAAACAATGGACTCAGAGTCATTACGTTATTACATCATTATGTCAGCGTACTACGTAGGTATATCCCGTACTACAGAGAGCACACTAAACTCAAAATTTGATGTGGTTTTTTTTTTTTTAAAGGGTACCTGCACCCAAAATTGACAGCGTTAAAAAATATCCACCATACCTTATTATTAACTTTTAAACATCGCGTGATGTCGGGAGGTTATGTATAAGTCCACATTTCCTTTTCTTCTGTATGGCATTCCTTGCTCACGAAGGTTCAGCGCGCGGACATGTTGACTTTTTTTCACCAGGGTCAAAGGTCATCAAATTACTATAATGTCTGTTTTTCCCAAGTTTCTGTGAGCTTGTGTTGTTGTGTCAGGTATACAGCCATAGGTTTACATTGCAATCTCGCAGTTCTGGTCGAGGCTTTGTCAACGATGTGACGTCACAGGAAATGCGATGCTGCAAAACTCCTATGCTCTGAAGCTTGACGTTAGTGAAGCCCTTAAATCGCTTAAAGCTGGTTTGTGAGAGAATATAATAAACGCCTTATAGGTGTATTGTCACTAGCTATACACAATAAATCAAATTAGGTATATGAGCGCTTTCACTACAGGTACCCTTTAAACGTAAAAATCGTAAAATACGTAAAACGAATGACTGTAAGTCGGGGAGCTTCTGTATTTAAGTGTTGATGAACCACAACTGCTATTGCTTTGTATTCTTACTAAGGGATAAGTTGATTGCAACAGTTGAGTATTTTTGAAATCCACTGACTTCTAATACTCATCACTTATCATTTCAAATTAAAGGCAACATAGTGGTTAGCACATTCACCTCACTGTTAGACACTCGTGGGTTTGAATGGTGGGCTCAGTGTGGGGTTTGCATTTTCTCTCTATGTTTGTGTGGGTTTCTTCTGGGTGCTTCAGTTTCCTACCACAGTCCAAGATATGTACTGTACGCAAATTGGTTTTTCCAAATTTTTGTTTGGCATGTGATGGACTGGCAAGGTGTTCAGGGTGTACCCCACCTTCATCGCAAGGTGACTGAGAAAGGCTCTAGTCTCCTCATGACCCTTGTTATATTGGATCAGAAAATTAATGAATGAATGATTTTTTTATTCAACAATTTAATGGAAACCTGGCTTCTCTCTCTGTCTTTCTCCAAGTTATACTATTCACCCAGTCTGTAGTTTTCCATTTTCCATTTATTCTTATGTTTGATTTATCCTCTCTTTTATTCTATTTGCTTTTCTTCTGCTCCTGCTCTGACTTGTATTCCCGTTTGATCTGGAATATACCAGTTGCTTGACCTTGCTCCAAATCCTAGTAGATGTACAATGTTCCTATTTTCCTCTATGCCCGACTCCTTGTCTCCTCTTCCCTTTAATCTGGACAATTCTGTTTTTTTTCCCTTGTGTACTCCCTGTACTGTCATCATTCTTTTACCTTTCTACCTATTTTTATTTTTATTTCTGTCCACTCTGTGATTGCTATCCCTTTTCGCTGTTTGTTTTTTTATTCCTACCACTCCCTTTCCTACTACTCCTCTACCTCCCTCTTTCTTTCTGTTGTTCTTTCTGTTTCTCAGTGCTGTCATTTTGTCTGGACTCTCGCTGGGGGCTCCATGCTGAGCGTGTGGCATTGGGCAAGGGGCAGACGTATGCCCGCAGTGTGCCAGGTCTTACTTTGCTGCAGGCTGCTGACCGTGCCCTAACTTCTTTTCATCTAACCTCTGACCTCTTGGTGGCAGATGTGTCAATCACACAGGGTCGTCACTACTGGGCGTGTTCAGTGGAGCCCGGTTCCTACTTAGTCAAGGTGAACAACCAACAGATTGGATATCAAGGACATTTTTTCCCTCAGAAAATTTTAATGACTTGAGTGACGCATCATATCTTATCACTGATTTGTGTGTGTGTGTGTGTGTGTGTGTGTGTGTGTGTGTGTGTGTGTGTGTGTGTGTGTGCTTGTGAAGGTTGGTGTTGGTCTAGAGACAAAGCTTCAAGAATGGTTTCACTTACCACAGGATATGGCAAGTCCACGGTAAAGCTGAGAAAATCTGTTTACTGTTTAAAGATTTTGTTTTTTGTTTTTCATTCCATGAAATGTACAGTGGTATGAAAAAGTATCTGAACCTTTTGGAATTTCACACATTTCTGCATAAAATCACCATTAAATGTGATCGGATCTTTGTCAAAATCACACAGATTAAAAAACAGTGTCTGGTTTAACTAAAACCACCCAAACATTTATAGGTTTTCATATTTTGATGAGGATAGCATGCAAACAATAACAGAAGGGGGAGGAATAAGTAACTGAACCCTCTGCCTAAGGAGACTTAAAGAGCAATTGAAACCAATTTTTACCAAACAATTTAAGTCAGGTGTGTGTCCAATCACATGAGTGGCTTAAAGCTGCCCTGCCCACTATAAATCACACATCTGGTAAGAATTTTCTTGATGAGAAGCATTGTCTGATGTGCACCATGGCTCGCTCAAAAGAGCTGTCTGAAGACCTGTGATCAAGAATTGTTGATTTGTATGAAGCTGGGAAAGGATACAAAACCATCTCTAAAAGTCTTGATGATCATCAATCGACAGTCAGAGAAGTTGTCTACAAATGGAGAGAGTTTGGCACTGTTGCTTCTCTCCCATGGAGTGGCCATCCACCAAAGATGACGTCAAGAGTTCAGCGCAGAATACTCAGAGAGGTAAAAAAAACAAACCCTAGAGTGTCTGCTAAAGACTTACAGAAATCACTGGCACAGTCCAATATCTCTGTGCACACATCAACTATATGTAAAACAATGGCCAAGAATGGTGTTCATGGGAGGACTCCAAGGAGGAAGCCACTGCTGTCTAAAAAAACATTGTTGCTCGTTTAATGTTCGCAAAAAGGCACTGAGACACTCCATAAACGTTTTGGCAAAATATTTTGTGGACTGATGAAACCAAAGTTGAATTGTTTGGGAGGAACACACAACGTCATGTGTGGAGGAAAAATGGAACAGCTCACCAACATCAACACCTCATCCCCACCGTGAAGCATGATGAAGGGTGCATCATGATTTGGGGCTGTTTTGCTGCCTCGGGGCCTGGACAACTTGCAATCATTAATGGAAAAATGAATTCAAAAGTTTATCAGGATGTTTTGCAGGAAAACCTGAGACCGTCTGTCAGATAGTTGAAGCTAAAAAGAGGATGGATACTGCAACAAGACAATGATCCAAAACACAGAAGTAAATCAACTTCAGAATGGTTTCAGAAGAACAAAATGCACGTTCTGGAGTGGCCAAGTCAAAGTCCAGACTTGAATCCCATTGAGATGCTGTGGCACGACCTCAAGACAGCGATTCATGCCAGACATCCCAGGAATCTGACTGAACTACAGCAGTTTTGTAAAGAAGAATGGGCCAAGATTAGTCCTGCTCAATGTGCCAGACTGATCTGCAGCTACAGGAAGCGTCTGGTTGAATTTATTGCTGCCAAAGGGGGGGCCACAAAATGTTAAATGTGATGGCTCAGTTACTTATTCCTCCCCCTTCTGTCATTGTTTGCATGCTATCCTCATTAAAATATGAAAACCTATAAATGTTTGGGTGGTTTTAGTAAAAGCAGACACTGTTTTTTCATCTGTGTGATTTTGATAAAGATCAGATCACATTTGATGGTGATTTTATGCAGAAATGTGAGAAATTCCAAAAGGTTCAGACACTTTTTCATACCACTGTATAATATAATTACTAGTCCTTCTCAAAAAATTAGCATATTGTGATAATGTTCATTATTTTCTGTAATGTACTGATAAAAATTAAACTTTCATATATTTTAGATTCATTGCACACCAACTGAAATATTTCAGGTCTTTTATTGTTTTAATACTGATGATTTTGGCATACAGCTCATGAAAACCCAAAATTCCTATCTCAAAAAATTAGCATATCATGAAAAGGTAGTCTAAACGAGCTATTAACCTAATCATCTGAATCAACCAATTAACTCTAAACACATGCAAAAGATTCCTGAGGCTTTTAAAAACTCCCAGGCTGGTTCATTACTCAAAACCGCAATCATGGGTAAGACTGCCGACCTGACTGCTGTCCAGAAGGCCATCATTGACACCCTCAAGCAAGAGGGTAAGACACAGAAAGAAATCTCTGAGCGAATAGACTGTTCCCAGAGTGCTGTATCAAGGCACCTCAGTGGGACGTCTGTGGGAAGGAAAAAGTGTGGCAGGAAACGCTGCACAACCAGAAGAGGTGACCGGACCCTGAGGAAGATTGTGGAGAAGGGCCTTTTCCAGACCTTGGGGGACCTGTGGAAGCAGTGGACTGGGCTACAGGTGCCGTATTCCCCAGGTCAAGCCATTTTTGAACCAGAAACAGCGGCAGAAGCACCTGACCTGGGCCACAGAGAAGCAGCACTGGACTGTTGCTCAGTGGTCCAAAGTACTTTTTTCGGCTGAAAGCAAATTTTGCATGTCATTCGGAAATCAAGGTGCTAGAGTCTGGAGGAAGACTGGGGAGAAGGAAATACCAAAATGCCTGAAGTCCAGTGTCAAGTACCCACAGTCAGTGATGGTCTGGGGTGCCATGTCAGCTGCTGGTGTTGGTCCACTGTGTTTTATCAAGGGCAGGGTCAATGCAGCTAGCTATCAGGAGATTTTGGAGCACTTCATGCTTCCATCTGCTGAAAAGCTTTATGGAGATGAAGATTTCATTTTTCAGCACGACCTGGCCCCCGCTCACAGTGCCAAAACCACTGCTAAATGGTTTACTGACCATGGGATTACTGTGCTCAATTGGCCTGCCAACTCTCCTGACCTGAACCCCATAGACAATCTGTGGGATATTGTGAAGAGAAAGTTGAGAGACACCAGACCCAACACTGTGGATGAGCTTAAGGCCGCTATCGAAGCATCCTGGGCCTCCATAACACCTCAGCAGTGCCACAGGCTGATTGTCTCCATGCCACGCCGCATTGAAGCAGTCATTTCTGCAAAAGGATTCCCGACCAAGTATTGAGTGCATAACTGAACATAATTATTTGAAGGTGGACTTTTTTTGTATTAAAAACACTTTTTTTAATTAGTCGGATGAAATATGCTAATTTTTTGAGATAGGATTTTTGGTTTTCATGAGCTGTATGCCAAAATCATCAGTATTAAAACAATAAAAGACATGAAATATTTCAGTTGGGGTGCAATGAATCTAAAATATATGAAAGTTTAATTTTTATCAGTACATTACAGAAAATAATGAACTTTATCACAATATGCTCATTTTTTGAGAAGGACTAGTATATAAATATGTATAAATATAATTCAACGGAAAACCTAAATATTTTGTCACCTCATTTTACTCTTATTGAGTATACAAGTCCCGATATTATAATATCCATCCTATTCCTGCCGAGCTCAATCTAACTGATTGAATTTTTTTTTTTTATATCGCAGTACTGTTGATTCATTGTAAAGGTGTGATTTTCTATAACAGCATGACTTGAACAATAGTTTTATAGTAATGTCTCCCAAATCAATGTAATTGCTTGTCGTAACATTTTACCAACCAGTGTACAGTGGTTTGGAAAAAGTACTTTGTAGAGCCACCTTTTGCAGCAATTACAGCTGCAAGTCTCTGAGGGTATGTCTCTATGACTACAGCATACCTAATCACAGGGATTGTTGCTTATTCTTCAAGGCAACACTGCTTTAGCTCTTTCAAGACTTTCGCTTTCTTAAGACTTTGTCTATATTTAGCAAGATCTATCAATTCCTAACTACTGAGTAGTTTCCCAATCCTTGCCAGTGAAAAACCGCAATACAGCAGGATGCCACCACCACCATGCTTCCTTGTGGGGATGTTGTTCTCAGGGTGATGAGGGAAGTAAGGATGGGGACAGACATTAAGTTTTTTGTTTGTTTGATTTTTAATTGGCAAAAAGGGGAAATATTTAGACCTTCCTCCAGCAGTGATGTTTGCTATCATGCTTCACTTGGTCAGCTTGAGGGTAAACAGCATGATGTGGCAATAAAATAAATAAATGTACTGACTGACCAGGTTATCCCGTCAGTGGAGCTTTTCTTCCCTGATGGAATGGATATGATATTGGGGCTCAAATTGTGAAAGAGTGGTTCAGGGAGCATGAAGAATCATTTACACACATGAACTGGCATGATCCTGACCATAACTCTCTTGAAAGTTTCTGGGAAGTTTCTGGGATGTGCTGGAGAACACGTTATGGAGTGGCTTGATTTTCTCATCATCAATTGAAGATGTTGGTGAAAAATTAACCCAACTGAAAAGAGATAAATGCCGTGATGTTGTTTAGGTTTGTCAAAACAATACCATGTCAATTACATGCTGCAATCAAGGTTCCACAAAAATTAGACTGAGGGACTTTTTAGCTGAGTAGTGTTTTACGAATGTGTCATTGTTCAGAACTGAGAAGAGTTTCCATATTTAATTTTACAGAAGCTAATCCAATCACAAAAAATACTACCAAAATATTTCTGCACCACATACATGTTTGAATAATTAAATATGAATTTCCCCTCTTTTCTCACGATTTACTTATTTTATTTTTAGATATGATCCTGACAGTGGGCATGACAGTGGGGCAGAGGATGCCCAGGACTGTCCACCTCCATTCTGCTTCCTTACCATGGGCATGGGTAAAATTCTCATGCCTAAATTAGGGGCATCTAATGGCATGTCTGGCCCTCTCACTGCCCCTTTGCCCCCACGTCTTGGAGTATGTCTGGACTTTGATAAAGGACATGTTACATTCTACGATGCTCACTCACTGCGTGTGTTGTGGGATGGGATTGTTGATTGCTCTGCCCCTGTTTGTCCGGCCTTTTGCTTCATTGGTGGAGGGGCACTGCAGCTGCAGGAACTAATAGCCAATCGCAGCATGGATCAGAACCCTCCCAGGAGAGTCACCATTCAGTCACATGCTACAAATCTGAATAACTGAAGCCATAAACTGTTTTACAGGAAACTCTAAACTGTCATGCACCTTTAAATGTTGTTTTTAGTTTGCTTTTTTACTATATCTATATGGGATTTAGTTTTTATGTTTACTTTGTGATTGACTGTGAGTAATTGTGGGTGGGTTGGTCTAGTAAGCTATTCAGAATGTACCCTACTCTCACCCAGTGTCAACTGAGTTTGGCGCTAGCCTGCCCACAACCATAAAACGATTAAGCAGCTGAGCAAATGAGTGAGTGAGTTTAATATATTAGTTTGATTTCCCCTCCCCCGTAACAGTCTGGGCTTTACTTTAAGATTTGCTCCTGCATTATGCATAGAAACTGGAGCATGCAGATATTAATGATCTAATGATGCAACTCCGTATGCTAAAAATACACTATGTCCAGTTGGGTGCATGAACATCATAACTCGCCTATCAGCATAAATCATGAATGATGCATTTATATTGAAGGGAATGATAATTTATAAGCTATTTTTACACATTTAGCCTTGGAAGCACCTGAAATGTATATGGTAATAATTTGTATAGGCTTTGACTAATACCAATGTGTTTGCTTTTTATAGAACTGTAGAATTGTCAAATTTGGGTCTGCCTCCATTTATTCAAACGGAGTCTGAATTTAGTTTTGGTGTCAAAGTCATAAGATTCCCGTGTCTCCGTTTTGTGTATAACATAGTTCACTGAGTGTTCTGTCCCAATTTGCCCTGCATTTTGCTTGATTAGTTGAAGACCATTCAAAGCAGGCCCAAAGAAGAAAAGTCACCATCCATGCTATACATGCAAAAAATATGAATCACATGCTACATGTCGCTAGCTGAAACCATTAATGTTTATAGTATGTGTGTATTCTAGATGTAACATTTGTCAAAATTATATGATGTATGCTGTATATTTTTAAAATGATGATCATATTTTGAAGCATACAATCACAGGTCGAATCTGTGAAATCACTATACGTGTGCACCCAGCTATTTTACTTTGTAGCAGTGAAACAAATCACAGATATGACACGAACCAACATTTCTTAATAGCTGATCATTCCAACACAAGTCTTAAAATGCAGATGAGTCTGCAGGTAAAATGAAATGTTTACAAAATCTTAACAAGCTGTTGAACTTCAGTAGTTCAAAGAAAACATGACCCGAACAAGAGATGTCAGTTACAACAATAGAAAGATCATAAAATTCCTTAAAGAAGGAAAGCCAACATGAGTGGAAATCAGCTGAAGGAAATAATATGAATGACTGGCTAAAGAAAAATGTATCCACTCATTTATCATATGTGGTTACGTGTCAGGTAAAGGACCAAGGGAGATGAAGTCCTGCAGAGGTGCACATTAAAATTGTGGACGCTTTTATTTATTTATTTATGTGTTTACTATTTAGTTCTTCAGGGAGCACAGTTGCGTAGTGGTTAGCATATCCGTCTAACAGTAAGAAAGCCTGGGTTTGATTCACAGCTCGGCTGTTTTGTGTGGAGTTTGCATGTTCTCCCTGGGCTTTCGTGGGTTTCCTTGGGGTACTACGGTTTCTTCCCATGGCCCAAAAACATCAACAGTACGCTAATTGACTTTTCCAAATCACCCCTGGGTGTGAATGTGAATGGTTGTGGGAGTGTTGGTCCTGTGATAGCCTGGTAAGCTGTCCAGGGTGTACCCCTCCCTCGCCCAGAGTTGGCTGAGATGGCCTCCCTATGGCTTTGATTAGGATTAAGCGGCTTGGAAAATTAATTAATGAATGAATTTATTTCATTAGTAAAAAAACAGATTTGGTGATGGGGGGGCAGTAGTGGTCTAGTGGTATAGGGCGCTGGATCGCTGATCCAAAGTTTGATGGTTCGAGTCCCACTCTCCACAAGGATGTCACTGTGCCCCCCAGTGCAGATAACTGGGTTATCAAAGGCCAGCCATGTCTTCTACTTTGTATGGTGTGAGGCATGTAAAAGAACCATTGCTGACTTTCGTAACAAGTAGCTGCAAAGCCGTCAGCGTGTTTCCGCCCTGCGATGGCCTGGCGAGCTGTTCAGGGTGTACTCTGCCCTCGCCCAAAGTTGGCTGGGATGGGCACCAGCCTCCCTGCGACCCAAATTAGGATTAAGCGGTTACAGAAAATGATGATGATGATGAGATTAGCTGATGATGTTCACCAAGATGATGTATCTTTCCACAGAGCAAATAATTAAAGTTTTTCTTCAGGAAATGCATATCAGATCAAAAACATGGCCAACTAACAGTGTTAATCTCAGTATGATTGAAAGTTCTTGGTGGAAATGTTAGTAAACCCATATGCCATTATCTTAAAAATGTGATATGAAAAATATTTTACAAATCCATCATGCTCAGCTATTAAAATCTTATCTGTGATCCGTGTGATCTGTGATCATATCTGTGATACACTTGTTTATTGTTGCAATATTACTAAAGATGTCTAAAAGTCTATAGATCTCGTACATATTTGCCAAGTGCTGTATGTGGGGATAAATTTTTAATTTCACATCATAACTATACTGTGATTTATCACCAGACACAAGAATATAACAACAATCAATTTGAACAACTTGATGTAACCACAATATTACACATGGTAGTATATCTCAATGTCATCTTGCAGATAAATATACAGTATGCATAGTAGAATCCAATAATTAAAAACAAACAAAAATGTATTTGTACGTATACTGATTTTAGCTAAGCTAAAGCATAGCATGTTATAAAACGTATTTTGATAACAACAAAAATCCATGTCTGTGTTTAAATATACAAAATGCGCGATAACAGATCCATGTTGTTGCCGAGGGAAATAAAATGGAAGACTAAAATGTAACGTGGGTGATGATTCAGGCCTCTGAAGTTACAACCAAATGTGAATCTACTGGCTAAATTTTTTCATCGGCCCACAGAATTCTAATTCAGATCCGATCAGAAACCATTGGTGTTCTTTTTTTCGTTTGTTTCTGCTATGTTTCAATTCTTTCTTCAGTAATGGTTTATTCACGGGGTATAGAAATAATTAAAAATTTGGGAAATAATTAAAAATTTATTGGAATGGTTATCAGTGAGATTGCACATTTTTGGAAGGAGCCTCCAGTGTCAGCACTGTGGAACAGTGACAACAAACAATATACCCAACAATGTTAGGACAGTGGACTTTATGGTTCATCTCTGACATAACAATCTGCATTTTTTCCCTTATTAACTTCAAACAAGAGAAAAAAATTGAGAAACACTTCTGTTGATGGAATGACTTTATATCTGTGTTGCAACCTTAATACTTCATTAAATGTGTTTAAAATAAAATAAAAAATGTCATTTTTTTATTTGATACAAAATTACAATCATTACAAAGTGCTTCCTTAAGAAGATGAATAGAAAACATCAGGGAGGTTATGCAATCATGGAGGAAATAATCAGCTTTAGAGCAACAAATGTGTCACATATTTTTCTTTTTTTATTGCTTAAATAATGCGTTCCATTTATCTACATTATTCCTTAAGCTAATGCATTATGGGTGAAATATTTGGTATATAATGGAAGTGACTGTAAAAGGTAAAGTCTGTTGGGTTTTTACACCCAAGCCTTGTGGCTCATCAAGCTGGTACTTATCCCCAGTTTCCGTAGCGTGAAGCGCCGAAGAGTTCAACTCCCCCTGGATGGGACACTAGTCCATTGCAGGTTACCTTCCCAGTATATTTTTACTGGTACTCATTTATACTACTGGGTGAACAGAGACACACTTGTGGTTGAGACCTTGCCCAGGGGTCTTAGCACAGTGAGGGTCTCAGTGGGATTTGAACTCACAACCTCCTGATCATGAGCGCAGCACCCTAATCACTATGCCACCGGCCCCACAGAAGTGACTGTATTTAGCCTATTTCATAATGTTTTGATTTGCCTTTTCTGTAGATGTTCAGTCATTGAGTGAGCAAAAGAAAGGTAAACACAATGTATAGTGGAGTCGCGTGAAAAACCAACAATGAACTCAGAACAAATTATGTAATAAGCTTGGAAAAAGTTGCATTGGTTGAACAGCATAAAGTGGTTGCTTCCTAATCCACACATCATCGCTGTCTGGGCCTTACGGTTATAGGAACTGATTGGGGTGAGAAGAACTTTTCCTTCCTCCATCTTGAACGGGGCAGTGGTGGTCTAGTGGGATCGGGCGCAGGATCGCTGATCCTAAGGTTGATCCTAAGGCTGATCCCCCCCCCCCCCCCCCCCCAGTGCAGCTAACTGGGTTATCAAGGGCGGGGCATGTCTCTCACTGTCTATGGTGTGAGGCATGTAAAAGAACCATTGCTGACTTTCACAAAGAGTAGCTGCAAAGCCTCAGCGTGTTTCTTTCCCTTGCTAAAGGGTTGTGACAGGAAGGGCATCTGATGTAAAAAAAAAAAAAAAAAAACTATGCCAAATCAAATGTGTGAATCAAGTGATTCACTGTGGTGACTCCCGAGAAAAGGGAAAAAGCTGAAAAGAGAGGAAGATCTTTATGGCTGAAATGCCATTGAAAAAGGCACCTGACTCCCAACTGCTCTCTGGATTCTGCAATGTGTACCAGCCCAGTGCCTGTTTACGTGTGTATGAGTGTGTTTCTAAATTTCCCTTGTGGGATCAGTAGTGTTTATCAAAAAAAATAAAAAGTTGCTGATAAATACTAAGCTGAATGTAAAGTTTCTGGAAACTTACATCTATCTGATACACTACTCTAGATTTTACACACACAAACCACAGTCTATAAATCATTGGATGTACATTTAGAAGACTTTATATCATGGGCTTTCGAAAGAATCTTTAGATTATTTGATGAAAGAGAAACAAACCTGAGCAGAGAAAAAGCTGAGATGTATGATAAACTCAGTGTAGATGTGCGGCGAGGTAAGCTGAATTAAGTTTAATTAAGTTTAATGATTAAAAATGTTGACTTTTCATGATGTTACTTGCTCTATATCTCCTAAGAATTCAAAATTTTAAAATCCAAATATATAAGCACACTCGCCCTATAGGTTGGATGACTCATTATTTGGCTTCGATGTCTGGGGGAAACTACCATTATTAAACTTCTCCAAGTGTTGTTTTGGATACAGTAGCTGTTTATAAAATCCTGGATAAAGCACATGAGTTCGCCTTATTTAGAGCTGGTGGTTTAACTGAATTGATCACAATGACTTCTTTGTTCTGTTTTACCAAGTGAAAAAAAATCCGTGTTACTGGATCAATTGAACAGTGATATCTCTGAAAAATTGGGTCGATAAAACTTTGAGGATTTTTAAAATGTTGTCATGAACTTCTGAGAGAGCTGAGGTGAACTCTCATGGTCATAATAATAAAGTTACGCTAAAAACATGGCTCAAATAGGAGGGGTAAGAAGAGGAGCACATTATAACAGGAATGTTTCTATTAGCAATGATATTTCTCCACAAAAAGACGAACATGGCTGAAGAATCTAAAATTAAAGATCTCCATCAAAAACATCTGCATTTACGATCTTTACATCACTTGCTGTGCTTGGGCCTGAGGATGAGAGCGATCAGTGCTTCAGGGCAGTGGTCCCCACACTTTTTATCACCGTGGACCGGTCAATGGTTGACAATTTTAGCGTGGCCCGGAGGAGGAGGAGGGGGGGCTTGTTTATATTGTAAAGATAATAGCCTGCCCTTGCCCAGAGTCGGCTGAGATGTGCGCCAGCCTCCCTAATCAGGATTAAGCGTTACATGTTTTAATCGAGCTTGAACTCTTCTTAAAAAAAAACCAAAACACCGGTGATGGTGTACCAGCGGGGAGAATGAAGGCTCAGGCTCAGTCTCACCCGAAATCCCCATTATTGTTTGAAATGTCCAACTCTGCCGTCCCCTTGTGGGTTACATTTTAACGCTCAAATGACTGACATGTAACCCAGAGAATCCAGTCATTTTCAAAATAAAAGTTTTTTTTTTCAAAAAATAAAAGATTGTTCAGACTCAGATAATAAATAAAACAGAAATAAATAATTATTTGTTGCGTGGCCCGGTACCAATTGATCCACGGACCGGTACCGGTCCGTGGCCCGGGGGTTGAAGACCACTGCTTTAGAGAATCCAAGTAATAGTTCTGGAACTGAGAATGTCCGTATGTGCAAAATGAATAATTTAGGTATACTCAAGATAGCTTACCCGTCCACTTCAAGACTAATACTCACACGTGGTGCAATTTGGAACAGTCACTAAGACTAATGTACATTGGGAGCCTGTAGGAAATCCACACAAGATTAAATGTCCGCTCTGAACCCAGGTCTCAAACCCAGGGTCTTCTTGCTTTGAGGCAGATCTGCTAACCACGACAACACCATCATGCTTTGGGGGCTTTTTACACCTGAGCCATTGTGGCTCATCAGGCCGGTGCTTATCCCCAGTTTCCATAGCATGAAGTGACGAGGAGTTCAACTCCTCCTGGATGGGACGCTAGTCCATCGCAGGTTACCTTCCCAGTATATCCTACTGGTACTCATTTATACTGCTGGGTGAACAGAGACACACTTGTGGTTGAGACCTTGCCCAGGGGTCTTAGCACAGTGAGGGTCTCAGTGGAGTTCGAACTCACAACCTCCTGATCATGAGCGCAGCACCTTAACCACTACGCCACCGGCCCCACACCATCATGCTTGGTATGAAGTAAAACACAAAATAATGTGAAGTATTGTTTTGAGTGTAATACTTTTTTAAAGTTTATAATAATTAATTACATATTTGTTTTCTGATTTAATTTCAATTTAAATCCAGCATAACCTGCCACCATTTTCTGATTTGGGATTGTGATTCGATCCTCTGATATAATAACATTGTAAAGATTACCGTCTTTGTTTATCTGATGTCATGAAAGCATCACAAGAATGCAGAAGGACGTGGTAATTGTACATAGCAAAGGTCTATTTACTGGCAGGTGTGCTTTATAAATTCCAGCGTGTACGGGAATTCTCATGAGAACATCCTCATACGTTTGGTCGATCTTGACTTTATCATTTATTCTTAAGATTCGGCATTATATTTTATTATTTTCAAAAACTAAATGCTGTTGCAGATCATAAATCCGTTTGTTCATCATCATTTTCTGTAACCGCTTCAGCCTAATTAGGGTCACGGGGAGGCTGGTGCCCATCCCAGCCAACTCAGGGCGAGGGCAGAGTACACCCTGGACAGCTCGCCAGGCCATCGCAGGGCGGAAACACGCTGACGGCTTTGCAGCCTACTCTTGTCGAAAGTCAGCAATGGTTCTTTTACATGCCTCACACCATAGACAGTGAGAGACATGGCCGGCCTTTGATAATCCAGTTAGCTGCACTGGGGGGGGGGGACAGTGACAACCTTGTGGAGAGTGGGACTCGAACCCCCAACCTTTGGATCAGCAATCCGGTGCCTTATACCACTAGACCACCACTGCCCTAAATCTGTTTGTAATTAAACATATTAACACCTGGAACTGTATGAAATATACTTTCAGTGTCCCCTGCATGAGGACTACCTGGACATTCATTCAAGAATAGGAAGCTAAGGCTAAACTTGGGACAGAGCGGTAGAATTGAGACAGTTGGAAAAGGAAAAACATTGTCTGACTTTTTTCCCCCCAAAACCTTAACTGTTCAGTTTCTTGTGGGTCTGTCCCAGATATACTCTGAGATTCCTCTTCTACTCTTCTGCAGTACAGCCGTATCAGGTTCTACAGTGCATTCTCAACTCGCAATGTTTTATAAAGAATGCGTATTTCAGTTACTGTAGACTTTCCAGTCAGATTCATCCGGTCTGACCCATCTCTTCTGACCCTTCTCATTAAAATGATGTTTTCATCTGTATAACTGATGCACAGTGGAAGCCCCCCAGCTCCTTGTGTGTAAAAATGTCACTGAGTCATAGATCACTGAGATTACACCACCTCCTCCATTCTGATTGTTGATGCCAACATCATCGCATGTTACTGACACGCATCTGCATGATGATATGGATTACTTTTCTGCCGCATGCCTGTCTAATTGGATAATACTATAAATAAACAGGAATATTCTTGTTCAAGTGACCAACATCGAAATTAAATCGCAGCATTGTACATATTTACTAAAATCTGACAAGTATTTATTTCTAATCCAGCAATCTATCTATCTATTGCCTGAGTCGAAGGACGACCATTGGCAACCCACCATGAAGGAGAACACCCTGGTTATCATCTTCATGGAGGTTTTCTTGGCAGGATGAGTGCAGTGGTTTGCCATTGCCTTCTGCAGAATGCGAACCTATGGGCAATATAGAACAGCCGATTAACCTACTGTGCATGTCTTTGGGTTGTGAGAGGAAAGCGGAGAACCCGGAGGAAACCCACGCAAGCACGGGGAGAACATGCAAACTCCACACAGAAACGCCCAGGCCGGGAATCAAACCCAGGCCTTCTTGCTGTGAAGCGGACATGCTAACCACTACGCCACCGTGCCACCACTAATTTCTAATAGCATTTGTATTTTATTTATTTACTACAAATCCTTCATTCAACATGCATCTACATTTTCCTTGAAATGCCTTTGAAATATCCCTTCTTTCATAACGACACCAATTAGCCATAACATTTAAAACAATATGAAGTGAATAACAGTGATGCTGTCATTACAGTGGCACCTGCCAAGCAGTGTGAACAGAAAGTGAACAGACAGTTCTTGGAGTTAGAATGTTGGAAGAAAGAAAAAATTAGCAAGTGTAAGTATCTGAGGGCCTTTGATAAGGGCCACATTGAGATGCTTAAAAAACTGGGTTGATTTGTCTCCAGTATGGCAGATCTTATTGCATGTTCCTGGTATGCAGTGATATGTACCTACCAAAGGTGGTTCAAGGAAGGGCAACCACTGTGGTGTGTCATGGTGCACAAGACCCACCAATGCACATGGGGACAGTAAGTCTGGTCTGATTTGACCGAAATGCTAATGTAGCACTACCGAAACTGTTGCCCATGACTGAAAGGAGTCAGGTGGTGTTCATGTTATGACTAGTTGGTGTATGTATCTATCCATCAGCACTACATTGTATAATTTGGGTATGAGTACTACACAAACAAACAAACAACCAAAGAAACATCTAAAATCTTTGTGAATAGGCTGACTCCTCACAGACTCACTGTACGTCAAAAACAAAACTCACAGCACCAGACCAGCTCACATGTCAAATCACTGCCCAGCAACATGTCAATAATATGAGACAATACCGAGATGTTTTATTTGTTATATTTGTAATTTTACCACTGAACACTTGTATATGCTGCCGTGCTGCTCCAGGTTTACTCAATTCTAAAATAACCCTGGGGCTATAATAACCCAGTACTCCTGTACATTTGCCATTTTTGTGAACATACAATATGTCAACATTTCAAAAAGGAAAGACAGAATATGAGTTTTCAAATAATAGCAAAAAATAATTTAAAATGCATTCTTCTTCCTCTTGTTATTATTATTATTATTAGTAGTAGTCGTTTGTGGGGCAGTGGTGGTCTAGTGGTACAGGGCACTGGATCGCTGATCCAAAGGTTGGGGGTTTGAGTCCCACTCTCCACAAGGTTGTCACTGTCCCCCCCCCCCCCCCCCCTTCCCCGGTGCAGGTAACTGGGTTATCAAAGGCGGGCTGTGTCTCTCACTGTCTATGGTGAGAGGTTCATGTAAAAGAACCATTGCTGACTTTCGTAACGAGTAGCTGCAAATTCGTCAGCATGTTTCTGTCCCTTGCTAAAAAGGGTTGTGTCAGGAAGGGCATCCGACGTAAAAACCTCTGCCAAATCAAACATGCGAATCAGATAATTCGCTGTGGCGACTCCCGAGTAAAAGGGAAAAATCCAAAAGGAAGACAGACAGTATTATTAAGTGTTTGTGAGCATGAGAAAGAGGCTACAATAAATAAAAGTTGGTACTGGCCATTTTTCATATTTAATAATGTTTCTTTGATAGTTGGATCATTCCTGCATTCATGATACTTTGTGTAATGTTTGTTTTCACCTCAGAAGGTTGCAGACTCTACTAGAACTTATTCTATAGGACAAACACCTATTCATAATTCGGATAATTCAGAATAGCCAAGTAGCCTAATGTGCCCGTTTTTATGGATAGAAATTTACGCAATACAGAGAGAACATGCAAACTCAGAAATCCCTTCACGAGACACAGAGCTAAACCCAGGAGCTTCCTACTGTGAGGATAATGTGCGAACTATGAAGCCACTATGATTCCTTTATTTACATTTACACATTTGCAGTTAACTGCAAGTGTTTATTAAAACTGTAGAAACTCAACTTTATTACATTTTTTAATGATTGACTATGTGAATGAATAAATAAATGCTACAACTTCTTTTCTTTATGACACACACATTTACAGTAGTGATATATATATATATATATATATATATATATATATATATATATATATACATGCATATTTATATATAGCTCGAGTTATTTTTTTAGATATATACAGTATATATATTGAAAGAATGTAAATACTTTCAATATTTCTAGATAAATCACACCCACATTCTATAAACACACCTCGCCTCTTTATTGTTCCTGGAACCGGCCAGTGACATAAAACATCTTGTCTCATTTCTTTCTCAGTTCACACATCTTATGCAATAAGAAAAAGCTTCAAGTCGTGTATTTTTACAGGTAAGGGTCTCAGCTTTACCCCAGATCTCTGCATTCACTTTGTCAATCATTCTATTTGGGAATTTGAGCTGAATATGTTTCAGATTATCGCAGTTTCTTGCTTCTATAGCTATTATTATTATTATTATTATTATTATTATTATTATGATGATGATGATGATGATGATGATGATGATTATTATTGATATTGATAGAAGTAATAGTGCTAGTGGTTTATTGAAAGACTTAAATAAGAAAAGGAAAATAATAATAATAATAATAATAATAAGAAGAAGAAGAAGAAATCTAGCAACATAACATCAATGTGCAATTTAATGCTGACAATTTATAACAGCAGTGAGCACCAACCAGGTAAAGGACTATAGAAAAAGAATTAAGAATTGAGATGAGGACGTGTTACATACCTTTAGGAGATAACAATGCATTTTTGGTTTTGGTTAAACAGCCTAGTTGGGAAATGTAGACAGTCAAAGAATTCTGCTTAATGTATCGTTCATTCACTAATTTTTTTCAACTGCTTAATCTTAATTAATGAGCCACCAGGCTGAGGTGTAAAAAGCCCAACAGACTTTCTTCCTCTTCTTCTTTCGGCTTTTTATGTCGGATGCCCTTCCTGTCACAACCCTTTAACAAGGGACAGAAACACGCTGACGGCTTTGCAGCGCCTCTTTATGAAAGTCAGCAATGGTTCTATTACCTGCCTCTCACCATAGACAATGAGAGACATGGCCCGCCTTTGATAACCCAGTTAGCTGCACTGGGGTGGACAGTGACAGCCTTGTGGGGACTCGAACCCCCAACCTTAGCAACAATCAAAAAATGAGGCGATCGCAGGGCAGAAACTCACTGATGGCTATGCAGCCTACTCTTGATGAATACTAATTTAAGCTCTCAAATTTAGTTTCACAAAAACAAGAAGGTACTGCAGCCAAATCCGTGGCCTCAGAGCTCACAGCTTGATGTTGAGTAGACCAACCAGTTCATCCGGTCACACAAATGTAACATAAGTATTGATTTCTCACTGCTGCTCCTTTTTTTTAATTTATTTTTGTACTCCTTCTCTCACACTTAAAATGAACTTGGAGCTCTTGAGCCACACTTGGGTATATCTTAAGCACTTTCAGAGAGATATTCAAAGATGGGAATATCTTGCCTCATATACCAGAACTACTTAAAAAAAGAAGGAGATAAAACAAACAAAGAATTTAAATCAAGGTGTGGCAGGTAAATATTCTAGTTTCAAGCTACTGATTATTTATAATTTGGTAATAGAAATAAGTAGGTGCATCTATTAACCCAGAGATTGCAAGTTCGAGTTCAAGTTAATGCTACAACCATCTGTGACCGGGAGGCCATGTTGGTTAATTGGCTGAGCACCCACAGAAGGTAGGAATGGCATACGCTCACTTCTCTGTCACTCACAGTGGTTGACAGCCAACCGTGGGTGTCTGTGACTGATGAGTTACCACCTTCCCTCCGAGTGTGGTAGAGATCACCCCAAATAAGCACAGCAGTTTGAAAAGAGGCAGGTGGCCAGCATTTCATGTCATGGAGGGGAAGTGTGCATGCTTTCACCCCGCCCTGATTTATGGTGGACATGTGATAGGGACAGCAAAACTTGATTTGTGGGAATTGGATACTTCTAAGTTTGGGAGAGAAAGGGGAGGAAAGCCAACACACAAATGAATAAAACATAATAATCATAACAAATATTAATCTTATTTAGTATTTAATTATCAGTCTGATGGGGGTGGCAAAAATAAAGAATGAAACATCTGACAATTTTGACCTTCTGAGTCATTCAGTTTTTCTTTTGCCTGAGAAAAGTGCAGAAGTTTATTATTATTATTATTATTATTATTATTATTATTATTATTAATGATAATGATAATACTACTACTACTACTACTACTACTACTACTAATAATAATAATAATAATGATGATGATGATGATGATGATGTAAACAAGCCAAAGAGTTTATCTCCATTGTCATGTTATTCTCTTTACCTCTTCACATGCCATGTCCCCTGACTATCTTGTATCTCATGCTGATATAAATATGTCTGTCTCACACAGTGCTTGCCTGACAGTTTGCTGTAATGGCTCGTTTCAGTCTCTGGGTTGCAGTATTGAGCCTGGTTTTCCTCATCTCTGTCGTCACGTCACAGAGTGGTTTGTATTTTTGTTTCAGGTTATACCAGTGCTTGTCAATTATTTTCTGTGACGCCCCCTCCAGGAAGAAAAAAACATTTTACCCCCCCAAAGGCTATAAATAGTATTATTTGTCTATATATTGTTGTTAGTACACACCTCTGCATAACGTTGTATTTTAATTAACATTAAAAACAAAAAAAGAAAGACATATAGTTCAACTTACAATAAAGTCAAACTTCATTAACATTGTTTTTTAATCTGTAATAGAAAAGATTTAAAGTGCACCAATGTACCTGAACTTAAAAAAAAAAAACATCTTTATTTAAACTCATTCAACTTATTTATGTCTGAATATCTCCATCTCTCTCCACCTATCTCTTTTTTCCTATTAGAAAATATTCCATGTTGTTTCTTGAGGGATTGTTTACTGGACTTATATTGTTTGCTCGTGCGAAAAACCGCAACACCATAGCGTGACAGTGAGACCACCACTGCCAACGACTGGAGTGGAGGTTCAATTACGCTGAATTCTCGTACATTATTCCTGAAAAAAGGGAAAAAAATGAAAGGAAAAGAAGAAGAAGAAGAAGATTCCAGAAAAGCCTGTTTACCAGGGTCATATGCGCCCCCCCCCCCAAGCATCACACACACACACTCACACCGGGCCACTGTTTGAGAAGCACTGAGCTATGTAGTTCCAGGTACAACCTGTTGAGCACTCTAAGCATCTCAACCTCGGCTAAATTTCTGTGGCCAATTTTCATGTTTATGTAAGAAAGTGATCATTTCCACAGTGTCTCCACATTCATGACTGTTGCAGTGCACTTTAGTATTAAGGGACTTTCCTCTTAAGGGACACAAATAGCAACAACAAATGGCTGTATTTATCAAAGTTTTAAAACCTCTGCCAAATCAGATGATTCGCTGTGGCGACTCACGAGTAAAATGGAAAAAGCCGAAAGGAAGACAGACCTCTTAAGGGGCGGTGGTGGTCCAGTGGTATAGGGCGCTGGATCGCTGATCCAAAAATTGGGGGTTCGAGTCCCACTCTCCACAAGGCTATCACTGTCCCCCCCAGTGCGGCTAACTGGGTTATCAAAGGCGGGCCATGTCTCTCACTGTCTATGGTGTGAGGCATGTAAAAGAACCATCGCTGACTTTCGTAAAGAGTAGGCTGCAAAGCCGTCAGCGTGTTTCTGTCCCTTGCTAAAAAGGGTTGTGACAGGAAGGGCATCCGACGTAAAAACCTCTGCCAAATCAAACGTGCAAATCAGATGATTCGCTGTGGTGACTCCCGAGTAAAAGGGAAAAAGCCGAAAGGAAGACAGACCTCTTAAGGGACACAAATAGCAACAACAAATGGCTGTATTTATCAAAGTTTTATTGCAAACAGATAATCATTACTGTTATTACAAAATAAAAATTCTCTCTCTCTCTCTCTCTTTCTCTCAGATGAGGAAATCTGTGCCAAATACTTCGATGAGGGCTCAGCTATGACCATAGGTGGTGTCGTGGCAATGCTCCAAAATGAATATCAGAGTTATGTTCCGGTGTGTGCTTGCTTTCTAACCAAATACGATAAACACATACATGCATACATTATATCAGGTGTTTTTACCTCTGTCCAAAGCAGCGTTTTGAGGGCTTTGCCCTGACAGGACCCATGCTCAAATTTTTTACAATGTAAGCTGGGCACACTATGCTGTATGAGTTTTAGAGATTAGATTTTTTTGTCTGGTCAGAGCATTCATTCATTCATTTTCTGAACGACTTAATCCTAATCAGGGTCGCAAGTAGGCTGATGCTGACCTTAGCCGACTCTTGGTGAGGGTGGAATACACCCTGGACAGCTCACCAGGCCATAGCAGGGCGGAAACACACTAATAACAATCCAGCCTACTCTTTACGATCAACAGCAATGTTCTTGTTCAGCCTCTTACCACAGACAGTGAGAGACATGGCTGCCCTTTGATAATTCGGTTAGTTGCACTGGGGGAACAGCAGTGATAACCTGGTGATGAACCCCGGCCTTGGGATTAGTAATCCAGCACCCAACCACCAGGCCAACACTGCCCGTGGTCAGGCAAGGTCACAGAATTCTGGAGACAGATGCTGCTCATAATAAATTCAGACAAACAAAGTGATATAAACTCATTGATGTAATGATGGACAGATAGGAGACCATATACATGCTTTCAAGCAACAAACTGCTTTTGACCTTCAGTGACCTTGACATTTTAAAATAAAGATCACAGCAATTTGAATGCTGATAACTTTGAAATGAGTGCAAATGTGTATTCCATTACTATGTACCACAAATAATAATTCCTATCTGAACTTTTCAATGAAAGATATTTTTTTGGACTTTCAAGGTCACTCAAGGGTCAACGAAATCTCTTTGTTAAAATCGGGGTTATAAGATTTTAAATGCTCGTGACTTTGGAGGGAGTTCCAATCGACATGGTCTTACCATGAACCACAAATAGTAAACAATATTAACAGTAAAAGTGCAAAAGTAATTAAAATCAGTAACCATATAGAGTCTGTGTGCTCCATTATCCATGCTGTGTGCTGATGGTATCTTGTACTCTGAGCGCCTTATTCTTTTTTCTTGTATTGTGTCTTCTCTAACAAAATGACATGTATCTAACCAAACACCTATCTCCTCAGGATGTGGATGGTGCACTGATTCGGAACATCCTAGCACACTATGATTTGGACCAGAATGACAAGCTTAACCTGTCTGAATGCGTACAAGTCATCCATTATATCAAAGAATAAGCTGCACAAAATTTTTGCTTCGAAGTTTGGAAACCAGAAAAGAAGCAGATGTCTTAAATGAGTATTGGCAAACTAAATAAATAAATGAATATATTATTTTTCTTCAATATGTGTACATTATATGCAATCAGCTTACAAGTCAGATAGATGATATCTACACAAATTATTATTCTGTCAAAAGTAATTGAGCATATATATATATATATATATTAACACTGTCTTGGGTTTACTGATGTGATTGACTCATACAGGAATAAAATAGGAAGATATCAACTAGGCTTGTGTTTAGATAATTTTTCTTTTTTTAAGATTCAAAGTACAATTCACTCTCACGCCCACATACACATACTTATTTTTCTTATCATTATATAGCATGCTCTTACATTTGCAACATGACCTACCCCTCACATATGATACACGTTAGTAGTCATTACTTTTAATTCTTACGTGCTATACTGCAATTATTCCCTCACTGCGTGAATGTGCTTGAGCATAAGTGCATTATTCTGCATGTGAGAGGTGAAACTAGTGAAGATAAAAACATCGGATATGTACTCTAACAGTCAAATGTTTGGACAGTTTCTTGTGACGACTGGTATTTTATGAGAATGAGGGTCATATACATGACATTCTCATAAAATCCTCCAGCAATGACAAACTTATTTCAGTGAATTTGTGGTTTTGATAGATATGGTGCTTTAGGGGCAGTTGGTGGCCTGGCGGTAAAGGGCGCTGGATCGCTGGATCCTAAGGTTGGGGGCTTGAGTCCCACTCCCCACAAGGTTGTCACTGTCCCTCCAGTGCAGCTAACTGGGTTATCAAAGGCCGGCCATGTCTCTCACTGTCTATGGTGAGAGGTTCATGTAAAAGAACCATTGCTGACTTTGGTAAAGATTAGCTGCAAGCCGTCAGCATGTTTCTGTCCCTTGCTAAAGGGTTGTGTCAGGAAGGGCATCCGATGTAAAAACCTATACCAAATAAATCAAACATGCAAATCAGATGAGTCACTGTGGCGGCCCCTGAAAAAGGGAAAAATCCGAAAGGAAAAGAAGGGAAGAAGGTAATTACTGTACTGGAACTCACACACTAAAATCACTGAACGCCAGATTTCAAATTATTTCAGGTTTGTTTTTTTTTTTGTTTGTATGTTTTGTTTTGTTTTGGACGTGTATACTTCAAAAGTGTTGTTTTATGTACTTTCTATATTATTTTATCTATGCATGTCATATTTAATTTATATTAACTGGGTTTAAATCAGTGGAATAACATCAGACAAGTTGGATGTTGCCAAAGTTCCTTATTTCCTGAATTCCAAGTTGAATGACCATTCCATTGCACTCTCATCACAACATCTATTGTAGATGGTTTCCCAGAGTTATGAATACAGTGGATTGCAGCATGGTAAGGGAACAATGGTTTATAACTGTGTGTTCAAACTTTCCACTAGAAGTATATCTGAGAAATAAACATTGAATTATGATACAAGCATGGTCTTATAATCATGAAGTGCTGGCACAGGAAAAAGCTTACAGTATTCCCTAGTGGAGAGTCTTTCAGCAAAGAGAGAAGCCACACCACCTCATCAGTCATTTCCATCAGCACTTTAGCAAAACACTTAGGACAATATACATTATTAACTGGTGCTGATTATTTTGTTTGAAATATTAATGATATGAAAGATCAGTGGACCTGCAAATGAAACATAGATGTCCAAGTAGAGTTTCAAAAGGAGAAAAGAGCCCAGGCACTAGCATGAGCACAGAACACAAGTATGTGTACCTGAAACAGATGTTTCAAAAGAAACAAATATCTATGACCTGTACAGTGCATGCAGAAACACCTCCTAATAAATACCTTCTGAAGCAGTTTCACATATAAAACCCAAATTCAGCAGGCCTGTTGATGAGGCGTGGTTATTCAGCATGCATCTTTATAAGCTGACCTTTAACCTCACCTGTTCCCTTAGCAACAGGCAACTCTTCTCTCAGGCTTTCTGTAAAATAGTTAAATGGTTGTGCATGTGTGTCTGATTTTTTTTTTTTTCATTCATAGTCTTTTTTAGTTATGCTTGGTTTATCCACGATAGCATGATTCCCAAACCTGAGAAAATGCCTCGAAATTCACTTACAGAAGAAATCGAAGGGCAGTGTGCGAATTGCAAATACTTATGGAACTGTACCACGTATGAGTTGCTTTTTCAAGCATACGCTCAAATTCAGTTGTAAACATCTTTACTCTTCAGTTTAGCTTTCTACTGATGGGATTACTTATTCACAGTGAGGAGTTCTTCATTTCCTACCGTGGTGCACAAATACGGAAGTGCCGAAGAGCCAGATGATGTATGGATGGTGTAAAAAAAAAAAAAAAAAGCAAGGATAAAAGCTAAGGAGCAGGGTTTAAGCTGTTTTTTTCATGGTGTGGATGGGAAGAGAAATGGAGTAGGAGTCATCTTGAAGGAGAGGTTTGTCAGGAATGTTCTAGAAGTGAAAAGAGTGTCAGACAGAGTGATGAGTCTCAAGTTACAAATTGAAGGTGTGATGTTCACTGTTGTTAGTGCTTATGTCCCACAGACAGGATGTGAGCAAGAAGGGAAGAAGAGATTCTGGAGTGAGTTAGATGAAGTGATGCAGAATACCCCAGAGATGAAAGAGTGGTCATTGGGGCAGACTTCAATGGACATGTTGGTGCAGGAAACAGAGGGGACGAGGAAGTGATGGGCAGGTTTGGTATCCAGGACAGGAATGCAGAAGGACAGATGTTGGTAAATTTTGCAAAAAGGATGGAAATGGCTGTGGTAAATACTTTCTTCCAGAAGAGACAGGAGCATATGGTGACTCATAAAAGCGGAGGTAGGAGCACACAGGTAGACTACATCTTGTGCAGGCGATGTAATTTGAAGGAAGTCAGTGACTGCAAAGTAGTAGTGGGTGAGAGTGTTTCCAAACAGCATAGGATGGTGATGTGCAGGATGATGCTGATGGTGAGGAAGGTGAAGAAGGCAAAGGCAGAGCAGAAGACAAAGTGGTGGAAGCTGAAAAAGGAAGAGTGTCGGGTTGTCTTCAAGGAGGAGTTGAAACAGGCTTTGCGTGGTCAGGATGTGCTTCCAGATGACTGGAGAATTACAGCTAATGTGATCAGGGAGACAGGTAGGTGAATACTTGGTGTGTCATCTGGAAGTAGAGGAAATAAGGAGACTTGGTGGTGGAATGAGGAAGTGCAGGAGTGTGTACAAACGAAGAGGGCGTATGATTACTTGTATGCTCAGTTGGAAAGTAAAAAGGGAGAAAATTATTTATACAGGTTGGCACAGCAGAGAAATAGAGATGGGAAGGATGTGCAGCATGTTAGAGTGAGGAAAATGAGAGAGAAAAAAGTAGAAGAGGTGACTGTTGAGGATCAGGAAGTAGCAAAGATTAATAAGGGTGAAGTGAGGAGGGCATTGAAAAGGATGAAGAATGGAAAGGCAGTTGGTCCTGATGACATACCAGTGGAGGTATGGAAGTGTCTAGGAGAGGTAGCAGTAGATTTCCTGTTAAGAACATTCAACAAGGTCTTAGAGAGTGAGAGGATGCCGGAGGAATGGAGGAGAAGTGTGATGGTGCCCATTTTTAAGAACAATGGAGACGTGCAGAGTAGTGGACACTACAAAGGGATAAAGTTGATGAGCCATATGATGAAGTTATGGGAAAGAATAGGGGAAGCTAGACTAAAGGCAGAGGTTGGCATTTGTAAACAACAGTTTGGTTTCATGCCAAGAAAAAGCACCACAGATGCAGTGTTTGTTTTGAGGATGTTAATAGAGAAGTACAGCGAAGGTCAGAGGGAGCTGCATTGTGCCTTTGTGGATATGGAGAAAGCACATGACAGGGTGCCGGGAGAGGAACTGTGGTATTGCATGAGGAAGTCTGGAGTGGCAGAGAAGTATGTTAGAGTGTTGTTTCCCCATGGACTATGATATTTGCAGAAGACATTGTGATCTGCAGTGAGAGTAGAGAACAAGTGCAGGAAAATCTAGAGAGGTGGAGGTATGCCCTGGAAAGGAGAGGAATGAAGGTTAGCCTCAGTAAGACAGACTACATGTGTGTGAATGACAAGGACCCAAGAAGAATGGTGAGGTTACAGGGAGCAGAAATAAGGAAGGTGGAGGATTTTAAGTACTTAGGATCAACAATCCAGAGCAGTGGAGAGTGTGGAAAAGATGTGAAGAAGCGTGTGCAGGCAGGTTGGAATGGTTGGAGAAAAGTGTCCGGTGTGATATGTGATAGGAGGGTATCAGCAAGAATGAAAGGAAAAGTGTACAAGATGGTGATGAGGCCAGCGATGTTGTATGGTTTAGAAACAGTGGCCCTGGGGCAAAGACAGGAGGCAGAGCTGGAGGTAGCAGAGATGAAAATGTTGAGGTTCTCTTTGGGAGTAACGAGGATGGATAGGATCAGGAATGAGCACATCAGAGGGACAGCACATGTAAGACGTTTTGGAGACAAATTCAGAGAGGCTAGATTGAGATGGTTTGGACATGTACAGAGGAGGGATAGTGAGTATATTGGTAGTAGGATGCTGAGGTTGGAACTACCAGGCAGAAGGCCCAGAGGAAGACCAAAGAGAAGATTCATGGATGTGGTGAAGGAGGACATGAAGGTCGTTGGTGTCAGAGAAGAAGATGCAAAGGATAGAGTGAGATGGAGGCAGATGATTCACTGTGGCGACCCCTGAAGGGAACAGCCGAAAGTAAAAGAAGAAGAACTAATTAATTCATTCAATTTCTGAACCACTTAATCCTAACTGCAGTCGCAGAGAGGCTGGTGCGTTAACAAATTAGGTTTTATTTATAGATATACAAAGCCTGAATAAAAAAATATAAAAAAAACACTAATTTTTTTTTTAAATCACCGTCAGTTGTTTGGTCAGGTCGAGACTCAGCAACACTATGTGGTAATAAAATTAATTCAGCTGATGGCCTGAATGTCTTGAATGACCATGTTGTCACATTTGTTGATTTGTTGGTGATCAAAATATTAGACTGCAATTTTTTCAGAACATAAGTCTGCAGCCTGACGGAAAGCACAGTTACTGTTATCAGAATGGATTTTCTGAAGGAGGATTCAAAGTGATTTATTCTTGTCAGAACTAAGAAATTGACCAAAAATGTCATGTTACAATTTATTATAAAGTTAAAAAAACAAAAACAAAAACATTTCATAGTTGTGTCATGTTTGCGAGATAGGGTAGTTCCTTTTTTCTGTTGATACTAAACAGTTTCTCTCAATAATCTCTCAAAGTTATTCAAGCAATATATAAAAATTAACTATAAATAAATAGGAAATGCACTTTGGTGAGAATATAGAGATCCCATTATACACTAAACGTTAAACTTTGTGTTCAATCTATTGGTGAGCAACTGTTTTGTTATTATACCACCCTTGATGGTTGATTGGATGGTGGTTGATGTTTGGAGAGAAGATAGATGACAGGTGAAGTTGAAATTCCTTAAAGATGGATACTTTAAGGATAAGATACTTTGTAATCACATTGCACTCACTATACCAAAAAATATTTAAAAAATCAAGCAGAATCACCCGTACAAGCAAGAATTTGAATCCAAAACATATTTCGGGGCGATTTATAACATTCTGGTGTTTGGACATGCTGATGGTGAAAAAGAATTGCTCAAATGTCTCTATAAATAAAATATGTTTGATTAGCCCCTTACGCATTTAACCTATCACTCATATTTCATATTTGTCCATCATGAATACCATGTTCGAACATAAGGATGTCCATAAGTGGTACTACCAAGGCAGCAGACAGGTACCAGCAGGCCAAATGTGCTGCAGCTCGAGCTGTTGCTATTGCAAAGTCTTGGGCATGGGAGGAGTTTGGTAAGGGCCTGGAAAGTGACTACTGATAGGCCTCAAAAAGGTTCTGGGCCACCATTTGATGCCTCAGGAGGGGGAAGCAGTTCTCCAAAAAATACTGTTCACAGTGGAAGTGGGGAGCTGCTCACATTGACTGGGAATGTTTTCGGGAGGTGGGAGGAATATTTCGACTACCTCCTCAATCCCACCAACACCTTCCATGGAGGAGGAAGACCCTGGAGGTTTGGGTGGGGGTTGGGTTTGACCTCATTGCTTAAACTGCCACCTCCATAAACCGAACCTAGATTACGCAGAGGAAGATGATGATGATGATGATTATTAATCACCTCTAACAGTTATTATTACTGTATTGTTATGATGTGAAATTATTCAGACTTGTTGTACACTTATTTTCCTTTTAATCATTCAGGTAATTAGTCATATGGACTACATATAAAGCATGATGAAATGTTTTTAAGTGGTTTCCATTAGGATGATTTATATGTAGAAGGAAAGGTGATGAATAACTTTATTTAAAGGATTCGATGACACTGAATAAATTGATGTATATATGCATGGCAGAATCAATGAATAGATGGATGGGTAGGCAGAATGACTGGAAAGAGAGGGATTTATGCATGAACAAAACAACAACAACAACAACAACAACACACACACACACACACACACACACACACACACACACACACACACACACACACACACACACACACACACACACACACACACTATTATTGTATGTATCTTTGACCAGTAACTGACAGGGAATGAAGTTAATTTGCTCTATGCATGGGAAATATAGAGCGGCACGGTGGCCAGTGATTAGCACACCTGCAACAAATGCCTCACATTCAAAGGGGAAGGACTTAAGAAGCGCGCTTTAATTGAGGTGAGCATGCGGTTTATGTTTATAGGGAGTAAATGAGATTACTTAATTCAAGTATGAACTGCATTCAGTCTGAGCAGCTCAGCCACACCCCTCAACCGGAGCGGGGAGAAAGCAGACATATACAAACATTCTAAACAGTAACTTTGGTACTGTACTGGAATAATAATTGAAAAGACTTTAATACTACAGCTTTACAACAGTTCAGATGATTATTCCTCTTCAGGCACTTCAGAGAAAACTGTCGTTTCTTCAGGAGAGACGGTGCTTAGCCATGGCATCATAGAGCTTAACTGGATAATATATTATACATACAAAATAAAAATATATACATACTGTGTATTAATACTGTATTAATGAGTAAGACTGTCTATAGAATGTGTTTAAGAAGCATATTTTAGTGCATGCAATAGATACATAGTATTTTACTTCCGGTTGCTCATTCACGCATGTAATATGATACATGGGGTTTTACTTCCGGGTACAAAACTCGCGGATTATCTTCATTCGTGGGAGGGGCCGGAACTGAACCCCCGCAAATATTGAGGGCCTACTGTATGTATGATTCCAGACTAAAATTTGCAGTTTAACATGGTGATATTTTTTTCACTATATATGGCAGAAGTAAATGGTTTGTGGCCTAACTAGTGTTATTATTGGACACTTTTGGACGGTATAGATAGCAACACTATATGGCAGTGGTGGCCTGGTGGTAAAGGTGCTGGATCGCTGATCCTAGGGTTAGGGGTTTGAGTCCCACTTTCCACAAGGCTGTCACTGTCCCACCCAATGTAGCTAACTGGGTTATCAAAGGCCGGCCATGTCTCTCACTGTCGAAGAACCATTGCTGACTTTCGTAAAGAGTAGGCTGCATCGCCGTCAGTGTGGTTCTGGTCCTTGCTAAAGGGTTGTGTCAGGAAGGGCATCCGACATAAAAACCTATGCCAAATCAAATATGCAAATCATCAATATGACTTCTATGAAGATGGGGGCAGTTGATTCACTGTGGTGACCCCTAAAAGGGAACAACCAAAAGAAAAAGTAGAAGATATTAACACTATCGATAAAGAAAAGTTGTTCATCCAACCACCAGAGGGCTTCATTTGCTGCATTTTCCTTATCTGTTATCCTTATCACTTACTGTTCACATAAAATTCTATATTCATGCTGAGGAATTATAATGTCTTGCCAATAGTTTGTGCTCCTGTTGATTCTTAGTCTTTTGTATTATTCTTTCCATATTGTGTTTGACCACAATTGCTCTGCCTTTTGACTACCATTTTGAGATTTCCATTTCATCTTGGATATTGGTGATTATTTGCATCTGTTTCATGCTGTGTTTTGGAAATGTAGGCTTTGCGATTTAATCTCTTGGATATAGAAACTCACACTATCCTGTCTGTTACACTTGTCATATTGCCAAATATCGCAAAGCCTGAAGACCTTCCCATGATGAAAAATGGACTTACTACCCCAAATGTGGAGACATTGATGACTCTTTTTGAAAGAATACTTTTTTTTTTTTTTTAATTTAATGGATAACACAGTTTCTAATATTACTATTAGGCTGTTCTTATAGAAATTATAACATATTAGAATGTATTGGGTATTAAAACAAACCTGCGACTTGAATTACATCCAACACTCCGATTAGAGATGCGGTTATAGAAAAGTTAAAAATAATTTTAGAGGCAATAAAGGCACAAGTTCAATCTAAAATATTACCAAGGCATTACCATAGAAAGTTTTATTCCAAAGTTGACAATATAGTCGGCCCCCATTATTTGCGGGGGCTCAGTTCCGGCCCCTCTCGGGTTCTGTACCCGGAAGTAAAACACCATGTATCTTATTACATGTGCGAATGATCAACCGTAGTAAAATACTATGTATCTATTACATGCGCTAAAATATGTCTTTAAAACACATTCTATAGACAGTCTTACTCATTAATACAGTATTAATGTAGTAAAATGTTGAAGTAAAACTTAATTTTTTACTGTAATATTTATTGATCATAAAATATAAACATTATACAGCATATATATATATACAATAAAAATAAAAATAAAAATAAAAAGACAGGACAAAGACTTTCTATTGAAACTCCATTCATCATATCGTGATAAATGGAGTTTCAATAGAAAGTCTTTGTCCTGTCCTTTTATTTTTATTTTTATTTTTATTGTTATTTGCTCTACCAAAAAGTATTGAGCACTCTCCTACGGAAGGATCTACTCAGAAAATCCTCTCTCTCTCTCTCTCGCTCTCTCGCTCTCTCTCTCTCTCTCTCTCTCTCTCTCTCTCTCTCTCGCTATTATATATATATATATATAAAACTTCTGCCAAATCAAACGTGCGAATCAGATGATTCGCTGTGGCGACTCCCGAGTAAAAGGGGAAAAGCCAAAAGATATAATATCTTCTTCTTTTCCTTTCGGCTGTTCCCTTCATCTGCCTCCATCTCACTCTATCCTTTGCATCTTCTTCTCTGACACCAATGACCTTCATGTCCTCCTTCACCACATCCATGAATCTTCTCTTTGGTCTTCCTCTGTCATTCCACCACCAAGTCTCCTTATCTACTGTCCTTCCAGATGACACACCAAGTACTCTCCTACTTCTCTCCCTGATCACATTAGCTGTAGTTGTCCAGTCATCTGGAAGCACTTCCTAACCACCCAAAGCCTGTTTCAACTCCTCCTTGAAGACAACCCGACACTCTTCCTTTTTCAGCTTCCACTTCCTTTCTTCTGCTCTACCTTTGCCTTCTTCACCTTCCTCACCATCAGCATCATCCTGCACACCACCATCCTATGCTGTTTGGCAACACTCTCACCCACTACTACTTTGCAGTCACTGACTTCCTTCAAATTACATTGCCTGCACAAGATGTAGTCTACCTGTGTGCTCCTACCTCCACTTTTATAAGTCACCCTATGCTCCTGCCTCTTCTGGAAGAAAGTATTCACCACAGCCATTTCCATCCTTTTTGAAAAAACTATCAACATCTGTCCTTCTGCGTTCCTGTCCTGGATACCAAACATACCTATCACTTCCTCGTCCCCTCTGTTTCCTGCACCAACATGTCCATTGAAGTCTGCCCCAATGACCACTCTTTCACCTCTGGGGGTACTCTGCATCACTTCATCTAACTCACTCCAGAATCTCTCCTTCTCTTCTTGCTCACATCCTGCCTGTGGGGCATAAGCACTAACAACATTGAACATCACGCCTTCAATTTCTAACTTGAGACTCATCACTCTGTCTGACACTCTTTTCACTTCTAGAACATTCCTGACAACTCCTCCTTCAAGATGAGTCCGACTACATTTCTCTTCCCATCCACACCATGAAAAAACAGCTTAAACCCTAATCCTAAGCTTCTAGCCTTGCTACATTTCCACCTGGTCTCCTGAACACACAGTATGTTCACCTCCCTCCTCTGCATCATGTCAGCCAGCTCTCTACCTTTTACTGCCATAGTTCCAACATTCAATGTCTCTACTTTCAGTCAGAGACTCATGCCTTCCTCTTCTCTCTCTGCCTACGGACACACCTCCCGCCTCTCCTTCTTCGACCAACAGTGGTCCAATTTCCACCAGCACCCTTTTGGTTAACAGCATTGATGGTGATCGTTGTTAACCTGGGCCTCGACCGATCCGGTATGTCATTCTTTCTTGTGATTTGCATATTTTATTTGGCATTTGTTTTATGCCGGATGCCCTTCCTGACACAACCCTCTGCATTTATCCGGGCTTGGAACCAGCGTAAGGAAGAGACACTGGTTTGTGCTCCCCCTCACGGCTGCATTATATGTATATATACTAGTCCTTCTCAAAAAATTAGCATATTATGATAATGTTCATTATTTTCTGTAATGTACTGATAAAAATTAAACTTTCATATATTTTAGATTCATTGCACACCAACTGAAATATTTCAGGTCTTTTATTGTTTTAATACTGATGATTTTGGCATACAGCTCATGAAAACCCAAAATTCCTATCTCAAAAAATTTGCATATCATGAAAAGGGACTCTCAACGAGCTATTAACCTAATCATCTGAATCAACCAATTAACTCTAAACACCTGCAAAAGATTCCTGAGGCTCTTAAAAATCCCAGCCTGGTTCATTACTCAAAACCACAATCATGGGTAAGACTGCCGACCTGACTGCTGTCCAAAAGGCCATCATTGACACCCTCAAGCAAGAGGGTAAGACACAGAAAGAAATCTCTGAGCGAATAGGCTGTTCCCAGAGTGCTGTATCAAAGCACCTCAGTGGGACGTCTGTGGGAAGGAAAAAGTGTGGCAGAAAACGCTGCACAACCAGAAGAGGTGACTGGACCCTGAGGAAGATTGTGGAGAAGGGCCGATTCCAGACCTTGGGGGACCTGTGGAAGCAGTGGACTGGGCTACAGGTGCCGCATTCCCCAGGTCAAGCCACTTTTGAACCAGAAACAGCGGCAGAGCGCCTGACCTGGGCTACAGAGAAGCAGCACTGGACTGTTGCTCAGTGGTCCAAAGTACTTTTTTCAGATGAAAGCAAATTTTGCATGTCATTCGGAAATCAAGGTGCCAGAGTCTGGAAGAAGACTGGGGAGAAGGAAATGCCAAAATGCCTGAAGTCCAGTGTCAAGTACCCACAGTCAGTGATGGTCTGGGGTGCCATGTCAGCTGCTGGTGTTGGTCCACTGTGTTTTATCAAGGGCAGGGTCAATGCAGCTAGCTATCAGGAGATTTAGGAGCACTCCATGCTTCCATCTGTTGAAAAGCTTTATGGAGCTGAAGATTTTCATTTATCAGCACGACCTGGCACCTGCTCACAGTGCCAAAACCACTGCTAAATGGTTTATGACCATGGTATAACTGTGCTCAATTGGCCTGCCAACTCTCCTGACCTGAACCCCATAGAGAATCTGTGGGATATTGTGAAGAGAAAGTTGAGAGACACCAGACCCAACACTGTGGATGAGCTTAAGGCCGCTATCGAAGCATCCTGGGCTTCCGTAACACCTCAGCAGTGCCACAGGCTGATTGCCTCCATGCCACGCCGCATTGAAGCAGTAATTTCTGCAAAAGGATTCCAGACCAAGTATTGAGTGCATAACTGAACATAATTATTTGAAGGTTGACTTTTTTTTGTATTCAAAACACTTTTTTTATTGGTCGGGTGAAATATGCTAATTTTTTGAGATAGGAATTTTGGGTTTTCATGAGCTATATGCCAAAATCATCAGTATTAAAACAATAAAAGACCTGAAATATTTCAGTTGGTGTGCAATGGATCTAAAATATATGAAAGTTTAATTTTTATCAGTACATGACAGAAAATAATGAACTTTATCACAATATGCTAAATTTTTGAGGACTAGTATATATATCTTCTTCTTTTCCTTTCGGCTTTTCCCTTCAGGGGTCGCCACAGCGAATCATCTGCCTCCATCTCACCCTATCCTTTGCATCTTCTTCTCTTACACCAACGACCTTCATGTCCTCCTTCACCACATCCATGAATCGTCTCTTTGGTCTTCCTCTAGGCCTTTTGCCTGGTAGTTCCAGCCTCAGCATCCTATTACCAATATACTCACTATCCCTCCTCTGTACATGTCCAAACCATCTCAATCTAGCCTCTCTGACTTTGTCTCCAAAACGTCTTACATGTGCTGTCCCTCTGATGTGCTCATTCCTAATCCTATCTATCCTCGTTACTCCCAAAGAGAACCTCAACATTTTCATCTCTGCTACCTCCAACTCTGCCTCCTGTCTTTTCCCCAGGGCCACTGTTTCTAACCCATACAATATCGTTGGCCTCAACACCGTCTTGTACACTTTTCCTTTCATTCTTGCTGATACCCTCCTATCACACATCACACGGACACTTTTCTCCAACCATTCCAACTTGCCTGCACACGCTTCTTGACCTCTTTTCCACACTCTCCATTGCTCTGGATTGTTGAGCCTAAGTACTTAAAATCCTCCACCTTCCTTATCTCTGCTCCTGTAATCTCACCGTTCCTCTTTGGTCCTTGTCATTCATGCACATGTATTCTGTCTTACTGAGGCTAATCTTCATTCCCCTCCTTTCCAGGGCATACCTCCACCTCTCTAGATTTTCCTGCACTTGTTCTCTGCTCTCACTACAGATCACAATGTCATCTGCAAACATCATAGTCCATGGGGAATCTTGTCTAACCTCATCTGTCAGCCTGTCCATCACCATAGCAAACAAGAAGGGGCTGAGAGCTGACCCTTGATGCAGTCCCACCTCCACCTTGAACTCTTGTGTCACACCGACAGCACACCTCACCACTGTCTTACATCTCTCATACATGTCCTGCACCACTCTAACATACTTCTCTGCCACTCCAGACTTCCTCATGCAATACCACAGTTCTTCTCTCGGCACCCTGTCATATGCTTTCTCCAGATCCACAAAGGCACAATGCAGCTCCCTCTGACCTTCTCTGTACTTCTCTATTAACATCCTCAAGGCAAACACTGCATCTGTGGTGCTCTTTCTTGGCATGAAACCAAACTGTTGTTCACAAATGCTGACTTCTGCCCTTAGTCTAGTTTCCACTATTCTTTCCCATAACTTCATCGTATGGCTCATCAACTTTATCCCTCTGTAGTTGCCACAACTCTGCACGTGTCCCTTGTTCTTAAAAATGGGCACCAGCACACTTCTCCTCCATTCCTCTGGCATCCTCTCACTCTCTAAGACCTTGTTAAATGTTCTTGTCAGAAAATCTACTGCTACCTCTCCGAGACACTTCCATACCTCCACCGGTATGTCATCAGGACCAACTGCCTTTCCATTCTTCATCCTCTTCAATGCCCTCCTCACTTCACCCTTACTAATCTTTGCTACTTCCTGGTCCTCAACAGTCACCTCTTCTACTCTTTTCTCTCTCTCATTTTCCTCATTCCTCAGCTCTTCAAAGTACTCTTTCCATCTTCCCAGCACACTTCTGTCATCAGTCAATACATTTCCCTCTCTGTCCTTTATCAATCTAACTTGCTGCACGTCCTTCCCATCTCTATTTCTCTGCTGTGCCAACCTATATAAATCATTTTCTCCCTCCTTACTTTCCAACCGAGCATACAAGTCATCAAACGCTCTGTTTGGCCTTTGACACTGCTACCTTTGCCTTACGCTGTGTCTCCCTGTACTCCTGTTTACTCTCTTCGGTTTTCTCAATGTCCCACTTTTTCTTAGCTAATCTCTTCCTTTGTACACACTCCTGCACTTCCTCATTCCACCACCAAGTCTCCTTATCTACTTTCCTTCCAGATGACACACCAAGTATTCTCCTACCTGTCTCCCTGATCACATTAGCTGTAGTTGTCCAGTCATCTGGAAGCACTTCCTGACCACCCAAAGCCTGTTTCAACTCCTCCTTGAAGACAACCTGACACGCTTCCTTTTTCAACTTCCACCACTTTGTCTTCTGCTCTGCCTTTGCCTTCTTCACCTTCCTCACCATCAGCATCATCCTGCACACCACCATCCTATGCTGTTTGGCAACACTCTCACCCACTATGACTTTGCAGTCACTGACTTCCTTTAAATTACATCGCCTGCACAAGATGTAGTCTACCTGTGTGCTCCTACCTCCACTTTTATAAGTCACCCTATGCTCCTCTCTCTTCTGGAAGAAAGTATTCACCACAGCCAATTCCATCCTTTTGCAAAATCTACCAACATCTGTCCTTCATGCTCCTGTCCTGGATACCAAACCTACCCATCACTTCCTCGTCCCCTCTGTTTCCTGCACCAACATGTCCATTGAAGTCTGCCTCAATGACCACTCTTTCACCTCTGGGGGTACTCTGCATCACTTCATCTAACTCCCTCCAGAATCTCTCCTCCTCTTCTCGCTCACATCCTGTCTGTGGGGCATAAGCACTAACAACATTGACCATCACACCTTTAATTTCTAACTTGAGACTCATCACTCTGTCTGACACTCTTTTCACTTCTAGAACATTCCTGGCAAACTCCTCCTTCAAGATGACTCCGAGTCCATTTCTCTTCCCATCCACACCGTGATAAAACAGCTTAAACCCTGCTCCTATGCTTCTAGCCTTGCGACCTTTCCACCTGGTCTCCTGAACACACAGTATGTCCACCTTCCTCCTCTGCATCATGTCAGCCAGCTCTCTACCTTTTCCTGTCATAGTTCCAACATTCAAAGTCCCTACTTTCAGTCCTAGACTCATGCCTTTCCTCTTCTCTCTCTGGCAACGGACACGCCTCCCGCCTCTCCTTCTTCGACGTCTTCGACCAACAGTAGTCCAATTTCCATCCGCACTGTGTTGGTTGAGGGCTCTGATGGCGGTCGTTGTTAAACCGGGTCTCGCACGAGACGGTATGTGGTTCTTTCTTGTGATTCGCATAGTTTATTTGGCATTTGTTTTACGCCGGATGCCCTTCCTGACGCAACCCTCTGCATTTATCCGGGCTTGGGACCGGCGTGAGGGAGAGACACTGGTTTGTGCCCCCCCCCTCACGGCTGCATTGAGGACTAGTATATATATATATATATATATATATATATATATATATATATATATATATATATATATATATAAAAGAACACGAAGTGAAGTATAATCTTTTACTTTAAACATACAGCACTGTAGTTTCAAAAAAATCCCACTAGAGGGAGGCATTGCATTATATTTAGTTTACATTGCATTATATTTACATTAAGTGTAAATATTGGATAAACTTGTATAAACATGTTTTTGAACATAAAATCTCACACACAAACATTATAAAAATTGACTTAGGTACAGTACTGTACTGGAATACTAACTGAAAAACATTGTAATACTGTACAGTACTATAGAACTAGAAGTATCCAGAATACAAAGTCAGATTCCGTTTTGATGATGACCTTGTTTCATGCAAAATTCACCTTCTTAACACTTCCACAAAAACTAAATGCTACTCTTGCTCTGACTGCCTTTTCATGTTTTTTTTTTTTTTTATGTAATGGATTGTACTTTCATTCACTTTATAATGGCACCTTACTGTGGCATAACATTTTTCTTCCTGAATCATATCAAGCAGTTCTACTTTTTTATGCAGCGTCATTACCTTTTTCTGGTGTTTTGGCACCTTACCAGAAGCCTGAGAAGGTGTGCAGCATTTGGGTGGCATGACGGAGCTTAATTGTAATTATTGTTATGATACATCTCTAGGATGCTCCTGAACACATCATCAGTGATGTAACCTGAGGTCCTCGGATGTTTCGGGTCTTTCAACATCAGACACCCTCGCCCAGGCGACCCAGCCATGGTTGATCAGACCCGACTTGTGTTCAGGTGGCTTTTGCTTTCCATGGATCTTCTCTCCTAATCCACAGCCATCTCGAGGCTTTCTCTGCTTCCTCAGTGATCCTCTTGATGGCTCTTCTCCTCTCTATCCCCGTAATGCCCAGCACACTCAAGGTTTTATAGAGTGATTGACCTGCGAACCCTCTGCAGCCAACCTCGATGGGCATACACTGTGCCTTCCAGCCCTGCTTACGGCAGCCTATGACCAAATCTTCATATTTGGTCTTCTTTCTCTCATGGGCCTCATCCAGTCGGTCCTCCCATGGCACGGTGAGCTCCATCAAGATGATGCTCTTTATCTCCTTTGACACCAGAAGGATGTCTGGCCTCAGGGTGGTTGAGACAATACACTGGGGGAACTTGAGTTGTTTCTCCAGGTCAACAGACAGCTGCCAGTCTTTTGCGGTTGCCAGTAGCCCCGATGGGTTCCTGGCTCCTGCGGTTTTCCCAACTTCTCACCCGTCTTCACAAAGGTGATCAACTGAGTGGTGGGGCAGAACCGTCTGCTGCTTTTGCTGATTCCCATGCTGATAACTTCCGCAATGGGTTTCAGAACCTGGTTGTGGCGCCAGGTGTACCGCCCCTGCCCAAAGGCTACTGGACAGCAGCTCAGAATGTGCTCCAACGTGCCTCTGCCTGGGCACTGCGGGCAGTTGGGAGACTCTATTCTACCCCAAATGGAGAGGTTTGATGGACTGGGCAGAATGTCATAGACCGCTTGGACAAGGAACTTTATTCGGTGCGGCTCTGCCCGCCAAAGCTCTGCCCATGTGACTTTTCGTTCCATGGCCTGCTCCCACCTTGTCCAGGCACCCTGCTGCCTTAGGCCGACTGCTCTGCTGCTCCTCCTCTCCTCCACTTCTGCCCTCACCTCCTCCTGCACCAATCGCCGTCTCTCCTTCCCCTTGGCCTTCTCATACTGTGGCGTTGTACATGTTCCCAGACCAGCCCTACCGTGGGTCACTGCTCCGACCAGGGCTCTGTGTCGTATCCGCGATTCAGCATGTGTGACAGCTTCATCGGCTCTCCACTTCCTCCCGGTTTTCACTCTGACCCCTGCCTGGGCCACCTTAGGGTCGCTGGAGTCCCGGTACATCATCACTTCTCTTGCCTTTGTCACCTTAAACTCCTCCTCTAGTGATCTCAGAGGCAGTTGGAGCTTGGTGTTGCGTCCATAGAGAGCGATGCTACTAAGACTCCTAGGCAGACCCAGCCACCTCCTGAGGAAACTGCTAACCTTCCTCTCTAGGCCCTCCACGATCGAAATTGGAACCTCGTAGATGAGTAGAGGCCACAGCACTTTGGGCAGGATGCCATGTTGATAAATCCAGGCTTTGAACTTCCCGGGTAGCCCAGACCGGTCCACTGTTCTCAACCAGCTCTCCAGCTCCTGACAGGTTTCTTGAATGGATGCTGAATCCTTAAGGCTGCTGTTGAACACCTTGCCAAGACTCTTCACTGGTTTTTCAGAGACAGTTGGGATTGGTGCCCCACCGATGCTGAAGCGGAACCTGTCCACAACTTTGCCCCTCTTCAGCACCAGTGACCGCGATTTCTCCGGCTTAAACCTCATTCTTGCCCATCTACACAGCTCTTCCAGCCCTTGCAGAATCCACCTGCTTCCTGGTACTGACTCAGTGGTGATGGTAAGATCGTCCATATATGCCCTGATTGGTGGTTGCCGCACTCCCGTTGCAGACTTTGGGCCCCGACACTGAGTTTCAGCAGACTTGACTAGCATGTTCATTGCCAAGGCAAAAAGGATCACGGAGATGGTACAACCTGTGATGATCCCAACCTCGACTCTGTGCCAATCTGATGTTACAAGCCCTGCTGACACTCTCATACTGAACTGATTGTAGTAGTCCATAATGAGTTGTGCGACCTGGCCTGGCACATGATGCCTCTCCAAGGTTGCTTGGACCAGCTTGTGTGGGATGGAGCCATAGGCGTTAGTGAGGTCAAGCCAAAGCACTGCCAAGTCTCCTTTGTTCTCCCGAGCTTCTCTGATGAGCTGGGTCACCACTCCCGTATGCTCCAGGCAACCTGGCACCCCAGATATGCCGCCCTTCTGCACTGAGGTGTCGATGTAGCTGTTGCTGGAGAGAAAGTCGGTCAACCGCCTTGCTACTATGCTGAAGAAGATTTTCCCTTCCACACTCAGCAAGGAAATAATCCTGAATTGGTCGATGTTCTTGGAATTTTCTTCCTTTGGGATCCAGACTCCCTCAGCATATCGCCACTGCTGCGCCACCTTCCCTCTTCTCCAGATGACTTTCAAGATCTTCCATAGCCGCTTCAGTAACAGGGGACAGTTCTTATAAACCTTGTATGGCACTCCACTTGGCCCAGGAGCTGAACTGGTTCGGGCTTTTCTCACAACATCCTGTACCTCTTTAAGGAGCGGCTCTCTTCCATCAAACTCCTTCGTGGGGGGTGATGGTTGTATCAGGGTGTTGCAATGGCCCAGCTCCTGCTGCCTGTCAGGATCGCTATAGGTGATCTGGATGTGCCGATCTATCTCTTCCTTGGAGCAAGTCAATCTCCCTCCACGCTTCTGTCCCAAGAGTTGCTTGGTGAAGCCATAGGGGTTGGCAATGAAGGATGCCCGCTTCCTGGTCCTTTCCTTTCGCCTCCGCCGGTGCCACTCAGCTCTTCGGAGAGTCAACAGCTTCTTTCTCAAGATGGTTCGCAGCTCTACCAAGGGGGGGCGTTGCTCCTCGCTTGCCTCCTTGTGCTGCCTCTTAAGGGACTTGAGCTCCTGCCGGATCTGATGGATTTTTGTTGCTCTCTGGTTCATGGTGAAGGGTGCTCTTTCCGTCCTCTTCTCCACTACTCCGAACCTTTCCACAGCCAGACTAACGATGATTATAGTCATCGTTTGAAGTCTTCGGTCCGCATCGCCCCTCGCTGTTGCCTCTAACACAGAGTCCACATCCCCGTCGAACTGCTGCCAGACTGCCGTCTTGCAGGCCTGCGGCCAATTGACTCGAAGCCTCACCGGAAGACTGTTCTGAGGAATTGGTTGCGGCACTTGGAGGTTCCTGGCTCTGTGGGGTATCTCCGGGCCTGGCTCCTCCTGCATCTCACCAGGTGTGTTCCCTGTGCGTTGTAGTGCTTGCTCTCCCTCTAAACACTTCATCCGAGTCTGGTGAATCTTAAGACCTCGGCTGTTCTTGCAGACCTTTCCACATCTGCACTTCACACTCGTCGTCGATTGACCATTGCCAATGTTCGTTAACCCTAGGTCCGTCAGGCTGGGATGCTCATCCTCCCCCCCTCTCGGGCATCCCTGGGGGTATCGTTCCATGAGTTGATTTGTAGCTTTCTTGGGTTTCCTCTTCTCAGAAGATGCAGTTCGGGCTGCCAACCCTCCCTGCCCCGGTTGCCGTCTCTCCGTGCTGTCCACTGTCTCTCCAGTTGTCAAAAGTTGTCAAAAACACACACACAAAAAAAGCATGTGCACAAAGTATGCGTGAATAGGAAAAAGGCGCGTATACATCATCTCAACCAATCAGCAGAAGGGAGAACAGCCATTGACTGAATTTGAATCATATGACAGTTACTCTGCAATCCACGAATATGCGGGGGAGCAAGTGCAAAACCACGAATAGTCAAGGGCGTACTATATACTTATGGTGTCTTGGGCATCTGATTAGAATGCCTTCTGAATGTCTTCCTTATTTGGTATTTCGAGCATGTCCAACTGGAAAGAGCCCCCAGGGTCGACCCAGAACACACTGGAGAGTCTGTCTTTAGACTGGTTTGGAAACTCCTTGGTGTCCCACCAGAAAGGCTGGATGAAGTGGCTGGGGAGAGGGACATCTGGACCTCACTGCTTAGACTGCTACCCCATGACTCAACCTCAGACCAAGTGTAAGAAGATTATGATGATGATGATGATGAATTTTATTCCATGAATCACCAACAAAACATAACCAACTGGGAGTTTTCACTGCCAATCTGAAGTGGCTTAACATCATTGTTTCCGGGTTACAGATTAGGGTGGAGTGAAAATTATGAAAAATTAAATTTTTGATTATTTTTACTTGGAATAGCAATAAAAAGATGTGGAGTCGTTTTTAAAAGTTCATCTTGATAAGTTGATATATTAGGCTCCCTCAAGAGCAATCAAAATGACCATATTTGGACATTTTACCTGAAAATGTTTAATTCTGATATAGTGATCCAATTTGCTTCTATATTATGTCCCTCTTCCTTTCGGCTTTTTCCCTTTTACTCAGGAGTCGCCACAGCAAATCATCTGATTCGCACGTTTGATTTGGCAAAGGTTTTTACGTCGGATGCCCTTCCTGTCACAACCCTTTTTAGCAAGGGGCAGAAACACGCTGATGACTTTGCAGCCTCCTCTTTACAAAAGTCTGCAATGGTTCTTTTACATGCCTCACACCATAGACAGTGAGAGACATGGCCCGCTTTAGATATCCCAGTTAGCTGCACTGGGGGGGTGGGGGGCAGTGACAACCTTGTGGAGAGTGGGACTCGAACCCCCAACCTTTAGATCAGCGATCCAACGCCCTATACCACGAGACCACCACTGCCCTTTTGCTTCTATATTATGAAAAACATATATTTTAGGCAGTTTGGCACAGTGTTAACATATACTGTCTCAAAAAAACACACATATTCAGATGAGTCCATATGACTGTCACATATTGAAGTCTCGTCTTGTCTCGAAAACTGGCATTTTTGCCCTCGACTCCAGTCTTGTACGGATGAAGCCGTCTCATTGATTGTTAGCACATACAGACTGTGATGTCTCAGTCACCACCTTGATGCACCTCTCCACAGCCTGTATGTGGCATGGGTATCTGTCGAAGTTTTTTTTGGTGAGGGAGAAAAGGTAACCGATATGTCACCTGGATTGTCTACATCATCATTGTTGTCATCATCAACAATCATTATATCATTGCAATGTTATCAGCAACTTTTGTCATTTTATCGGTACGTACTCTGAGTGATTCCCTTTCGGTGGCCTTGCGCTTCTGATGCTTGAGTATTCTTTTTATCTCTTTCATATCTACTCCTCCTGTGCTCATTTTTCTTTCACCTCTCTAATCCAGTAAAAATGGTACCTCCTTGGCTGGAACTTTCCATGATTTGTCACAAGTACATTTGTCAGGACACTTGCAGCTACAAATGTCAAACAAATGGTCTGCCTCGCATCGAAATATGTCAATTCGGTTGATGTCATTGTCGTTTCTACTCTTGTACGGCTTGAGAAGGTTCGTGAATTTTGTGTAGTACACCTTCAATAACTGGACAGCTCGTTTGTACGACACAGTTGGTATCGAGGCTTTACTCCAAATGTTGATGACATCAGTGATCACAATATCGGTGACATCAGTGAATGATGCCCGATACTTCTTTTAGAACTTCATAACATCGCTGTATGTAGGAAGAACATTAGCTGGAAGTTTTACTAGAGCGCCAAATGCCGGACAGACCGGTGGAGAGCTTTTCTCTCTCGTACCCTGAGCCATATCTGATATAAAACCAAAACAAGAAAATATTAAATAAAATGATATCACAGTTATCAAGATATGGTCCGCAAGTGTTACTCGTACATTAGGCCTAGTTGTGACACAATCTCAAAACTGTAAACCAACTATTGAGGGCTAAAAAAGGCAGCTTTTTATCTGATTTCGCAAGAAATGGAAAAGTGAGTACAATCTCCTGTCCGGTATGATGCTGTCGCCACCTGGTGATAGTTTCCTCTACTAAACTACTGAGTCCTGACCTTTCCAGTCATACCAAATCTGTGAACTGTGAATGTTCTAATTATTTAGAGTTATTCCCTTTGTCGGTAATCGCGTGCTTGCGTGCTTTCAAAATTGACTCAACATACCTTATTTCGAGTGAGTTGGAGGAACCTAGAAATTTTTTACAGATTTTTAATACTTTGCATATGTTTATAACTGGTATTGTTACATCTTTTCTCCACTATTCTGAATTGATTGTGAAGAACTATATGTTTCACTCCACCCTACAAATCACATGTAGTGTTTAGATAGCAAGATGTCACCTGAAAGAAACAAACTAAAGCAACAATTTCAAGGAAATAGTTACCTATTTGAACCACACAGTAAGCCAACACATGAATTTAAAGTTGAGTAAGTGCTGAACTACATGGGGGGAAACTAATTAAAGATAGATCTGTTTAGCTTATTTTTGCATATGTTCAGCTTCATGAGTATAAACTTATTTGGGAAATTTTGGATTTTGCTATAGTGCATAATCCTGCAAGGGAAATTATTGGCTCTGCATTTAACCCATCCAAAGTGAGTACACAGACATGTACACAGTGAACACGCACATTGCGGTGCCCGGACATCAGTTGAGGATTAGGTGCCTTGCCCAAGGGCACTTCAGCCATGAAAGTGGATGAAGGGAAGGTGCAGCTCACTCCTCCACCACCACACATTTTTCCTGCGGGTTTGGAAATCGAACTTTTGGTCCCAAAACTACTTCTTTAACTCCTTAATGTTCTAGGTAAAGACTAGGCTGCATTGCTCTCAGTGTGTTTCTGCCCTGCGATTGCCTGTTGAGTTGTGTACTCTGCCCTCACACAGAGTCGGCTGAGCTGGGCGGCATCCTCCCTGTGACTCTAATAACAATAAGCAGTTCAGAAAATGAATTAATGTTCTAGATAAATATTTGGTAGAACAAATGATTTCATGTGTGTTTTATATTTTATATATATATAATTATTTTTACTAATTTCAACTGGCTGTTAGAGGTGTGTATGTCAAAAAATATGAGGTTGTTTTAACAAATATAAATGTGATTGTTATTGTCACCAAAATTGTTTTTTAAATGATGAATTTGGTGTGGTCTTTAAAGGACTAACCATAAGGTCGCCTAGTGGTAAAGGTGCTGGATCACTGAACCTAAGTTTGGGGGTTCAAGCCCCACTCACCACAGGGTGTCACTGCCAAATTCCCGACCCGTGCAGATAACTGGGTTATCAAAGGCCGGCCATGTGTCTCACTGTCTATGGTGTGAGGCGATAAAAGAACCACTGCTGACTTTCAACAAAAGTAGCTGCAAAGCCGTCAGCATGTTTCCGCCCTGTGATGGCCTGGCAAGCTGTCCAGGGTGTACTCTGCTCTTGCTGGGATGGGCGCCAGCTTCCCCACGACCCTAATTAGGATTAAGTGGTTACAGAAAATGAACTGAACCATAAAGTAATGGCTGCCCTCAAAGGTGGGTTTTTTGAACCTTTAGGCTACTATATGTGACTGAGGAGCAGTGGTGGTCTAGTGGTATAGGGCACTGGATCGCTGATCTAAAGGTTGGGGGTTCGAGTCCCACTCTCCACAGGGTTGTCACTGTCCCCCCCATTGCAGCTAACTGGGTTATCAAAGGTGGGCTATGTCTCTCACTGTCTATGGTGTGAGGCATGTAAAAGAACCATTGCTGACTTTTGTAAAGAGTGGGCTGCAAAGCCATCAGCGTGTTTCTGTCCCTTGCTAAAAAGGGTTGTGACAGGAAGGGCAGCCGATGTAAAAACCTCTGCTAAATCAAATGTGCGAATCAGATGATTCGTTGTGGCGACTCTCGAGTAAAAGGGAAAAAAGCTGAAAGGAAGACAGACAGGCTACTATATGTGCCCAATCATCACAAAATGAACCTTAATACACAATACTATCTTTAACCAATTTTGAAAATTAAACAAAATTTGAAGAAGAGACGACAAAATGTACGTCTCAAGTTTATTCAGTTTCTTCACAAGACTTTACAAGAAAAATCAATTTTGTCTGAAAGTGGGTGTGATGCATTTCGACTCATTTTGCCGTGGTAGCTTCTACTACTCCAAAAAAATGAAAGCAAAATATAAAAGATCTTAACGTTTATTTTTAAATTTTAAAATAAAACAAGATAAGACTTGATCGAAAATCGAGCCAGTCAACATGAATGTCAATTTTAGCACATGACATGTTCAACCAATCAACACAAAGGTTAACTTTAACACATGGCTCGTTGAAAAGCACATGGCCAGGAATGTCTTTAAATGTATGAAGTTAGTGAGCAGGAGAATCGGGTGAAAAATACTCATCATCACTTTCTGATAGGTCCATATCTGGCTCATCACCCCATTCATTCAGAGCATCCCATAGTTTTGCTGTAGCAGTTTCTAATGGTTCATCGGTTGTTGGACATTTACCAAGAGAACACAGCAAAATATTTTCCTGTTTTTTAAAGCACGGCAGAATATGTTCTTCCTGATGAACAATATAGACATTCACCAGTGGCAGGGGGTCTTGGAATACCGTGTAAACTCACTTTTACAGGCAGTGAACGCCTGATTTTACCATTACAGAGATTGATCGAATAAAATTGGTAAGTTTGATCGACCATTTTGCTCCCAGTACTCATGGGCGGTTATTATACGTAAGATCAAAAACACATTGGGGGGGGGGGGGTTATTGGAGCAACACGCTTATTACGTCAAATACAGTATTGTATTACATGTGTACAATCCAGCATCACGTCATGTGACCAGTCCTGTGCAGCCCAGCTAAATGGACAAATCAACGACTATGCATCACTACCTGTGCTGGAACAGCCTAACATGAACATGTTCATACTTAAGCAAAGCCCGTTGCATACTTTACTTAATGGAACCTACATACATACATACACACATGTTGTATGTAATCTTTTGAAATATTCAGTAATTAAAATTGACTACAGGTACCTTTTAATGCACACTTTCCAGGTGACCAATAGTAGAAATCCACTTTAGAAGAGATTCGATATTTCCTCATAGTTTCTTTTTTTTCTCAGCACAGAAAATGTATATATGTGTGAGGATGTGTGTGGGTGTATGCATTTACAGTTCTTATACAACAACAAAAAAAGACTCCCATTCAACACTTTACCTTCGACAGTCAAATAAGTGCTCTCATAGTCACACAAAAGGCTCTTGAATACACCACTTTACCATACAATTTTGCATACACCGTACACAAAAAGTTGACCTCATATTCACCTGGAACACGTAAATGTGATCAGTTAATTAGCATGTGTACATAAAAATAAAAGAAAAAGTGGGTCATATACTGTAAGCGCAAACTGTGTGTATGTGTAAGAGGCCAAGTCTGAAAATAGCCTCAATTGCACCTGTATTTCCATCCTTCATATTTATGCTTTAATGTTTGTGCCTTTTCAACTGTGCCAGTGGCATGCACTTTTGTATTTGTCTTTTTATCTTCAGTAGATTAAAGCTGGCAAATCTGTTCAGCTGAAAAGAAGTGACAGAAATATACACTGCAGGGAAGGAACCGATCGGATGGAAAGAAGGGCAAAATTAAGTTTGAAAGAAAGCAGAGCAAACAAGAAGATAGAGAAATAAGAGAGTCACATTCCTCTTCCTTTTCCTCTGTCTTCATTTATTCTTTCTCTGCCTCACTCTTAGTTCAAAACGACAGCTGAAAAGCTCACAGGTGGCTTCAACTGAAGCAAAACAAAGTAGACATCAGCCCCAATTACCCCCCCCCCCAGACACACACAAACACACACCACCGCCCCTTCTACCATGAATCCTTCTAAATGCAGCGCTAAGCAATCAACACTCTCTTTTAAAGAAATTCTATTTCCAGCTACTAATCTCATTCTGAAATTAATGCTCACATGTGGATCAGAATCAGAATACTTTATCCTGAAGGAAATCATGTGCACAGTAAAGAATAACAAAGTCATAGATAAATTCAAGATATATATATATATATATATATATATATATATATATATATATATATATATATATATATATATATATATATATATTTGTGTGTGTGTGTGTGTGTGTGTGTGTGTGTGTGTGTGTGTGTGTGTGTGTGTGTGTATGTTCTAGAAGTGAAAAGGGTGTCAGACAGTGATGAGTCTCAAGTTGGAAATTGAAGATGTGATGTTCAATGTTGTTAGTGCTTATGTCCCACAGACAGGATGTCAGCTAGAAGAGAAAGAGAGATTCTGGAGTGAGTTAGATGAAGTGATGCAGAGTACCCCCAGAGGTGAAAGAGTGGTCATTGGTGCAGACTTCAATGGACTGGTTGGTGCAGACAACAGAGCTGCTGAGGAAGGGATGGGCAGGTTTGGTATCAAGGACAGGAACACAGAAGGACAGATGTTGATAGTTTTTTCAAAAAGGATGGAAATGGCTGTGGTGAATACTTTCTTCCAGAAGAGACAGGAGCATAGGGTGACTTATAAAAGCGGAGGTAGGAGCACACAGGTAGACTACATCTTGTGCAGGCGATGTAATTTGAAGAAAGTCAGTGACTGCAAAGTAATAGTGAGTGAGAGTGTTGCCAAATAGCATAGGATGGTGGTGTGCAGGATGACACTGATGGTGAGGAAGGTGAAGAAAGCAAAGGCAGAGCAGAAGACAAAGTGGTGAAAGATGAAAAAGGAAGAGTGTCATTTGTCTTCAAGGAGGAGTTGAAACAGGCTTTGGGTGGTCAGGAAGAGCTTTCAGATGACTGGACAACTACAGCTAATGTGATCAGGGAGACAGGTAGGACAGTACTTGGTGTGTCCTCTGGAAGGAAAGTGGACAAGGAGACTTGGTGGTGGAATGAGGAAGTGCAGGAGTGTGTACAAAGGAAGAGGTTAGCTAAGAAGAAGTGGGACATTGAGAGGACCAAAGAGAGTAAACAGGAGTACAGGGAGACACAGCGTAAGGCGAAGGTAGCGGTGTCAAAGGCCAAACAGAGGGCGCATTATGACTTGTATGCTAGGTTGGACAGTAAGGAGGGAGAAAATGATTTATACAGGTTGGCACAGCAGAAAAATAGAGATGGGAAGGACATGCAGCAAGTTAGGGTGATTAAGGACAGAGTGGGAAATGTATTGACTGATGACAGAAATGTGCTGGGAAGATGGAAAGAGTACTTTGAAGAGCTGATAAATGAGGAAAATGAGACTGAAAAAGAGTATAAGAGGTGACTGTTGACGATCAGGAAGTAGCAAAGATTAGTAAGGGTGAAGTGAGGAGGGCATTGAAGAGGATGAAGAGTGGAAGGCAGTTGGTCCTGATGACATACCAGTGGAGGTATGGAAGTGTCGAGGAGAGGAAGCAGTAGATTTTCTGAGAAGAACATCCAACAAGGTCTCAGAGAGTGAGCAGATGCCAGGGGAATGGAGGAGAAGTGTGCTGGTGCCCATTTTTAAGAACAAGGGAGACGTGCAGAGTTGTGGCAACAACAGAGGGATAAAGTTGATGAGCCATATGACGAAGTTATGGGAAAGAATAGTGGAAGCTAAACTAAGGGCAGAGGTCAGCATTTGTGAACAACAGTTTGGTTTCATGCCAAGAAAGAGCACCACAGATGCAGTGTTTGCCTTGAGGATGTTAATGGAGAAGTACAGAGAAGGTCAGAGGGAGCTGCATTGTGCCTTTGTGGATCTGGAGAAAGCATATGACAGGGTGCCGAGAGAAGAACTGTGGTATTGCATGAGGAAGTCTGGAGTGGCAGAGAAGTATGTTAGAGTGGTGCAGGACATGTATGAGAGATGTGAGACAGTGGTGAGGTGTGCTGTCCGTGTGACAGAAGAGTTCAAGGTGGGACTGCTTCAAGGGTCAGCTCTGAGCCCCTTCTTGTTTGCTCTGGTGATGGACAGGTTGACAGACGCGGTTAGACAAGATTCCCCATGGACTATGATGTTTGCAGATGACATTGTGATCTGTAGTGAGAGCAGAGAACAAGTGCAGGAAAATCTAGAGAGGTGGAGGTATGCCCTGGAAAGGAGAGGAATGAAGGTAAACAGAAATACAGTAAAACAGTATACATGTGTGTGAACAACAAGGACCCAGGAGGAACGGTGAGGTTCCAGGGAGCAGAGATAAAGAATGTGGAGGATTTTCAGTACTTAGGCTCAACAATCCAGCACAATGGAGAGTGTGGAAAAGAGGTAAAGAAGTGTGTGCAGGCAGGTTGAATGGTTGGAGAAAAGTGTTCAGTGTGATGTGTGATAGGAAGGTATCAGCAAGAATGAAAGGAAAAGTGTACAAGACGGTGATGAGGCCAGCGATGTTGTATGGTTTAGAAACAGTGGCCCTGGGGAAAAGACAGGAGACAGAGTTGGAGGTAGCAGAGATGAAAATGTTGAGGTTCTCTTTGGGAGTAACGAGGATGGATAGGATCAGTAATGAGTACATCAGAAGGACAGCACATGTCAGAGGCTTTGGAGACAAAGTCAGAGAGGCTGGCTTGAGATGGTTTTTACATGTACAGAGGAAGGGATAGTGAGTATATTGGCAGTAGGATGCTGAGGTTGGAACTACCAGGCAGAAGGCCCAGAGGAAGACCAAAGAGAGGATTTATGGATGTGGTGAAGGAGGAGATGAAGGTAGTTGGTGTAAGAGAAGAAGATGCAAAGGATAGGGTGAGATAGAGGCAGATGATTCGTTGTGGCGACCCCTGAAGGGAACAGCCGAAAGGAAAAGAAGAAGATACAGTGTGTGTGTGTGTGTGTGTATATATATATAGGATTTTCTGAGTAGATCCTTCCGTAGGAGAGTGCTCAATACTTTTTGGTAGAGCAAATAACAATAAAAATAAAAGGACAGGACAAAGACTTTCTATTGAAACTCCATTTATCACTACAGATCTGTTTCGATGGGTGGTGAAACCATCCTCTCTCTTCAGGTGATTATAGAATATTCTTTTAAAACAATAAAAGACCTGAAATATTTCAGTTGGTGTGCAATGAATCTAAAATATATGAAAGTTAAATTTTTATCAGTACATTACAGAAAATAATGAACTTTATCACAATATGCTAATTTTTTTAGAAGGACCTGTATATGCACATATACATGTACATATCCGTCATTCGGGGGGTTGGGGGGTTGATCTTACTTCGCGGAATTCGGTGGTCGCAAGGGGATCTTAGTCAAATATGGTGGCAAGGTGCTGGCTTAGTGCTCCTAAGGTCATTAATTTCCAATCAGCCACACAGACACAGTCAGCTACAGAAACACAGTCACCTCCAGAGGGAGTCAGCCACAGTGACACAGTTACCTCCAGAGGCAGTCAGCTACAAAGGCCCAGTCAGTTACAGGGACACAGTCAGCTTTGGATACAGTCAGGTACACATACACACTCAGCTACAGAGACACTTTCAGTTACAGTGACAGTCAGCTACAGATACAAACTCCGCTACAGAGACACACTCACCTCCAGAGGCAGTCAGCTACAGAGACACATGGCTACAGATACACACTCAGCTACATTCAGTCAGCTACAGGTACAGTTAGCTACAAAGACACAGTCAACTCCAGAGATACAGTCACCACTAGAGGCAGGCAGCTACAGAGACACAGTCACTTCCAGAGGAAGTCAGCTACAGAGACACCATCAGCTGCAGTCAGCTACAGGTACAGTCAGCACACAGGGACACAATCCCCTCCAGAGGCAGTCAGCTACAGAGACACATTCACCTCCAGAGACAGTTGGCTACAGATACACACTCAGCAACATTCAGTCAACTCCAGAGACACAGTCATCTCCAGAGGCAGTCAGCTACAAAGGCACTATCAGCTACAGTCAGTTACAAGACACAGTCAGCACACAGAGACATAGTCACCTCCAGAGGCAATTAGCTACAGAGACACAGTCACCTTCAGAGACAGTTGGCTACAGATACACACTCAGCTACATTCAGTCAGCTACAGAGATACAGTCGGCTACAGATACAGTTAGCTACAAAGACACAGTCAATTACAGAGACACAGTCACCTCCAGAGGCAGTCAACTACAGAGACACCATCAGCTACAGTCAGCTACAGGTACAGTCAACTACAGAGACACAGTCACCTCTACAGCCAGTCAGCTACAGAGACACAGTCACCTTCAGGGGTAGTCAGCTACAGAGATACAATGACCTCTAGAGGCAGTCATCTCCAGAGGTAGTCAGCTACAGGGACACAGTCAGCTATGGATATAGTCAGGTACAGAGGGTAGTCAGCTACAGAGACACACTTGTCTACAGAGGCAGTCAGTTACAGAGACACACTCAGCCACAGCACAGGGACACAGTCAGCTACAGAGGTGTTGTCAACTACAGAAATGCAATCAACTACAGCGAAGCAATCATTTACAGATTCACAGTCATTTAAGGAGGTACAATGAACTGCAGAAAATCACTCAGAGAACAAGATATAGTCAAGAGAGGATGCACAGTTAGACACATACACACCCACACAATCAGACACAAAAGTGGAAACACACTCACAGGGTGTGTCATACCAAAGCCCTCTGACAGAACAGGTGAAAAAGTTTTAAGAAAGTTGAATCTGTACTGAGTCTAAGAAAAAAAATCATATCCAAAACGTTATGACTATACTGTGCTTCATGCTTAAAAGCACTCACAATCAACATCAAGATGTGCTTTGACATGAAGATGGAAGCTGAGACAACACACAAATCTCTTATAAACCACAAAATTTCTCCAGTGCCAAATTTGGACCTGCACATACATGTTATCAGGTAGCACCACCCATTATGAATGAAAATGTGCTTGTTGTCAGTCTGCCTAGACCCTGAGATGAAATAGAATCATAGCACAGGAAAATAATTTAGTCTGTGTCCCAGACATAATACTGTATGACTGTAGAGTCTGAGCGATAGATGACCAGAATGTCACAAATTGCCTGTGTGTGTGTGTGTGTGTGTGTGTGTGTGATATTAAACCCTGTGGAGACTGGTCAGGAAACACAGGGATCCTGTTTTTGAGCTCTGAACAAACACCCATTGTTGTACTGATTCATTTGAACCCCCACCCCATCGCTCTCTTGCTCTCTCTCTCTCTCTCTCTCTCTCTCACACACACACACACACACACACACACACACACACACACACACACACTCACGCATTTCTGAAGTCTTTTGTCATTTCAAGGCCCTTTTGTACTTCTTGTCCATTATCCATTTAATTTTTAATACACAATCTTCTTCAAGTCACTTTCCTTTCCTGTGGTTTTGTTTGTGTGTGTGTGTGTGTGTGTGTGTGTGTGTGTGTGTGTGTGTGTGTACTAAATAGAAAATAAAGCAAAATAAATGTTTTATAATTCATTATTTATTGAATACATATATACACAGAGAGGGCAACCATAACATTAAAAACATCATGACCACTGACAGTTGAAGTGGATAACATTGAATAGGATATACAGTACTACACATGATCAGCATAATATGATTGGTCCACTATCCATTCATTCATTTTCTCAGCCACTTAATCCTAAGTAGGGTCGCGATGAAGCTTGCGCTCATCTGAGTCGACACTGGAACTGCAATTTGGAACAGTGAGTCAGCGTATTGTGCATTTTTTTGGACCGTCATAGGAAACTGGAATACCCGGAGGCAATCCACACAAACATGGGAACAACATAACAGAAACACCCGAGCTAACTACTGTGCCACTGTTCCACCTGATTGACTCTCTCTAGTGTAAGAGTATAAGTATAAGGTTCACAGGATGGCAGTGATGGCCTGGTGGAAGGGTGCTGAATCACTGATCTCAAGGTAGGGGGCAAAACTCGCCAAGTCCATGACTCAAACACAGGGCATTCTTTCTGAGAGGTGGAGGGGTTGCAGTCAGAATAGCATATAAACATGTCGCCAGTTAAAGTTAAAGTCGCCAACCACAATCACAGCCCCCTCTGGGTTAGTGTTCATCTGAGTGCTAATCAGACAGTACAGCTCCTCCAACAGTAGCTTATCATTAGCTGTAGGTGGTAAATAAACCGTTATGAATAGCATAACGTTCCAATGAGGTTGGTAGCAATACACCATGAGTTATGAATGTAGAGCACCGTACCTCTGCCTTTGATTTTGCCCAATGCTGTGCCCCACTAGCTCCACCACAGAGTCGGGAATATAGTTATCCAGCCAGGTCCTAGTGATGACTGCCACACAACTGCCCATCCTCTGGAAGACGAACCTAAAGCAGATCTCATCTAGTTTGTTGGTGACAGACCTGCCATTTGCAAGAAAGCTGGGTTGCACCAGTCTTTGTGGATTAGCATGTAGCCTAGGTGAGTGTGTCTTGGCCTTATGATGGTCTGGCAAGCTTCAGGGTGTACCCTGCCTTCACAATGTGCTGGCCAAGATAGACTCCAGCCTCCCCACAATCCAAGTGCAATTCAGTGGGTCAGCACATGAGTATGTGTTTCTGTACAAGTCGGCACAGTGGTTAGTATGTCTGTCTCACAGCAAGAAGGTCCTGGGTCCAAGAAACATGTTCAAAGAGGGACAATTTTCCTAATGAGCATGTCTTTGGTTTGTTGGAAGAAACCAGAGTACCCGGAGGAAACCCATGTGAGCACAGGAAGAACCATGAGCACCTGATCCTGGGACTGTGAAGGGTTAACTTCTATGCCACCGTGCCACCCTAATTTAGATTCATGATCTGCCGTTTTAGTCCAATATCATAAGCAATACAAAAACAAACCACTTAAAAAACAAGAGTGCCAGTTAAAAACGCAACCTTTGGTATGGAAACTACAGCATGGTTTCTTTAAGCTGCTCGCGGTGGACGTTAAAAGAGTTTTTTATAATTTATAATGCTGCTCTCATAAACACAGCATACACAGCACTGAGTGCACTTAAATGCATTAGCTTATACCAAAGTGCTTTATTCTATATCAGTGCATTGTAGTGTTGCGTACTAAAGAGAGCTACATACACACTTAATAGGCCGAAGAGGTTAAAAAAAAATAATAATAAATAAATAAATAAAAAAAAGGACCTTCACCAAATACAGACATTGCTTCCACTCTAACTCACATACTGTTGCTAAAACTCATAAAAGTGTCTTCTCATGTATATTCACACACAGGTTTAAAGGTAATATGTGTGGGCACAAATTTTGTATAGAACTCTGGTCACTGCTGTGCATGCACTATATATTTCTCATACCTTTAGTTCTAAACACAATTAAATTTTAAAGCTCCCAGTGCTGTTTGTCTTTTAAGCTGACCTGCAGACATTTGTGGTTATCAATCACTCCCATGTTCCCCGCTTTCATCTCTTCCTGACCAAAGGGAAGGAGGTGCAATCAGAGACTCCCTCGGATATTGCAGTCTTCATGTTAGTAGTGGCATTATACAGTGGGAAAAGAAAAGCAAAGAAAGAAACCTCTCAGGCATTCTCACACAGTAGTATTCGGAGCTAGCTACTCATATGAACTGCATTCCATGTAGTGAACCATAATACCGTGGATTATTTTTTTTGTTTGCCTGCGCTTTTTACTGAGAGATTATCCTCTCCGAGAGAAAATCCAGCAACATTCACATGCTAAGCTCTTATCTCTACTCCATTCCTTCTTCCAAAATCAGGCACAGAAAGACACTCATTACATAAAGATCATTATATAATCTTTTATTCCAGAGAAATTCAAGAACCAACCTCAAAACTGAGGACAGAAAATAAACATCCCTTTAATCCCACTGATAAAAATAAAATATATAAAAACATTGCATATGGTAAAACTCCTCACACATCATTATGGAGGATGCTTCACTTCACAAGTATTCAATATATTTGAAATAGATAACAACGCAATGATCACTGAGGCAAATATATTTGTGGCACAGGTCCCTGATTGAAAACACTCCAGTAAAGAGTAGAAAACTTTGTTAAACACAATAAAACAGATAAAATGGCATCATCTCCACTATGGCTACAAAGCCAACGCTAAAGCGCTTTATAAGAAATCAAATGCTGGTACCTCATAGCTTTTGCATTTGTAGGCTTTGTATTGTCTATGTGAACACATAGGAGTAAATATGTACCTCTGCCAGTCTCTAACTCAAGCCTTGTAGACTTGAGAAGATGAACTGAAGCGATATGCAAAGAACTTCATCTGCACCCTTTCACCTTCTCATGGATTGTTTGTTTGTTTTTTTACCCCACGCCTGGCTCAGATTTTGGAGAAGTAATGCAAGGTGAAACGAGTCTGGAGTTGCATTTCTGTAACGCTGACACCGACATACTGCTAGCTCTTCGGGAACTTTGCTTAAGTGAAAGAACATCTATTACATCCCCTTTCCTGCGTTGAAGACAGAAGTCTTTTTATAAAATTGGATAAGAGATAGAAATAAAAAGGACTATAGGAATAAAGGTGCCCGATAAGGTCATGCTTAGAGGCCAAAGCAAAAAGTCTGAGACAGAAAAATTAACAGGAACAGGCAAAGATTTTTTTTGCATATTTGTGCGACACACTCAATGTCGAAGGGTTTCCACTGTAGCTTTGTGCAAAACAAAGTGAAACGTTGACTAAACACGTGTCTTGTCAAATCATGCTATGTGGTTAAAGCTGGGTTTTCTCCTCTGGTTTGAGTCATGCTGAATAAACATGAAGATGGTGATTAAATGCATTTATGATATGTCATGTGAATTTAATGCAAAAAAAAGTTTCAATTGCAACTGTTCAAAAATATTGTTTTCTGAGGGAAAAAAAACAGTTTGCCAGTGTACAATTTTGAGTGATTTTTTTTTAAATATATTTTTGCAATTTTAAATTACACATTAAACAGGATAATGTAAACCTGCATATTGTGTAACATTTTACACAGAACCAAAGATGAACCATAACACAGATAACTGGTAAAGATTAAAAAGACGGCACAATGTTACAGGGAACCTGTGGAGAATTGGTGTTACTAGCTATTCAAAATTATCATCAGCAATTCCTTCCCGCAACGGTGAGCACTATCCTGCATCCAGTTCTCACATTTTTTCCCCAATACCCAGTAGAGGGCAAAAGTGAGAACAGGAAAACACCATCAAAATGCCATCGAAACCCTAACCTTACCCTACCTAACCCTCCAGCAAGTAGCCTGTAGATGTCTCCCGTGCTCACTTTCGCCCTCTACTGGGTATTCGAAAAACACGGCAGGACTGGTTGCGGGATAGTGTTCACCTCCAGGCAACATCAGTCCATGTCCATTGTGTGAGGGCTGCAACACTGGGTATACTCAAAGACATGCTGCCTTTTTGACTAGCTGTTCCAGCCTGGTAGTGACACAAACTTGTTGGATTGGTTGGGCTACGTCACTGTACGCCAATGTACCACAACACATTATGGGCCCGTGCTGAGCTGCACAAACAGCAAGCGCAAAAATCACAGAAAACAATTATTTTTGTTACTAAAACAACTAACGGCAGGAAAATCAGGTTGTCAAAACATTAACTGTGTAAGCCATTTTGGATTTACCATCATGCTCATCTTTGGCAGAATTCTACTCCTTGGAGTCATCACAAGACTCCTCCTTTTCTTATCCATTTACACCTTGAAATTGCTAGCTATACTTGCTTCTTGAACATGTTTTATGATCACCTAAAATGTCGATTGCTGAAATAGAACCGTGCTAGACAAGCATGGTAACCATTGTTTCAAGTCACTACTAGTAATCCACGGGATAAAATTACCCAGATTTGTGCTTTTTATGGCCATTTATGCTAAAATAAATGTCTGTATCATTTAAATGTATTACTTACACACATTATGCTGTCAGTATCACCAATATCGGTACTCTTTAAAAACAATGCCCACCATCTTTTTGAGTACTTGATTGATCACATACCAAACACAAGACACACATATACGAAATCTTATAAAAATAATCTAAATCAGTGGTCATCAACCCTGTTTCTGGAGATCTAGCTTTTGGCAGGTTTTTATCTCCAACAAGAATCTAACACACCCCATTTAGCTGATGAAGATCTTAATGATTAGATAGTGATGCGGTTATGGTTGTGTTACGAAAGTCTTCAGGGAGGTGGATCTACAGATAGAGAGATAGTGCCTACTGATCAAATCAAGCCAAAGAGTCAAGCACTTCTCTAGAAGTGCACAAGCTCTTGGCAAACAGATATAAAGTCACACCAAAACAGGCGTGAACAAGCCCCAACCAAACACACCTAATAACATATTCTATAGGAGGGTTGTGTCACAGCAGAGCGACAGCAAAAAAGTTGCAGAATATGAGCTTTTGAATCACTGCCTGTCTGCTTCTGGCTACTCCTGCCTTAGCTTTTAGACGTCCCAATATATCTTGAGTATTTCTGTTCATTAAAACAATGTAATTGTCCAACACAAGACAACCAGTAAAGCAACCGTCACCGAAAGAGATTTCCATGGAAGTTATGAATCACAGAATTTGAAACAGTAAATGAGCTGGCAATTTAAAAGGTATGTTTTTATAAGACAACAGCTGAACAGAACGCTTTAGGATGTCAGAATCTAGTTTGCATTTAGGATCACAATGTCATTTTATTGGTCTTATCTATTATGGAGCACGACGCTTGAAGTGTCATTTATAAATCTGAGAACTATTCAACCAAAGCGTGTGGAAATTTCCTTCATGTATATCCATCTTTTTTATATTTGGGTCTCAGTTAGTGTGACAACAATGAATCGATAAAAATCGACTATTACAGGTGTTGGCAAAAAATCTCGTTATCGAATAGTCTCACGATTCTTGCGTAAGTCAGCCACTACAGATGAGTGTCACTCAATACGGAGTCTGTTTTGAAGGGGCAAAGTATATATAAGTACACACACATATACATACACACACATATATATACATAATATATATATAAGTACACACACATATACATACACACACACACACACATATATATATATATATATATATATATATATATATATATATATATATATAATATACACGAGGCGGGGGGGGGGGGGGCGCTAACCAGTGTCTCTCCCCCCTTATGCCATTCCCAAGCCCGGATAAATGCAGAGGGTTGCGACAGGAAGGGCATCCGGCATAAAACTTCTGCCACATTAAAAATGCAAATGGTCAAAACAAAATTCATACCGGATCGGTCGAGGCCCGGGTTAACAACAACCGCCATCAGTGCTGTCAACCAACAGGGTGCTGATGGAAATTGGACTACTGTTGGTTGACGACGTCGAAGGAGAGGCGGGAGGCGTGTCCGTAGGCAGAGAGAGAAGAGGAAATGCGTGAGCCTAGGACTGAGAGTAGGGACTTTGAATGTACAAGATGGTAATGAAGCCAGAGATGTTGTATGGTTGAGAGACAGTGGCCCTGGGGAAAAGACAGGAGTCAGAGTTGGAGGTAGCAGAGATGAAAATGTTGAGGTTCTCTTTGGGAGTAACGAGGATGGATAGGATCAGAAATGAGTACATCAGAGGGATAGCACATGTTAGATGTTTTGGAGATAAGGTCAGAGAGGCTAGATTGAGATAGTTTGGACATGTACAGAAGAGAGATAGTGAGTATATTGGTAGTAGGATGCTGAGGTTGGAACTACCAGGCAGAAGGCCCAGAGGAAGACCAAAGAGAAGATTTATGGATGTGGTGAAGGAGGAGATGAAGGTAGTTGGTGTAAGAGAAGAAGATGCAAAGGTTAGAGTGAGATAGAGGCAGATGATTCGTTGTGGCGACCCCTGAAGCGAACAGCCGAAAGGAAAAGAAGAGAAGAAGAAGAAGAAGAAGACACACACATATACATACAGTACATATATATATATATATGATAGTTTATTACAAAAGCTCACAATGCAATGAATCGGCTCATTCCGCCATTTCCGTACATTGAGAACTAACCCCGGCACCTGGCCTGGGCAGCTAGTGGGGGAAAGGAAAGGAATACACAAGCATGTTTGCTTGTCACGTCATCTAAAGTAGGTCTGGCAACTCAAGATGGCAGCATGTTCCTGGCAAGATTGTTTGAACGTTACAGGAATGTTCTATGCCGAAATGTTATACAATTGTGAAAGTTCATTGAACTATTTGAAACGTTAAGGTTGTTTGTCGTGCTCTCTTCAGCATTCTTAGCATTTAATAATTTTTTACGTTAACATTATAAACTCATGTCGAGTGCTGAGAAATTGCTGTATTATTTATGAAAACAATAGATCTCTTTCATGAATAGCAATGTGGCGAAGCTAATAGAGCGTAGAACAAAATATCTGTACTGAATCCATAGAATGCACAATTTGCATGAAAACTGAAATATATGAATTTTAATTTATAAAACTTGTACAAAATTAGCTAAAATTAAGTCAGCATTTAAGAACCAAATGGCATATAGTTATAAGCTATAGCATGAATAAAATTATATTAATAAATCAATTATATATCTCGTATTTGTGACGTGATAAGCACCCATGGTGCTTGAAAAATTGGAGTTGGTGGGCGCTTATTAAAATGTTACCAGCAGAGTGGAACGGTAAGTGCTTACTCCCATCTCGGTGGAAAACATGAATAATAACAGAACGATAACAGAGTTTTACTGGTATTTGTGTTATTCACTTTGTGGTATCAACCAAACAACTTACATTAAAGCTGAAAATAAACAGAAAACAGCATAAATTTAAAAAAAAAAGACACCGTACTTTTCCCCTACCAGGTTTCTTCTTTTCTTTTTGGCTGTTCCAGTAAACATTTTCCCGGAAGTAAAATCGAGCCAATCAACACGAATGTCAACTTTAGCACATGGCAAGTTGAACCAATCAACACGAACATAAACAAAAGCAGATGTCCAGGGACGTCTTTAAATTTCTGAACTTAGTGGGCAGAAGAATCGGGTGAAAAATACTCATCACTTTCTGATAGGTCCATATCTGGCTCATCGCTCCATTTATTCAGAGCATCCCATAGTTTTGCTGTAGCAGTTTCTAATGGTTCATCGGTTGTTGGACATTTACCAAGAGAACACAGCAAAATATTATCCTTTTTTTAAAGCACGGCGGAACTATCAAATTTGTTGTTACTGATGAACATTATAGACATTCCATAGTAGCATGGGGTCTTGAAATACCATGTAAACTCACTTTTACAGGCAGTGAACGCCTCATTTTATGCTTACAGAGACTGATCGAATAAAATTGCTAAGTTTGATCATGGGATAAAAAAACATTGTGTGTATGTGTGTGTGTGTGTGTGTGTATATATATATATATATATATATATGTCTGTCTGTCTGTCTTCCTTTCAGCTTTTTCCCTTTTACTCAGGAGTCGCCACAGCGAATCATCTGATTCGCACATTTGATTTGGCAGAAGTTTTTTACGTCAGATGCCCTTCCTGTCACAACCCTTTTTTATCAAGGGACAGAAACACGCTGACGACTTTGCAGCTACTCTTTACGAAAGTCAGCAATGGTTCTTTTACATGCCTCTCACCATAGACAGTGAGAGACATGGCCCGCCTTTGATAACCCAGTTATCTGCACTCTAAATAAATAAATATATATATATATATAGGGGCAGTGATGGTCTAGTGGTTCGAGTCCCACTCTCCACAAGGTTGTCACTGTCCTCCCCAGTGCAGCTAACTGGGTTATCAAAGGCGGGCCACGTCTCTCACTGTCTATGGTGTGAGGCATGTAAAAGAACCATTGCTGACTTTCGTAAAGAGTAGCTGCAAAGTCGTCAGCGTGTTTCTGTCCCTTGCTAAAAAGGGTTGTGACAGGAAGGATCTGACGTAAAAACCTCTGCCAAATCAAACGTGCGAATCAGATGATTCGCTGTGGCAACTCCTGAGTAAAAGGGAAAAAGCCGAAACGAAGACACACATATATATATATATATATATATATATATATATATATATATATATATATATATATATATATATATTTTTTTTTTTTTTTTTTTTAGTAGATTATTTATAGGAATATGTTAAATTGTGATTAACTACCTATCACAGAATTAACAAATGACTAGATATACACTCAGTTACTCACATATGGACTGGCAATTTGAAAACAAATGGTCTATTTTTGAATACAGAAATGGAAATTTAAAAAATGTTTGTGTTCTTTCCGATTAATCAAAAAATTATTTGACTGATTCATCGACCAATCCATCATTTATTAAAATAATCATTAGTTGCGGACCTAGTCACAGTGCAAACAGGCACCCTGTAGCATTTGAGAGAAAGGGTCCTACACAGCAGCAATGTGATCGAAAGCTCAGCTCAGAACTTACAAACGTCTTGTGACAAGCATAACCAATGAGCTGATTAATTTTTCTCTATGGACTGTTTGAGCAGTCCAAGTTCAGTTTATGCAGGACTTAGCTTCTACTGATAGCACTTGAGTGAAAAGAAAAAGAAAATCTTACACAGAGATGGTACAAGAGCAAGATAATATAAGAGGTGACAAGGGATTTGGTATAAATTGGCCAAGGGAATTTGGCGAAGTCTCTTGGCAACTTGATTAAATCTGCTCAGATATGGAGGGGTTTATAAAACGGCTTGTCCTGACTAGCAGAGTCGAACAGCCAGAAGAGTAGGAAACGGATGAGACTTGTTGCAATACCTGGGGTGTTGGGCACCTGAGAGAGAGAGAGAGAGAGAGAGAGAGAGAGAGAGAGAGAGAGAGATTAATTCATAAACTGTTTTTATTCCATAAACACATTTGCAATGCTGAAATTAGGTATTTCAAAAACAATGACACTATAAATTTAACCATTTATATGCCAAAACAGGTATACAAAAGTTTTTTATGCTTTATACATGCTTTTTCAACATTATGAGAGGCATGAAGGTTTTTCTGCTGGGGGAACACAGCAGTCAATGTCCTTCATCAGTAAAAAAGCCAAGAGAAAGCTATTAATAATAATTAAATTAAAAATGTATTACATTTTAGTATGTGCTCCATTTAACTATTACTTTCAGAGAAAAAAGGGTTAAAAGCAATCTAATGTTGGAACAATTTCATATATTCCTGTAATACGACATAAATAAATCAGAATGTCTTGTGTACTCAGGAGAAGTTCCATTGAGAACTGGACACCAAACTCTTGATATTGTTACACTCGTCATGGACATGTTATCGCTTTAAATGGCTCAATATGAGTTATATATGTGTTTCCTCACCATAATGTAATAATCTCCAAGCTGAAAGCCATACAGTGTCCAGGAAGTGGATGTAAAGAAGGTGGCAACGGTGAGGGAGAAAGACAAACGCTCTACTGAACGAGTGCGTATTATCTCCACCTGGAAGAGACACAGCATAATGGACTAAAATATGTTAAATGCTTAAAGTCAATGAGTTTTAAGAAGTTGATGAGTTTTATCTTTCACATAGACACAAACAGAATTAGAGACAAAGAGATCTCATTTCCCGCCCATCAAGACATGGATACTTAAAAAGTGACATGAAAAACAGGAAGAAACAAAAAATGGGCAAGGAAAGACAGGAAACCGACTAGTGTTGTGTAGAGTAATTAATCAAATAAACATGAGACAGAGCGAGAGCGAGGGAGGGGGTGATGTAGTGGTTACGGTGACAGGAGACTGATCTGAAGGTCAGCAGTTCAATTTCATTGTCACCACTGTTGGGTCCTTGAGCAAGGCTCTTAACCCTCAATTGCTCAGTTGTATAAAAATGCTAATTGTACGGCGCTTGGATAAGAGTATCTGCGACATGCTATAAATGTAAATGTAGAGAGAAAGGCACATGAAGTGACAGAGAAGCAGAAAAACACAGGGATCCCTCACTTTCCGCAGTTAATTGGGACCAAGATCCCCATGTGACCATCGAAATCCACGAAGTAGGATTCCCCCCCCCCCGACTGACGTATACATACAGTAGGCCCTTGACAATTCGCGGTTTTGCACTCACGGTTTGAGTATTCGCGGACTGCCGAGCAACTGACATGTCATTCAAAGCCAGCCAATGGCTGTCCTCCTTCATGCTGATTGGTTGAGATGATGTAACCCCCCTTTTTCCTCATTTGCGCACAAGTTGTTAATGAGCCTCTTTGTTCTGTGTTTTAATTACCAGTTAAGCTCTATGATGCCACTCAAACGCTGTGCATCTTCTCTGGCTAAGCAATAGGAAACACCGGATGTCTCTTCTGAAGAAATAAGACTTTCTCCTGAAGAAACGACATTTTCCTCTGAACTGTTGTATTAAAGTCTTTTTCAATTATTATTCCAGTACAGTACCTAAGTTAATTCTTAGATTGTTTGTGCGTGAGATTTTATGTTCTGTAGCATGTTTAATAAATGATACCAAAAGGATAAACTTGATGACGCTTCATGTCCTTTTACATTGAACTTAGAGTGACGTCTTGGAGTGACGTCTCCAAGATGGTGCTGCCTAGAGGGTGATGTCGCGGAGTTCTCAGGGTCAAATTGTTTGTTTGTTCATTTTAATTTGTTGTTTTGTTTTTTCATGTTTTGCACTATGCACGTCTATGACCGGTCGACCCTACTACAGCTATGAGATCGGAGTCTAGTGAAGTTTAGCACCTTCCTATCCTGAGCTAATATGCCATGGTAGCTCAATGCTAGCCGCACCCCGGCTAACAATAAGCCCAGGTGGAGTTCTCAGAGTCTCCGGCGCTTGGTTAGAAGTGGAAGGTTAGCACTTCCGGTGATACTGCTTGAAAATGTTCAGTCCCTGCGAAACAAGATGGACGAGCTTCATGCTCAGATTGCAGTGCAGAGGGATCTACAGGACTACTCCATACTGTGTTTCTGTGAAACATGGCTCGAGGAGAGTACACCCAACAAGGCGATTGCACCAGCCGGCTACATGGCCTTCATCCCCTGCGATCCCAAGCGCCGGAGTCGTCGTTCGGCCCCTTCCCGCCTGGGCTTATTGTTAGCTACCATAGCATATTAGCTCAGGATAGGAAGATGTTAAACTTCACAAGACTCCGATCTCATAGCTGTAGTAGGGTCGACCGATCATAGACGAGCATAATGCAAAACATGAACAAACAAAACAACAAATAAAACAAATTAAAACGAACAAAGAAACAATTTGACTCTGAGAACTCCACAACGTCGCCTTCTAGGCAGCGCCATCTTGGAGACCTCACTCCAATACGTAACTCCAAGTTCAATGTAAAAGAACATGAAGCGTAATAAAGTTTATCCTTTTGGTATCGTTTGTTAAACATGCTATAGAACATAAAATCTCACACACAAAGATTCTAAACATTAACTTAGATACTGTACTAGAATAATAATTGAAAAAGACTAATACTAGTGCTTTCCAACAGTATATGCTGTATAATGTTTATATTTTATCATCAATAAATATAGCAGTAAAAATTGAAACGTTTTTCTGAATCATTACTACATTTTACTATATTAATACTGTATTAATAAGTAAGACTGTCTCTAGAATGTGTTTAAGAAGCATATTTTAGCGCGTGTGTAGATACACAGTATTTTACTTCCGATTGTTCATTCGCGCATGTAATATGATACATGGGGTTTTCCTTCTGGATACAGAACTTGCGGATTATCTGCATTCCCTTTCTTCCTTAATTTCCTTATTTTTTAATTCAATGAATATTAAAAAAAAAAAAAAAAAAAAAAAAAAAAACCCACAATGCACTGAAGCCGCATGAATTGAAGCGCAAAGTAGCGAGGGTTCCCTGTATTTCTTATATTATGATCTTATATGCGTTCTGTTCCACTGCCAAACACACATATGCAGCATAGTAAAGAGTATTGCTCCTAATGACACTGAGAAATGTATGAAGATAAAAAAATCAAAGAAACCCGTCTTCCTATTATTCTCTCTTAAACCAATGCCAAGTTAAGGCGCACGCCCGCCTCACAAGGCCCTGGGCTCATGTCCTGAGTATTTCTGTGTGGAGTTTACATGGTCTCCCTGCGCTTTCATGGGCTTCCTCTGGGTACTGCTGTTTCCTCAAACAGTCCAAAGACATGGATGTTAGGCTAAATGGCTGTAATCGAGTGTTGGCAATGAGATGTCTAACAAGTAGTTCAGGGGTATGCCAGTTTCACCCAGTGTTAGCTAAGATAGGCTCCAGCCTGCCCCCCCCACCCCCCCACCCCCCCCAAAGGATAGAGTATTTTTACAAAATGAATAAATAGGTAAAACAAACACTAAAATGAAACTAGTGTGCAAGTATTCAGATAGTTTTGGGAAGGAAATTATTTAAATGCACACACCCCACCACCCTTTAACAAATGATCGCACCATATGGCAGGTAAAGCATTAAAAATAAACCCATTTCTGATTTCCATGCGTTTTATTATTCCGCAAATTAAAATCAGCTCCAAACCAAGCTGTAGTTGAAAGAACCCGCATTTCTAAGAGAAACTGCTCACAAACTCATCTTGTGTGACAGATTGCATCTCTGTTCAAATGGCTTATGTTACAGCAGTCTTCCTAAAGCAAAACAAAAAAAAAATACGCCCATTTCTTTTTATATTTATTATCACTTGGGTGCATGAGGGCATCGACATCAGGATTTTTTCATGATATAAACATATGACTGTAATCTAACTTGGTGACACCATTGTGCTGCTATAAAGTATTATTGAAGCGCTTTGTATTTTTATGTTGGTGTTACTAGATAGTGAATATTATTAGTATGGATGAGTGGCCATATTAATTTAAAGGATTACTCAGTAATATACCAGTGAGCCTCTTCACACAAGGTTTGCCCAATCTGCAACCTTTTCCCAGCAACTTTGCTATAAATACACTTTAAGGGTTCAATCATCAGTTTTGTAGAAATACTGTTGATATATGAACTCAAACGCAGGTGGCACACTAGATTACTGGTTAGAATGTCTGATGCAGCAAGAAGGTCCCATGTTCAAGTTCTGGCCTTGGTGAGAGCAATTGTGTGTTGAGTTTGCATGTTTTCCCTCTGCAGGTTTCCACCCAGAATTGAATAAAATACAGATTAAGTTAACCGACTGTTCCAAATTGCCCCTCAATGTGTGTGTGTGTGTGTGTGTGTGTTTGCGTGTGCGTGTGTTGCCCTGCAATGAGCGAGCAAACCTTCAACCTTATCCCAGAGTCTGCTAAGATAAGCTCCAGCCTCTCTGTTCAACAAATGAATGAATAAACTAACTCGATCCAAATACAGTGGTACCTTGACTTACGGAATTAATCCGTTCCAAGGCGAGCTCATAAGTCGAAACGTTCATTAAATGAAACAAAAATTCCCACTGGAAACAATAGAAAACCAACTAATTTATTCCAAGCCCCACCCAAACTCATGTAACCTGACACAAACATGCATTTTTGGCATAATATATTTAAAATAAACATGCAACAATAAACATTTCACAATAATAACATATGTACAGTAACATTAATACTGTAATTAACAATAAATAATAATAAAAAAGAATAAACAATGAGTCATCAAACAATACAGTAAATGTGTCTGAACTTAAGAATAGCACTTAACATTAACTTACACTACTAATTTTTTATTTATTTTTTATTTATTTAACTGCTTTAACGAGGCTAATTGGCGCATATGACCCTGGGGTACATGCTTTTTTTAACATACTGGACCAGCCTTAAGTGCTTAAGATTGCGTATCCTCTACACCAGGTGGCAGTAGCACTCTCATTGTGTTCCCTATGGTGAAGGAGAAAAGCACTGAGGAAATGATATGGCAGTAAACACTATTTATAGTCACGTGCTGGGCGCTGGGGGAGTAGCGTGGGGGGTAAAATATTTTTTTTCTTTTTGTAGGGGGCATCACAGAAAATAATTGAGAAGCACTGCACGAGGTATTCTTGTAGCATGGAGGAATACACGTGGACGAATACAAGGCTAATCAGCCCAGAAAAGCAATTTCCCCAGCAGAGCTCATAAGTCAAAAATTTGCTCATTGGATGGGGCAAAGTTTTGGAGGATCATCATGGAAAATTCGTTATAAAGGACACTCGTAAGTCGAGGTACCACTGTAATTGGACAACTCTATTAGTGCTCCCTCTGAAATACATTGATACTTATTGCCAATGCAAATGATGACACCTCCCATTTCCAATACCCCGTGCTGTGCTTGAGCACAGTCAGTCTGAACCATTATGCTTTTCAAGAGAGCCGGAGGTAAAAGGAAGACCACAGGTAAAAGGTACAAAAGAAGGTTGAAGGAATAGAGCTAATAACTACACTTTTGATAATTGCATATGATTCAGATTCTCAACCTTATAAGTGCAGTAGGCCCTTGACTATTCGCGGTTTTGCATTCAGGTCTCCGCATATTCGCGGATTGCCGAGCAACTGTCACGTGATTCAAATTCAACTAATGGCTGTTCTCACTCCTGCTGATTGATTGAGATGATGTAACACCCCGTTTCCTCATTTGCACATACTTTGTGCATGTGCTTTTTTTAGTGTGTGTGTTTTTAATTACAGTTAAGCTCTGTCATGCCACCAAAACGCTACACACATTCTCAGGCTTCTGATAAGGCACCGAAGCGCCAGAAAAAGGTAATGATGCTGCATGAAAAAGTAGAACTGCTTGATGTGATTCAGGACGAAAAATGTATTGATGCAGAGGTGCCAAGAAGTTGAATGTTGTATGAAACAAGGTCATCATCAGAATGGAACCTGCCTTAGTATTCTGAATACTTCTAGTTCAGGGGTCGGCAATCTTTGCCATTCAAATAGCCATTTGGACCCATTTTCCACATTAAAGAAAACACTGGGAGCCACAAATCCATTTTTGACCTTTAAAATCAAACAACACTACATATAATGTTTTTTCCCTTTTTCCTTCATGTTAATAAAAAACAACAATGTGTTGCATTGATTTAATTAACTGCAATTGAATTACAATTCTGCTTGCAACAAAAACATTTAAATTAAAAAAAAAAAGCGCCAGCCTCCCCGTGACCCGAATCAGGATTAAGTGATTCAGAAAATGAATGAATGTGTTCAAGTCCTTCTTGTAATTTTATAAAGAAAAAGAATATCTGTCCCGCAAAGCAAGGGACGGGGTGCAGCCAGATAGAGAGAGACAGTGTTGTTTATGTGTGTGTCTGTGTGTGTGTGTGTGTGTGTGTGTGTGTGCGTTAATAAAAAATGTTTAATAATGGTTTAAATAATAAATGTTAATAAAATGGTTTAATATGTTAATTAAAATTTTTAAATGGTTTAATAAATACTTTTCTTTTACTTTTAACTCATATTTCATACAAAATTGGTGTACTTTAATTATTTTTAAAGGGTTTATGGGGTAGTCTTGGAATGAATCACGCGTTTTACATGTAAAATGCGCCTCTACTTATGAAAACTCCAGACTACGAAAAAGGCTCTAGAACGAATTAATTTCGTGAGTAGAGGGCTGACTGTATATATATATATACACACGAGTCCTTCTCAAAAAATTAACATATTGTGATAAAGTTCATTATTTTCTGTAATATACTGATAAAAATTAAACTTTCATATATTTTAGATTCATTGCACACCAACTGAAATATTTCAGGTCTTTAATTGTTTTAATACTGATGATTTTGGCATACAGCTCATGAAAACCCAAAATTTCCTATCTCATTTTTTTAAATATTCATTGAGTTAAAAAATAATTAAATTAAGTAAGAAAAGGGAAAGCTAAGTAAACTGCCGCAAAACAAAGCCAATTATCCAAAAAATCCCTAAACAAACTCAAAACAACCCAAAATCTAACATCAAAACAACTTACATTATGTGAGATGCGCATCTGCGTGAGTGTGCGCGAACTTCTGTATCTTTATATTTTATTTACATCTTATGCATTATTTTTAATGTGTAATTGTTAATATACATTGAATGTGTGTTTATTCATAATACAGGTCCTTCTCAAAAATTTTGCATATTGTGATAAAGTTCATTATTTTATGTAATATACTGATAAACAGTAGACTTTCATCTATTTCAGATTCATTACACACAACTGAAGTAGTTCAAGCCTTTTATTGTTTTAATATCGACAATTTTGGCAAAAAAGTGAAAGAAAAACCAAAAATACCTATCTCAAAAAATTAGCATATTTCATCCAGGTGTAACACATGTAAACACATGGTCACTAATTTTATTGGAAAAAACCCTAGTTTCCAACACTCCCTGAAAGCACTAGTTTCCTAGTCCCCTTGAACGCGTCATAGGCACGTGCTGCGTGCGCCTGCATGCGACCAGCAGAGCGTGTAGGAGAGCGTGAGGAGCAGGACGCATACAGAGCCCTCGAAAAGCGACACGAAGCCTTGTATGTGTTTTGTTCTCTCTCAATCGAACCGGGTGGAGAGTGTTTGTTTTCTTGGAAACTCCGACTGGTTTTTTAGTGGATCTGGATTTGATCTTGAAGCTGGTTTCGGACACGGATGGCGAGCCAAATCCAGTGGGAACTCTTGGTAGATCCAGAAGCAGTGTGGCTAACTGTTCTCTGGATGCGAGAGTAGATCTACAGACCCAACCACTTCAAATCACAGGATCCCAGATAAGAACAGATAAAAACACCTTTATCCCAACGGATCACAATCCTGGAAAAGACTCCCGGGTTCACACAAATCGAACCTTTGAGACTTAAGATTATTTTATTTTTAATTTGTAAAGAAAGTTCTACAACATTGTTTGCACTGTTTCTTGTAATATTGTTAATTGTAATAAATTTGCCGGATGTTCAACTTTAAATCTACACAATTCATTTTACTCCTCTAGAACCTAGTATAAAATCTAGCACAGCTATATCAAGCTGGTGTTACATCAAAGTGGCGAGCCAGCCAGGAGGAGTTTTGGCTACATTTTGCCTCTAAATTAATAATTTGGCATACAGTTTGGCAGTTTTATGACAGTTTTTGTAGAACTTTTCCCACAAAAGAAATATGGATATCATTGAACGTGAAGGTATCAAAGTACCAAATGCTGTATTAATTAGTGTTTTTTCTGGTACTGAGACTGATGAAGAAGTTATTAAGTTTTTAGAAATGTATGGTTCTATTACACGAACAGTGAAACTTACTACTTCTGACCCTGACTTTAAAGATACAGCCGTAGTTGAGTTTGAGTATGGCACTGCTATTGAGTCAATTCAGGCTGAACTACCATGTCAAAGAGCAACATCTGACCCAAAGGTTGTTCACAAAATTCAGCTCTTATCCCCACTTTATAGTGATAAGTTAACAGCTGATCTGACCAAGTCTTTTCTTTGATTTAAAGGGAATTGCCAAAGCAAGCGGAATAGATTATGAGAAACTGTTGCTTGGTGAACTTAGCAAACTTCAGGCCTCTGCTACTGAAAGTGAAGGTATAGCTTCCACTGACGCTACTCCAGTAACTGAAAGTTTAACAGGTGATTCTGTTGTGACACAAACAAATAGGGAAACTCTCACAACTACCTCAAACTCTGATATTCCCAGTTCTCCAATCAACAGCAGACCAACTCCTATTTTAAATCCCGAACACTTGAGCACCCCTGAAGTCCAGAGGGTGATTGTCGAGCACATTGTCAAAAGTGCTGACACGTCCCAAACTTATCTGAACTCTTCCAAGTTCAGGTCGCTTCTCGGAAAATTTCCGTGCCCTAATACGGAAGTAGATTATGACACTTGGCAGTCATGTTGAGTTTTATCTTGCCGACTCTTCTGTTTCTGAAAGACAGGTAGTAAGAAAAATTATTGAAAGTCTCTACCACCAGCCGCCAATATTGTCAAACATTTGGGTTCCTTGTCCAGCCCAAAAGACTTTTTGAGCTTGCTCGATTCTGCATACGGGAATGTAGATGATACTGATGAGCTGTTTATAAATTTTTGAGCACAAACCAAAATGCCGGAGAAAAACCTTCAACATACTTGCACCGGCTCCAGAATACATTAAGCAAAGTTGCTAAAGGGAGACGTTACAGTCAGTGATTTTGATCGACAGCTTTAAAACAGTTCTGTAGGGGTGCTGGGATGATAACCCACTGCCAGCCTCCATCTAGAACAAAAGAAATCCAGCCCACCTACCTTTTCTGAACTTCTTTGTTGCTGCGAACAGAGGAGGATAAACAAGCAGCTAAGTCCACTGCATGAAGCAGCACTTAGGGACTTTCAAAAAGTAAAGGTACAGTCCAACCCTTTAAATGTTTATGCAGACACTGAGTTTCAAGCTGCTGCTGCAGACAATTCTAGTAAAACGTCTACCAAGAAACTGCAGAAACAAATTGCTCAACTGCAAGAACAGATAACTTCCTTAAAAGCGCCCAAGGAACAGACAGTTGAAAAGGAACCTAGGAGAAAGTCCCCAAAGTTGCAAAGAAACAACAGCGGAAAGGGACACAAACACAGAACTCACCGCCATAAAAGTGAAAGCTTTGGCAAAGGTAACAAAAAGCCGCCCATGGTTCTGCTTTCTTTAACTGTGGCGAGGATGGCCATATAGTCCCCTCTTGTGACAGTGACCCCAAACCCCAAAGCTGTTGAAGCTAAGCGCAAAGAGCTTAGGTCAAAACAAAAGGCTTGGGAGGACCAATGTAACACTGATTTAAACTAGTTCCTGTTTCAGTTGAGGGACAAACTGGAACTAGTAGCTTACACAAGTCCCACTCAGAAACCCCGGCCAAAACAGAGTTGTACGCTTAACGAGTAAACACCATTCTAGCTTTCCCAAGGGCTTAATAGGTAAGAAGTGCACTGCTAATATAAACATAGCTGGCGTTAGCTGCAATTCTCTGTTAGATTCAGGGTCGCAAGTTACTGACTATTTCACACTCCTTTTACCAGAGACACCTGGTTGATTTTCCAATCCAGCCGATCAGTGACCTAGATGTTGAGGTGCAAACGGTCAGGCGGTACCTTATCTAGGCTATGTAGAAGTTCCAGTTGGTTTTCCAAAGAGTTTGTTGAGTCTGAGCCTCAAATTTCTACATTAGCTCTAATAGTACCTGATTTGCGCCTCCAGCACAGACTTGCCAGTGTTAATTGGTACAAAATGCCCTCGATGTTTTATATGAGGAACATTGTCGAGACACTCCCATTCTACCAGCTGTCTATGGCTATAGTCAGATTTTAAAAATCCTCGAGCACAGATACGAAACAAAGAGCACAGGGAAGCTTGGGCTAATGACACTGAGGGGCAACACACCCTATGTTATTCCAGCTCACAAGAAGGTCTGTCTTGAAAGCTACGCCCACTTAAGTTCGCCACTCACAGACAAATGGGCAGTAGTAGAGCAGCCAATGTCCTCAGCCCTTCCAGGTGGAATCTTTGTTGACTGCTGTCTTATCACAGTGCCAAGTCAAAGTCCTTACAAGCACCCTGTTTGGATAAGAAATGAAACCGATCATGACATTATGCTTCCTGGCAACTGTGTCCTTGCTGAATTGCATGTTGCAGACCAAGTTTTGGAAACTCAAAACCTGTCCAATACCAACTCAGCAGGTTGTTGTCGCTGTCTGCAGACTCCTCATCATCGAAGGACCAGTTGACTTTTGATTTTGAAAATTCACCTCTGCCTGAGGAGTGGAAAAGTCTGATCACACAGAGTCTGAGTGCTTACAGTGATGTCTTCGTGATGCCACGACATCTTGACTTTGGCCATGCCACTAGAGTTAAGCATAAAATCAAGCTTTTAAAGACTAAACACCCATAAAACAGAGATCGAGGCCTATTCACCCAAATGACTACGGCTGTTAGGAAACACCTCAAAATGCTTCTCGATGCCGGGTAATAAGACCATCAGAATCCCCTTTCGCCCCCCATCGTTGTAGTTAAGAAAAGACGGTGAGGCACGCCTCTGTGTGGACTACCGTAAGGTTAACGTACAAAACGTTAAAGACGCCAGCGTTACCAAATCTTGAAGAGACCTTCTCCACTCTATCTGGGTCAAACTGGTTCTCTGTCATGGACTTAAAGTCAGGCTACTACCAGATAGAGATGGATGAGGAAGATAAGGCCAAAACAGCGCTTGTATGTCCCTAGGGTTTTATGAGTTCAATCGAATGCCTCAGGGAATCACAAATGCTCCCAGCACCTTTCAGAGGGTAATGGAGAGTGCATGGGAGACATTAATCTTAAGGAGGTGCTCGCCTTCCTAGACGATTTGATTGTTTTCTCCAGACTCCTAGAGCAACCACGAACAGAGGCTAAAGCATGTTTTGGACCGCTTCGTGAATATGGCTTAAAGTTGTCCCCCAGAAATGTCGCCAGACATCGGTTAAATATTTAGGCCATATTGTTTCAAGAAATGGCGTAGAAACAGATCCTGAAAAAGTAGCAGCCATTAAGACCTGGCCAGTGCCACAAAACTTGAAGCAACTCAAGTCGCTTTTAGGGTTCACCGCTACTATCGACATTTGTTAAAGATTATTCAAAGATAGTTCGCCCTTAAACGACCTTTACATGTGGCTACCCACCTTATAGAAAAGTCCAGAAACGAACCGACACTTCTAAGTATTTCAACCCTCGAGAACCTTGCCGAGAGGTGGACATCTGTCTGTCAGTCAGCCTTTGAATGCATTAAGGAGAAATTAACATCCTCTCCTGTATTGGGCTTTGCAGATCCAAAGCTCCAATATGTTCTGCATACCGAAGCCAGCTCTACAGGCCCAGATCAAGAGCAAGGTGGTAAAATGCGCGTCATAGCCTATGCCAGTAGGGGGCTGACACCAAGCTTAAACCAGATATCCAGCTCATAAGCTAGAATTTCTAGCTCTGAAATGGTCCATTGTAGAAAAGTTTCATGATTACCTTTATGGTAATGAATTCACAGTTGTAACGTGATAATAATCCGCTTACATACATTCTGACCACTGCAAAGCTTGATGCAGCTAGCTATCGCTGGTTAGCAGCGCTATCCACCTTCAATTTCCAAATCAAATACAGAGCTGGAAAGGCTAACCAGGACGCAGATGGCCTATCACGAAGGCCCCACCAAACACTAGCTGGCGGATTATGTGACATTAGAAGAGGAGAACGAATACAACAACTCACCTCACGCCTTCTCGGATCCCTCCTCGATGTAGTGATTTATGTCCTGATACTATTGCAGCAGTATGTCACAAGCATTTTCAATGAGAAAACCAAAGATTCACCTCGTGTCATTCTTGTTGAGTCCTTGGCTATGAATGCTGACGCAATCCCTGATGTATACAGTGATGCTGAAACATCTGGTCAAGTAACTGTTCCCTTGTTTTCTGCTCATGAGCTTAAAGAACAACAAAGATCTGACCCGAGCATCAATCATGTCATTCAGTTACTTGAAGCTGGAGCAGATGTTCCACATAACAACAGAGAAACATTTGAAATAAAACTGATGCTCCGAGAATGGAAACGCCTTGAAATGAGGGAAGACCTTTTGTTCAGGAGACGACAATGTGACCCAGATACAACTTACGAGCTTGTACTCCCTGTCTCACTTAGACCCACTGTTCTAAAGTTACTCCACGCATGACATGGGTCATATGGGGTGGAGAGGACTCATGAACTAGTGAGAGCAAGATTTTATTGGCCTAAGATGGGTCATGACATTGAGACCAAAATAAAGAACTGTGGTCGTTGTGTTCAAGAAAGTCCTTGCCTGAAAAGGCCGCGCCTTTAGTTAATATTAAAACCACGCGACCAATGGAATTGGTCTGCATGGACTTTCTTTCGATCGAGCCCGATAGTAAGAGTACCAAGGACGCTTAGTCATCACAGATCATTTCTATTTAAATATCGTTGGCCTTGCCCACTCGTGATCAAAAGGCAACCACTGTGGCTAAAAATCTCTGGGAAAACTTTTTGGTTCACTACGGGTTCCCTAACGCCTCCATAGTGACCAGGGGAGGGATTTTGAGTCACATGTGATTAAGTAACTGTGTGCTATTACAGGCATCAAAAAGTGAGAACCAGTCCTTATCACCCGAGGGGTAACCCTGTAGAGCGATTCAATCGCACCCTCCTTAGTATGTTAGGTACTCTGAAGGATGACCAAAAAGTTCATTGGCGTGATTTTGTCAAGCCTCTCACACACGCCTACAACTGTTCAAAGAGTGAGGTTACTGGGTTTAGTCCTTATGAGTTGATGTTTGGCCGTAAGCCTAAGCTACCAGTTGACCTTGCCTTTGGGTTGTCTGTTAAGGACTCACCTGCATCCCATTCTCAGTATGTGCGCAGTCTAAAGGCTAAACTCAAGAAAGTTACCAAATTGCCCTTGAAAACTCCAAAAAAGTTGCAGAGCGCAATAAGAGCAGATTTGATAAGAAAGTCAGAGAATCCACTCTTGAAGCAGGAGATAGAGATTTAGTCAAAAATGTCCGCTTACTAATAAACCTACACTTGCCGACAAATGGGAACGCATGGTGTACCGTGTTGTCAAGAAAATGGAAAATGTTCCTGTGTATGTGGTTCGACCAGAGAGAGGTGATGGTCCAAGTAGAACTCTTCACCGAGACCTTTTACTTATGCGTGTGGTGACCTCTCAGACATTGAGGATGAAGTTGAGACAAGACCAAAACCTCCCACGTAGACGCATAAACTCGACAAAGTCCTTCCTCCAACCACAGGACACAGATCTGTCAGAATCAGAGGAGGAGTATGAACCCATGCCAGGACAACCTTCAATCAAACAGAGACATTCATTAAGATTTATGACAATAATCAAGACCAATCAAATGTACTAAACCAGACAACAAACTCGGATATTTCAAATGAACCACTCTCACTCAATATGATACCTCCTTGCACCCAACAGTTTCAGTTGAGACAGACACAGACGAGATGGACAATGAACGGGAAAATCAGAATGAGGCCTGAACTACTCAAAGAGGAATCACATTCAGATGTCATGGAAGGAGAGATGATGAAAACCAAATACAAGGAGGACCAGACGTTAATATTGTGGACACAGAGCAAAATGGTGATGTGATTGACCAACAAACAGAACAGACAATTGAAACAACAAATGAAACTCCCAATGTGAGAAAATCTGAAAGATTAAAGCGAGCCCCAGGACGGTTTCATTACCCTCAATTGGGTCAACCGCTGATATCTTTTGCACAACAGTTCTTGGATAACTTTAACCAAGCCCTAGAGTCATTTAGTAGCTATGAAAACAATCAGATCTATGATGTTTAAACAAACATTTAAGTACATGACGGGACTCATGCTTATTCAAGGGGGGAGGGTGTAACACATGTAAACACATGGTCACTAATTTTATTGGAAAAAACCCTAGTTTCCAACACTCCTGAAAGCACTAGTTTCCTAGTCCCCTTGAACGCCATATAGGCGCGTGCTGGCCTGCATGCGACCAGCAGAGCGTGTAGGAGAGCGTGAGAGCAGGGACGATACAGAGCCCTCAAAAGCCGACACTAAGCCTTGTATGTGTTTTGTTCTCTCTCAATCGAACCGGGTGGAGAGTGTTTGTTTTCTTGGAAACTCCGACTGGTTTTTTAGTGGATCTGGATTTGATCTTGAAGCTGGTTTCGGACACGGATGGCGAGCCAAATCCAGTGGGAACTCTTGGTAGATCCAGAAGCAGTGTGGCTAACTGTTCTCTGGATGCGAGAGTAGATCTACAGACCCAACCACTTCAAATCACAGGATCCCAGATAAGAACAGATAAAAACACCTTTATCCCAACGGATCACAATCCTGGAAAAGACTCCCGGGTTCACACAAATCGAACCTTTGAGACTTAAGATTATTTTATTTTTAATTTGTAAAGAAAGTTCTACAACATTGCACTGTTTCTTGTAATATTGTTAATTGTAATAAATTTGCCGGCTGTTCAACTTTAAATCTACACAATTCATTTTACTCCTCTAGAACCTAGTATAAAATCTAGCACAGCTATATCAAGCTGGTGTTACACAACCAATAATTTTTTTAATACAATAAATGTCAACCGCACTCAATTGGTCGGGAATCCTTTTGCAGAAATAACTGCTTCAATGCGGCGTGGCATGGAGGCAATCAGCCTGTGGCACTGCTGAGGTGTTATGGAGGCCCAGGATGCTTTGATAGCGGCCTTAAGCTCATCCACAGTGTTGGGTCTGGTGTCTCTCAACTTTCTCTTCACAATATCCCACAGATTCTCTATGGGGTTCAGGTCAGGAGAGTTGGCAGGCCAATTGAGCACAGTAATACCATGGTCAGTAAACCATTTACCAGTGGTTTTTGGCACTGTGAGCAGGTGCCAGGTCATGCTGAAAAATGAAATCATCTCCATAAAGCTTTTCAGCAGATGGAAGCATGAAGTGCTCCAAAATCTCCTGATAGCTAGCTGCATTGACCCTGCCCTTGTTAAAACACAGTGGACCAACACCAGTAGCTGACATGGCACTCCAGACCATCACTGACTGAGGGTACTTGACACTGGACTTCAGGCATGTTGGCATTTCCTTCTCCCCAGTCTTCCTCCAGACTCAGGCACCTTGATTTCCGAATGACATGCAAAATTTGCTTTCATCCGAAAAAAGTACTTTGGACCACTGAGCAACAGTTCAGTGCTGCTTTCTCTGTCGCCCAGGTCAGGCGCTTCTGCCGCTGTTTCTGGTTCAAAAGTGGCTTGACCTGGGGAATGTGGCACCCGGAGCCCATTTCCTGCACACGCCTGTGCGTGGTGGCTCTGGATGTTTCTTCTCCAGACTCAGTCCACTGCTTCCACAGGTCCCCCAAGGTCTGGAATCGGCCCTTCTTTCACTTTTTCCTTCCCACAGACGTCCCACTGACGTGCCTTGATACAGCACTCTGGGAACAGCCTATTCGCTCAGAGATTTCTTTCTGTGTATGTATATATATATATATATATATATATATATATATATATATATATTTTTTTTTTCTTCTTCTTTTCCTTTCGGCTGTTCCCTTCAGGGGTCGCCACAGCAAACCATCTGCCTCCATCTCGCCCTGTCCTCTGCATCTTCTTCTCTTACTCCAATGACCTTCATATCTTCCTTCACCACATCCATAATTCTCTTCTTTGGTCTTCCTCTAGGCCTTCTGCCTGGTAGTTCCAACCTCAGCATCCTCCTGCCAATATACTCCCCTCCTCTGTACATGTCCAAACCATCTCAATCTAGCCTCTCTGACTTTGTCTCCAAAACATCTTACATGGGCTGTCCCTCTGATGTACTCATTTCTGATCCTATTCATTATATATATATATATGATTCGTTCCAAGGCCCCCAATACTACCCCCTAAACCCTTTAAAAATTATAAAAGTATACATTTTAAGGCCTCTTTTTGCTTCAATATCGTACCGATGGTAGACGAGTTTGGCAAAATTCCTTTGCGATATTACTCAACCGCATGCCACGAGGCCAGCGGGGCAGGGTGTTTCTGAGATTGCCAATGGGAGAGCAACTCGAGGATTGTTTGAATTTTGGAGAAGACGCTTTCGTAACATGAACTTGTTTTGTATCCAGGGACAAAAATTTTCTGGAAATGCATTTTGTAACCTGGATTTTTCATTTGTTGGGACTTTCGTAAGGTGAGGTACCACTGTATATGCTGTATAATGTTTATATTTTATTATCAATAAATATCACAGGAAGAAATTAAGTTTATCGTAATCATTACAACATTTTGCTACATTAATACTGTATTAATGAGTAAGACCGTCTATACTAGTCCTTCTCAAAAAATTAGCATATTGTGATAAAGTTCATTATTTTCTGTAATGTACTGATAAAAATTAAACTTTCATATACCAGTAGAATGTGTTTAAGAAGCATATTTTAGCATATAATAGATACATAGTATTTTACTTTTGGTTGATCATTCGCACATGTAATACGATACATGGGGTTTTACTTCCGGGTACAGAACTTGTGGATTATCTTCATGGATGGGAGGAGCCGGAACCAAACCCCTGCGAATAATGAGGGCCCACTGTACTCTCTGTGGGGCCGGTGTCGTAGTGGTTAGGGTGCTGCGCTCATGCTCAGGAGCTTGTGAGTTCGAATCCCACTGAGACCCTCACTGTGCTAAGACCCCTGGGCAAGGTCTCAACCACAAGTGTGCCTTTGTTCACCCAGCAGTATAAATGGGTACCAGTAAAAATATACCGGGAAGGTAACCTGCGATAGACTAGCGTCCCATCCAGGGGGAGTTAAACTCTTCGTCGCTTCACACTACGGAAACTGGGGATAAGCACCGGCCTGATGAGCCACAAGGCTCGAGTGTAAAACCCAATAGACTTATCTACCTACCTACTCTACTTTCTAAAGTGTTGTACATTAGTATAGCTGCATACTATAAATATGTAAAAATCAGTACAGTTGGCCCTCTACTTACGAAAACCTTTGAATACGAAAAGTCAAGGTTACGAAAAACATTTTCGTAAAATTTTCACCCTCTGTATACGAAACAACCTCTTCTTACGAAAAGCGCCAAACGCGCCATTCAAAAATTTAAACAATGCGGGAGTTGCTCTCTCATTGGCTGTCTCCCAAAATCCCACCCTGCTGGCCTCCCATTGGCCAGGAGGGAGCTGAACTGTACCCATTCTTCCTGTACCCATACTTCCTGTTTGTCACACGCGTGAAGGAGAGTTGAACAGGACTGTTGACTCGTGAGTTTTTTGAGAGTGATCATTGGAGCATTATATTTCATTATCCATCATGGACCCCAAGAAAGTGATTCCCGGTGACACCAAAAATAAGAAGTGGGCTCCGTTATCAATCAAAGTGAAGCAGGAGATAATAAAAAAATACGAAAGTGAGATGCGGTTGAGCGAAATCGCAAAGGAGTATGGCCGAAACCCCTCTACAATCGGGATGATATTGAAGCAGGAGACCATAAAACTGAGATACAGTGACAGAGGCAATTATTTTTGAACGATATTAAAGCAGAAGGAGTGGTGATCTAGTGGTATAGGGCGCTGGATCGCTGATCCAAAGGTTGGGGGTTCGAGTCCCACTCTCCACAAGGTTGTCACTGTACCCCCCAGTGCAGCTAACTGGGTTATTAAAGGCGGGCCATGTCTCTCACTGTCTATGGTGTGAGGCATGTAAAAGAACCATTGCTGACTTTCGCAAAGAGTAGGCTGCAAAGTCGTCAGCGTGTTTCTGTCCCTTCTTCTTCTTCTTCTTCTTTTACTTTCGGCTGCTCCCTTCAGGGGTCGCCACAGCAAATCATCCGCCTCCACCTCACCCTGTCCTCCGCATCTTCTTTTCTGACTCCAACGACCTTCATGTCTTCCTTCACCACATCCATAAATCTCTTCTAGCGTGTTTCTGTCCCTTGCTAAAAAAAAAAAGGGTTGTGACAGGAAGGGCATCTGATGTAGTAGTAGTCTAAGTCGTAGTAGTAGTACCAGTAGTTGGTAGAGCTGCACAATATAACCGGTTTATGGGTTTAAACCGGTTCAAAAATGCAAACAATACGTATTGTGATACTCTGAAGCAAAACCGGTTTATTGACATGCATTTGGAAAACTTCAGAATAGTAAAAAAAACTTCAGCTACTCCCGCTAATTGAACCGGAAGTAATGCTTTCGTTGGGGGGGAAAAAGGGCAACCACAGAGGTCCCGGCATGTAATCTTGACACAATCGTGTTTCTGTCCTCTTATCTATAGTCATTCAGTGTGTGGAGAGCCAGGTATAATAAGAGGCATGCCATGATTGGGCAGTGCGGATGTCACAAAGGCCTTCAGCCAATAGAATTTGTTTTTATACAGGATGCGGAAATTCCCGCTCAAAACAAAGCAATGGTTCATGTTGCTAATTGCTCAGAAATTTACTGACCTACTGCGTCTAGATTTTTGCTTCAACATTTATTTTAAAATGAGCAAAAGAGGGAAATGATCCCATGAACCTGATTTCCAACAAGGCACATTTTTTTTTTTTTTGCTTAACACGTCAATAATATCTGTCGACTCTGAAAAAAAAATGACGTCACACAACTTGCGGACTCAGTCTCAGGCGCAACATGCTCCAAATCGATCCCAGATTCCAGTATATTACATTCCACTTCTCTCCAGCATAATGATAATATTAATGTGATTTATATGATAAACGATATTGATTGTTATTATTGGAAAGTTCTAAAGTTGTCTAACTTTCCTGAGCCGTCAGTGTCCTTGGAAGTGTTAGTGCCCAGCAGGCCTATGGGCATCGCTATGATGGTATTAATATACTGTACATACATGTAATGTTAATAGTGTTATATATAAATATATCAAGCTACTGCTCATAGTGTCATAGGTCTGATGAGGTCTAATCGTGCATGATACAGTTCTGCGCATACGCGAATGATGCTCCACATTTAATCCTGCCTTAAAAATGTAATAAGCCTGCATTAATAATTAAGGCTTTACAATATACTAATAAAAGCACTACTGTATATGAACTTCTAATGTTTGTTATGTGTATTTAATATTTTTAAATATCTTATCTTGCTCAGTATGCAGTTCTATTTCAGTGTTAATGTTTGTGCCAAAGTTTAAAACATTACATTTTCATAAGTAGATAAGAAGGCACCAGGACACCCTAGGTTGCAACTCGATGATTGAGTTTGTAGTCGTGTCATCGGACTTGTGGCCATATGTTCTGGACACTTGGGTGAAGAGAGGAGCTGAGCTGTCTACCGATCACCACCTGGTGGTGAGTTGGCTTCGGTGGTGGGGGAGGCTGCCTTCCAGACCTGGCAGGCCCAAGCGTGTAATCAGGGTCTGCTGGGAACGTTTGGTGGAGTCCCCTGTCCGAGAAGCCTTTAACTCCCACCTCCGGCAGAGCTACAACTACGTCCCAGAGGAGGCAGGGGGCATGGAATCTGAATGGGCCATGTTTCATGCCTCCATTGCTGAGGCTGCAACCCATAACTGTGGCTGTAACGTCATCAGTGCTTGTCGTGGCGGTAACCCCCAAACCCGGTGGTGGACACCTGCGGTGAAGGGTGCCGTCCAGCTGAAGAAGGAGGCCTATCGGGTTTTATTAGCCTGTGGGACTCCCAAGGCAGCAAACAGGTAACGGCAGGCCAAACGTGCTGCAGCCGAGGCTGTCGCGGATGTAAAAACTCGGGCGTGGGAGGAGTTCGGTGAGGGCCTGGAGAGTGATTATCGGTTGGCCTCAAAAAGATTCTGGGCCGCCATCCTACGCCTTAGGAGGGGGAAGCAGTTCTCCACAAACACTGTTTACAGTGGAGGTGGGAAGCTGCTTAGCTCGACTGGGGATGTCGCCAAGAGGTGGAGGGAATACTTTGAGGACCTCCTCAATACCACCAACACGCCCTCCGTGGAAAAGGAAGATCCTGGGGGTTTTGGTAGGGGTCCGCCCATCACTGGAGTGGAGGTCATTGAGGTTGCCTTGGTGTCCCCCCCGGGAGAGTTGGAGGAAGTGGCTGGGGAGAGGGACGTCTGGACCTCTTTGATTAGGTTGCTGCCCCCGCGACCCGACCCTGGACTTAGCGGAAGATGATGATGATGACCATGATGATGATGTAGATTTTTTTTCTGATGCTTAGAATTTTTATTTTAATGACTAAAAACAATGTTTTTAATGTTGATTTCTCTTTTTGAAATAAAGAATAAATATTGTCAAGAACAGGCTCAGTTTTAATTTAGAATTCTTCTTGCAATATTTCGAAATACATATCGCAATACATGCTAGAAATCGCAATATATCGCAACACAAAAAAATCTAGGCAATACCAAGCTCTAGTAGTTGGAAGCACCCGGAGCATTTACTAAATCCATAGTTTGCAAATGTACCATTAATGCATTCATTTTCTAAGCTGCTTAATCGTAATTAGGCTCAGAGGAGGCTGCCACCCATCTCAACCCAATCTGTGCGAAGACAAGGTACACGCCGGACAGATTGCCAGGCCATTGCACGAAAATGTACCACATTATGCCAAAGGGAAGCTAGGTGTTGTAGCATTCAAATGGTGTCTCTAGCAAAGAAAGGAAAACAGTTTGTTATTCCAGCCATTGCTTATTCTCCTTGTTCTTTCTCTTTTTTTACATGCATGCCGTCTGAGCACATACAGGTCTGAAAGAAGATGGTGGCATAGTGTGTCCTAATTGTATACTTAGTGCTCAACAAAGAGAACGCTCCTAGAACACACTACATTGACCTGTAGGGACTTAACTGATGTGGATATGTACTAAGCATTCAGGTGTAGTCACTTTGCTGTATGTTCCTACATAGAACTTTTAAAGGGTATCTGTAGTGAAAGCACTCATATACCTAATTTGATGTATTGTGTATAGCTAGTGACAATACACCTATAAGGCGTTTATTATATTCTATCACAAACCAGCTTTAAGCGATTTATGGGCTTCACTAACGTCAAGCTTCAGAGCACAGGAGTTTTAAAACGGCGCATTTGAATGATGTCATATTGTTGACAAAGCCTCAACCAAAACTGCGAGATTGCAATGTAAACGTAAGGCTATAGACCTGACATATACAACACAAGCTCATGGAAACTTAGAAAAAACAGACATTAGAGTAGTTTTTTTAAACCATGGACGAAGACAATTTCGTAGAAGGATTAGAAGGTTATTTATATGAACCACTGAAGAAAGACTATCCACATTTAGTGAAATCGGACCAGGAAAGTGACGACTCGGAGGACAATATTTGAGAGTCGGCAGCAGCTCTTACACGGGAAAATCGTAGCAAACAACCAACAAATATTTGGTGCTCTTGTGGAAAATGCGTGCGTCAAAAACCGATCAGGAGTGCTATTGTTGTAAAGAACATGAATTGCTTGAGGAAAATATACTGACATTCTGCAATTGGCTATACGACTGTCAACGATGTTACGTCGCAATGACCTTTAACCTCGGTGAAAAGAAGCCAACATGTCCGCGCGCTCAACCTTCGTGAGCAAGGAATGTCATACAGAAGAAAAGGAAATGTGGACTTAGACATAAACTACCGACATCACGCGATGTTTAAAAGTTAATAATAAAGTATAGTGGATATTTTTTGAATGCGATAAATTTTGGGTAGAGGTACCCTTTGAAGACTATATTAGATACAGAAGTGAATCTTTAACTGAGAATTAAATTGACCTTTAATAAAGACCTGCATACTAGGCATATGTCCATCAAAATGCACTATCATTTTTAAAACCTTCGTGCAGTGAGCTAGCAATGTTCTGTAAAAATTGGGGTGAAAGTGACATCAAACTAACAGTTGCCTCTGAAGCATTGTCTACTACGAGAAGCACACGATTGAATGTACAGGCAAATTGCAAAGTCGCACATTAAACACTAATATAAACCTCATACTCAACCCAGATGTTGTTAAAGCTTTGGATGACATTTTTTCATGAGGAAGAGGTCCCTCAAAAGAGCACCAGATCACCTTATGAATCAATAAGTCTGGACATGTGGCACACTACATGTACCAGTATATGTACCATGTGCTCATATAAACAAGCAGACACCAGTCTGATGTCTTCTTTCTTGTTGTCTTCCTTTTGGCTGTTCCCTTCAGGGGTCACCACAGCGAATCATCTGTCTCCATCTCACCCCATCCTTTGCATATTCTCTTACACCAACTACCTTCATAATACCTTCACCATATCCATAAATTTTCTCTTTGGTCTTCCTCTAGGCCTTCTGCCTTGTAGTTCCAACCTCAGCATCCTACTACCAATATACTCACTATCCCTCCACTGTACATGTCCAAACCATCTCAATCTAGCCTGTCTGACTTTGTCTCCAAAACATCTTACATGTGCTGTCCCTCTGATGTACTCATTCCTGATCCTATCCATCCTTGTTACTCCCAACAAGAACCTCAACATTTTCATCTCTGCTACCTCCAGCTCTGCCTCCTGTCTTTTCCTCAGCGTCAGTCACCTCTTATAGTCTTTTTTCTCTCATTTTCCACATTCATAAGCCCTTCAAAGTACTCTTTCCATCTTCCCAGCACACTTCTGTCATCAGTTTATACCCTCTCCGTCCTTTATCACTCTAACTTGCTGCACGTCCTTCCCATCTCGATCTCTGCTGTGCCAACCTGTATAAATAATTTTCTCCATCCTTACTGTCCAACCTATCATACAAGTCATCATACGCCCTCTGTTTGGCCTTTAACACCACTATCTTCGCCTTACGCTGTGTCTCCCTGTACTCCTGTTTACTCTCTTCGGTCCTCTCTATGTCCAACTTCTTCTTTTCCTTTGGATACACTCCTGCACTTCCTCATTCCACCACTAAGTCTCCTTATCTACTGTCCTTCGAGAGGACACACAAAGTACTCTCCGAGCTGTCTCCTTGATCACATTAGCTGTAGTTGTCCAGTCATCTGGAAGCACTTCCTGACTACCCAAAACCTGTTTCAACTCTTGTTTGAACACAACACGACACTTCCTTTTTTTAGCTTTCACCACTTTGTCTTCTGCTCTGCCTTTGCCTTGTTCACCTTTCTCGGCATCAGCGTCATCCTGCACACCACCGTCCTATGTTGTTTGACAAAACTCTCATCCACTACTACAGTAAAACCTCCGCTGACGAACGCTTAAGCTCACGAACTTTTCGCCTCAAGAACATTAAATTTGCGAGCATATTGTCTCTGCTGACGAACTAGTTTTCGGCGGACGAATCAAACCACGCGGTCGAACAGCGCCACGGTGGCGGCCACGAGAAGCTGACGCACGCTCATGGTGTCACAGTTCGTCACCCCCTTTCTTTGAATGCGGAAGTGGTTTGTGTTTGATAGACATTTTGGACCATATTGAGTGTACTTTTGCTATTATGGGACCGAAAAAGACCTCACCACAGGCGGAGATCATTGAAAAACACGAACGAGGTGTGCGTTTGTGTGACTCAGCGTCCCAGTACCAGTACGCTAAGTCTACCACCATCCTTAAGAACAAGGAAGCTATTAAGGGTGCGTGTGTGGCTAAGGGTGTTTCCAAACAGTAGGCGTTTCCAAACACTCCTTCCAAACAGTAAGTCCCTCCCTCCCTCCCTCCCTCCTCCTCCCACTCCATTCCATCAAGCCATCAACTACCATCACAAAGGTAAATAAAATGACATTATTATACAGTACAGTTTATTTCTTTAATTACAATACAATAGCACATTTATTATACATAACATAAGGTATATTTTTGTGTAATTTTAAGGCTTATTTAGTAGAAAATTATGTTTTATGGGGACCTGGGAACGGATTATTCTCATTTTAATGGTTTCTTATGGGAAATAAATGTTCGGAAGACGAACTTTTCGCCTCACACACACTTTCTGGGAACCAATTATGTTCGTGAGCAGAGGTATCACTGTACTTTGCAGTCACTGACTTCCTTCAAATTGCATCATCTACACAAGATGTAGTCTACCTGTGTGCTCCTACCTCTGCTTTTATGTCACCCTATGCTCCTGTCTCTTCTGGAAGAAAGTATTCACCACGGCCATTTCCATCCTTTTAGCAAGATCTATCAACATCTGTCCTTCTGCGTTCCTGTCCTGGATACCAAACCTGCCTATCACTTCCTCTTTCCCTCTGTTTCCTACACCAGCATGGCCATTGAAGTCTGCACCAATGACCACTCTTTCACCTCTGGGGGTACTCTGCATCACTTCATCTAACTCACTCCAGAATCTCTCCTTCTCTTCTAGCTCTCATCCTGCCTGTGGGACATAAGCACTAACAACATTGAACATCATACCTTCAATTTCTAACTTGAGACTCATCACTCTGTCTGACACTCTTTTCACTTCTAGGACATTCCTGACAAACTCCTCCTTCAAGATGACTCCTACTTAATTTCTCTTCCCATCCACACCATAATAAAGCTTAAACCCTGCTCCTAAGCTTCAAACCTTGCTACCTTTCCACCTGGTCTCCTGAACACACAGTATGTTCACCTTCCTCCTCTGCATTGTGTCAGCCAGCTCTCTACCTTTTCCTGTCATAGTTCCAACATTCAAAGTCCCTACTCTCAGTTCTAGACTCATGCCTTTCCTCTTCTCTCTCTGCCTATGGACACGCCTCCCGCCTCTCCTTCTTCGACCAACAGTAGTCTAATTTCAATCAGCACGCTGTTGGTTTACAGCACTGATGGTGGTTGTTGTTAACCAGGGCCTCGACCGATCCGGTATGGAATTTGTTTTGACGATTTGCATTATCTATTCTGACAAAAGTTTTATGCCGGATGCCCTTCCTGTCACAAACCTCTGCATTTATCTGGGCTTGAGCACAGACACTGGTTTGTGTCCCCTCATGGCTGCATTCATGAAATAGCACTCACTATTTCATTTTTTTTTTCATTATGTCACTTCTGACCTTGTCGCCCAGAGACGAAATGTTTGTGAACCTCTAGGACTGGCAAATTATTTGAAGGTGAACTTGGACTCAGGCATTTTCAATTTGTAAAAGGTGTCAAAGGATGTGCCAAAGTGTCAACAATTTGCGATTAAATTCAGTTTTATTTGTAGAGTGCCTTTTCAACTGTCACTGTCGCAAAATAGCTTCACATCATAAAAGTCGGACTTTACAACATACAAAAGAAGTTTAAACATTCATGACAACCCCTACACATCTCCAATGAGCAAGCCCACAGTGACGGTGTCAATAAAAATCTTCCTCAGCTATAATACAAACCACATAAGAGAAACTAGATTACATTTCAACATGAAGTCCAGGTGGTTATTCTACAACTATAAGTCCAAAAGAATTGAGGGACAATAGTTTATATCACCAGCAGTGAAAAGTAATTTTTACAGTCTGACAGCGCACATTCAAGTCCATCAGCAGGGTAGAGGGGCTTCCAAGACACAAACTCTAGTCATAATCAGCACAACAGGACAGGCCACAGGATAAGTCTTAATCAAACTGCAGATGAGCAGTTTGATGCACATCACATAGACAGACCAGAAGGCTATTGGGAAAATGTCTTGTGGACGAATGAGATGGAAATAGAACTTTTTGGATTGAATGAGAATAGTGTGTCTGGAGAAAGGAAAACACTAAATTCCAGCCTAAGAACCTTAGTCCATCTGTGAAACACAGCAGTGTCTCATGTATCATGGTTTGGGCCAATTTTGCGGCAACTGAGCCAGGACGGCTTGCCATTGTTGATGGAACAATGAATTTTTAATTATACCAGTAAATACTAAAGTAAAATGTCAGGACATCTGTCCATGAACTGACTCTCAAAACAAAGTGGGTCATACAGCAAAACAACGATCCAAAGCACACAACTTGTTCTACCAAAGAATGGTTAAAGAATAATAAACTTAAATGTTTTGGAATGGCCAAGTCAAAGTTCTGACCTTAATCCAACTGAGATGTTGTGGAAGAACCAGAAGTGAGCAGTCCATTGAAGGCAACGTCAACATCCCAGAGTTGTTCTGTATGAAGGAACGGGCTAAAATTCCTCCAAACTGATTTGCATGACTAGTAATTACCGGAAACATAGGTCACATAGGATAGTGAAATCAAAGGTTCACATATTTTTGCCACACAACTATATGTAATACTGGATCATTTTCAACAAAAAAAAGATAAATAAATTACCCAGTAAAATACAGTGATACCTCATTTACCAAATTTAATCTGTTCCGAGGGCTAGCTCGTAAGCCAAAAAGTTCATTGGATGAAACAATTATTCCCATAAGAAATAACAGAAAACCAATCAATCCATTCCACCCTCCCACCCCCACCCCCCAACTCATATAACCTGCCACAGACATGTATATTTGACCTAATATGTGAGCCACTCCACCGAAAGTAGGTTCTTGGGTCCAAAAATGAGATTTTACACAGTCAGATAGCGGAGGCCCAACGCTGCAAAATCCAGCAAAAAGTTTGTCAATACCTTGAAAACTGAGCGAGCTATGCCATTTCTTGTGACAGCATTCAACTAAAAATTTCAAAAGACGTTTTAGAGAAAAATGAGCACAAAGATTGCCCTTCTTCCAAGATCAGTAGTCCTTAGCAACCAAACAATTTTATGCACCTCAGCCATATAAACTTGTAGAAAACATGTCTTGGAAGAGTTTGAGGAAGAGATGATAAGAGAAATCATCCTGTATCTGTTTGACCATTACTGTATATAAAGGTTCAAATGCCTTCAAATGATACTGATTGAAAAAAAACACTGTCAGGTTCAAACAATCACACTGAAATTAAGAAAACTATATATATATATATATATATATATATATATATATATATATATATATATATATGATAACCATATAACAAAACTATCTGATCTCTTTATACAAGTAAGCTTCATCAACTCTGCCCTCAGCATCATCATCTTCATCCTGCTCAGCACATAAAATCACATCAGCTTCACAAACACCAGTCATCACACATTTTATTAACAGATGCCTCTTCTTCATCAACATCAAAATCTTCATCGACACAGCTGGCATCATCATCATCAGTTTGTTTATATGTTAAAGGTATGAAACATTTAAGTATTTTTCAGGTCTTGACCAATTTTCGTACAAAACTAAACAACCTACGATCCAGCATGTACAGTCCAGACAAGATTACACACTAATCAAATGATCAAAAAAATTCCATAATCGAATTTTGCATGCACAGAAAAATGCCAATACTCATACAATACTCATATTAAGTTTCTAAAGTACATAATACTGAGCATATGGGATTTTCTTTGACTGAATTGCAATGGAATCATGTCTTTCTTAATATTCCAGCAGACCTGAGGTATCTCACACACACACACACACACACACACACACACACACACACACACACACACACACACACACACACACACACACAGAGAGACTGTAAGCAGTGCTCATTTATGTATCTATCGCACCTTTTGTACTTATTTGCCTCACTCCCTTCATATACTGTATTTTCTTCTATTCAAATTGCACTAGTTCATCTGGATGCTGTTAATTTAACCGTTTGCACACTGTGTGTGTGTGTGTGTGTGTGTGTGTGTGTGTGTGTGAGAGAGAGAGAGAGAGAGAGAGAGAGAGAGAGAGAGAGAGAGAGAGAGAGAGAGAGAGAGAGAAATAATCTTCAAAGCCGAATTTCAGTGTCGAATTTAACATCTATACTAATGCTGCTAGACATCACAGATGACATTTCACTCACCTTTTCCAGAAATTATGTGTATTCACAAGAAGAACGCTCCCTCGGGAGACTCACTCGTTACCTTGGGAGACTTCAACGCCCATGTGGACAACGATAGTTCGACCTGGAAGGGTGTGATCAGTAGTTACGGCCTCTCCAGTCTGAACCCAAATGGTGTTTTGTTGTTCGACTTCTGTGCTCGTCACAGTTTGTCTATCACGAACACCATGTTCGAACATAAGTGTGCCCATAAGTGCACTTGGCACCAGGACACCCTAGGTCGCAATTCGATGATTGACTTTGTAGTCATGTCATCGGACTTGCGACCATATGTTCTGGACACTCGGGTGAAAAGAGGAGCTGAGCTGTCTACCGATCACCACCTGGTGGTGAGTTGGCTTCGGTGGTGGGGGAGGCTGCCTTCCAGGCCCAAGCATGTAATCAGGGTCTGCTGGGAATGTTTGGCGGTCTCCCCTGTTCGAGAAGCCTTTGACTCCCACCTCCGGCAGAGCTACAACCACATCCTGGAGGAGGCGGGGGACATGGAATCCGAATGGGCCATGTTTCGTGCCTCCATTGCTGAGGCGGCAGCCCATAGCTGTGGCCGTAAGGTCATCGGTGCTTGTCGTGGCGGTAATCCCTGAACCCGGTGGTGGACACCTGCGGTTAAGGGGACCGTCCAGCTGAAGAAGGAGGCCTATTGGGTTTCATTAGCCTGTGGGACTCCCGAGGCAGCAAACAGGTACTGGCAGGCCAAACGTGCTGCAGCCGAGGCTGTTGCAGATGCAAAATCTCGGGCGTGGGAGGAGTTCGGTGAGGGCCTGGAGACTGATTACCGGTTGGCCTCAAAAAGGTTCTGGACCGCCGTCCGACACCTTAGGAGGGGGAAGCAGTTCTCCACAAACATTGTTTACAGTGGAGGTGGGGAGCTGCTTAGCTCGACTGGGGATGCCGTCGAGAGGTGGAGGGAATACTTTGAGGACCTTCTCAATCAACCAACACGCCCACCGTGGAAAAGGAAGACCCTGGGGGTTTTGGTAGGGGTCTGCCCATCACTGGAGTGGAGGTCACTGAGGTTGTCAAAAAGCTCCTCGGTGGTCGAGCTCCGGGGTTGGACGAGATCCGCCCGGAATATCTCAGGGTTCTGAATGCTGTAGGACTGTATTGGTTGACACGTCTCTGCAACATCGTGTGGTCATCGGGGGCTGTACCTCTGGATTGGGAAACTGGGGTGGTGGTCCCGATTTTTAAGAAGTGGGGACTGGAGGGTGTGTCCCAATTATCGTGGAATTACACTCCTCAGCCTAACTGGGAAAATCTATGCAGGGGTACTAGAGAGGAGGATCCGACCGATCGTCGAACCTCCAATTCAGGAGGAACAATGTGGTTTTTGTCCTGGCCGAAGCACTCTTGACCAACTCTATACGCTCCACAGGATTCTGGAGGGGGCATGGGAACTTGCCCAATCTATCCACATGTGCTTTGTGAATTTGGATCTTGTGGGGCGTGCTCCGAGAGTACGGCGTTCCGGATCCGTTGCTACGAGCCATTCGCTCGCTGTATCATCGGAGCCAGAATTTGGTCCGTATTGGCAACAACAGGTCGAATTCGTTTCTGGTGGGAGTTCGAGTCCACCAAGGCTGTCCTTTGTCACCGATCTGTTCATAATTTTTAGGGACAGAATTTCTAGGCGCAGTCGAGGCGTTGAGGGGTTCTGGTTTGGTGGCCATCGGATCTTGTCTCTGCTTTTTGCGGATGATGTTGTCCTTTTGCCTTCATCAAGTCGGGACCTCCAGTTCTCATTGGAGCGACTCGCAGCCAAGTGCAAAGCAGCCGGGATGAGGATCAGTACCTCCAAGTCTGAGGCTATGGTTCTCATTCGGACAAGGGTGGCGTGCACCCTCTGGGTCGGGAATGAGCTCCTGCCCCAAGTAGAGGAGTTTAAGTATCTTGGGGTCTGGTTCACGAGTGAGGGAAGGATGGAGCGAGAGATCGACAGACGGATTGCTGCAGCCTCTGCTGTTAAGCGGTGCCTGTACCAATCTGTCATGGTGAAGAAGGAGCTGAGCCGCAAGGCGAAGCTCTCAATTTACCAGTCCATCTACGTTCCAACCCTCACCTATGGTCACGAGCTTTGGGTAGTGACCGAAAGAATAAGCTCACGGATACAAGCGACTGAAATGAGCTTCCTTCAACGGGTGGCGGGGTTCTCCCTTAGAGATAAGGTGAAAAGCTCTACCATCCATGGAGAGCTTGGAGTAGATCCACTGCTCCTCCGCATTTAGAAAGGCCAGTTGAGGTGGCTCAGGCTTCTGGTCAGAATGCCTCCCGGCCACATCCTTGTGGTGTTTCGGGCATGTCCAACCAGGAAGAGAATCCGGGATCGACCTAGAACACGCTGGAGGGACTATGTCTCTAGGCTTGTCTGGGACCGCCTTGGTGTCCCCCCGGGAGAGTTGGAGGAGGTGGCTGGGGAGAGGGACATCTGGACCTCTTTGCTTAGGTTGCTGCCCCCGCGACCCAACCCCGGACATAGTGGAAGACGACGATGATGATGATGATGATGATAGTAATAAAACAAGAATAAACAATAAGTCAACTCACGTTTCCAGTCATTTACTGTGGAGAAGATGTCACGTGGTGGAGGTGGTGTGTGGTGTGGAGGAGGAGAATTTTGTGCATGTGCACGCTCCGAATACCAACAAAGAAAGGCTCGTGGTGAGCTCACACAAGGTCAGTGCTTCTCAAATAGTGGGGCGTGTCTCGCTTTGGGCACATAGGACCGTGGGGAACATGCTTTTTGGCGATACTGAACTAGAATCAAGTGTAATTGTGCATCCACTCCAATAGTGGGCAATGATGCTCTCATTGTTGCGCTCTGGTGTAGGTAAAAATCCCCGAGCAAACAATATGAAGTGGAGTAAACATTATTTATAGTTGCACGTGGGAGCTTGTAAAGTGAATTTTTGCTTATTGGATGGAGCAGATTTTTGGTGGGTTCAAAGCTCATAACATGGAAAAATCGCGAGACGGGACACTAGTTAGACGAGGTACCACTGTATTTTTTTCTAATTTATATAATTGGGCTCTCTTTATCTACTTTCAGGACTTACTTGAAAATGAAATGTTTTAGGTCACAGTTATGCAGAAATGTATAAAATCATTAAGGGTTCACAAAATTGCAAGTACCACTGTATTCTTACAATTTGAGACTCTTGAAAGAGTGAAGAGAACTACAAACAAGCTATTGCAAACTAGCAAAATGCATTTTAGCAAATTGCAACTTTGTAGATGTAAGTAAAAAGCCAAACATGATGCTAATTCTTCTTCATTTCCTTTCGGCTTTTCCGTTCAGGGGTCGCCACAGCGAATCATCTGCCTCCATCTCACCCTATCCTTTGCATCTTCTTCTCTTATACCAGCTACCTTCATGCCCTGCTTCACTACATCCATGAATCGTCTCTTTGGTCTTCCTCTAGGCCTTCTGCCTGGTAGTTCCAACCTCAGCATCCTACTACCAATATACTCACTATCCCTCCTCTGGACATGTCAAAACCATCTCAATCGAGCCTCTCTGACTTTGTCTCCAAAATGTCTTACATGTACTGTCCCTCTGATGTGCTCATTCCTGATCCTATCCATCCTCATTACTCGCAAAGATAACCTCAACATTTTCATCTCTGCTACCTCCAGCTCTGCCTCCTGTCTTTTCCCCAGGGGCACTGTTTCGAAACCATACAACATCGCTGACCTTACCACCGTCTTGTACACTTTTCCTTTCATTCTTGCCGACACCCTCCTATCACACATCACTCCGGACACTTTTCTCCAACCATTCCAACCTGCCTGCACATGCTTCTTCACCTCTTTTCCACACTCTCCACTTCTCTGAATTGTTGACCCTAAGTACTTAAAATCCTCCACCTTCCTTATCTCTGATCCCTGTAACCTCACCGTTCCTCGTGGGTCCTTGTCATTCACACACATGTATTCTGTTTTACTGGGGCTAACCTTCATTCCCCTCCTTTCCAGGGCATACCTCCACCTCTCTAGATTTTCTTGGACTTGTTCTCTGCTCTCACAACAGATCAAATGTCATCTGCAAACATCATAGTCCATGGGGAATCTTGTCTAACCTCGTCTGTCAGCCTGTCCATCACCATAGCAAGCAAGAAGGGGCTGAGAGCTGACTCTTGATGCAGTCCCACCTCCACCTTGAACTCTTCTGTCACACAGACCACACACCTCACCACTGTCTGACATCTCTCATACATGTCCTGCACCACTCTAACATACTTCTCTGCCACTCCAGACTTCCTCATACAATACCACAGTTCTTCTCTCGGCACCCTGTCATATGCTTTCTCCAGATCCACAAAGGCACAATGCAGCGCCTTCTGACCTTCTCTGTACTTCTCTATTAACATCCTCAAAGCAAACACTGCATCTGTGGTGCTCTTTCTTGGCATGAAACCAAACTGTTGTTCACAAATGCTGACCTCTGCCCTTAGTCTCGCTTCCACTATTCTTTCCCATAACTTCATTGTATGGCTCATCAACTTTATCCCTCCGTAGTTGCCAAAACTCTGCACGTCTCCCTTGTTCTTAAAAATGGGCACCATCACACTTCTTCTCCATTCCTCTGGCATCCTCTCACTCTCTAAGACCTTGTTGAATGTTCTTGTCAGGAAATCTACTGCTACCTCTCCTAGACACTTCCATACCTCCACCGGTATGTCATCAGGACCAACTGACTTTCCACTCTTCATCCTCTTCAATGCCCTCCTCACTTCACCCTTACTAATCTTTGCTACTTCCTGGTCCTCAACAGTCACCTCTTCTACTCTTTTTTCTCTCACATTTTCCTCATTCATCAGCTCTTCAAAGTACTCTTTCCATCTTCCCAGCACACTTCTGTCATCAGTCAATCCATTTCCCTCTCTGTCCTTAATCACTCTAACTTGCTGCACGTCCTTCCCATCTCTATTTCACTGCTATGCCAACCTGTATAAATCATTTTCTCCCTCTTTACTTTCCAACCAAGCATACAAGTCATCATACGCCCTCTGTTTGGCCTTTGACACCGCTACCTTCGCCTTATGCTGTGTCTCCCTGTGCTCCTGTTTACTTTCTTCAGTCCTCCCAATGTCCCACTTCTTCTTACCTAACTTCTTCTTTTGTACACACTCCTGCACTTCCTCATTCCACCACCAAGTCTCCTTATCTAGTCTCCTTCCAGAGGACACGCCAAGTACTCTCCTACCTGTCTCCCTGATCACATTTGCTGTGGTTGTCCAGTCATCTGGAAGCACTTCCTGGCCACCCAAAGCCTGTTTCAACTCCTCCTTGAAGACAACACGACACTCTTCCTTTTTCAGCTTCCACCACTTTGTCTTCTGCTCTGCCTTTGCCTTCTTCACCTTCCTCACCATCAGCGTCATCCTGCACACCACCATCCTATGCTGTTTGGCAACACTCACCCACTACTTCTTTGCAGTCACTGACTTCCTTCAAATTACATCGCCTGCACAAGATGTAGTCTACTTGTTGCTCCTAATTCCGCTTTTATAAGTCAGCCTATGCTTCTGTCTCTTCTGGAAGAAAGTATTTACCACAGCCATTTCCATCCTTTTTGCAAAATCTATCAACATCTGTCTTTCTGTGTTCCTGTCCTGGATACCAAACCTGCCCATCACTTCCTCATCCCCTCTGTTTCCTGCACCAACATATCCATTGAAGTCTGCACAAATGACCACTCTTTCACCTCTGGGGGTATTCTGCATCACTTCATCTAACTCACTCCAGAATCTCTCCTTCTCTTCTTGCTCACATCCTGCCTGTGGGGCATAAGCACTAACAACATTGACCATCACACCTTCAATTTCTAACTTGAGACTCATCACTCTGTCTGACTCTTTTCGCTTCTAGAACATTCCTGACAAACTCCTCCTTCAAGATGACTCCTACTCCATTTCTCTTCTATCCACACCATGAAAAAACAGCTTAAACCCTGCTCCTAAGCTTCAAGCCTTGCTACCTTTCCACCTGGTCTCCTGAACACACAGTATGTCCACCTTCCTCCTCTGCATTATGTCAGCCAGCTCTCTACCTTTTCCTGCCATAGTTCAAACATTCAAAGTCCCTACTTTCAGTCCTCGACTCATGTCTTTCCTCTTCTCTCTCTGCCTACGGACACGCCTCCCACCTCTCCTTCTCCGACGTCTTCGACCAACAGTAGTCTAATTTCCACCAGCACCCTGTTGGTTGACAACACTGATGGCGGTCGTTGTTAACCCCGGCCTCGACCGAGCCGCTATGACATTCTTTGTAGTGACTTGCATATTTTATTTGCCATTTGTTTTACGCTGGATGCCCTTCCTGACACAACCCTCTGCATTTATCCGGGCTTGGGACCGGCGTGAGGGAGAGACACTGGTTTGTGCCCCAGTGTGCCCCCCCCCACCCCCCCCCACCCCGCAACGGCTGCATTAAACATGATGCTAATTGTACTTACCAATTATTAAAACAGCCAAGTTCATATAATTACATTTATTCTTCATTTTTGCTAAAAAGAAGTCATTCATTTTCTGTAACCGCTTAATCCTAATTAGGGTTGCCCATCCCAGCCGAGTTCAGGCAAGGTCAGAGTACACCCTGGACAGCTCGCCAGGCCATCGCAGGGCTGAAACATGCTGACGGCTATGTAGCCTACTCTTGTTGAAAGTCAGCAATGGTTCTTTTACATGCCTCTCACCATAGACACTGAGAGACATGACCGGCCTTTGATAACCCAGTTAGGTGCACTGGGGAGACAACCTGTGGAGAGTGGGGCTTGAACCGCCAACCTGAGGATCAGTGATCCAACACCTTTTACCATCAGGCTATCACTGCCCAGTAAAAAGAAGTGTGATGATAAATGCCAAGATTCTGAATAAGGCAAGGAAATGCTTTTTCAGATATTACAATATTTTAAATAACAAAAAGAAGAATAAGACTAAATCCAGGGACTACAAGAGAAAAAAGAAATTAACAGAATGAACTTGCAATAGCTGAATAACCCATGTGAAAATTATATTGTCAGTATGCTAATCGAACAGCATATCTATCACCAGTAAGGCTGTTCATGATTAAATGTTACCCTGAATTAATATAAATGTTCTACTCTCATTTTTTGATTGGACATGGAGCATTCCAAGAGGGTTAATCTTAGTATCAACCCATGAAGATTTCATGGTTTTATTTTCATCATCCTGCCTGTCTGTTAGCGGTGAGGGTTCAAGCAATAGGCTATTACATTAAGGCAATTCATTTTGATGAGAATGTTATTATTATTTTAAGTTTTAGTTGCTTGCTGGAAATAATATTTACATTTTAATCTTTATTGTCGTGTTTTAGCCAAGATTTTATCAATAAAATTGACTTTTCTTTTGCTTTTTCAAGTCTTTAGTCCAACTTTACTCGATTTTTTAGTCATATTCTCCTAAGACTGTTTTATAATGTTCCAATGGATTTTGCTGAGGAACAGTTATCCTGGCTACAAAAATTCCCTTGAGAAATAAGCTTGCCCTGTTTATTCAAAGTGTGTTCCTGACTTATTGTACTGTGGGAGCAAGTTTAAGAGGCTGGTAACAATCTTTCAACATTAGTCTTTTGTGAAACATTCGCATTAACTGTTGACGCAATACTACTGATAATACTGGTTTTTTTTTATGTAACCCTGCATTATTTTTCCTTGTATACTTAGAATACATCCATTCATCCATTTATGGCATTTTGCAGGTGCCCTTATCCAGAAAAAATGACATTTTCATCTAATTCATACAACTCAGCTGATGAGGGTCTTGGATCTGAGGCTTGCACTAGGGCTCAACAATGGCAATGGTAAGGCCCTTCAAAAATATGGAAACAACGAGGTCAATGAATATGTTTTTCCTGTGCATTTAACATCTATTTGTGAGTGAGATGAAAAAAAATAAATACAGGGATCCCTCACTTTTCACGGTTAATTGGGACCGAGATCCCCCCGCGACCACCGAATTCCGTGAAGTAGGCTCAACCACCACCCCCGACTGACGTATACGTACATATATATGTGTATATAATAACAATAAATACATATTCAATGCTATAAATGCTTATAATAACAATTAAACATTCAAAAATAATGCATAAGATGTAAATAAAATATAAATACACACATACAGACGTGTGCGAGTGTGCAGGCAGATGCGCGTGCACACAGTCAGATGCGCACCTCACAAAAATGTAAGTAGTTTTGATGGGAGGTTTTGGGTTGTTTTTTGTTTATTTTTGTTCAGGTTTTTTTTTTTGCATAATTGGCCTTGTTTTGTGGCATTTTCCTTAAGTTTTCTCCCTATTCTTCCTTAATTTCCTTATTTTTTAATTCGATGAATATTTAAAAATAAATAAATAAACAAAAAAACCCGCTATGCACTGAAGCCGCATGAATTGAAGTGCTAAGTAGCAAGGGATCTTTGTAATTATCATATATTGGTATTTATCTCTAGACATGTCAAAACAAAATATCACAAAATTATTTTCTATCAAACTACGCTTTTTTTTCCAAATGAGCTTATGTACCAAATGCCACTCTCCATTGAGCTGCATCTAATTTTTTTGGCTATTTTTTTGTTTTTATAAATCAAATCAAGATCTTAACATAGATGAATATCATTAATTAAAAGTAAATTGAGCAAATTTGTTATTTCAGAAGTGTGTATTGACCTGGTAGCCCTTCACATTACTTGGTACCCAAGAAGTAGCTCTCAGTCTCAAAAGGTTGGTGACCCCTGTATTAGACTACAACAGTTTTTGTTTTGTTTTTTTGGTTTTTTTAATCTCTCCCTCTCTCTGTCTCACCCTCTATCGCCCTCTGTCTCGCCCTCTCATTGAATATCTCTTACTCACAAGAACTGCATCAATCCCATGGTCCACAGACGTTTGATAATTGTCTTTCTGCATAATAAAGTTCTTCCTGATCAATTTGGATGCATTTCTCCATAAACTCACAGACACTATGTTTCTGTAAACTTGACACTCCATGACACAACCTCCACCACTTCATTGATGAGCTTGCATGTTTAAGATCATGAACAGACTCCTCTTTTTCTACACTTTGCATCATGTTCCATATCAATTTGGTAGAGGTTCATCTTTGTCTTATAAGTCCATAAAACTTTGTTCCTGAATTTTGATGGCTCATCTCTGTACTATTTTCGAAAACCCAATCTGTTTTCTGATTTTATTACTGCTGGATGGTTTTTTTATTATTGTTCCCCAGCTCAGCTTCAAAAAGTTAACTGTGATATTCTAACCTTTGCTCTTTGGAGGTTGTTCATAACATTGAACATCTTTTACTGGTCTGTCATCAGTTGTTGAACTGCTGCTCAGTTCACCAGTGGTTTCCTCTTATTTTCGAAGAAAATTTCAAATCATGATACTGACTATGCATAATGTTTTTGAAATACCTCTGGAGGCTGTTCTTTTTTAAGCTTGCATGGCATACTTTTCTCCCATATACAGTTTTCATGTTGATCTTCCCTTATTAACTACAACATGAAATGTAGTGTTCACAGGTGAAAGCTAAAGCGTAAACTGAACAGATAACCTGTCAGTCAATGAATCTTAAAAAATATAGATTTAAGTAATGGCTAAAAACAGAGCTCCAAATAGATATTTCTATTGACAGATGTCCAAGGCTGGTGTTCTCTAAATAGCATGACTCTTTTAAGGGCTGATTCAACTTCGGCCATGAAGAAAATAAATCCAATATGAATAATAACTCTCCCTTGCATTTCCCAATTATAATCTGGAACAAAAGCAAGAAAGGTCAACACTGATTTCACTTTTCACCATGGCTTGCTAGATGATTCCAATATTTTTTTGTAACACCTGTCTTGCTTGTTTAATGAGTTCTAGTTTAATGAGTTCTTGTTCTGTATTTCTCTTAATGTTTTGTACTGTTTAGCACTATGAAAACCTAGCTGCCGAGTGGAATTAGATTGTACTAGTCCTTCTCAAAAAATTAGCATATTGTGATAAAGGTCATTATTTTCTGTAATGTACTGATAAAAATTAAATTTTCATATATTGTGGATTCATCGCACACCAAGTGAAATATTTCAGGTCTTTTATTGTTTTAATACTGATGATTTTGGCATTCAGCTCATGAAAACCCAAAATTCCTATCTCAAAAAATTAGCATATCATGAAAAGGTAGTCTAAACGAGCTATTAACCTAATCATCTGAATCAACCAATTAACTCTTAACACCTGCAAAACATTCCTGAGGCTTTTAAAAACTCCCAGCCTGGTTTATTACTCAAAACCGTAATCATGGATAAGACTGCCGACCTGACTGCTGTCCAGAAGGCCATCATTGACACCCTCAAGCAAGAGGGTAAGACACAGAAAGAAATCTCTGAGCGAATAGGCTGTTCCCAGAGTGCTGTACCAAGGCACCTCAGTGGGACATCTGTGGGAAGGAAAAAGTGAAAAAAGGCCCGATTCCAGACCTTGGGGGACCTGTGGAAGCAGTGGACTGAGTCTGGAGTAGAAACATCCAGAGCCACCGTGCACAGGTGTGTGCAGGAAATGGGCTACAGGTGGCGCATTCCCCAGGTCAAGCCACTTTTGAACCAGAAACAGCGGAAGAAGCACCTGACCTGGGCTACAGAGAAGCAGCACTGGACTGTTGCTCAGTGGTCCAAAGTACTTTTTTTCGGATGAAAGCAAATTTTGCATGTCATTTGGAAATCAAGGTGCCAGAATATGGAGGAAGACTGGGGAGAAGGAAATGCCAAAATACCTGAAGTCCAGTGTCAAGTACCCACAGTCAGTGATGGTCTGAGGTGCCATGTCAGCTGCTGGTGTTGGTCCATTGTGTTTTAACAAGAGCAGGGTCAATGCAGCTAGCTATCAGGAGATTTTGGAGCACTTCATGCTTCCATCTGCTGAAAAGCTTTATGGAGATAAAGATTTCATTTTTCAGCATGACGTGGCACCTGCTCACAGTGCCAAAACCACTGCTAAATGGTTTACTGACCATGGTATTATGAAGAGAAAGTAGAGAGACACCAGACCCAACACTGTGGATGAGCTTAAGGCCGCTATCGAAGCATCCTGGGCCTCCATAACACCTCAGCAGTGCCACAGGCTGATTGCTTCCATGCCACGCCGCATTGAAGCAGTCATTTCTGCAAAAGGATTCCTGACCAAGTATTGAGTGCATAACTAAACAAAATTATTTGAAGGTTGACTTTTTTTGTATTAAAAGCACTTTTTTTATTGGTCCTATGAA
>CM045728.1:94884600-95032100 GCA_024760905.1 Plotosus lineatus | reverse complement strand
AATGGATAAACCCCATAAACCCTTTAAAAATTATAAAAGTACACAAATTTTGTATGAAATATGTGTTAAAAGTAAAAGAAAATTAATTATTAAACGATTTAAACATTTTATTAACATATTAAACCATTTTACTAACGTATTAATTAAACCATTATTAAACATTTTTTATTAACACACACACACACACACACACACACACACACACACACACACACACACACACACACACCTGTCTCTCTCCCTCTCTCTCACACACACACACACACAGATGCATTACAATGTATACAATACACATGTTTATTCCAGCGTTGTGGGCCATGCCGAGAAAATGTTTTTCGTAATCCGGGGATTTCGTACAAAGGGGTCTTCGTAAATTGGGGTCCGACTGTATATGTGTATATAATATCAATAAATACATATTAAAGGATATAAATGCTGATAATAAGAATTAAACATTCAAAAATACTGGGATCCCTCACTACTTAGAGAGAAGGAGAGATTCTGGAGAGACTTAAATGAAGTGATGCAGAGTACTCCCAGAGGTAAAGAGTGGTCATTGGGGCATACTTCAATGGACATGTTGGTGCAGGCAAAAGAGGGGACAAGGAAGTGATGGGCAGGTTTGGTATCCAGGACAGGAACACAGAAGGACAGATGTTGATAAATTTTGCAAAAAGGATGGAAATGGCTGTGGTGAATACTTTCTTCCAGAAGAGAGAGGAGCATAGGTTGACTTATAAAAGTGGAGGAACAAGCACACAGGTAGACTACATCTTGTGTAGGTGATGTAATTTGAAGGAAGTCAGTGACTGCAAAGTTGTAGCGGGTGAGAGTGTTGCCAAACAGCATAGGATGGTGGTGTTCAGGATGATGCTGATGGTAGGAAAGGTGAAGAAGGCAAAGGCAGAGCTGAAGACAAAGTGGTGGAAGCTGAAAAAGGAAGAGTGTTGTGTTGTCTTCAAGGAGGAGTTGAAACAGGTTTTTGGTGGTCAGGAAGTGCTTCCAGATGACTGGACAACCACAGCAAATGTGATCAGGGAGACAGGTAGGAGAGTACTTGGCGTGTCCTCTGGAAGGAGACTAGATAAGGAGACTTGGTGGTGGAATGAGGAAGTGCAGGAGTGTGTACAAAAGAAGAGGTTAGCTAAGAAGAAATGGGACAGAGAGAGGCCCGAAGAGAGTAAACAGGAGTACAGGGAGACACAGCGTAAGGCGAAGGTAGCGGTGTCAAAGGCCAAACAGAGAGCGTATGATGACTTGTATGCTCAGTTGGAAAGTAAAGAGGGAGAAAATGATTTATACAGGTTGGCACAGCAGAGAAATAGAGATGGGAAGGATGTGCAGCAAGTTAGAGTGATTAAGCCTTTGCCTTGTTCACCTTTCTCGGCATCAGCGTCATCCTGCACACCACCGTCCTATGTTGTTTGACAAAACTCATCCACTACTACTTTGCAGTCACTGACTTCCTTCAAATTGCATCATCTACACAAGATGTAGTCTACCTGTGTGCTCCTACCTCTGCTTTTATGTCACCCTATGCTCCTGTCTCTTCTGGAAGAAAGTATTCACCACGGCCATTTCCATCCTTTTAGCAAGATCTATCAACATCTGTCCTTCTGCGTTCCTGTCCTGGATACCAAACCTGCCTATCACTTCCTCTTTCCCTCTGTTTCCTACACCAGCATGGCCATTGAAGTCTGCACCAATGACCACTTTCACCTCTGGGGGTACTCTGCATCACTTCATCTAACTCACTACAGAATCTCTCCTTCTCTTCTAGCTCTCATCCTGCCTGTGGGGCATAAGCACTAACAACATTGAACATCATACCTTCAATTTCTAACTTGAGACTCATCACTCTGTCTGACACTCTTTTCACTTCTAGAACATTCCTGACAAATCCCTCCTTCAAGATGACTCCTACTCCATTTCTCTTCCCAGCCACACCATGATAAAACAGCTTAAACCCTGCTCCTAAGCTTTTAGCTTTGCTACCTTTCCACCTGGTCTCTTGAACACACAGTATGTCCACCTTCCTCCTCTGTATCATGTCAGCCAGCTCTCTATCTTTTCCTTGCATATATACACTGTATATATGAACATGTTTAATAAGTCATACTTTCTTTAATTTGATCAATATATTTTGGTGTTTGCAGTGTAAAATTGTACTCAGGCCTATTACAGTATTAGTACTACATGTATGTTTCTTATTCAGTCATAATAGCTATTGTACACCTAACATATAAACAGGTGAACGAGTGAATCAAAAAAAAAGAAGAAGAGATTCTCGCATAATTAATCATTCCAGAAACAGTGGGGTCCAGTAAAATTCTTAGGGGTCCTGCAGATTTTTTCTTCTGCCTGCCCCCTTGTCCAATGGAAAAATTTTCTTCATTTCATGCCCTGAATATATGTCTTGATTTTTTTCAAGCCCTTTTCAGTCAGCGAACAATTGCACAGTTTATAGTTCTATGATTTCATAGTTCACATGTAGGAAAGGTCAAAGATGCTGTGCAGATGTGTGTTTACCAGGTCAGCAAGTGGCGACAAGTACATGGTGATAGTGAAGATGCTGCAGGTGAGACCAAGATGCGAGAGCTGAGTTGTTCCTGGGGAAACGATCATGCTGAAATACACCCACGATACACATAACAGACACACACAGCCGAGTGTCTGCACAAACACATTCCTCTGAGACAGACACCACCCACCCCATACACACACACACACACACACACAGGGAAACAATCCAAAATTAATCCTCACCTCTTGAAAATAATCTTTATTGCATTTCCAAGCAATACAAGTAATTTCTGAATAAAATGTAATTTTATTGTTTCTTTGGCCAGAACGCTTCGATTATAAATGACAGCAAATGGTCCAAGTATTTCATTTCAAGTTATTCATTCAGTTATTATTTTGGCTTCAGAGCTTCTTTTACCTACCTTCTCTTTGGTATAATGGAAGTAGGTGACAATATACATGCACTGTAAAGATGCTCCGATACAATTAACAAGCATCACTGTTCCATCTTTTTTCAGCATCCCATAGTACAGCCAGCCTAAATTACTGAAGATACACAGAAACATTGTAAAACTTGTCTGGTATTTGTATTATCTAGGATGCAAAAGCTCGTGCACACACATGCAAATGTATGTGTGCATATATAAATGAAAGGACAAGATGACCACTGTAGCCTGAATACATTTGCATGCCTCTTGTACACTTACTTTAAACATGTGGTAAGAAAAGGTAGAAACTGGATGCTATCAGCACTCTGACTGGCTCTCATTTTCTTCAAATCGGTCCTGTAAAACAAAAACACATCCACTGAAAGATGTCATCAATCCACGGGAAATATATGCTGACTTAGTTCCAACCTCTCCGGTTAAATCTGGTTTACTGACACACACACAGAGAGAGAGAGAGAGAGAGAGAGAGAGAGAGAGAGACTTCCAAGTCAGGTTTAACTAAGGAATTTGAAGCTTCTGACCCATCAGTGTGTCAAGCAAATTCTGAATAGCAGTTATTGACGAATCAAATTTACTTTTTCAATTTTTAAACCCCCCATTTTATTTGAACATGTTTTCAGATTTTCACCAAAAAAGTTTGAACGCATCTTCATGGTCCATACAAAATTAAAGAGGTGAAAAATCCATTCAGTGTTTTTGCGCAATTGCAATAACAATAAATGGTATAGTCGACAAAGGCAACAGATTTGTTCATTTTTGCTGAACCCCTTAATCCTACTAGTGTCGCAGGGGACTGGTGCTTACCACAGCCAATGCTGGGCACCCTACACAGCTAGCCAGACCATCGCAGGCCCAATCCACTCACAGTCATCCATACTCATACTCATACCTGAGAGCAATTTGGAACAGCTAGTTAGCCTAATGTTCTTGTCCCTGGACTGTGGGATTGCAGGATTATCTTTGTTTTGATCTATACTAAACTTGATGGTCTTTAAATCTTTATTTTACTTAACCATTGAAATGTGAAAGTTTTATGGGGTAACCCTGTGGAATATTTACACTGAGTGCAAAACGTTTTTATTTCAGTGAACATAACAAAATCAACACAGTACTAATCATGGAATCTGAATAGAGGGGTAAAAAATATGAACGAAATTAATAAGACTAATTATGTACAGGGAAGAGATCAGTATTATCAATCAGAAATTAGATAGGTCAGATAGTAGTATTAGTATGGTGAGGTGTTTTTCCTGTTTATCCAACAAGTGTATCTTTAATAAATCCCTTAAGGGTGTAAAATAAGTAGTAATTAATTTCCACAAAAAGGTTTGATATTTAATTACTGCCCTGTCATACTGAGCTGTGGTGATCTTAGTGCTGAAATCCGTTTAACTCGGAATTTGATATTTTTATTTAGTGAACACTGGGAAGGACAGTGACGTTACGGTGGTTAAGTATCAGTGTTACTGATCAGAAAGTTGGGGGTTAAAGTAGCCTTGAGTAGGTCCTGAACCTTCAACTACTGTATATAAGAGATAATGATGGTGGTGGTGGTGATGATAATGATGGACAGATACACATGAATACCAGCTTTAATAAATTAAACTCTTTAATGAGCGACGTTTTTCCTCCATTGTGAGCAGTGATGTTACATTTTTATCCAAAAGTTTTAATAAAAGTGGAAAATAACGTGTGAGCTTACAGTCCTGTGGAGAACATGCCGATAGTAAACACGATGCACGCCCATGATAACAACTGCTGAAAATCCATAGAACGAGAAAGAAACCTGTGGTTCAATGATTATTAATAAAGTTAGCACAATTCTTCAGTGTAAGACACAACAGTAAACAACCGAACACGGCACACACTGTCGACGTCTACACTACTTATTTCCGTGTTTATATCCTGGAGGTTGTGAATTCCTCCACTCTCATTGGTTACTGAAACAGGAAGTGGCACGGACACACAGCCAATAGAAAACGAGCTCTACAGCATGACGTGGAGTTGTAGCCCGAATTAACCCTGATATCGGGCACTATTTCTTTGCTTGTGCCGAATGCTCTTGCACAGTGCTGCACATTATACTGTATATTGAAAATGAAAAGTCTGCACTCTTCTGTTAATTTCAAATTTCATTCTGATTCATTTATTTTCGAAACTGCTTAATCCTAATTCAGGTTGTGGGAAGATTGGCACCCGTTTTAGCCAAGGGGTGAAGGCAGAGTATACCCTGAACAGCTCACCCGGCCTGTAATTAAAGGTTTTTTGTCACGTAAAAAGAAAAAATAAATAAATCAATCAAATTAAGGAACTCTAATGTAATACAGAGATTCATCAATGCCTGAACCGCCTAATCCTAATTACAGTCGTGGGGAGGCGGGCACCCATCTCAGCCGGCTCTGGGCAAAGGCAGGGTATACCCTAGACAGCTCACTAGGCTATCACAGGACTAATACTTATAATAATTCAATGGAAGAATTGATAGAAACATTGAGAAACACAAATGAACTTCCTGAATCTCTCCAAGATGGCGCTCCCTAGAAGGCGACCTCATGGAGTTCTCGGAGTCAAATTGTTTCTTTGTTTGTTTTAATTTGTTTTGTATGTTGTTTTTGTTTGTTTGTTTTTTTCACTATGCTCGTCTGTGACCGTGCAACCCTACTACAGCTATGAGAGCGCAGTGCTTTGGACATTTAGAACTGAGCACGCTCATCTTCTATCCTGAGCTAATATGCTACCGCAGCTCAATGCTAGGCGCACCCCGGATAACAATAAGCCCAGGCGAAGGCGTGGCAGGCAGGGAGGAGCTGAACGACGACTCTGGTGCTTGGTTAGCAGTGGAAGGTTAGCACTCCCGGTCATACTGCTTGAAAATGCTCAGTCTCTGTGAAACAAGATGGATGAGCTTCATGCACGGATTGCAGGGTAGATGGATCTACAGGACTGCTCCATGCTGTGTTTCTGTGAAACATTGCTCGAGGAGAATACACCCGACGAGGCGACTACACCAGCCGGCTACACGGCCTTTAGAGAAGACCAGAACGCAGCGGCTAGCAACAAGGTCCACAGCGGAAAAATGGCGGATTCTTGTTAAATGAACCTAGTGTCCCGACTGTAGATTATCTCTAAACCTTGCTGTGAGAATGTGGAACATCTAACTTTGAAGTTGCGGCCATTTTGTTTACCCAGAATTATTTTGATTTTGATTGATATGATAATGAACTATTTTGTTCATTTTTTCCAACTAAGCAATGAGCGTAGTGCAATACAATACAATACAATACAATACAATGCAATACAATGCAATACAATGCAATGCAATACAATGCAATGCAATGCAATTTATTGCGGTTATCTACTTATTTATTTATTGTATAATTATTATTATTTCTATTATTATTATTATTATTATTATTACTTTTATTATTATTATTATGATTATTATTATGATTATGATTATTATTATTATTGTTGTTATTATTATTATTATATTTACTGGGTCTGTGTAAGGTCCTTCTAAATACAGAATTTTTATGCATTTATTTTATAGCAGTTTGTGTGTTGTTGATTTGAACCTTCTTTTCTGTTTGTAACTTGGTGCCTTGAACAACCGCACAAGAATTCCTGTGTGTGTAAAAGCACAAATGGCTATTAAAAATCCTGAATCCTGATTTGATTTGGCAATTTCTTTTCTCTTGCCCTTAAAAAGTGATCCAAAGGTATTCAATTTTCACAGGACTTTACTGTGCACATCCATCTGTAAGCCATTGCCCGAGTTTCAACATAATTTCGACCTGTATTTGGTCATTCCTTTATTGACTTGGATTTGTGCTTTGGCCTTTTTTTATTTTGTGCTGGAAGGTGAAATTTTTATTTTCAGCTGTCGAGGAAAGACACTAAAATAGATTGGCATTTGGAACTACCCATGTTTTTCTCTATCTTGATTTGATCCCCAGTTCCAGCTTAAGAGAAGCAGCCCCACAGCATGACACTGCTATCACTGTGCGTGAATGCTTATTGTATAAGTTATCTTGTTTCTATATTAAACATATTTTTTATAAAAAAATTACAAAATTAAAAAATTCTCGGGAAGTTGTGGCCCAGTGGTAAGGTGCTTGCTGCATTACTAATCACAAGGTTGGGGGTTCAATCCCACTGTCAATGGTTGTCACTGCTGTTCTACCAGTGCAGCTAACTGGGTTATCAAAGGCTGACCGTGTCTCTGGTTCTCCATGGTGAGAGACATGTAAAAAAAAATTGCTAATTTTTGTCCAGAGTAGGCTGCATTGCTGTGAGCATGTTTCTCCCCATTGATGGTCTGGAGAGCTGTCCAGGGTGTACACTGCCCTCCCCCAGAGTTAGCTGAGATTGGCGCCAGCCTCCCCACAACCTTAATTAGGATTAAGCGGTTCAGAAAATGAATGAATTAAGGAATTAAATAAAAATTCTACCTTGAGCTCATTTGTCCATAACACATTTTCCACGTACCTGACATCAGCATCAATCTCTTCTCAAGATTCCTGACAGCATGCAAACATGGCAGCCATGAACTGTAACCGTAAACAACAAATACATGCAAGTTCAACTGTTCATCATCAGTTCATTTTCTGTAACCGCTTAATCCTAATTAGGGTCGCGGGGAGGCTGGCGCCCATACCAGCCAACTTCGGCGAGGGCAGAGTACACCCTGGACAGCTCGCCAGGCCATCGCAGGGTGGAAACACACCGACGGCTTTGCAGCCTACTCTTGTCGAAAGTCAGCAATGGTTCTTTTACATGCCTCTCACCATAGACAGTGAGAGACATGGCCGGCCTTTGATAACCCAGTTAGCAGCACTGGGGAGGACAGTGACAACCTTGTGGAGAGTGGGACTCGAACCCCCAACCTTTGGATCAACGATCCAGTGCCCTATACCACTAGACCACCACTGCCCCGCAAGTTCAACTGATTACTAATAACTCACAGGGGTTCATCATTCATTCATTTGCTGAACCACTTAATCCTGATAAGAGCCTATCTAAGCTGACTCTACTCAAAGTCAAGTTAAATCATGAAATGCTCAAGAGGGATGTGTATGGTTGTGTGAACTGGTGAACTGTTCACGGCATACCCCAACTTTGTCCAAAGTTGGCTCAGATCAAGTCCTCCAGTCTACCCATGACCTTAGTAGAATACATTGTCTCAGCAGTAAGTAAATGAATGCATTCAGGAGAAGAGGCAGTGAAAAGTAAACCAAGGCTCAGAAATCCAGAGGTCTGGACTGGTGGCGCTGCTACAGAGACATTGAAGATGTGAGAGTACCTTCTATTAAGAACAGCCTCTGCTGAGGTGGAAAGCAGTGCATCCAGAGAGGTTTTCTGAGCCCTGTGTTCGATGTTGAAACTTTGAGGGACAACCATGCTAGTCCGGCCATGCCTGATGGCATACTGTTATTAACTCAACAGTGCAACAAAGCTAATTCCGGGTATAAAAAAGGAATCCTATGAGGAGAGGCTGAGGATCCTAAACCTTTTCAGTCTTCAAAAAAGGAGAATTAGAGGTGATCTGATTGAGGTCTTTAAGTATCTTAAGGGGATTAATAAAGTCAACTATGCCCGATTACTTAGGCCAAGTTCTGTAAGTAGAACTAGGGGTCATAAATGGAAGTTATTCAAGGGTAAATTTAGCACAAATATTAGGAAATATTTTTTCTCGCAGAGGGTAATTTCAGTGTGGAATAGATTGCCTAACCACGTTGTCGAAGCAGAAACCTTACAAGTCTTCAAAAGCAGACTTGATCTAGTGCTGGATACCATCTAGTCATGGTGCGTCTTTAAGGTTAGAGTCACTTTAGAATAGGACAATGGTGAGCTTAGTTGGGCTGAATGGCCTGTTCTCACCACTCATGTTATGTTATGTTATGTTAACTCCTGGCTAATGATGTCCTGAATTTACCAAGACCCAGCTTCTCCCCATGGTACCATTCATTCATTCATTCATTTTCTGTAACCGCTTGCAGTAATCCTAATTATGGTTGCGGGGAGGCTAGCCCCCATCCCAGCCGACTCCAGGTGAGTGCAGAGTACACCCTGGACAGCTCACCAGGCCATCGCAAGGTGAAAACACACTGACAGCTTTGTCGCCTACTCTTGTCGAAAGTCAAAAAAAATTTTTATAGACAATGAGAGACATGGTCGGCCTTTGGTAACCAAGGTAACTGCACTGGGGGGGACAGTGACAACCTGTGGCGAGTGGATCTTGAACCCCCAACCTTGGGATCAGTGATCCAGTACCTTTTACCACTAGGCCACCACTGCCCATTCATTTTCTGAACTGCTAAATTCTAATTAGGGTCACGGGAAGGCTAGCACCCATGCCAGCTGACTCCGGGCAAGGGCAGAGTACACCCTGAATGGCTCGCAGTGCAGAAACATGCTGACAGCTATGTAGCCTATTATTGATGAAAGTCAGTAATGATTCTTTTACATGCCTCACACCATAGACAGTGAGAGACATGGCCAGCCTTTGATAACCCAGTTAGCTGCACTGGGGGAACAGTGAAAACCTGTTGAAAGTGGGGCTTGAACCCCCAACCTTGGGATCAGTGATCCAGCCCCTTACCTCCAGGCCACCATTGCCCCCTTGGTACCATAACTCTCCTAGTTCACCAGGTACTGGATATGGTTATATTGCACGCAGGGGTCAAGTAGTTCCTGGATCTTGTATGCACGCGTGCTCTTGACTTCTACCACCGTTGGACGCACTGGTTCCACATTTTCTCAGTCAAGTGTTAGGACTCATGAAATACAGTACAAGGTGCATAGCGCATGTTAGCAGGGACACAAGGTTTACAAGAAACAGGATTAACTTGGGACTCTATAATTAAAGGTCATATAAATTTGGTGGAGAACTTTTAACAGGGTTATCAGATGTAAAGGTTCTTAGGCAATAACCATGTGTGGTCACCTGTCCTGTATCTCAACTTCTCTCTCCTATGCCTATTTGCCTGCACTTAGAACCATTTGTTGGATGTTAGCTAGTGGTTCATCCCACCACACCTGATCTGCCCCACAAAACCACTTATTCATGCTGGAGATTTCACTAAAAGTGGGATCCCAGGGAGAGAGTGGGAACTGACATCCGAGCACACATTTAAACACCATTAGGCTGGTAGCAGAATGATGCAAGGAATGGATGCCCAGAGGAGATACTCATGCTGACAGAAATTGCAGCATGGCCAAAGGAACCTGCTTAGCTCCTGAATAGAGTATTCAGGCTTTCTATTTGCACAAGGGTGGAACGCTAATGTTAAGTTGACTGTGATCCCAATATCCTGAAGAATGCTCCATACATACCTGTGAGAAAAACTGGGGTCCATGACCTAACAGGACATCTTCCTGGAGACTGTACGTGCTATAAGACAAACTGGAGTAGAGTATCAGCAATTCTGAGAGCAGTCACAGGAGAACAGGAGATGAAACATCAGCCCCTAGAAAAGCACTTACACTATAGCTAGGATGGTGGTACGTATATCCTTTCAACACTAGAAAATAAATACGTATACTGCAGTGTCAGACCACAGTTGGTTGTAAAACTCAAAGGGAAGTAAATATTCAGAAGTCATGTCTCATCGAGTTTTAGGATTGGCACTTACGAAGCAGTAATATATTTTTTTGTACATTGCACACCAATTTAGTTGACTGGTATTTTTAAATTAATTATTTCTAATGTCTGGTTTAGACCCTGATGTCCTGCAGCAGGTCTAGTATGGTTCCAATCTGTCATCTGGCTGCAAAGCAGTTCTGGCACAAATATGCAGTCCAAAAAGCAGTCCCAAGATCACAATGAAGGTGAGATAAAGTATCCGCTTTTGATATTTTTTAGCTGTGATGACAGGTAATTTGAAGGTTAAACTGAGAGAATGGTGACCAAGTGCTTGTCAAGGATTGAGTCATTTTGAGTTACGATTGTATTTTAGACTGCCGTGATCGGTGGATACAACAAATGGCTGTGCAGTATTTCAAAGGCATCAACCTTCACAAAAAATGGTTTCATAGGGCTCGCCATTTTTAGTATCCATGTTTCCTCCGAGAAACTGAAAATTGATATTATTTACCAAATTAGTTGTTTTAATTAGATAGTTTGTTTAATGGCAGTGGCGTAGTGGTTAGCACTTTTTCCTCAGTGCTTCGTTGAGGGCACTTGTGCTTGTGTTGGTTTCCGCCATGTCCTCCAATTTCCTTCCACAGTCCAGAAACATGCACTTGAGGCTAATTGGATATTATTGTTGTGTCTAGGTTTCTTTATAGTACTCTTTCGTCAATGTCCTTATAATAAATGGATTTTTTTTTCATTCATTCATTTTCTAATCTGCTTAATCTTAATTATGGTCATGGTGAGGCTGATGCCCATCTCTGCCGACTCTGGGCAAGGGCAGGGTAGGGTACACCCTGAACAACTCGCCAAGCCAACCTAGGGCCACATTAAAATGAAAACCATACCAAGGCCCATCCTTATCCATCACAATAAGGAGAACTCCTTAAGAAGGTCCTTCAGAAGGTCCTCCTTATGACATACTTGAATGGCCTTCTCTTCAATCACTGGAGCACAATCATTTAAATTTTCCAATTGAATTAGAAGGGTACCCCTATCAGTTGTTGGAAGCAAATCATTCACAGCAAAAATTTGATCTTTGTGTTTGCCATCTTTAACAAAATGAGATTCTCTGTCCATGCAACTCTTGAGTTTGATCTGTCCACTCTCTTTCTATATTCAGCCAGCCAGCTGGATCCTTGCCTATCCAATATATCACTCTGGGTCTTCTCGATGTCTGGATCAGTAGCAGTGTACCCTTCCCTCACCCAGAGTCGTCTGGTGTTCATCTCAGCTGACTCTGGGCAAGGGCAGGGTACACCCTGGACAGCTTGCCAGGCCACTGTAGGGCCAACACTCACACAGTAATTCACAATCACACCTAGGGGTGATTTGGAACAGCTAATTAACCTACAATGCATGTTTTTGGACTGTGGAAGGAAACCAGAGTACTCTGAGGAAACCCAAGCGGGCACAGTAAGAACATATAAACTCATTACAGAAACATGTATAGTTTAATTGGACATTGTTTACCACATCGGAACTTAAATATGTAAATTTTTTTTTTTTTTTTTAAATGCACGTTCTGTTCCAGATGATCAATCCTTAGTTTTGTTTTTAGATTCCTCTGACCTTACACCCTCATACTTGATTTCTTGTTTGGTTTATTAATTCCTATAATTTCAGTCAGAAACTATAAAGATTGCCATGTGATCACTTATATCACCGATTATTAATCTACTCATTGTCTTGCTATGTTTGTGGTGATGGTGTTATTATCAGGGTGGAAAAGTGTTATGTTCTGCTCAGTCTGGAGATTTTCAGAAATAGGTTTAATACTATACTTCATATCAATAAATTCTTCCGTCCTTTTATGTTTATATAGATTGAGCAAATAAATATTGAAATCCCCACACATGATAACTGTTTTATTACTCATCTTTTTAACTCAGGGTTGACACATGTCCGGGATCTCCATAATTCAAAAAGTGTGGAGCTCCATGATTCATGCGCACACTTGGATCACAACCGGGGTATAAAAATGAGGCAGGGTATATTCAAGAGATAAAACTTAAAGAAATCATGTTTTTAAGTTAATCAAGATCCCCCATGATGGAGCATCAAAGTTTAAAGTTGTGATAACATTTGTTAAGCTCTTCTGCGCTCTACAATAATTCCCATGTTCTATCACGATTGGGATCAAATCATCGTAATAATCATAATAATCAGGGTGATCATCAAATCCACCAAATTCCTTCAAGATCATTACAAATCCGCCAAGTTTCTTGAAGACCCTCATCACCATTTAATCCCACGACCAGCCACACTCATCATGAGTCTCTTGTGGAGATTGCAGATAACGTGCTTGAGTGTCTCCTATCACATATGACCACCACCAACGAGGGAAAGGCATAAGCATGCACGTGTCTTCTTCATGACACGTGATGCTGGCACCCACTTTTCTATGAAAGGCTGCACATGCACATTTGGATGCAGCCTAACACATTCGGAGCGAAATTGCATTAAGCATGTCAATATTCGAGCCTGATGCTCTATATACTCAGTTGGTCATTACTTTGGTCCATATTGATTTCAATTGTTCAACATTATAGGTCATCAAGGGTGGCACGGTGGGGTAGTGGTTAACACGTCCGCCTCACAGCAAGAAGGCCTGGGTTTGATTCCCAGCTTGGGCGTTTCTGTGCGGAGTTTGCATGTTCTCCCTGTGCTTGCGTGGGTTTCCTCTGGGTACTCCAGTTTCCTACCACGGTCCAAAAACATAGGCGAATTGGCTGTTGTAAATTGCCCGTATGTTCGCATCGTGCGGAAGCCAATGGCAAACCACTGCACTATCCTTGCCAAGAAAACCTCCTTCTTCTTCTTTTACTTTCGGCTGCTCCCTTCAGGGGTCGCCACAGCAAATCATCCGCCTCCACCTCACCCTGTCCTCCGCATCTTCTTTTCTGACTCCAACGACCTTCATGTCTTCCTTCACCACATCCATAAATCTCTTCTTCGGTCTTCCTCGAGGCCTTCTGCCTGGTAGTTCCAACCTCAGCATCCTACTGCCAATATACTCACTATCCCTCCTCTGTACATGTCCAAACCATCTCAATCTAGCCTCTCTGACTTTGTCTCCAAAACATCTTACGTGGGCTGTCCCTCTGATATACTCATTTCTGATCCTATCCATCCTCGTTACTCCCAGGGAGAACCTCAACATTTTCATCTCCGCTACCTCCAGCTCTGCCTCCTGCCTTTTCCTCAGCGCCACTGTTTCTAAGCCATACAACATCGCTGGCCTCACCACCATCTTGTACACTTTTCCCTTCATTCCTGCTGACACTCTCCTATCGCACATCACACCGGATACTTTTCTCCAACCATTCCAGCCTGCCTGCACACGCTTCTTCACCTCTTTTCCACACTCTCCAAGATGATAATCAAAGCGTTATCCTTCATGGCACGTCACCAAGAGTTGTTCTACGACTTGGAAGGTACCAGACCATAGGTCATCTGCCATAGTTGTCATACTATTCCAAACCTTAAAGTCTGGAGATTTATCCACATAATTGCAACTCCTCCTCTTATCTTGTTATATTGGGCTTCATAACCATTCAGACCCCAGTGCAGTTAACTGGGTTACCAAAGGCTGTGCAGGTCATTCACTGTCTATGGTGTGAGGCATGTAAAAGAACCATTGCTGATTTTTGTCAAGAGTAGCTGCATAGCTGTCAGCATGTTTCTGCCCTGCGATGGCCTGACGAGCTGTCCATGATGTACTCTGCCCTCGCCCAAAGTAGGCTGGAATGGGCGCCTGCCTCCCTGTGGCCTTAGTTGGGATTAATTGGTTCAGAAAAATGAATGAATGAATAACCATCCAACTCAAAGTCCATCCCTTTTTCTCCAGGTTTCAGATATGGCTATAGTAATGTTAAATAGTTGTAAAAAAAATGGTGTAAATAATTCTCAATATTTTTGAGATTTGTGTACAGACTCCTTGGAGTAAAGTGGATAGTTGATCATATTTCATACTACAATAGAAAGGAGTCTGAATGTTCCTTTTGTATGGTACATTCCAGCTACAGATTATCTAGGTTGTGTTAATAATATGGCTAAATAAATTGTTGAAAAGAACTCATCTCAGGCAGCCAAGCATGCAAATTTATCAAGAAATAGATATGTTCCAACAGCACATTGATCCAGGCTATAAACTACAAAGGAATGGCTTTAAAAAAAAAAAAATCAAATTCTGTGACCTACAAATTGCTGCCCACCAACTAATTTTTGTGGATGAGCACTTATCAATGAAGCTGATATATACTAGTCCTTCTCAAAAAATTAGCATATTGTGATAAAGTTCATTATTTTCTGGAATGTACTGATAAAAATGAAACTTTCATATATTTTAGATTCATTGCACACCAACTAAAATATTTCAGGTCTTTTATTGTTTTAATACTGATGATTTTGGCATACAGATCATGAAAACCCAAAATTCCTATCTCAAAAAATTAGCATATCATGTTCAGGTAGTCTAAACGAGCTATTAACCTTCAGTTCATTTTCTGTAACCGCTTCATCCTAATTAGGGTCACGGGGAGGCTGGTGCCCATCCCAGCCAACTCAGGGCGAGGGCAGAGTACACCCTGGACAGCTCGCCAGGCCATCGCAGGGCGGAAACACGCCGACGGCTTTGCAGCCTACTCTTGTCGAAAGTCAGCAATGGTTCTTTTACATGCCTCACACCATAGACAGTGAGAGACATGGCCGGCCTTTGATAACCCAGTTAGCTGCACTGGGGGAGCTATTAACCTAATCATCTGAATCAACCAATTAACTCTAAACACCTGCAAAAGATTCCTGAGGCTTTTAAAAACTCCCAGCCTGGTTCATTACTCAAAACTGCAATCATGGCTAAGACTGCCGACCTGACTGCTGTCCAGAAGTCCATCATTGACGCCCTCAAGCAAGAGGGTAAGACAACGAATGAAATCTCTGAGTGAATAGGCTGTTCCCAGAGTGCTGTATCAAGCCACCTCAGTGGGATGTCTGTGGGAAGGAACAAGTGTGGCAGAAAACGCTGCACAACCAGAAGAGGTGACCGGACCCTGAGGAAGATTGTGGAGAAGGGCCGATTCCAGACCTTGGAGGACCTGTGGAAGCAGTGGACTGGGATACAGGTGTCGCATTCCCCAGGTTAAGCCAGTTTTGAACCAGAAACAGCGGCAGAAGCGCCTGACCTGGGCCACAGAGAAGCAGCACTGGACTGTTGCTCAGTGGTCCAAAGTACTTTTTTTGGATGAAAGCAAATTTTGCATGTCATTCGGAAATCAAGGTGCCAGAGTCTGGAGGAAGACTGGGGAGAAGGAAATGCCAAAATGCCTGAAGTCCAGTGTCAAGTACCCACAGACAGTGATGGTCTGGGGTGCCATGTCAGCTGCTGGTGTTGGTCCACTGTGTTTTATCAAGGGCAGGGTCAATGCAGCTAGCTATCAGGAGATTTTGGAGCACTTCATGCTTCCATCTGCTGAAAAGCTTTATGGAGATGAAGATTTTCATTTATCAGCACGACCTGGCACCTGCTCACAGTGCCAAAACCACTGCTAAATGGTTTATGACCATGGTATAACTGTGCTCAATTGGCCTGCCAACTCTCCTGACCTGAACCCCATAGAGAATCTGTGGGATATTGTGAAGAGAAAGTTGAGAGACACCAGACCCAACACTGTGGATGAGCTTAAGGCCGCTATCGAAGCATCCTGGTCCTCCATAACACCTCAGAAGTGCCACAGGCTGATTGGCTCCATGCCACGCCGCATTGAAGCAGGCATTTCTGCAAAAGGATTCCCGACCAAGTATTGAGTGCATAACTGAACATAATTATTTGAAGGTTGACCTTTTTTTTTGTATTAAAAAACCCTTTTTTTATTGGTCGGATGAAATATGCTAATTTTTTGAGATCGGGGTTTTTGGTTTTTCTTTACTTTTTTGCCAAAATTATCAATATTAAAACAATAAAAGGCTTGAACTACTTCAGTTGTGTGTAATGAATCTAAAATATATGAAAGTTTAATTTTTATCAGTACATTACAGAAAATAATGAACTTTATCACAATATGCTAATTTTTTGAGAAGGACTAGTATATATATACACACACACACACACACCATTCATTTTCAGATAATAGATTCAGAATGGCATAGTGATTAGCACATTCCCCTCACAGCAAGGTTTTCAGTTTGAGACTTATGGTCAATGACATTTTATTTGTATAGTTTGCTTATGGATTTCCTACAGTCCCCCCCCCCAGTAAAAAACATGAATGATAAGTAAACTGGCAAATCCAAACTGCCATTAGATGAGTGCGAGTGTAAATGGTGGGGTGTCTGTTGTCCCTCTGAAGAACTGGAGAGCTGTCCTGGGTGTACCCTGTCTTTGCTCAGAGTTGGTTAACATGGCCCCCATCTTACCCACAACCCTTACGAATAGGCAATACAGAAAATGTACGAATCTTCACATCTGTAAAGTCCCTTAAACGAAGCAGGAAACATAACCCATTCTGATCTACATGTTTGATTTTTCACTGACGTTAAACAGGGTCAAGGACCTTCTACTTGGGTAACTTCTGTCTTCTTATTGCCCTTCACTCCATCTGCACTAGTGCTGTTTTTCAGAAAATTTTGCAAAATCATTGGAACATTGTCTACAAGACAGCAAATTTGCTGGCCAAACAAAATAGCACTGACAAGTGTTGACTTTTCTCAGGAGAAAGTGGTAGAAAGTGGGATGGAAGTGCCAGAGAAAATGCACTGGAGTGACGTCCTCACACCCTGGTGACAGTTTATATCCTGCCTCGTTCTCCCTTTTGCTCTCCTTTTATTCCAACACTAGAAGCATTGGGGTGTTTGGATTATGACAGTGTCAGGGAATGAGGGATTGAAAAAAAAAAAAAAAAAAAACCGAGACAGATGGAGCAGAAAGTTGACATTTGGTTTTGTTCAGATGAAATTTGCTCACACCTCATGAATGGTTACTTTGAAAAGCCCCAGTACAGTATTTGTGTTCCACTCTCTCGCACTGCACAATAAGAAAATACAATTGATGAAAGTTATACTTCACATATCACTATGCCTTTAATTTTGTTTCACATTTTTATAGTTAACAATTACATTACTATATAACTCTCTATGTACACTTTTTACACAATTATTTACAGATTCACAGAAATAAAGAAAAAGAAAACAGCTTGCGTTGTGAACTTGGAGAGTTCCACACATTCCTGCGTCCGTGTGCGCGCGTGTGTATGGTGGTATCGAGTGTCAGACTATCAGAGAAGGCCAGCTCCTCGGTCACTCACTCGCCCACCCCTGTGTGCAATATATATTACACACACACACATACACACATGGTATATGAACATACAGTTTATCTGTATAAAATAAGATCGTGACAGTAAAACAAACCACCTCATAGGCTTTGAGGCAAAAACTGGACAAAAATGAACAAATGACTACATTTCAGGTTGCACATACACGACGACATGCATAAGCCATTTTCCACAAAGGTCCAATAGCAGAACATATTTGAGAATACCAGCATATTTTTTGACTCACAGATTTACAGAATTTTTGAAATATGACACTAATAAAAGAATAAACATTGGTTCCATTCGATCCTCCAGCTGCTGCTTGAAAAGATCTCTAATCTGTGCGCTTCACACAGACTGTAATAGTAGCATAAAAAATAAAAATAAAAAATATAACCAAACAACAAAAAAAACAAAAAACAAAATAAAGCAAACAAACAAACAAAAAAAAGACATGCAGGGAAAGCTGTTATGCAATTATTTTCCTCTTTAAAAACAAAGAGTATATAGAGCAATTGGGGGAAAAAAAATCCAAACAGCACAGTCACTCACAAACATAAGTACAACACTCAACTTACACACCAGCACCCATGCTTCACATCATTTAACATATAAAATAATCTGTGTATTAAAAAAATCTGTATTTTCAGATCCAGTGACCAGCACTGATTAAAAAAAAAAAAAAAAAAAAAAGTCTGTTTGTATGTTCATCAGTGAACAGTGAAGATGAAGTGGGTCTCAATGTAGGAGCAGGAGGAAGACAGAAGCGACTGTGATGAAGGAAACAGGTGTGATTTGAACGGCGGAGCTGCCTACGCTCCTTTGAACGACTGGAATCATAGCAACAGGATCATCTAAAATAAAGGCAAACAGGGGTGATGAGCGCACGCTACAGCCGTGTTACCCGTTGTGAAATCAGATTCTTATAGAAAACAGCACAGCTGAATGAAGTGACGACAGATTGACGTTGCTTACCTGCTGGAAGCTTGTTGGATGGGTTGTGCACTCCTCCCACGGCTATTCTTCCATGTGTTCCTCTCTTGGTCTCCTCCCCCTTCTGCGTCGGCTTGTGGTTTCTGGAACCTAACAGCATCAATCAGTACCATTATAGAATAAGCAAGAAAGTTGTAATTAAACTCAAGTGCTAAAAATAGCTGTGCAGCTCATTGGCATCAGGTGCTAGCACATGTTAAGCACAAGTTGGATAAAATGGCCTGTGGTTACTGCTAGGAATGCTAATAATATATTTGGGGCTTACCATGGGATCCGACTACGTCGACCTTTAGCCGCAGGCAGTCTCTCCCATGCTGGTGCAGAGGCTTAGCTGTGGATAAGAACCCAAAAAAATACAGACCATACAGAAAAGTTTAGAAGCATGATGGGCATAGTTAGTGGCTATTAAAAGAACTTTAAACTTTAAAACACAGATTCATCTGCAGACTGCTGGTTCATATACGCATTTATGTAAAGCTCTCAGTCTGGTTCACTGGACTAAATAAACAAGCCAGACACTGTCCCACAGTGCAACAGTGCTGGTGTCACAGACTATTGTGCCAAGTAATTGCAGCTGCAGGGTAAATATTAAATTTGTTGGCCAGACATCTACAACAGACCTTGCCTATAACATTTTACTGTAGTTACTAAATAATTAACAAATGCTAGGTGTAGACTACATGGGGACATAAAAAAAGCAAACTAGAACCAGATTGAAGAGTTATTTTTGAATATTTTAACCATGGCAAAGGCAGGTGAGCTCCCTGTGCTCTGTTAATAGCGCATTAGCACGATGTAACAAGTTGATTAGGTTTTAGCATATACTACACACATTATACATACATAATGTGAGTTTTTCTTCCTTTCAACTTTTTCCCTTTTTCTCGCGAGTCGCCACAGCGAATCATCTGATTCACACATTTGATTTGGCATAGGTTTTTACATCGGATGCCCTTCCTGTCACAACCCTTTTAGCAAGGGACAGAAACACGCTGATGGCTTTGCAGCCTTCTCTTTACAAAAGTCAGCAATGGTTCTTTTACATGCCTCTCACCGTAGACAGAGAGAGACATGGCCGGCCTTTGATAACCCAGTTAGCTGCACTGGGGGGCAGTGACAACCTTGTGGGGACTCGAGTCCCCAACCTTAGGATCAGCGATCCAACGCCCTATCCACTTGGCCACCACTGGCTCACATACATAATGTGAGTGAGTGTGTTTATATATATATATATATATATATATATATAAACAACTAAAATGAGATTTTAATTATTTATTTTTCCTTTTAGCCTGATTCAAGTATTTGTGACAAACTAAGTGCTTGTTAGCCATTTGAATTCCAGCATTAGCCACTCATAATAATGTCAATTATCCCAGATAACATGGATCAACAAGGTTTTGAAAAAAATAGAGGAAACTGGTTCAGTAATAGAGGAAATTAAATACTTCAGCTTGGGGGGGGGCGCGCAAAGGGGCTGCAGGACCCCTGAAGCTGAAAAAAAAGGTGGATTTCCACTAAATAGGGGAGATCTGGGTTCCCCGAGATAAAGAACCAATCCAGTTGTGATTTTTCTGTGTAGTATACACCAAGTCCCTTATATTCCTGAATAATTCCCAAATATGGAGTTTAAAGGGTGAACATTAACTTAAGGTTTTTATATCAGCTATATGCCTGAAAAATACAGTCTATATCAGTTTAAATGCCGAATATTTCTTTCTCACAGAATGCAGTAACACTGCAGTGTTATACTCGGGAATAAAGCTACTGAACCTGTTCCTAGGGTGGCACAATGTTGACATATTTTTGAGTAACTTTAAAAAGGGCCAGTCCTTCAGGTCAGATAGCATGCCTTATATTCTTGTTTCGAGATGAGTCAGACACATTAAAGGTAGTTTGTTCATCTTTATAATTGAGCGTGAATACATTATTATCCCCCATGCTATCCTTTTGCGCTCTTGCTCCATGTCCCACAGTGCAGTGTGTTTGTATTTGTCAATGTGACACTCACAGATGTAGTAGTAGCTCTCTCCTTGGCGGAACTCCTTGCCCAGAGTGAAAGGTGTGTAGCGTTGGAACTTTTCAGAAAACTTCTCAGGCACGTGGGCAGCGAACGGCCTGGAACACTCCCAACGCAGCTGATCGAATGAGTGTGGCTTGCACACCTCGTAGTCCTCCAAATCCACCATGTAGAGGACATAGCGCTCGGCCTGCTGTGACAAGATCTCGCCATGCTTGTAATGTGGGCAGATGATGTCCAGGTAGTCATTGATGTGTACATGTACTGTGTAATCATCACCTATGAAGCTGGAAAAAGAAAATAAAAAGGTGGTTAATATAAGGATTAAGATTAAAAAAAAAAAATAATAAAAAAAAAAAAAAAAAAAAAAAAAGAGATAGGACATAGCACACTGCTAAAAAGGTTAGCATCAATGATAAAAATAAATAAATAAATAAAAAAAGACAGGGCTGGCAAACAGTATCATTAGTCAGTATCATTCAAGAACACCACCATCAGTTACATTATGGACCAGTCATGCCATCCTGTGTTTTTTGACAATAGAACATACACATCTTTTTTAATGACACCACCAGCTCGTGGCTCTATCCCTGTTAGCGATTGTATTTTCTGTCATTTGTGTCATGTGAAGAATTTGAACTACATGATGAGATAAGACTAGAATCTGGTATAACCACCTGGGCCTATATATCTTATTTGTCAGCATGCACGCTCACGTATAGTGTATCTTGGTCCACACTGTCTACAAATCTTACAACTTTGTACTTTTACACATGCAGCTCCTAATCATGACCCATGTCCTGCCATCTCGCCTTCATTTATCAAAAGAGAGACGGTTTAGGAGACACCCAGGCTCCGTCTGTTTTCCCCACCCACTCCCCCGGTGTGTTTACGGCTCACTGTCGCTAGTTGTCTTGGTCATTACCTTGGTTTTCCCCCCATCTTACTTTTTTCCATTAGCATATTGTCTGCATTTATCAAGAGCGTACATTTTATCAGATAAACTCCTAAGATTCTGGTTTCTCTTGTTACTTTATAAAAATCGATACCATTAACAATCACAAATGATTTCAATTCTGTGAAAAAGCCACATTTGGTGATTTCCAGTGACTGCAGCTGTGAATTTGACCAAATGTTTCGTGTTTCTTTTTTCCCCCCTAAATGCACCCTCTCTCGCAGTGCCCATGAGGCATAGTTGCACGGCAACGTGTACATCCTATTGTCCAACGAAACGCCTGATTGGCTGACACTACCCAGTTGTGTTACTATGCTATAAACGCCACTCACAGATTTACATTTTAAAAACTCAGTCTTCAAGCACTAAATAACTGACATGCAAGCTGTGTGCATAGATGAATGTGTGAATGTGTGTGCTGTGAAAGTAAACAGTGTCCTCTCCACCCTCACCTCTCTCACTTTCTCTCCTGTTGTTGTGACCCCTGGTTGAGTTCCAGACTGAGATGTGCTGGCTCCTACACCTCCTGTGACACCCCCCCCCCCCAATCTCAAACCACTCTTTTTCCTCTGTTAGAATTAACAGACCTGTCAAAATAGCCTCACTTTCTATTCATAATGAGACACGCACACATGCACACGGCTCTTGTTAACACAGGCTGCTGCTGGGATTACAGCCCATCTCGCTTAGCTTGTAATCAAAGCCACATTCAAACGACTGAATGTATGTGCTGTTAAGCCTGTAGACTTTTCTGTGTGTGGGAAAATGGCATGTGCGTTGTCTGTTTTGTGGTGTGGTACATAAATGTCTCGGGACAATTAGCCTTTTGCTAATCTTGAAAGACGTAGCAATCCCTGCTCTTAAACCTGACTGCTTTACACTCTCTCGAAAGCATAATGGGCATTCAAGGAAACATTTTGCTAGATTGAACTCATATTACCCAGCTGGAACATAAATGCTTATTTATTTGTGTATGTTTGTTTTAAGAACTACGTTACTATTTTGAAATGGCTTCTCTGGCTACACTGAGAAAATAGCCCATTGAATGTCAATACAATATTGAGACGCTAATGCTGAAACCCAGGACACAGTGTGAGGCAATTTCCTAGCAGTCACCTTACCAGCTCATCATGAGGACAGGACGTTATTGAGAGGCCATACTTATGCAGAATCAAATTCTGTTGTTTTTAATGGGAGACATACATTCATGGTTAACTTAACTTAGAGTCATAGTCTAACTGTTCAAAGTAACGCTGTTATCTGAACAGTCTTCCTCTCCTTTTCCTCTCATATCCTCTCTCTCCCCCACTGCTTTTCTTTGAAGCATAGTCGATTAGGAGCGGTTTAAGACCTGCTTGCAATGTGGTTCGGTAAAAAAAGGGGGTGAGTTGTCTTAATGAGGCATCATTAACACAGTTGAGGTTTGGCCTGCTGAAGTGCTGCAGCTCAGTGGCGCCTGCAGTAAATGAACATTACTAATAAAGTGTGTACATTTAATATATCCGGCTTGATGTGAAGCCTTAATTACACGAGTGTATTTTGTTGCTTTATTTCCCTCTTGGCTATGCCACTTCAAATTTTTTGCTTCCATTGTGCCCTCGTTCCTGTATGACAGTTAAGCATGGTGAGGTGCTTGCTGAGTGTGAGTGAGGGATGTTGGTGTGCAATCAATTGAAACCAAACTGCTTTGCCCTGGTTCTCCTCATCTATCTTTCCTCTATTCCCTCCGAGTCTGAAGGAGTCTGAGCAGCTGCAGGGCCTCGGGCTCACAGTCACCAAGTACAGAACACTGTGTGCGTTTGTGTGTGCGTGTGTGTGTGTGTGCGCGCGCGAGAGAGAGAGAGAGAGAGAGAGAGAGAGAGACCTTCTTACTGTCCAAGAGCTCTGTGCACCATATGTTTTGTGCTTTTGCATTTCTGTGCATGTGTATGTGTGTGTGTGTGTGTGTGTGTGTGTGTGTGTGCGCATCTGAGTGAAAAGCATATCTCAGGATGAACAAGATACAGGTTCAACATTTGGCCTGAACCATTTTTTCTTTCTCCCTCTGGAATGCTTCAAGCTGCCGAGCTGTCAAGCAGGTCAGCAGAGTCAAAGTGCAGGGTCAGACGTTTCACACACACACACACAGTCGGAGTCTGCACCGACACGCTCTCTCTCTCTCTGTCTGTCTCTCTGTCTCTCGCTCACACTCACACACTTTACACAACATGTTAGGCCAGTCACCATAGCTTTGCACACCAACTGCACTCTAATGGCAGTCAACACTTCACACACAATCATAACACACAATACACTTCCACACCTGTGTGTTCAATTTTGGGGAGATGGGGGGTAGACAGCAGGTCACAACAAGCATCTTGATTCTATTTTCAAGCTTTGTTCTAAGACTGTTGGGTAAAAAAAAAAAAAAAAAAAAAAAAAAACTAGTCTTTCCACACGCACATGTAGACACACAGCCTAACATGTATAAAAGCACCATTATTACAGGTGGAATATTGGAGGGAAATTCCAAATGACCGGATTAAATGTAAACTGCCAGGTGTGCGGCAGTATTACAAAATGCTACTGATAAACTTTATAACAATGTGCTTCTCATACCATCAGCAGTTTACTAATACAGACTGACGCCACTTGTGCTAATACTTGGTCTGATATATTTTGTTGTTGGGTTTATATACACTTCAACAGAAATAAATCGAAAACCATCCAAATGCCTATTGAATTTCACACAGCTATTTAGCCGGGACATGGCTAGCGTAAATGGGGTTGGGATACAGATCGTGTGTCGTGGAAATGTATTCCGGTCCGGTGGTGTATTTCTGCTGTGTTGACCAAGCCCGATGCTAATAAGCAGCTGATTGTCTCACTATCGATCATGGCAGTAATTAGCCAGACCACAGAGGACCAGGCCGGAATGTTAAGCAGCTCATCCACCATTCCCTAGAGGAATTATTACACTGAGGCCATGGATTACATAGCCACTATTTTCTATCTCGTAACCATCCAGAGGGGGGGAGAGCGATCTTAGCTCAACGATGTAACTTTGTCCCTACTGAACATTTTCGTTGGCCACCTCTTTAAAAACTCATTGGAGGAAACATGCCCTTTTATGCAGCTTCCCAATTTGGTTCCATCCATCACTGTCCCCAGTTTTCCTCCCCCTCTTTGTCTGTCTTTTATTCTCTTCATCCTCAACCCATCCCCCTCTCCCTCAGACTTTTTCTCTGTTCTCTTTCAGATCACATAATAAACCTCTTCATTGGGACTAATTTTTAAACGAATCGCCCCTCACTTTCCATCCGACCCCTCACCTCTTTACCCATCCCCCTTGTCCCACTTCTCTTTTTGTTTTGTCTTTCTGTTTTTAATGCCTTCGCTGTTCATTTCACATTTAAATGGATGCTAATTACTAGTGATTAGGATATCCTATGAATCTCTACTCCTGTTTTTAAGCACCAGAAGGAAGTCATCCTACTCTACACTGTTAACATGGTATGGATTTTGTGTTTATTAATTTGTGTCGAAGTTTAAAACAAAAAACACCACAAATACACACACAGCCATTATGATGATTTAATTCGAATACTCCCTAGGTAGAAACAGTAAGCCAGCCAGGATACAAAGGCTAGATGTAAAGTCAGCCAATCAGGCTAGACGGCAGAGCAGACACTAATTAAAACACCCGGTCCTCGTGTGTAAACAACCAGTGCCAGACCGTGCACGCTACGTTACGACAAGTGCGGTGAGGCAGATCGCAAACAGTGTGTACACTACCAGAACAATACCTTTCAGAGTACTACAAAGGCAGTGACAGGAAAACGCTGACTCTTTAGTGTGGTGAGAATCTAAACAGTAATCAGCGTGGGAGACAGAACGTAGATGGTGTAGAAAACACTACAGCCAAGAAAAAGGGGTGGAGGGAAGCAGTGCAGGAAGAGGACAGGGGAGCGACTGTGAGAATAGGGACATGGAGAAGAAGTCAGAGGCAAAGGCGGAAGTCTGGGATGGAGATAAGATGGAGGGGTAGGGCGTGTTAAGGAAAACATAAGCACAAGATGGAAAAACAATATCTGACCTCTACTTACTGTAAACCTAAGGGCAGTGGTGGCCTGGTGGTATAGGGTACTGGATCGCTGATCCTAAGGCCGGGGGTTCAAGTCCCACTCTCCACATGGTGCCCCCCCCCCCCCCCCCCCGTAGCAGCTAACTGGGTTATCAAAGGCCGGCCATGTCTCTCACGGTCTATGGTGAGAGGTTCATGTAAAAGAACCATTGCTGACTTTCGGAAAGAGTTGCTGCATAGCTGTCAGCATGTTTCTGCCCCTTGCTAAAGGGTTGTGTCAGGAAGGACATCCAACTAAAAACCTATGCAAAATCCCAGGTGCGAATCATTCGCTGTGGCAACCCCTGATAAGGGGCAAAAGCCAAAAGGAAATGTCACGTACTGTAAACCTACTTTACAGCAGTTTGAGTCATGATTCTGAAATACTGTATATGAAAAATTACAACTGCTGATTCTTTTTATATTAACTATGCAGGACCCTGCCTGGCATAGGATTTCAGACTACAGTCGGCCCCTGACTTACGAAACCCCCGGGACACGAAAACAACCTCCTCTTACGAAAAGCACCAAATGCGCCATTCAAAATTCAAACGTGCCAATCAAAATTTCACACGATGCACAAGTTGCTCTCTCATTGGCTGTCTCCAAATATCCCGCCCCACTGGCCTCCCATTGCCTAAGAGGGATGACGCAGCTGAACGTTACGCATACTTCCTGTTTGTCACACGCGTGAAGGAGAGTTGACTTTTGGCTGATTTTGAGATTGATAATGCAGCCTTATATTTCGTTATCGTCTCTACAATTGGGACGATATTGAACCAGAAGGAGACCTTATAGCAGAATTACAGTGACGGAGGCGATTATTTCGGCACGATATTAAAACAGAGTGCTCCATGGGAGAAGACCTCCTATCTCGCAAGGAAGCAAGTTAATATTGAATGAGGACCTCTGATCTTTCAAACAGGTACTGTAATTCCACTTTAAATAAAACATTCAGTCCATTTAAACATTTAAATAGAATTGTTCCATCAGCTGCGCGTTGCATGTGGGCGTGGCCTGAGTTTTGTGTGAGTGTATGATCGCGCACATGTGTGCGCGTGTGTGTGAGAGAGAGAGAGATAGATAAGATACAGATAAGATACAGCTTTATTAATCTCACAATGGAGAAATTCACTGTTACAGGCTCTTGAGGTACCATCAGTAGGGGGTGCAAAAATAGATACATATACATACATACACACATACATATATATTATATAAGTAAATAAATAAATAGATACATAAATAGTATAAATTAATAAACAATAAAAGAAAAGAAGGGAACGACTTTATAGACTGCCTACAGAGTCAGAGATAAAAGGCAGCTTAACTCTGTAGTTTAGTTTTTTAAGTTGTTTAATTCAGTAAATGTTTAATAAATGTGGCACATCTGAGAAAAACGCAGCTCATCTGGACCTCCAATCCCTCAAGGAATCAAATTAAAGTTGAGTTTGGACCTCCGATCTGTCAAGCAGGGAATGCGCTTTGCTTTGAATTCCACGTCTTAAAATGCTTCGGCATCCTGCTTGTGGGCGTGGCCCGTAGCGCCATAATAAACATTTAATATGTATACAATACACATTTAATGCACACTGCATTGTGTGTGTGTGTGTGTGTGTGTGTGTGTGTGAGAGAGAGAAAGAGATCGAGAGACAGCTGTGTGTGTTAATAAAAAAATGTTTAATACAGTAATGGTTTAATAAATATGTTAATAAAATGGTTTAATAAATTTTCTTTTACTTTTAACACATATTTCATACAAAATTGGTGTCCTTTTTATCATTTTTAAAGGGTTTATGGGGTAGTCTTGGGAGCCTTGGAACGAATCAGGCGTTTTACATTTAAAATGCGCCTCTACTTACAAAACTCCCACGTTACGAAAAAGGCGCTGGAACGGATTAATTTTGTAAGTAGGAGGCCGATTGTACTATCCTCAAAGATGGTTGTGGCGTTGATGGTTTTGTCTGCCTCAATCCCAGGAATAATCAAAGATCTAAATTTCTGTCTTTACAGCAGATTACAGACCTCTCTGTGCAAGCAGCTGTGTTCGAGTCTGCACAGGTTTAAAGCAGAACTGACAGAAAGATATTATTCAGAATTACAGAACGTTTACTTTCACAAGCACTGAAAAAGAGTCACTTCAAAACTTCTTAAGCTGAAGAAATACCGCTTTCTAGTACTCACACCTCCCTACCAAAACTCAGGTCCTACAAAAAAAAAAAAAAAATCCCCAAGTTATGAAATGCAATGGGGAAGTACTAGAGCTGAAAACACATACACCTCAGAGTATTTATAAAAGAGAGCTATGCATATGACACATTGGATTTGTCTGTATATTGACTATTCAAAAGGCAAGGAGTGCTCAGAGCAAAAACAGGAAGGTGGTTGCATTTGAGGGACTGAGTGAGTAAGGGAGTGAGGATAGAGAGTGGAACAGACAGGTACCGGAAAATAGGAGTGGGGGAGGGAGAGGGAGAAATGTTCAGAAGACGAGTGGACAGCTGATTGTCAAGTATAGCAGAGCAACTGCTGACACTTCCTAAATATACCGAAATCAGACGTTCCTTATGTGCATGTGTGTGACTGAGTGAGAGAGCGAGAGTGCGCCAAGACCCCCCCACCACCACCACCAACAGCCTAAATCTTGAAGTACATTAAACATGTTTAAAAAACACTCAGTCATGACCAATAACCCTTTCCCAGCTGTTGCCGACTTTATGTTTTTCCCTTTTTAGCATGCACACAACGCACGCATACACACACACACACACACACACACACACACACACACACACACACACACAAGCTGAGGCATGCAATCACTGATGGAACAGACACTCAAAAACAAGTTTGCCTAACCCAGACAGGGTGTAGGGACATTCGATCTGACAGGTCCGTCACCCCGAGCAAACACACGCCAAACCTGAGAGACAACTTTCCAAAGATGCACACAAGGGATTAAATCATTATCGCTCATCATATCCAGCTGCACACATGCAACACACACCAAGAAGCAACTGGTATACGTGATGTGGGTGGGAGTGTGTGCGTGGGCAAGTTCTCAGATCACATTAGGTTTGCCATCCAATAAGATCAATAATTCGGGAGTAATCCAGTCAGTGATTGATTAATTGGGCATTACAGTATTATGCAGTGACTCATGCCTGTAATGAAGGAAATTCACAGAAACACTCATCTCTGATTGTGTTAACAAAATTTAAGTGGAAAATTACAAGGATATGCAAGTGACAGAAAAAGAGAAGCTTAGGCAGATTCCGTTTCTTAATTTCTGGCGAGGGACTGCAAGGGAGATGGAGAGGCTTTCCAGAAAGAAGAAAAAAAAAAAAAAAAAAAGGAATCCTGTATGAATAGCATCTCTCATAAGATTGTGGCATTTTACTCATTCTAACATCACAAGTGTGTTGTGTGATTATAGGTTGGAATGACAGCTTGTGCATCCACAACTTGCACATGTATTTTAAGTCCCTCTAAATTTAGCAGGGGTCAGATGTTATATGAATCAATTATTGCCTAGAAAGCTTTGATGTAAATGTGGACAATGTGAATGGATTCTCTTTCTTTATTAATGCTCAGAATCATCAGCCTGGCCTGACATCTAATTTCTCCTCACACTCTTCCTCCAAGGTCCAGAAGAGCTTTGGCTTCACACACACACACACTTCACCCAGCTGTTGCTCCCTCTCCCTCTATGTGTATGATGACCCATAGTGAGTCAGGCAGAGCTGACTCTGGTAAAAGCAGGAACAGGTAGTCAAATGTTACGCAATCTCATTTAACTCTGACGCACTCTCGAATTCATCATGTGACTTAATAAACAACGCACCCTAAGATCATTTCACAATACCACCCCTAAAAACTTTCCCAAAACATTTCCAGTGATTGATGATCACATGGGAATGATGGAACATTTTAATAAAACACTTGATTTATTTTATCATCACACATCTGTCAAGGTTATGGAAGAAGCACACAACAAACCATACAAGTTGTTAAAGATGAAACATGTGACTGACCTCTAAGATACCTATATCCCTGAGCATCTCTATTAAGACACCCTGGACACTATAAGCTAAAATTCCACAATTCTGTCTACGGGTTTTGCTCTAAGAGCATCACCCTTAATGCCTCAGGTTCCTATTGATCCCCTTAGAGTGCCTTTTTGTCATTTCAACCTTTCTGTGTTGAGTGAAAAGAGAACACAATCAATTACACAAACGACTTTAAAGCCCTATTTTTGTATGCACACACACACACACACACACACACAGCTAAAATCGACTGTTCTGAATTAAAGCCTGGCTTGTTTACGTAACTTCAGATGGACATGTGCAAACACAGTAAAGGTTAATTCAACCTTGGGGAAATTTGTAGCACAGATTTGAGCTTCATTCACATTGTATTACATGGAAGCTCTGTGTGCCTGTTTGCCCCTAGCAACACACTGTAACATAAGACTTCCATGAAAAATAGTAGCCTGCTGCAGACATACTTTTTGTCCAGTTTGCTTATGGCTGTCTATTTATTACTCTGGAGGTATGTGTGTGAGTGAGTGCGCACATGGGGGGGGGTTAGAGAGATAGAAAGACTATTTTAATCTGATTAGTGAAAAATGTTTGTTATACTTAATTCCTCTCTCTCTGTGTGTGTGTGTGTGTGTGTGTGTGTGTATATATAAAGTGGACTGAAGCAATTGCCTTCCGGTTGGTATGACCAAGTTTTGGGGCGATATAAATCCAAAACCTCACACACTCACACACAAACACACACCCCAGAGTCAGGGAACGTTGCATCCTCACTTTTACACATTAAACATACAGCTATCAAATATATATTGTATTCTTCTAAATTTATGTTTGTAAACAAACTCAAGTCTTCGATTAGATATACAGTACATATACACACACACACACACACACACATATACACACATATACACACACACACACACATACACACACACACACACACACACATATACACACACACACATATACACACACACACACACACATATACACACACATACACACACACACACACACACATATACACACACACACACACACATATACACATACACACACACACACACATATACACACACATACACATATACACACACATACACATATACACACACATACACACACACACAGATAGATAGATAGACACACACGCGTGCGCGCACGCACACAATTTATCCTGTGTCCTATTTAATTAAGAGTACGGTGGCTCATTGTGTAAATTCCAGTATTAACAGCATGAAGTCAATTACACTCTGGTGTAATAGAACACAAATGACTACAGTGAGGAAGTAAAGCTTGTTGTGAACCGAATAAACATATAAAACATCAAAAGAAAGAGTATTTAGAGTAAAATCGCCTCACTTTGGGTTGGTGCTGTTCCAGTAGACGCTGTGACGCTCCGCGAAGACGCAGTAGGCGCTCAGCAGCGCGCACAACCACCGCCGCATATCCATGGGTTCCTCTCAAACAATCTCAAGCTTTAAAAGCAACGGAAATACGACGGGAATCAAACGACAGCTCTTTCAGTGAAAACGCGAGGCTCCTTTTGGCTGACAGTAAACGCAGCACTAATCAGTAAACAACAGCACGAGAGAATAAACAGCGCGCACCGCGTGCTGGTACTTTTAACAGACTGACACGCCTCCTGAACTATCTCGACCAATGGGGATGTACAATGACGATAGGCACTTTAGTCACGCCCACATGTAGTGCTTTTTTTCATTTTGGGTAAATTACTACGCTTGAGGCGGGTTATGCCATTGGCTAGAAAACACACACACACACACATAGGCGTGTTACAAATAAACACCTACATACGTCAAAAAAGATTTTGTTCAATATAATCCAGTGTGTATGAGTATTTCAGACACACCTTCTTTCGCCTGTTGTGTACAGTAGTTTGTTGGGTTTTTTTTCCTGTCAGAATGGCGAGTCCATAACACCAACATCCTTTTCGCCTATTTTTTATTTCTCATGAAGAAAACTTTACAGAAAGTTGCCGCAAGAGCTCATGCATACTCATAAATCGGAAGATTACACAGCTCAAGTGTCAGGCCTGACAACAAAAACAGGCTTATCGTGGGTGTCAGTCAAGCTGTATAATCCCAGCAATCCTTCTCAGTGCATGATAAGGATATCATGGCCTCCCCTATAGAGTCACCCGAGTTTTTCCTTCTTTCATCCTACTCATCCAGTGGCTCCTGGTGTTCTCAAGGCTCAGCCAGCCTTAGGCCAACATGGAGACCCTGAACCCCCGCATTAGCACCAAAACCTGGAGGATAAAATTGAAAACATATAGAGTACATTTGCCTGTTTTCTTTAGGCCCAGCCGAGGCCAGGGCAAGCACACACATGTCTTATGCTGCCTTGAGGCTCCAGATCAGGGCTATTAGTCAGGATTGAACTGAGTGCATGAATAAGCATGGTTGGTTTAACCATGTGTTTGTCTCAGTAATGTGTCATCTTGTCTTAATGAATGATATGAACCTGGTGTAGGGTCTGGCACTGTGTGTGGGGACACATCTCAATAGAAATTTTATTTCACAAGTTTCATCCATTTAATTTTTTTTTATTGCACTGTTGGGTTTTTACACCTGAGCCTCATGGCACATTAGGCTGGTGCTTATCCCCAGTTTCCATCGCATGAAGCAACCAGGAGTTCAACTTCCCCTGGATGGGACACTAGTCCATCACAGGTTACCTTCCCAGTATATTTTTACTGGTACCCATTTATACTGCTGGGTGAACAGAGGCACACTTGTGGTTGAGACCTTGCCCAGGGGTCTTAGCACAGTGAGGGTCTCAGTGGGATTTGAACTCACAACCTCCCGATCATGAGTGCAGCACCCTAACCACTACGCCACCAGCTCCACACATTTTATTGCACTGCATATTCTTAACTTATAACCAAAGAGACGATTCATGGACATGGTGAAGGAGGACATGAAGGCAGTTGGTGTAAGAGAAGAAGATGCAGAGGATAGGGTGAGATGGAGGCAGATGATTCGCTGTGCCGACCCCTGAAGGGAACAGCCGAAAGGAAAAGAAGAAGAGGATTCTTAACTTAAAATCTATTAGGCTTCATGAGTATATGTTTAGGTTTGGCCTGGTGGCCGAGCTTTTAGCATGTCCAACTCACTGCATGACGGTCCTGGGTTTGAATCCAAAGCTTGGCAAGGGCTTTTCTCTATGGAGCTTGCATCTTCTTCCTTTGCTGGTGGGGGTTTCCTCCTGTACTCAGGTTTCCTCCCACAGTCCAAAGACATGCACATTAGAGTGTGTGTGTGTGTGTGTGTGTGTGTGTGTGTGTTGGCCCTGTATAGGTCTGGTAAACTGTTCAGGAAGTAACCTGCCTTTACGTAATGTAGCTGAAATAGGCTTTGTCTCTCTGTAACCCTACTATTATTAAGTTGTTTGGCAAATGAGTGAGTGTGTGTACGTATTCTTAATGATTTTCCAGTTGTAATTCAGTTTATTCTCCAAGAAACTCTACACTGCAGTTCTGTGATAATAGATGGTGGACAGTTAGATAACATCGTTTATTTACCATTAGTTTCATATTTGAGATGATTTTTTAATGAAGAAAACATCACAAATAATTTTTATTTTCCATGTCACATTGGCACCTATGAGCACAACCGGTACTCGCTAAAAGATATCTACACAGTGATCTGTTTGTCTTCGATTTGGATCACAGACCATGTCTCGAGTCCTAAAATGCATGGCCCTCCACTGCCATTTCTATCTGTCCTGATTATGCTGTTAGTACTTAGTTGACTAGAGACTAGCATTGGAGATTCACTAGCGTGGGTGGTGAAGAAAGAAAAAAAAAAAAAACACTGGCCAAATGTTGTTGAACAGATCAGGCCTCAGCAGGCCTCTGGCTCTGAACACTGCGAATCTCACAGTTTAAAGTGAGGCCCAGAAATCCATTTCTTTCCTTTCTCTCTTCAGCTTCATTTTTATTCAGTCCATTTTGAAACTTCTGTGCTGGAGTAATAAATATTCTCATTGAATTCAGTGTGAACTTGCTCAAAAAAAAAAAAAAAAAAAATCATTTGTATGCTTTGAATAAGAATCTCTATTCTCTCTTGTTCTCTCAAGGACAATTTGTACAAGGAATAGTTTATTTTGAGTGGTTGTTACTATAGAGTAAATACCATTGAAGATGAAGAATGTAAGGACAGGTTATAACCATGTATATGTGTAAATAAAGATATAAATAGCTACATACACTGAAAATAAGAATCAACACATTTTGAAACACCATATCCATGATTTCGGTCAGGGGGTGGCTGGAGCCCATTGCAGCTAACTCAGGGTAAAGGAAGGGTACACCCAGAACTGTTTACCAATCTATCGCAGGGCAATATAGACATGCAATCATTCACACCTGGGGCAAAAACCTAATATACTAGTATGTCTCTGGGCTCCAAGCCACTAAAGGAAACCCACATCCGAACCCCACACATAAACACCCATGCCAAGCATGGGACTTGAACCAGAGACCTTCTTGGTACAAGGTGGATGTGCTAACAACTACGTTACCATGCAAACTAAAAATACTTGTTTTAATATAACATAATATGTATATATGTTGCTATGTCATATTAATCTTGCAAGGGAAATTATTTCCTCTGTATTTAACCTATCCAAAATGAACACACACACACACACACACACACACACACACACACACACACACAAGCTGATTGTTAGATATCTTGCTGAAGGCCGCTTCAGCCGTGAAGGTGGAGGAAGGGAAGGTGCAGCTCACTCCTCACACCCACACATTCAAACCAGCAACCTTTCGATCCCAAAGCTTCTTTGCTAACCATTAGGCTACAGCTGACCCCCAAAGAATTTTAGTGTGGTAACTGTTGATAGAATTTTTAAAACCTTTCCTGTGCTTGTCCCTGGACTGCTATTTACAATATACAGTGATACCTCAGCTCACGAACATAATTGGTTCCCAGAAAGTGTGTGTAAGGCGAAAAGTTCGTCTTCCGAACATTTATTTCCCATAAGAAACCATTAAAATGAGAATAATCCGTTCCCAGGTCCCCATAAAACATAATTTTCTACTAAATAAGCCTTAAAACTACACAAAAATATACCTTATTTTATGTATAATAAATGTGCTATTGTATTGTAATTAAAGAAATAAACTGTACTGTATAATAAAGTCGTTTTATTTACCTTTGTGATGGTAGTTGATGGCTTGATGGAATGGAGTGGGAGGAGGAGGGAGGGAGGGACTTACTGTTCGGAAGGCGTGTTTGGAAACGCCTACTGTTTGGAAACACGCATAGCCACACACGCACCCTTAATAGCTTCCTTGTTCTTAAGGATGGGAGCAATGGTAGACTTAGTGTACTGGTACTGGGATGCTAAGTCACACAAACGCACACCTCGTTCGTGTTTTTCAATGATCTCCGCCTGTGGTGGGGTCTTTTTCGGTCCCATAATAGCAAAAGTACACTCAATATGGTCCAAAATGTCTATCAAACACAAACCACGTCCGTACTCAAAGAAAGGGGGTGACGAACTGTGACGCCGTGAGCGTGCGTCAGCTTCTCGTGGCCGCCACCGTTTCGCTGTTCGACCGCGTGGTTTGGTTCGTCCGCCGAAAAGTAGTTCGTCAACAGAGACTATATGCTCGCAAATTTAATGTTCTTGAGGCGAAAAGTTCGTGAGTTTAAGCGTTCGTCAGCGGAGGTTTTACTGTATATGTATACAGTTTTGAGAGTATACTGTTTACAGTATATATATATATATATATATATATATATATATATATATATATATATATATATATATATATATATATATATGTACATACATATAGATATAGATATAGATATGTGTGTATACACAGTGGCACCTTTATTTATCAGTGTCTTTTATAATGAATTTTCCATGATACGAGCATCAATCCCACCAAAATCTGCCCCATACAGAGAGCAAAATTTTGATTTACGAGCTCTGCTGGGGAAATGGCTTTTCCAGGCCGATTAGCCTCATATTCTTCCGCGTGTATTCCTCCGTGCTCCCAGAACGCCTTGTGCCGTGCTTCTCAATTATTTTCTGTGATGCTCCCTATAGGAAGAAAAAAACATTTCACTACCCCTAGCGTCCCACGTGACACTATAAATCATGTTTACTGCACTTCATATCATTTGCTTGGTGTTTTTTCCCCTACACTATTGGGAACACAGTGAGTGAGCCACTCCCACCTACTGTAGAGGATGTGGAATTACACTTAATTCTAGTACAGAATGGCAAAAAAAGCATGTCCCTCAGGGTCATACGCCCTCTGCATCACACTCTGCCCCCCAAGGGGGTCACGCCCCACTATTTGAGAAGCACTGGCCTTGTGGGAGCTCACCACGAGTCTTCCCGCACTGGCATTTGTAGTGCACATGCACAAAATTCTCCTCATCCTCCTCCTCCTCCTCCTCCTCCTCTTTTACGCACTACCTCATGCCTGCCATGATGTGACATCATTGTGCACAGGTGACATCTTTGCAGTCGATGATTGGAAGGGTTAGTTGAATTATTGTTTATTCTACAATTTATTATTATTTATTATTAATTACTAATAATGTTAATGCACATGCATTATTATTATTATTATTATTATTATTATGAAATATTTATTTGTTTTTACATGTTTATCGTTAATATATTAGGTCAAATATACGTGTTTATGGCAGGTTATATGAGTTTAGGAGGAGGCTGGAACAGATTAATTGGTTTAATCCGTTCCAGCCTCCTCCCAAACTTATATAACCATATGATCCGAACCATTAATCCTACTTAGAGTCGCGGGGAGGCTGGTGCCCATCTCAGCTGACTATGGGGGAGACAAAATACACCCTGGACAGCTCGCCAGGCTATTGTAGGGCAGAAACACCCTGATGGCTATGCGACAATTGCTCTTTTATGTGCCTCTCACCATAGAGACATGGTCTGCCTTTGATTACCCAGTTAGCTCTAGTGGGGGGGACAGCAGTGACGACCATTCACAGTGGGGCTTGAACCCCCAACCTTAGGATCAATAATTCAGTACCTTACCACTGGGCCACCACTGCCCGATCTTATATGCTCATATTAGATACTTTTAGTGGATGATCTAATGAACACTTCTATGGAGTCAGAATTTTGATGTTCAAATCAGAAATGGATTTATACATTTGCTATCTATGTAGCCAGATCTGAATGTGACACAGATATCACTGTGGTGCGTAGTTCAATTTAGCTTGGTTTTTCATGTTCCGTACCCTTCCCTACATTGTTGTAGAGTTATGATCTATTAGACAGACAGTTATGAGTTCAGAGCTATGGAATTACTTGGGAAACACTGCTTGTGCCAAAAGGTGATAAACTTGCTAAAATAAAAAGGAACATATCTGTGCTGTGTCCTGATTTCATCTATATTATTTTGCACAGCCATGTTTGTTCTTCCACACTTTTGCACTGTCTCGCACCATTCTGACTTTGTTCTTTGCAGAACAAAGTGGGTGGATGTAACATTTGTGCAACATGCTGTCCACTAAAGAATTAGGGGTGTTAATGGCTCTGCATTCAGCCTGGAAGCATCACATCCACAACTATGTGAACTCCCCAAAGCCATGATAATTTTGCTCCAGTGTTCTTTTAATGTTGCTACAGCCTTCCTCACCAATGTCTTTACTGTTGTTCTAAATTTCCCTAAAACTGCCTAAAACAGCCATTGTGAGAACAGATTGAAGAGTAATGGAAAGTCGAGCAATATGGAAGGGAAAATGGGGCAATCAGAAAAACTCCCTGAGCTGGAAAGATAATAGTTTGTCTTTTAATGTTCTAGTGAGCTATAAGCCACCAGATGCAGCAATGAAGCCATGTTAAATATTCAGTCAGACTTAAAAAAAGAAAACAACTGAGTGAAAACTTAGTGTTCCTACCATATGGGCTCTCACCCTTACCAATTTTGAAGGGAAGCAAACAAATCATTTTTTTCACTAAGAGTGACAAAAGTACACTTATATCAGTCAGACCACAAATGGTAAGAAGGATGCTGAACACTGCATTCGAAAATAAGACTCTGGGTTGTTATTGTGCTGTCAGTGTGTCTCTATGGAAGAGCAGCTCGGCGTGTTCCACCACCTGACATGCCGATTTATTACCACAATTATGTGACAAGAACAACAACCACAATACCACTCCTGACAGTTAGGCAACTAATACACACCGCCTAGAAGAGTTTCGATCTAAAAGCAATGCACACACTCGTATATACACTCACAATATGTCTTGTGTTACTATGTAACCATTGCGTAAGTAGAGTCAGTAGTTTGCAAATACCCCTTATCAGAGCCCTGGAGACACAGAGTAAGAGAGAGAGGGACAGAGAGACAGAGATCAATTAGGCTTGGACTTGACTCAATAAATAATAAAAACTGGAAAAGGAAGAAATGATGCAGCAAGTGTAGGAGGAGAAGGAGAAAATAAGAAACCATGTGTGGGCCAGGAGGAAAATGGGAGCTGTGTGAGTGTTTGGTAGAAAGAAAAACAGAAATAGGAAACTAAATAGAAGACCATAATAATCTCATGAAGAAAAGAAAGCCCCATACTATTAGAGAGAAGATATAGCAAGTAATCCTACTAGAAGGTGAACAGGACAAAATAACAATACAGTGACAATGACGTTCATACTGTACTATACATCCATAAATACCATTACCGTATCTCATAAAACACCCCTAAATCAATTATTATAAAGATAACATTGTAAAATAATATCAACATTAATTTCAAATAAATTAAATTCAAGCCAAATAATTTCAAATAGATACATTTTAATCAAATTCACTCATCAAATATCAAATGCAGTATCAAATATAACCTTTAAAATTCTCTGTGATGCGATCTTTCTGCTTGTAAATGGTTCCGATGATCGACGGATGGTCACTTTACATGAAGCTGAGCTGAGTCACTTTACATGAAGCCAATCAACTTTTACAACATGTGAGGCGCTCCACCAAAGGTAGTTCACCTGCTTGTGCTTTAGACAAAGCGCGGGTTATCTGGACTTCCGGTCTTTCAAGTGAGCAAGGGCGCCCTTGAATACTTGTTTAGTACTCAGCCTGCACTATTGTGAATCACGAGCAGAGCGGAGAGTTCTCTTTCTTTTCTGGATTCGGGTTTTCATTCATTTTAAAATTCTCTTTGCTTAACCGAGTACGCATGGTAGATTGCGCTGATCTGAGCAGATAGTTAATTCAGTCTTGGGAAATTCCGGCATATGCTGGAAAACTTGCACCCATGCTAGTAGGCTTACGATTCTGACCAACCATATTTGCTTAGGGTTACAAAAGTCCACAAAACAGTGTAAACATAAAGATCACAGAGACGACGTCTTAACACAAGGGTAACACGCAGTGAACTGGGAAGTAGCAGGGGCAAGTCTATCGTTTGTAAACAATGGATGCAGCATCATTACGTCATTGCGTTATTATGTCAGCATACTATGTAGGTACGTCTCGTACTACAAAGAGCACACTAAACTCAAAATTTGGCATAATTTAAAAAAAAAAAAAAAAAAAAAAAAAAAAAAGCTAAAGGAGTTTGGCTTGTGGGGCTGGTGGCATAGTGGTTAGGGTGCTGTGCTCATGATCAGGAGGTTGTGAGTTCGAATCCCACTGAGACCCTCACTGTGCTAAGACCCCTGGGCAAGGTCTCAACCACAAGTGTGCCTCTGTTCACCCAGCAATATAAATGGGTACCAGTAAAAATATACTGGGAAGGTAACCTGCGATGGACTAGCGTCTCATCCAGGGGGAGTTGAACTCCTCATCGCTTCACGCTACGGAAACTGGGGATAAGCACTGGCCTGATGAGCCACAAGGCTCAGGTGTAAAAACCCAACAGACTTACCTTACCTTACCTTAAAGGAGTCAGGAGTAATATTCACCCTATTAGGGTCACAGTGTAGCTGTAGTCTATCTCAGCTGACTCTGGGCGGAGGCAGGATACATCTTGAACAGCTCACCAGTCTGATACAGGACCAAGACACACACACACACACAACCATCCACACCCACACAACAACCAATTAGCCTAAGATGCAAGTCTTTGGACTGTGAGAGGAAACCGGAGTACCAGGAGAAAACCCAAATTTGCACAGAGATAACATGCAGACTCTACACAAAATGTCCTACCAAGCCTGGGACTCATTCCAATACCATGCTAATCACTACAACGTCATGCCACACAGTCAGAAGTACCATTCAATCTGAAAATGCGAAAGGAAGGAAAAAGAACAGACTTCTCAATCTGCATGGATGTGCATGATTTATGTTGTTTTTCTCTTGATCATGTAAGAAACTGATACCTTTAAATAAATCAAACATAATGTTGAACAGAAGCACTAGATGTAGAAGAAGTGCCAAAACCATTCCTCATGTCTCACCATACAGACAGCAGATGTGTGTGTTAACTCAAAGTGTAGCTTGAAAAGCTGTTGGTTTTTGAGCTTTGTGGTAATGTGCTTTCATTGTGCACGAGGGAATAAGAGTGTGAAAAGGAATTAGACTAATCGAACAGGGATGGCTACTTCTTTGACCTGCACCCGGGGTCACCAATTAAAAGCAGACTGGTTGATGTCTATTGCACACACAGACACACAAGCATACATGTTTGCATCTGTGTTTAGACCCCCCACCCCACTGTTGCGGCACACTCCAACAAGCTGCTGCCTTTTTGGCCTGACAATAGGATGGTAACCAATTACCATACAGGTGGCCTGTAGTGCCCTGTGGAGTGTTTTGGAGCAGTCTAGACATACAATCACTCACTCACTCACTCACTCACTCACTCTCTCTGTCTCTCTCTCTCTCTCACACACACACACACACACACACACACACACACACACACACACACACACACACACACACACACACACACACACACACTCACTCTCTCTGTCTCTCTCTCTCTCTCTCACACACACACACACACACACACACACACACACGCGTGTGTGTGTGTGTGTGTGTGTGTGAAGTGTGTGTATGGGTGGCACTGTGGCGTATGGTTCACACGTCTGTCTCAGAGCTAAACGTTCCAGGGTTCAAGTCCTAGGTTCAGCGAGGGAGTTTGCATGCTTTCCCCATGCTAGTGTTGGTGACCTCCAGGTACTCTGGTTTCCTCGCACAGTGCAAAGCTGAATGGTTGTTCCAAATTGCCCCAAGGTGTGAATATGAATAGTAGTGTGTGTGTGTGTGTGTGTGTGTGTGTGTGTGTTGGCCATCCAATGGCCTAGCAAGCTGTTTGGGCTGTAGCCTGCCTTTGTCCAGTGTTGGCTGAGATAGGTTCCAGGCTCTCTGTAACCCTAATATGATTAAACAGGTTTGGCAAATGAGTGACTGAAAATGATGAAATAAAGATACTGTTGTTCAATCTTAGAAATATCATCTATATTAGCAGAACCGATTACCAAACTCAGTTCTCAAATATTTCTCCATCAACTCCGTCAGTTCAGTTTCCTTGACAAATATGATGGATGCCCTACATGTCTGTATACATTCCCTCTTTGGTCCATGTCTCATTTTTCAAATCTCTCTTTCTCTCCATCAGCCTTCATGAAAATGAAAAAAAAAAGCACCATCTGAATTTAGCTGTTGTCAGAAGGATTAATGTGATGATTATTATACATTTCTTGTGTTTATGCAACTGGAGGTTTAGGTTTGAATATGGACCAAGTAGGAATTAAAACAAGCAGATAGGATATTGGACCATGAGTCAGAACGCTGCCTGAAATCATATTTGCACTCTCTCTTGGTGTTGAGCCACTCAAATATCCAGCCCTCACTGGTGTTCTCTTGCTTTTTCTATTAGTTTTGACACATCTTGAATCACACAAATCATGTGATGTTCCTTACAGTTCAAACAAAAACATCTTTAAACTAAGCGTGAAACATTAAATTATATATAAGGAATAAAAAGAAAGATTCAGCTAAGCCTAATCTAGTTCCAGTGGTAAGTTTAAGGTCAACCTCAAGTGACCAAAACTCTCTCTCTCTCTCTCTCTCTCTCTCTCTCTCTCTCTCTCTGCATCACTTTCTGGCAGTTCAAGAATTGGAGTTCTCATCTTTCCAGTCCAAAGAACATCTCCAGGATTGCAGGATCTGTTCTTTTATTTTTTTTATTTTTTTTTATTTATTTATTTTTTTTTATTAATTCACTTCTTTTTGTGAAGTTTGGTAGAATACTCAAGTTAAAATATTTGCCAGTTCAACTCCTGAATCTGTATATTTGATCATATTAGAGCTTATGTACTCAAATTTTCCAAATCTCTTATTCTTTATTAAAGTTACAAGGTGGCTGGAGTCCATCCCAGCCAACTACAGGAAAAGGCGGTTACCCTTGCAACTTGCCAGTCATTGCAGGACTAACAAACACCCCACCCACCCACCCACACCCACACCCACCCACACACACACACACACACACACACACACACACACACACACACACATACACACACACACTCTCTCTCACTTTAGGGGAAATTCGAAATGTCCAATGAGCATAATGGTACATCACGGTGTGTAGTGGTTTGCACATCTGCATCTCAGCAAGAAGGTCCTGGGTTCAAGACCAGGATTTAGGGAGAGCTTTTATGTGTGCAGCTTGCATGTATTCTCTGTGGTTGTGTGGGTTTCCTATGGATACTCTGGAGTACAGTACTTTCCTCCCAGAGTCCAAAGACATGCAGCGAGGGCGTGGTACATACACCCTGGACAGTTCGCCAGGACAATCGCAGGGTGAATATTCAAACAATCATTGATACGCCCACTCACACCTTGGGGTGATTTGAAACAGCCTTATTAGTCTAGTGTATATGTGTTTGGACTGTGGGAAGAAACATTAGTACCCAGAGGAAACCCATGCAAGCATGGGGAGAGCATGCAAAGTCCACACAGAAACACCCGAGTTGGGAATCGAACCCAGGAACTTCTTGCTGTGAGGCAAACCACTGTGCTACCCATTGTATTATTTAAATTTAATTTGTGGATTTTTAAAATTAATTCAAAATTTGTATGTAGACTACTGTCCATCATAGGTGATCAGAACTAAAACTAAAAGATAAAATTCATTCATTCATTTTCTGAGCTGCTTAATCCTAATTAGGGGTCACATGGAGGCTGGTGTCCATCTCAGCAGACTCTGGGTGAGGGCAAAGTACACCCTGGACAGTTCACCAGATCATTGCAGGGCAGAAACACGCTGACAGTCATGCAGCTCTTCCTGATGAAAGTCAGCAATGGTTCTTTTACAGCCCCTCACCACAGACAGTGAGAGACATGGCCGGCCTTTGATAACCCAGTTAGCTGCACTGGGGGCGAAAGATGAAATGTAAGAATTAATTTTCGGTGTTTGAATTCACCTCCACGTTTCTTCTCACACAAATGTACTTCTCACCTACTATTAAACGGTACTCTTTAACGGAACTTATTTTCTTTCTTCCCACTTTAATTGTGTCTCGTGTGAACCTGTGGCAACGTGTGTCTTCATCTCCACACCTCTATGGATCTGTAGATTCTTCCTTTCTGCCCAAGAGCTATTGCTCTATTCATCTGTACTGACTTAATGATCCCAGATGGGCTGACTTGTATTCTGTGGAGGCGAGGTGTGACTTTCTCTCTGTCTGTCTGCCTCCCCCCCAACCCCCACATCCCTCTCTCTGTCACGCAGATGCACACACATACAGACACTCATTTGAAAACATTATAATTCCAATACTGGCAAAGAGATCATGTACAGGTGGCTGGAAAATGTGTGTGTGCATTATGTTTGTGTGTGTGTGTGTGTGTGTGTGTGTGTGTGTGTGTGTGTATAAGAGATGAGCAGCCGGAGAGAAATGAGATGAAAAGCAGTGAATGAGAGTGAGAATGAGCTGGATAAAAAGAAAAGAACAGGAACAAAAAGACAGACACTGGGATGCCAGATCATCCCCTGGACCGAAGTGTGTCTATTGTTTCAAAGAGCTCCAGTGTGACTAACTCTCTCTCTCTCTCTCTCTCTCTCTCTCTCTCACTCTCTCTCTCTCTCTCTCTCTCTCTCTCTCTCTCTCTCTCTCTCTCCTCTCCCCTCTCTCTCTCACACACACACACACACACACACACACACACACACACACACACACACACACACACACACACATAAACACTCACTTACCATCAATGCAGCTTTAGAAAAGTGTGTCTCGACCGAAATAAAAATAGTCTGGTCATGCAGCTATGAGTTTGAGAAATCACCAGCACTGCTCGTAAGCTTACACATCTATTCTCACACACACACACACACACACACACACACACACACACACACACACACACACACACACACACACACACACACACACACAAACATTAGTCGATAGGAGGTAACTGTCATATTTTCCAACATTTGTTTCCAACCAGACGAACTACCGATGTAGAACAAAGAGTCTTCACAGGTACTTTTATTATCGTCTGTGTTGTACCTGTATCGCAGTTCCAATACAGTGAATGTGTCTATTCAGCACACTGACAGTCATCTTAGGAGATATAGAGTAACTCATGAGTAACAGTTGTCCAACTCCGTATAGTTCATATTTTTATTAAAACCTCAATCTTTATAGAAGAATGCATCATATCGTTCTACAACTACAACTTTGAGTGAGCTTTCATTCTGTCTCTGTGGTCGACACAGGGTCTGTATTGGGTACAATACTGTATGTTTGTTGTAAGAGTGATAAATACACGCAAGGCAGTATCTGGGCATACTTGTCAGAACGTTCACCTCACAGCAAGAAGGTCTTGGGTTGGGGCCCTGACACTGTTGAGGTCATTTCTATGTGGAGTTTGTATTTTCTCCTGTGGCTCACATGGATTTCCGCTGGATTCCAGGATTGCAATTCTTGATTGCTCCAAGATGTGACTATGAGTGTGAATGGTTACGTGTTACAAGAAATTCATGTTGAAATTCATTCCCCGCCCCTTTGCCCAGGGTTGGCTGAGATATATTTCCCTAACAAAGGATGAAAGAATTTAGCAAATGAAATGAAATAAAATTTTATAATGTGTTGAGTAGTATAGACTGCTAACCCATTGATCATGTACTTTGCGCTTTGCATTCAATCAACTTTTATTTGCTCCAGTTTGCCCAGTGATTCTGGGGGATAAGCAGTTTATATAATGGATGGAGGGATTGATATATGTATGAAAGAATGGATGAGTAAGATCAGATAATCTCATATTGTTTTTAAGCTTCAAGTGATATAACAACCAAGTAAATCCAAGTGAAAAATAAATATAAGCTTTTATAAATTAATATTCAGATTAATTGTTAAAGATGTCCTCACTGTGGAATGCAATATAATCAAGCTTCCAAGAGTTCTTCAAAACATTAAAGGGGCTGCTGGTCCCTCATCTCTCATATTCTACAAATGTATGAGCAAAGCAGTCAGGAAAATAAAGATAATTCTACCCATATAAATTTAGTAAAAAAAAATGTGGAAAATTACAATTTTTATACTTTTTTTTAACTCTTCAGAATTTGTTTCGTGCCAAAAAACAACAGCTAAACAACACCACACTCATACCAAAGCACGGGGGTGGCAGCATCAAGCCCTCGAATACTATTACCACTCAAACTCTGTTAGAGAAATGCAGAAAAAATGAATCTGTATAACATGATAATGGCTTCTTGGTCTTGAGGAGAGTGAAATGAGATTTCCTTTCAGCTTTTTTCCTTTTTCAGGGATCGCCACAGTGAAGGATTTGCACGTTTGATTTGGCATAGGTTTTTACATCGGATGCCCTTTCTGACACAACCCTTTAGCAAGGGTCAGAAAAACGCTGATGACTTTGCAGCTACTCTTCACGAAAGTCAGCAATGGTTCTTTTACATGAACCTCTCACCATTGACAGTGAGAGACATGGCCCGTCTTTGATAACCCAGTTAGGAGGAGAGTATCTTTTTTTTTTTTAATTTGTTTTAAGACATCATCAGTTACAGTTTGTAACACAATAATTCTTAAATAGAAAAAGGGAAAACATGTTTATAATTGTTTTCAAGGTTGTTTTTTTTGTACATATGAAAATGAAAGGATTTATCATGGTTTCATCTTTACACCTTTAAACCCTGTTATTTTCATATTCACGTGTTGACTTTTCTATCCTTTGTATTAGCAAACCCGTATTTTATTAAGCTGTTGGCCCAGTTTGGCTGTTAAACTGCATTGCTCATCCCTTCTCTATAACTAAACAATTAACAGGATGTGTGTGTTTCGCACGGACTTAATAACCACTTGCATTAAGTATAAAAACACAGCAGTGATCTTCAGTATTTATCTTATTGTGTTGTGGAATAATGGTCTCCCTTTTGGAAGGTTGTCAAATTTGTAATAATGATGTACGTGCAAGTAGTACTGCACAAATAAGGGATGAGCCAACTAATGCACAGTGAACAAGACTTTACAGACAGAAACCATGAAATCCATCCCCATTCTTTTCCAGTCATAGGAAAGTCAGGAAATGGTATAAACAGAATCAACTGAGTGCTAGGTTAGGTTCAACAAAAGATAAAACAACAAGATTTCACCATCAAAATATTCAATGTGTTTGATTCAGGCTCTAATATTCCTACTTAATGCTATTGTTGGGCTCTGATTCTGATTTGGTCAATATGCTATTAACTAGCTTAGTGATAGGAAACAATGCTGCATGAAATGTCCAACCAATTTTAAGTGTGTTTTACATATTTGAATCTGTCTGTCTTCCTTTCGGCTTTTTCCCTTTTACTCGGGAGTCGCCACAGCGAATCATCTGATTCGCACGTTTGATTTGGCAGAGGTTTTTACGTCGGATGCCCTTCCTGTCACAACCCTTTTAGCAAGGGACAGAAACACGCTGACGACTTTGCAGCTACTTTTTACGAAAGTCAGCAATGGTTCTTTTACATGCCTCTCACCATAGACAGTGAGAGACATGGCCCGCCTTTGATAACCCAGTTAGCTGCACTGGGGGGACAGTGACAACCCTGTGGAGAGTGGGACTCGAACCACCAACCTTTGGATCAGCGATCCAACGCCCTATACCACTAGACCACCACTGCCCGTTTTACATATTTGAATAAATTACATAAAAAAAAAAAAAATAAGATACATATCACTGAAATTGTTGTTTGTTTTTGTCTTTCTTTTTTAATTGAAACTCTCAATTTACCAGTCAATTTACGTTCCAACCCTCACCTACAGTCATGAGTTTGAGTAGTGACAGAAAAAACAAGATCGCGAATACAAATAGCTAAATCCTAATTAGGGTTGCAAGAAGGCTTGTACCAATCTCAGCCAACTCTGGGCAAGAGCAGAGTACACCCTGGACAGCTTGCCAGGCCATTACAAGGCAGAAACACGCTGACGGCTATGCAGCCTACTCTTGTTGAAGGTCACCAATGGTTATTTTACATGCCTCACACCATAAACAGTGAGGCCCATGGCTAGCCTTTGATAACCCATCTGCACTGGGGTGACAGCAGTGACAACTATTGACAGTGGGGCTTGAACCCCTAACCTTAGGATCGGTAAACCAGCACCTTACCACAGGGTCATCACTGCCCTCTCTTCTTCTTCTTATGAATATTCATTTATTCTTCATTTTTAAGGCTCTTAATTCTAATTGGATTCAAAGGAAGACTTATTCCCATCTCAGCTGACTCTGTGTGAGGGCGGGATACATGATGGACAGCTCGTCAGGACATCACAGGGCTAAACACGCACACTCACCCTCACACTTAAGGTTGATTCAGAGCAGACAATTAGCCTACTCTGAATATCTTTGGACTCTGGGAAACTCATGCAAGTACAGTCAGCCCCCAACTTACGAAGACCCCTGTGCACAAAATCCCTGGGTTACGAAAAACATTTCTTGCGTTTCCGTCCCCGAGATACGAGACAACCCCCTCTTACGGAAAGAAATTCAAAATTCAAACGCGCCAATCAAAATTTCACAGGACGCCCGAGTTGCTCTTTCATTGGCTGTCTCTCAACATCCCGCCCCGTTGGCCTCCCAGATAGAGACAGAAGGAAGCTTCACTCTGCAGTTTTTCGTTTAGTTTTTTAAGTTGTTTTAATTCAGTAAATGTTTAATAAATGTGGGCGCATTTGAACTTATCTGTAATTCCGATCCCTCAAGGAATCAAATTAAAGTTGAGTTTGTCAAGCAGGGAATGCACTTTGAATTCACGTCTTATGGGCGTGGCTCGCAGCAGGCACACGCGTACACGCGTGCGAGAGAGAGAGAGAGAGAGAGAGAGAGAGAGAGAGAATCACGCTTTAGTTTTTTAAGTTGTTTTAATTCAGTAAATGGTCAAGCAGGGAAAGCGCTTTGAATTCACGTCTTGTGGGCGTGGCCCACAGTGCGCGCGCGCCAGAGAGAGACAGAGAGAGAGAGAGAGAGAGAGAGAGAGAGAGAGAGAGAGAGAGAATAAAGCTTTAGTTTTTAGTTTTTTAAGTTGTTTTAATTCAGTAAATGTTTAATAAATGTGGGCGCATTTGAGCTCATCTGGAATGCTGATCCTTCAAGGAATCAAATTAAAGTTGAGTTTGTCAAGCAGGGAATGCGCTTTGAATTCCACATCTTGTGAGCGTGGCCCGAAGCACGCTCGAGACAGAGATAGAGAGAAAGAGACAGAGAGAGAGAGAGAGAGAGAGAGAGTGTGTGTGTGTGTGTGTGCGCGCGCGCGCGCGTGTGTGTGTGTGTGTGTGTGTGTGTGTGTTAATAAAAGTGTTTGATAATGGTTTAATTATTAAATATGTCAATAAAATGGTTTAATATGTTCGTAAAATGTTTAAATGGTTTAATAAATAATTTTCTTTTACCTTTAATACATTTTTCATACAAAATTGGTGTACTTTTATCATTTTAAAGGGTTTATGGGGTTTATCCAGTCCAAAGACTGGAGCCTTGGAACGAATTAGGTGTTTAACATGTAAGATGTGACCCCTACTTACGAAATCCTCACATTACGGGGGTGGATCTGGAACTATTACTTTCGTAAGTTGGGGGTCGACTGTACAAGGAGAACATGGAAATTGTGCATAGAAACGCCCGAGACCAGGAATCGAAACCTGGCCTTCTTGTTGTGAGGCTAGAAGTGATAACCACGGCGCCACCATGACACCTATTATTATTATTATTATTATTATTATTATTATTATTATTATTATTATTGCTGCTGCTATTGTTGTTGTTGTTGTTTCATGGGGTTTAATTTATTTTAGAAAACAAACAGTTTCGCTGAAGAAACAGAGCCTATCAAAACTATGTGGAAATATGTAAAAACAAAGGCAGCAGAATGCCCACTGTTATAATGATCACCTTAAAGTAGTTTTCTGTTGAATTTTGAATTTTCCTGTTCAAAAAACAGATGGACATAAAATGTGAATTGTTGGCTCTGGGACATGAAAAGAAGGATGGTCCTGCTAGTGCTGTACACCACCCCATCCCCCCACCAAAAAAAAAGATGTTTTCATTTGTAACTGGCAGCACTGCAATTTGAAATTCAATTCCAAGACTTGGGTTTTATTGTGGTTTTGCATGACCTAGAGGTCATCACTAAATGCTGCACTCTATGAAAACTCCATGCTACATTTACAATCCAAGTGTGTGTCACTGCCATCTTCATGAATAGATATGACACAAAAATACACACATTCCATCAAATATGTAACATGAGAGCGCATGACCATGACCCGCAAATGCATGTGACACACCCACTTATGTACTAGTATAGAAACTGACATGCAAGATTCTGTATCAGTTTTAAAGACATCATGCCACCGCAGTAATGTAGTGGTTCTGTTAAACCCTATTCATAGGGTATGTTCTTTTTTTATCTGAAAAGAAAAATTTAGAAGTTTTCTAACTTCTTCTATTTCTGTGTCACAGGTCAGCTCAGCATACTCCGAAAAAAGCACCATTTACCCTCTTCTGCATACAGTACAGGCAGTCCTTCACAATGAATTCTGCATGACTCTTACTTTTGTAAACACCAGAAAGCAGCACTGTGAGGTAATCGACTACATGCATGGACTGTGGCAGTGTGTCAGTAACAAGAAGAAGAAATAAGTAGAACCTGGGAGTGAAGAAACAGTGATTTTTCATCTGTTTCTTAACAGATCTTAAGATGAACAGAAACTGGTGTGTCCCTGTACAAATCTTTTCTCAATTGTCAGATGCTAAAAATAACATTATAAGGCAGTGGCCAAAACAGTTGATTTACTTTGACATGGTTATTTGCCTGATAGGGTTACAGTGTTACAGTATATTAGCATTTTACTATTTTACCGGTTACTATAGCACTTTAACTCAATAGTGGACCAGTCTAATAGTTTTTGTCTCTCGTAATAATTTGTACACTGTTAGATGAGAAAAGTTAAAATTTCCAAAGTTTATTTATCAAATAAAAGTTTTTGATGCAAGTCTAATATAAGCACATAAATTCCCATTCTTTTAAATAGCACAAAGCCACTATGTGTTCGAAAAGAAAAACATAATAAAAATTGTATATGACAGAAGAAATAGACAATATAATGTAAGATATTTTTTGTGAACAGGCCCATATTTTTCTTTGAATAAATATCTATTCCAAACAATACAATGTTTTTGCAATATAATAAAAAAGCAAAACTCTGTTAAAATGTTTATTGGAACCTTACTTGCAGATCCACTACATCCAGAAGAAATAAATTATAACTAAATGGCCAGTTCAAGTTTCATATCAAACATCATCTGAAATTAAAACCTTGCCATTGTTTGGCAGTTTAACTTATAGAATATGACTTGATAAATGGTTTCTCACACACACACACACACACACACACACACACACACAAACAGTGTTTCTTACTGTTATTGAGTGGTACTCTGTATTGACTTGGACCAAAAGTAATGTGTTGTCGGAAAGTAATGGCCAGATTTGTTTTTTGTTTTGTTTGTTTATCATCATCATTTTCTGTAACCGCTTAATCCTAATTAGGATCGCGAGGAGGCTGGCGCCCATCCCAGCCAACATCGGGCGAGGGCAGAGTACACCCTGGACAGCTCGCCAGGCCATCGCAGGGCAGAAACACGCTGACGGCTTTGCAGCCTACTTTTGTCGAAAGTCAGCAATGGTTCTTTTACATGCCTCACACCATAGACAGTGAGAGACATGGCCGGCCTTTGATAACCCAGTTAGCAGCACTGGGGAGGACAGTGACAACCTTGTGGAGAGTGGGAATCGAACCCCCAACCTTTGGATCAGCGATCCAGCGCCCTATACCATTAGACCACCACTGCCCTTTGTTTATTCTTTTTTTTTTTATTATTCTTTTTTTTTTATGTTTTGTTTGTAGGCCTGACATTGATAATCTTGTCTACAGCCTTACATTACATGTATGCATACAACACACTGCAGTATTGACATAAAAATTAGTGATTTTGAAATCATTTTACACAAAAAAAATAAAGTACGGAATCAGAAGCCCTTTTCTACCACAGATATTTATCAAACTGTATGAAAATTATAAGAAAAATTGTGCTAACTGATGAAAAATTGTCTCCTATGCAAATATGTATTTTTATAAAGAATGTCTCATGTTACAGAGGCCATGGCGGCTTAGAGGTTAAGGCAATTAATTACTGATCCAAAGGTCAGTGGATGAATCCCAACTCCACCATTATAGACTCTCTGGTTAAGGCCCTTAACATTTGATTACGTACTCAGTTATATAAAAATTATAATTTCAAGTTGTGCTGGATAACAGCATCTGCCAATTGCTGTTAATGCAAATATTACAACACTGACACTATGAAAAAGATACAGAAATATGTTTGAAGCTGCAGAATTAAACTAGCCATAATAATAAACTACAGCCTTTATAAAGCCACATATTTTATATATTTTATATATTAATACTTACACAACTGTGACGTACTGAACTTTCAGCCAAACCCAGAAATGCAGGAGACAGTTTGAGATGACACATAGCCGAGTTATCACTCACAGGGGAAGCACTCAAGCAGGAGGAAAACACAGTAAATACGGATGATGAAGAGAAACACAATAAACATTAAAGACTGGGAAACTAGGGTGGAAGAAACCGGTTGAGTGTGGAGCTGGAACCAGGAGCCAGAGAGAACACAGGGAAACAGAGATGTGATACGAGGCAATCTTTTGGCACCGAGGTGAAAGCGCTGCTTGTCTTTATAGCGTAGTAGATTAGGGAGCGGGATCAGGTGTGCGTACTAAAATCAGCCCGTATAGGCCAACCACGCCCGTCCTCCGGAGCCTGCAGCGCTGGGGAGAAACAGAGTTAGAAGAGCCGCCACATTCAAAGTCCCATAAACATAGACCATAACAACAACATCATGATAGTATATTTCCATAGGAGATTTTTGAAGAGAAGTAGAATCAATTGGAAGTACTGTACATGTATATAAATACAATGATAGCAGGCGGAGCAGTCAGATCTGTTATTGTATTCATCACTGCAAAGTGTAGTTACTCTCTGGGGATGTACAGGTCAGACCATGTCCTGTGGTGTCCTTTTGCATAGATTGTACACAGGAGTATAATAGGTTCTAAGCCATTAATCTCATAAACCAAATGACAGTCTTAGTGTATATTTATTTATTTAGATAAAGGCCATTATTTTTATAATGGCCTGTCCTCAGAACCTCTGTCATCCCAGAGTTTGTCACCGTTTCACCTCATTCCGTTACTGCTCTCTTGTGTGTGTGTGTGTGTGTGCGTGCGTGCGTGCGCGCATGCATGCTTGTGTATATGTGTGCATGAGACTTGTTGAACTGTGATGAGGTCTCATGATTAAGGTTGGTTTCTTGAGGTGTGTGAGGAGAGTAATCTGTTTGCTCACATCAACACACTATGTTCTCATTGCAGTACTGATATTTTGTTGCATGGAGAAATTCTGGGTGGTTTCAACTTTGTTTATCAGTTATCAGTGTTTCTCCCTCAGTATGCATGCCAGCCTGTACTGTGCTGTAGTGTGTTATTCTGTCGTGCGTCAGGTCAGCTTGTATTTTATTTTGTTATTTGTGATTTTCATCGTTGTGTTGATGTTCTGCGTGACTGACTGGGTCAGTCTGTATTACTGGCAATGAGGTATGTGTGAAATGTAGCAAAAGCACAACATGATTAACAAGAACTTGATGTCTCACACTGGCTCATGTACCAATGGCTCACCCTCTGGCATAAATACACACACACACACACACACACACACACACACACACACACACACACACACACACACACACACAAACGCAGCATGTTTCATTAAAACTTTGGATGTTATTATAGTTTAATAATACTGTAAGATGATATTTTCTGATAACTTCCAATTTTACAGATGACTTCATTAATAAGCAGTAGCAAGCTGATCTGTCTTCATGCATATGAGCGAAAACTGAAATGGCATAGAAACACAATGATGGCTACGCAGCCTACTCTTGACGAAGGTCAGCAATGGTTCTTTTACAGTCTCTCACCAAAGACAGTGCAAGACATGGCTGGCCTTTGATAAACCAGTTAGCTGCTGCACTGGTGGTGGTGGTGGTGGTGGTGGTGGGGGGGGTTAGGGGTTGGGGAGGCAGCAGTGACAACCCATTGACAATGGGACTTGAACACTAGACCTTTGGATCAGTAATCCAGCACCTTACCATTGACACTATAGTACTCTTACATTCATTATTTCTATTTTTGTCTATTTATTTTCATGCAGTTACATAGTTAGCAAAGTTGTTATGCTTACGGCTTTAATTAACAATATATTGGACATGATCGATGGTTGTGAAGTATTTTGTGAAAAATATTTGAGTAGTTCAGTTGTTAATGTAATGAGAAAAATGTATGTTCATCAAAATTTTTGCAATCGAATGTTTGTACTCTCACAGAAGTGCATTTCAAAATGCAATTTTGTTTCTTAACTTGTCCTTCAACAATGCTAACTCCATTTTCGATATAGCTGGGAAACATTTCAAAATAATAAAAATAAAGATTTTTGAAAAGACCTCTATATTAATGAAGACAAAAGAACATGGTTTCCCTTGCCTGGACGTGAGTCACTGGGGCGGGGTTGGAAGGGGAGAACCTGGTGGTCAGGCTTCTGCTCATGGAGCCCGGACGAGCCCAGCCTGAAAAGGAGACATGGATCCACCCTCCCATGAAACCACCAACAATGGGAGGGGATATAGGGGTGCACTGTGAGTTGGGTGGCAGCCAAAGGCATGGGTTCAGTCGGTCCAATTCTTGGCTACTGACTCTGACTCTTGGTACATGGAATGTCACCTCTTTGGCAGGGAAGGAGCCTGAGCTTGTGCGTGAGGTTGAGAGATACGGACAATGATATAGTAGGACTCACCTCGATGCATAGCTTGGGCTCTGGAACCACTCATCTTGAGAGGTGCTAGACCTTGTTTCATTCTGCAGTTGCTCAGGGAAAGAGGCAGTAAGCTGGTGTGGGAATCCTTGTTGCCCCCCTTCTCGGTGCCCACACTTTGGGGTTCACACTGGTTGACAAAAGTGTAGCTTTCCTCTGCTTTCGGGTAGGCAGAAGAGACCTGACTGCTGTTTGTGCTTATGCACCAAATGACAGTTCAGTGTACTCACCATTCTTGGACTCTTTAGGGAGTGTGTTGGAGTTGTGTTGTGTTGACTCTTTAGGGAGTGTGTTCCCCTCCCCCCGCCCACGCTGACTCTCTTATTGTCCTGGGAGACTTCCATGTGGGCAATGAGAGTGTGACCAGGAAGGGTGTGGTAAGTACAGCCTCGCCAATCTGAAACCAAATTGTGTTTTGTTGTTGGACTTCAGTGCTCATCATGGTTTGCCCATCACAAACACCATGTTCAAACATAATGGTGTCCATAAGTGCACATGGTACCAGGATACCCTAGCTGATTTTGATGGGGGGGGGGCATGTAGTTTTGGTCTCCTGGAAACATTTGGCAGAGTCTTTAACTCCTACCTCTGGTACAGATACAATCACATCCTGAAGGAGGCAGGAGACATGAGATCCAAATGGGCCATGTTTTCTGCCTCTATTATTGAGGTCATCAGTGCTTGTTGTGGTGGTAATTCCTGAATCCAGAGGTGGAGACCTGTGGTGAGGGGGTCTGTCCATCTGAAAAAGAAGACCTATCGGGTCGTATTGGCCTGTGGGATTCCAGAGGCAGCAGATAGGTACTGGCAGGCCAAATACGCTGTAGCCTGAGCTGTCACCAATGCAAAATCTCGGGCATGGGAGGAGTTTTGTGAGAGCCTGAAAAGCAGCTCTCGGTTGCCCTCAGAAAGGTTCTGGTCCCCCATCCGATGGCTCAGGAGGAGGATGTAGTTCTTCACAGTACTGTTTACAGAGGAATTGTGGAGCTGCTCACCTCGATTGGGGATGTTGTTAGGAGGTGGAAGGAAAACTTTGAGGACCTCCCCAATCCCCCCAACATGCCCTCCATGGAGGAGGGTTTGGGTGGGGGTCCACTCATCAGCGAGACTGAGGTTACCGAGGTAGTTGAAAAAGCTCCTTCGTGATTGAACTCTGGGGGTGATGGGGGGGGGGGGGTGATCTGCTCTGAATATCTCAGGGTTTTTGATGTTATAGAACTGTTTTGGTTGACATGTCTCTGCAACATTGCCTGGTCATCAGGAACCATACCGTTGGATTGGCAAACCAGATTGGCTGTCTCCCTTTTTATAAAGGGAAACCAAAAGGTGTGTTTCAATTATTGTGCCTCCTCAGCCTAACAGTCTGACCGATGGCAGAACCTTGGATTTAGGGAGAACAATGTGGTTTTTGTCCTTAACACTCTCAATTAGCTTTATACACTCTACAAAATGTTGAAGCAAGCATGGGAGTTTGTCCATTCTGTCTACATGTATTTTGTGGATTTAGAGAAGGGTTTTGACTGTGTCCCTCAGACTATCTTGTGGGGTGTGTTCCAGGAGTACGGTGTACCGGACCCGTTGCCCCTGGCCATTCAGTCTCTGTATCGCCAGAGTCAGAGTTTCGTCCACATTGGTGACAACATTTCGAATTGATTTTGGGTGAGGGTCCACCAAGGCTATTCTTTGTCATGGATTCTGTTCATAATTTTTATGGACAGAATTTCTAGGCGCAGCCGCGGCATTGAGGGGTTCTGATTTGGTGGCGATAGGATCTTGTCTCTGCTTTTTGTGGATGATGTTGACTTCATCAATCTGAGACCTAAAACTTTCATTGGAGAAATTTACAGCCAAGTCTGAAGCAGCCAGGGTGAGAGTCAGCACCTCCAAGTCAGAGGCCATGGTTCTTAGCCGGAAAAGGGTGGAATGCACCCTTCAGATCTGGAATGAGGTCCTTCCCTAAGAACAGGAGTTCAAGTATCTCAGGGTCTTGTTCATGAATGAGGGAAGGATGGAGCAGGAAATCGACAGGCGGATTGCTGCAGCCTCTGCTGAAACGCAGAGCTTGCTCCCGTCCATTGTGATGTAGAGAGAGCAAAGCCAAAAAGCAAAGCTTTCAATTTACCAGTCGATCCATCTTCCAGCTCTCACCTGCTGTCACAAGCTTTGGGTAGTCACCGAAAGAATAAGATCGTGGATTTAAGTGGCTGAAATGACCTTTCTTTGCAGGGTAGCAGGGCTCTCACTTAGAGATAGGGTGAGAAGCTCAGCCATCCTGGAGGAACTTGAAGTAGAACCGCTGCTCCTTCGTGTTGAGAGAAGACAGTTGAGATGGCTTGGCCATCTGGTAAGAATGCTTCCTGAACACCTTCCTTGTAGTATGTTGTTTTGAGCATGTCGAATCACCAAGAGACCCCAGGTTTCGCCCAGAACACACTGGAGGGATTACGTCTTTCAGCTGGTCTGGGAATTCCTCGGTGTCCCCTGGAAGATCTGGTGGAAGTGTTTGGGGAAAGGAACACCTGGACCTCACTGCTTAGGCTGCAGCCCCTGTGTTCTGCCCTCGGATTAAGCGGAAGATGAGATGAAAGATGAAAATAAAAACTGTGATTTATAATTCACATAAACGGTCTACAGTGGATTGGAAAAGTATTAACCTCCTTTGATATTTTTCAAATGCAAAATATTTGATGGTGTGAAGCAAACACAACAAATTTAAAAAATGAAAAGAAAATGTAAGCAGGGCATATCTATTTCCCACCCCCAAAGAAAAAGTCAATACTTTTTAGAGCTACTTTTTTCAAGCAATAAGTCTCGTAGGGTCTATCTCTATGATCGTGGCACATCCAAATCATGAAAATCTCTACAGCATGATACTTCCATCATGCTTCACTGTGGGGGATGATCTTCTACGTTCTACTTTGTATTTATTCGAAAAAAAATTGGTTTAAAAATATTACAATATTTTATTTGTACTTTTGTCCATAAAATAAAAGTTCCTGTCAAGTAACAAATCAAAGATTCTGGTTAACATTTAGAAAAATATTTCAAGTTGGAAACTGGGATAGTGCTTGCTACAAATCCTGAATCGTAATAGATTTCTCTATTTCTTTTTATTATTAATAGCGCTATGTAAATTTTCTGACTAATTTAGTTAAATTCATTTTACCTTGTTATATTATCTATCAATTAATGTTTTGTCATTGTCAATGTGCTAACGCATTTATTAGAACTGGGTAATTAAACATTAACTAATCAGCAAGCCAAATCACATTATGCCATGCTTGGTGAACTATGTAGTCTCGCTGAGTCAGGCATGATGAAGCTGTCACCAGTTCTTTTCATCAATACAAATCTCTTGACATCCTACCCGTGTAATCTTGATATGTCTTTTATAGATACTTTTCTGACTTTCAGATTATTTTCTTTTTTTAGTTCTACTTATAATTGAATAATATTTTCCCATAGTACACATACTTTTACTTAAGTACAGTTTCTTTGTACTTTTTTCACCCCCAGACATGTTTGGCTACCATAAAGCCAAATTACTGAGAAAATGACAATGGAAATCAAACCTCATTTGTCTCTCCCTGTGGCTAATGCAAGCTTGTTTACTAGCAGTTAACTAGCCATCAAGCTATTTGATACATGGGTTGTTATCAAATTTTATATCCATTAAGGATCCTGGATTTTTTTCTTTATTAAGACAAAGCTATAGTGCTATGTAGTCTTTTTTGTGGTGGAGGGACATTAAGCAGGGAATTTTTCTGCACAGATCATTGTTAATGGTTTAAAATGATACATTTAGAGAAACTTTAAGCAGTTTGAGTTGGCAAAAATAATGGTCAAAGTGGTGCTATGATTTCTAACGCCTTCTGGGTTGCATTATGGCACTTCATAATGCACTGCTTGAGTCCATTAAGATAAATTATTACACTGAGTTCTGGAATAAGAGAACAGGATAAAAATATATACTCACTATAGTTAAAGTGGTAAAGACAAATACTCAAAATGTTCAGAAAATATAGAACTGTACTCAGCTGTATTTTGCTATTTTGCTTTATGTTATTGTTTTAAGGTTTATATGACTAGATCCCAAACAACCCAGCACACAAAACAGGTCTGTAGAGCTCTGTAGTACACTTGCCTAACACATAATTGAAATTTTACTTTAAAAATTCCTTATTTTTTTAATAAGGGCATTTTTAATAAGGGCTTTATTTTTTTAATAAGGGCATTTTTTTTACAATGGCACTGTTACTACCCTACATGAAACATTATGGATGACAAGCATAGGTTTCCTTTCACCTGTGAAACTCATGCTAGTGGATGTTAAAGGATGTATGTGTGTGTGTGTGTGTGTGTGTGTGTGTGTGTGTGTGTGTGTGCGCGCGCGCATACATGCTGTATTGCAATGGATTTAAATCTCATCCAGGGACTATTCCAACTCATATGGTGTTTAAAGGCTTGAGCAGGAGGAGACAAATACAGGATGTCGATGAAAAAGACCAGAGATAAATAAAAAAGCAAAAGCAAATCAATGAAATAGTTTTATTGCTACATTAGAAAAATGATTGTCGCTTGTGTATTTATTTTTGCTCAAACATAAGTGTTTAAAAATAAGACTGGTTGCACCACAGGGAGGTATTTGCTACTTAGTTTGTCTCCATTATTGGATTGTGGTACTTGTCCTTGTTACAGAAGTGTCATTGATTGTGCAACGTCAAAACACTGGCTGTAGCTCAGATAATAATGTTTACATACACTCTGAACGACCTTTTCTTTCTGTCCTGACAGAATAAGAATGGTGGAGGACGTAGACTTCAGAGAAAGTGGGGTATGGTCGTGATCACTTCATAATTGACGACAGCATGTGTGAGTTGTGTGTATGTGGAGGGCAGATCACATATGAAAACAATATGTTACAGAATATAGAAGTGTATAAAACACATGTTCTTATGTTCTGTGTTTTCTTTTGTCTGGGTGACCAATATTTAAACACTTTTCTTCCCATGAATATATGTCTATATCGCGCACTTGTTCTTTTCTCTTCTCAATCTAACCCAATATCATTTAGATAATAATTTAACCAATCACTGAAATGTCACAGGATTCAGTGTGCGCGATATTCTTAAGTAAAATGAGATGTTAGCGAATGATTGCGAGTAAAAAGGTCATATGCATAGGACTGCACCAGATGCACTAGATTTACTATGAAAAAGCTAAAACCCAAAATTTGTATTGACAAAGTTTATATGTACAATGCATTCCACCAAGTAACAGTGCTTACAGGTAAAAAGCACACATTTAAAATTCAATAAGCATCCAAATAATAATTAAATAACACTGCCAAGCCTGTTAAAGGTTAGGCAGTTAGCTTTGTTCCAGCTGATCCTCGCGTTCCCACGTACAGCTTAGACATCGTAACAGGCCCAATAATACCATTTCCAATATAAATAAAGGAATGTACACGAAAATCATCATATCATTACACAAATCCCTACTCAGTCATTTCACAAAGTGTGACAAAATTTCCTAATCGTATTTGGCACAGACTGAATGTCTCAGAATATTTGGCAAATATGTTTAAAGTATTTAGTTATTTCTTATATAAGCCCTTCTGCATATTTATTCAGATTATAAAATTAGACTAAAAACCTGAACTTACCTGTTCATCAACCACTTGAAATGAACACAAGTTATCACAGTAATATTATCCTGACCCTAACTTATTTATATGAGCATAAGGAGTTTTTGGTAGACTTGTTTGAAAAAACAGCCTCTGTCAAAAAAAAAAAAAAAATAAGTTTAATTATAAATTAATTAAAAGGTGGAGGAGAGACAGATTGTATAATTTTTTTTTCTATTAGAAATTAATCTTCCTGGTGAGAAAAAATGGGACCACACTCACAGCCTTGATTAAAGCGTATAATCACTATGATTGGTCAGGTTGAGGCTTCGCAACATTAACGTGAAATAAAACGAAATCAGTGATGGCCTGAATGTGCTGAATGAGTGTATTATTGCATAAACGAGCCATTTTCTTCCCAGATGGCAAAGCTATAAAATTGGGGCTCTGATCATGAAAGAGTGGTTCACAGTGCATGAGCAATCATTTTATGTTTATCACGTATGTATTGACACTCCAGAGTCCTGACCTTACCCCTACTGAAAGTTTTTGGGTTGTGCTGCAGACTTTATGAATTGGTTCGATTTATGGAGCGAAGCCACTCTGAATAGAAATGAATGTTATGATGTTGTTTAGGTTTGTTGAAACAATGCAATGCCAATTATGTGCTGTAACCAAGGCTAAAGATGGTCCAACAAAACATTCGAGTGTGGTTTTGTTGATTTTTAATTAATTTATTTATTTTTGGGCTTGGCTTGGAATCTTTGACAGGAAAACATATTGATATACATTTGAACATATCAATAGAAATGAATTAGAGTGCATGTACCTTTGAGAGGATGTTAATAAAGAAGTACAGAGAAGGTCAGAGGGAGCTGCATTGTGCCTTTGTGGATCTGGAAAAAGCATATGACAGGGTGCCAAGAGAAGAACTGTGGTATTGCATGAGGAAGTCTGGAGTGGCAGAGAAGTATGTTAGAGTGGTGCAGGACATGTATGAAAGATGTAAGACAGTGGTGAGGTGTGCTGTCGGCGTGACCGACGAATTCAAGGTGGAGGTGGGACTGCATCAAAGGGTCAGCTCTCAGCCCCTTCTTGTTTGCTATGGTGATGGACAGGCTGACAGACGAGGTGAGACAAGAATCTCCATGGACTATGATGTTTGCAGATGAGATGTGATCTGTAGTGAGAGCAGAGAACAAGTGCAGGAAAATCTAGAGAGGTGGAGGTATGCCCTGGAAAGGAGGGGAATGAAGGTTAGCCTCAGAAAATCAGAATACATGTGTGTGAATGAGAAGGACCCAGGAGGAACAGTGATGTTACAGGGAACAGAGATAACAAAGGTGGAGGATTTTAAGTACTTAGGCTCAACAATCCAGAGCAATGGAGAGTGTGGAAAAGAGGTGAAGAAGCGTGTGCAGGCAGGCTGGAATGGTTGGAGAAAAGTGTCCGGTGTAATATGCGATAGGAAAGTGTCAGCAAGAATGAAAGGAAAAGTGTACAAGACGATGGTGAGGCCAGCGATGTTGTCTGGTTTAGAAACAGTGGCGCTGAGGAAAAGGCAGGAGACAGAGCTGGAGGTAGCAGAGATGAAAATGTTGAGGTTCTCTCTGGGAGTAACGAGGATGGATAGGATCAGAAATGAGTATATCAGAGGGACAGCACATGTAAGATGTTTTGGAGACAAAGTCAGAGAGGCTAGATTGAGATGGTTTGGACATGTACAGAGGAGGGATAGTGAATATATTGGTAGTAGGATGCTGAGGTTGGAACTACCAGGCAGAAGGCCTAGAGGAAGACCAAAGAAGAGATTTATGGATTTGGTGAAGGAAGACATGAAGATCGTTGGAGTCAAAAAAAAAAAGATGCAGAGGATAGGGTGAGATGGAGGCGGATGATTTGCTATGGCGACCCCTGAAGGGAGCAGCCGAAAGGAAAAGAAGAAGAAGTACCTTTGAGAGGAAGGTTGTAAAGCCATACTATTATAAAGTGTGTACCGTTCCATAGAAAAGGTACTAATTAAACAAAAGGCATGTGATTAGAGTGCAAATCCTGTCATAGGTTATGAATCCAAGGGTGTTGAATATGTAACATCAAAAGCACTTACATTTTCATGTTTTAACCCAGCCATCAATCACTAACACTGGAGAATAATAGTCTCTATTTTGATGATAATAATAATAATTTTCTCTTGTGAATGTTTCCATCTATATTTTATTCCCCTTAATTTTCCTTTACCTTTCTATCCTCAGTGTTCAAGTTTATTTCATTCAAATGTAAAATGTAATTTTTGCAGATGCTTTTATCTACAGCTTTGAAGTTAGGAAAAACCACAGGCACATGCTGGAGGAGTTAAATGCTTAAGACCCGTGGTGGGTTGTCAAGTTGACAAATCTTAAGTCCTCTTTCACAACTGACCAATGATATAAAAAAAAAAAAATAGCTGATATTTTCACAATATTGTGCAGTTATAGGGATGCACACTCACTGCCACATTTCTCTGGTTTGACTTTGCGAACGTTGATTAGGAGGGAGAGTTTCCATGTTGTCTGCAGGAACGCTGGTGACTGACCATATATGTTTGTACTCCTGTTTAATTAATTCACCCATTCATTCATTTTCTAAACCATTTAATCTTAATTATGGTCGTGGGAAGGCTGGCACTAGACGAGGGCAGTGTACATGCTGGAGAGCTCACCAGGGCATCACAGGGCCAATACTCACACAACCTTTCATACTCACTCTCATACCTAGGTGTGATTTGGAACAACCAATTAGCATACTGTGCATGTTTTGGGCTGTGGGAGGAAACCGGAGTACCCGGAGAAATCCCATGCAAGCCTGAGAGAACATGCAAACTGGAAAAAACTGAAATGCCCCAGCTGGGCTCCTGGTTAATCATATTAGTTATTTTGTATCACTTTGACAGGAAACCCATCGAGCTTCTCAACAGGATGCTGGATGGATGGATGTAGTCCACGCTTCGCTACCTGTTACTGAGTTACTCTTAAGATTCTCAAGACAGTATCCTATGCTTTAATCATGTGTGATATCTCGTTAAGCTAATTTTGTTGTCATTTTTCATCCCAACCCGTCCCGCTTAAACCTATAGTAAGGGGACAATGTTTACAGGTATTATTTAAGGGCTCAGCAATGGCTTTTTGGATTTCCTGAAAATGACTCTACAACCTTTTTTTCGCCCTTGAAGAGCTTTCACTGCAGAGCCACCCCCCTTCTGCAAGATCTACAGATCTCCAGACGACGAGAGAAATGACTGGACTTGTTTTAAACTTGAAGCCAGAAATCACTCATAACAATCGACTCATAAGTGCATTCGTTCTGTTGTTTTTTGTACTGATTATGTGGTTTTCCTTTCACTTTTTTTGCACACCTGAAAAAATAACATTGTGAAATACTGTATAGGAGATAAGTGCACTGAAAAGCATAGAAAGACTGAAAAATAAAGAAATAAATACCAAACAAGAACGACTGTGTTACAGGTCCCTTATTACCTGAGGTCATCTTTGTCAAGGTCATTCACAGATTAGTTTTACTATATCAGGTCAAAGTTCAAGCTCAAAGATTGGAACCAGACAAACTCATTCTGTCTTTTACACGCTTAGTGGTAGTGTGTGCATATGTTTGCACGAGGTCAAAAGTGCAGTGTGTGTAATTTGGTGGATTACAGAAAAGCACACACTCACACTGACTTTTTGCTTGAGGGGGGGAATAATGCTCATGAAGGTCAAGTAAAGCACTAGCATGTCCACACGTCCATGCCGCAGCTATGCTAACGTACACACATAAAGGAAATGATGGCGCAATTACAGGTTTGCAAGAAAGAGCATAACTATTGCTCATACTGAAGTGTCACCTTGAGGGCCAGTCGTGTTGTTTTGTTGTGTAGGTTTGAGTGAGGCTTGCAGTTGTACATACTGCTGCATGTTGTGAGGTTCAATTGAATATGCCGATAAATTTGTGACTATTTGGAGGTATGTGTTTGAATTCTATATGCAGCAATGAGAATTATCCATTAAGGTAAGTAATGATAATAAAAAAGTATGTAGGCTGCAGGTAACTGGGTTATCACTGGCCATGTCTCTCACCGTCTATGGTGAGAGGCATGCAAAAGAACCATTGCTGACTTTTGTAAAGAGTAAGCTGCATAGCCGTCAGCATGGTTCTGCTCTGCGATAGCTTGATGAGCTGTCCAGGGTGTACTCTTTCCTTGCCCAGAGTTGGCTGAGATAGGCCTCCCCGCGGTGCCAAGTGGTTCAGAAAATGAATGAGTGAATAATTCAAGTAAAAGTGAGTATTCATTTCACATAATGCAAATTGAATAACTATCACCAGGAATCAAAAATTTTTTCATAGTTCATTTAATACTAATACTACTGATAGTATGCCAGGGCAGTGGAGGCCTGGTAGTAAAAGGTGCTGGATAAGGTTAAGGGTTCGAATCCCACTCTCCACAAGATTGTCACTGTACCCCCAGTGCAGCTAACTGGGTTATCAAAGGCCAGCTATGTCTCTCACTGTCTATGGTGAGAAGCTGTAAAAGAACCATTTCTGACTTTTGCAAAGAGTAGCTGCATAGCCATCAGTGTGTTTCTGCCCCTTGCTAAAGGGTTGTGTCAGGAAGAGCATCCAACGTAAAAATCCTATGCCAAATCAAACATGCGATGATTCGCTGTGGTAACCCCTGAAAAAAAAAAGGGAACAGCTGATAGGAAAAGAAGACTATTGATAGCATGTCATATAATGCACTATGTGTAGCTATGCTATGATGCTGCATGCATCATCACCACTTGGGGAGCTGTTCTGGGTTTTGTTTTCCTGTGTTTCTCTTTGTATCGCTCCAGGCTGACAGGCATGGCCTTGCCTCCTCCCCGCTCCCAATTATCTACTCAAACCTGTTTCTCATCTACACTGCTATTTATATGCCAGCAAACCATCTCCCCAGTGTTGGTTCATTGATGTTATCACTACCTGTGATTCTTTCTGCACCAGTTCCATGATCATACTGCTTGTTTGCCTACCTGCCAGCCCTGCCTCAGCAAGTTTTACCAGCATTCCTCCAGTGTTTAGATCTTTGGTCTGCTCTCTGGTTTTCTACTCCCTGGGCACTCACAATCTTCTTTTCTTTTCGGCTTTTTCCCGTTCTCGAGAGTCCCAACAGCGAATCATCTGATTCGCACATTTGATTTGGCACGGGTTTTTACGTCGGATGCCCTTCCTGTCACAACCCTTTAGCAAGGGACAGAAACACGCTGACGGCTTTGCGGCCGACTCTTTACGAAAGTCAGCAATGGTTCTTTTACATGCCTCTCACCATAGACAGTGAGAGACATGGCCCGCCTTTGATAACCCAGTTAGCTGCACTGGGGGGACAGTGACAACCCTGTGGAGACTCGAACCCCTAACCTTAGGATCAGCGATCCTGTGCCCTATCCACGGGCACTCACAATAAAGGGCTCAATTTCCTCACCTCCACTCAGTTTCCTGTGGTCCTCCATTTGGGTCCAACAAAGTCTGCCTAATGTGTGATGAACTGCATATATATTTGTTTTGTTTTTTTATAGAGAGAGAGAGAGAGAGAGAGAGTGCAGTAATGATTGTTGATGTCTTGTAAAGGGCAGTGGTGGTCTAGTGGTATAGGGCACTGGATCACTGATCTTAAGGTTAGGGTTTTGAGTCCCACTTTCCACAAGGTTGTCACTGTCCCACCCCCCCCAGTGCAGCTAATTGGGTTATCGAAGGCCGGCCATGTTTTTCACTGTCTATGGTGTGAGGCATGTAAAAGAACCATTGCTGACTTTTGACAAGAGTAGACTGCAATGCCATCAGTGGGTTTCCGCCCTGTGATGGCCTGGTGAGCTGTCCAGGGTGTACTCTGCCCTTCCCCGAAGTTGGCTGGGATAGGTGCCAGCCCCCCCGCGACCCTAATTAGGATTAAGCGATTACAAAAGGTGAACTGAACTGAACTTGTCCTGTGAATACCCAACACCAAGTGTTACTAAATGGTGAAACTAGCATGTTTTTCTTTAATGCATAAATAAAGAAAAATGTCACACAGTGCTCGTGTAAGACCATAACAAATATCAAGATAAACAGAAGTTCTGAGCTGAGCATGTTCAAAAGCACGTTCATGAAATATTTTGGCCTGCTGGAAGCATACGAAAGTGAAGGAAGACTTGAGGAATAACTGCGGAATGACATGGAATGACACGGAATGACACAGAAGATGAGGGAATAATTGCGGAACGTTTGTGGATCACAACATTTTTGCTTTCGTAAGTCTGCCATGCTCCAGTGAAATGGGGATATTAGCGGATCAGTTTTCAGTCTGTTAGCATCTGCCACCCTCAGCCTGCTGTCCCAGTATTCAACAGCATAGGGGATGGTGCTGGCAACAAGAGACTCATAAAACATCCAGAGTCGCGTCCGACAGATGTTAAACGACCTTAACCTTGTCAAAAAATAGGCGGCTCTGACACTGCTTGTAAAGTTCGGTAGTGTTCTTAACCCAGTCCAGTGTCAATATGAACTCCAAGGTAGAGTATTTGTTATCTTCCACCATTTCAACATTGATACCGTGAATGGAAACAGGAGTCGCTGGTGTTTTGGATCTCCTAAAATCCACAATAAGTTCCTTGGCCTTTGTCACATTTAGCTGCAGATGGTTCTGCTCACACCATGTGACAAAGAATCAACAGCAGCCTGATATTCCGTCTATCACCTCCACTGATACATCTAACTACAGCAGACTCATCAGAAAACTTCAGAAGATCGCATGGCTCTGTGCAGTAATTGAAGACAGTTGTGTAGAGAGTGAAGAGGAAAGGAGAGAGGACGGTCCCGTGTGGTTTAAGATTTTTTCAAGTCGGCCATTTGGAGTGATTGATAGTTTCATGAGAAATGATTATTTCATCGCTTCAGCACAAGATTAAAAAAAATTTTACATTCAGGATGTATATGTGCTGTACTTTATCATGTTTCATGTTATTAAGTCTTGTTGCTGTGCATGCAGTTCTGATGCTTGCTTTTTCCTAATATTCCCCTTCCTCTCTGTTTTTCTTCTCTGTTCCTATTTAGCAATCAACACACTACACATAAATTAAGTCTTAAGAAAAAGACCCCCCCCCACGCACCCTTCACACACATACACACACACACACACACACACACACACACACACACACACACACACACATACACACATGCACACACAAAGAGAGCACATGAAGCATGTTTCTCCTCTGCTTCTGGGCTCAAACGAAATTTGACATCATTAGGTACTGGGAATCCAGTTACCTCCATCCCCCTTTCCCCTCTCCATCTTTCTCTTCCCTGCTGTTTATTCACTGCTTGTAGCGAAGTAATGAGCTCTCTCATTACCTGACAGCTGTGTGGTTCCAATCCATAATTTTTGTAGTATTTTTTTTTCCTTTACTGATTTATTCAGGGAGAAGGTGCTTGCTGGTTTCTGAACAGCACTGAACCAGTGACCCAGTGACTTGTGACATTGATCAAATCCTCACATGCATTCAACATCTTACTGAGCTCATTCATATCAATAAATAATGTCTGAACACACACGGACGTGTTAACTCCATGACAGCATGTATCATAGGCCGCGACTGAATTGTAGTTTTGTTGGGCTTGATATAGAGCAGGACCCCAGGTATACTAAACCACCAACCATCAATGCATTTCACTGAGGACTCTCTCTCTCTCTCTCTCTCTCTCTCTCTCTCTCTCTCTCTCTCTCTCTCTCTCTCTCTCCTTCTGTCTCTCTCTCTCTCTCTCTCTCTCTCAAACCAATGAATCACACTCAGTCCTCAAAAAGTTCTTCGAATTTCCATTTCTAACAGGCGAAATTTCAAAAACCATAGCAGAGATAAAAAGTATGTTGAACCCTGATATTCTACTCACGCGAACTGATATTTCTGCACATGCGCATCTCACGTAGTCCCGATAGGACGGAATAGGGAGGTGGAATTTAGGTGTTCATTATGCAAACTGGGACTATGAAGGAATTACATCCAGTCAAAAGCATCTTGATGACCTTATGTTTTGGTACTAGTGCATGTAAAGTGAACTGTGCTTTGGTAGGCTCTAGCAGTAGTAGTAGTAGTAGTGTGTGTGTGTGTGTGTGTGTGTGTGTGTGTGTGTGTGTGTGTGTGTGTGTGTGTGTGTGTGTGTGTGTGTGTGTGTGTGCATGTGTATACTTAAGTATGTGTTGGTGTTTTGTGTCATTTGGGAAGCAGCCATGTCTGGGTCGTAGTGTATTTTTGGTAAGATGGGTTTGGCATGCTAGACTGGAGTGGTGTGTCTGTCTGTGCATTTATGTATATGTTATATAGCTAGATGATGCGAACACTGGAGGAAATTTTTTCAGTTAAAAATTAATTTAAAATCTGTATATATCATTGTATATCATTAATATTAAACATTTCTGAGGTGCTATTTTTTTGTTAATATTTCAACTAAATCATGTATGCAAGTAATAGTAAAAAAAATTATACTGTAATGTCAATCCAGTCTTGAAATCTGACAGCTATAGAGTGGATAATTTATACAACTCGTGTTTTTCAAACCACTGTCTTTTAAAATGGTTATCAAGTTACTCCATCTAGGACAATAGATTATTATTCAAATCAGCAATTCCAGAGCCTTTTGCATGTATTGATATATTTATAAATTTATTATGATGTAAATTCGGTGGGGCAGTGGTGGTCTAGTGGATAGGGTGCAGGATTGCTGATCCTAAGGTTGGGGGGTTCGAGTCCCCACAGGGTTGTCACTGTCCCCCCAGTGCAGCTAACTGGTTTATCAAAGGCGGGCCATGTCTCTCACTGTCTCTGGTGTGAGGCATGTAAAAGAACCATTGCTGACTTTCGTAAAGAGTAGCTGCAAAGTCGTCAGCGTGTTTCTGTCCCTTGCTAAATGGTTGTGACAGGAAGGGCATCCGACATAAAAACCTATGCCAAATCAAATGTGCGAATCAGATGATTTGCTGTGGCGACTCCCGAGAAAAGGGAAAAAGCTGAACGGAAGAAAGAAATTGTGATGTAAATTCTGTGTATCTAAGAGTTTACTGGTAGCTGTGATTGTGGATTGTGACACAGTCATCGTATTACTACTATGCTGGCTATGCTTTGTTACTTTTGAACTTCACTGTGAGCTATTGTACAATATGTCATTGTTAAAGTCAAAATGAATTCGTGGCTCCACCCAAATACTTGGATTCGATTCACCACTGGAGTTTTTTCTTGACCCATGCTACATACTTCCACTAAGTTTCATGGAAATTTAAATTGAGTTAAGTGTTAAGCAAGCTCTCTCTCTCTCTCTCTCTCTCTCTCTCTCTCTCTCTCTCTCTCTCTCTCTCTCTCTCTCTCTCTCTCTCTCTCTCACACACACACACACACACACACACACACACACACACACACACACACACACACACACACACACACAAAATTCAAGCAAGCCGCAGTGAAAACATAACATTTCAGAAGGTAAATATATCAGTGGTGGCTGGTATATTGACAGTTTATAGAAATGTGTAAAATTAAATTTCTATGGCATGGCTGATGAAATAAAACTCCAGATATGGCACTGCAAATATGGTTCACCCTGAACTGTAAGCAGAGATTTTATGTCATAATTTAGCCTGAATATCTTCAAATAATGAAATCTATTTAGGAATTGCATTAGACATGTTTCATTTAACAACTAATGGGGCAGATACGTTTTCCAGAGGGTGATATACAGTGTCCTCCATAATTATTTGCACCTCTGGTTAAGATGTGTTAGAAGCTGTAAAATAAATTACATTTTTTGTGCAGAAGCTACTCTAACACTGAAAAATTGTAGAAAACTAATCTTCAATACAAGTACATTTAAGAGGGGAAATTATCCCTGACTAAGAAATAAAAATTTTTCATGAAATCTCCTGTTCCACAATTATTGACACCCCTAAAATTTCAAAGGGAATAAACGTAATTGAAGTATTTCTGTCATTTCTACAGTAGTTTACAAAGTTATCAGAGAATCTAGGAACATTTATTTAGTAATTCGTCACTTTCTGTTTCCCTGGGGTATAAATATAACGTGACACAGAGGCCATTTCTCTTATCCACTCTTCAGCATGGGAAAGACAAAGAAACACACCATTCAAGTATGGCGGATGTGTGTCGACCTTCACAAGTCAGGCAATGACAACAAGAAAATATGGCACCTGCCCATATCTATGGTCAGAGGATTCATTAGGAAGTTTAAAACAACTGGAACAGTGGTAAACCAGCCTGGACAAGGACACAAGGTTATTGTGCCACCATGCACAGTGAGGAGGATGGCAAGAAAAATAAAAAGTTATTCAAAGCTTACTGTTAAAGTATTGCAACAAATAGCAGCATCTTGGGGTCACAATGTCTGCAAACAACCATCAGGCGCAATCTACATGCAAACAAGCTGTTAGGGAGGCATGCACTGAAAAACCCTTTTCTTCCGCACAATCATAAACACAAACATCTGGAGTTTACTAAGTGGTACTGGGACTCCAACTGGGACTGTGTTCTTTGGTCAGATGAGACCAAGATAGAGCATTTTGGCAACAAACACTGCTGGGTCTGGTGCAACACAAAAGATGAGCATGTCGAAAAGCACCTTATACCCACTGTGAAGTATGGAGGAGGACTGGTGATGCTGTGGGCCTGTTGCTCTTCCAGAGGTCATGGAAACCTTGTTAGGGTGCTTGGCATCATGAAAGCTTTGAAAAAACAGGACGTTTTTAATCAAAATCCGGTGGCCTCAGCCGAAAAGCTTAAGATGGGATAATGGCCTTAAACATGTGACCAAATCTACACAGAAATGGTTCGCGAGACACAGAATCAAGCTCCTCCCATGGTCACCTCAGTCTTGAGACCTCAATCCCATTGAAAACCTGTGGAGTGAGCTGAAGAGAAGAATTCAGAGGAGAGGACCAGGTCGCTGGATGATTTAGAGAGATTGTGCAGAGAGGAATGGTCCAAGATCCCGCTTTCTGTATTCTCCCATCTTGTGAAACATTATAGAAGATAAAGTGCCATTTTGCTGGCAAAACAGGATTGCACAAAGTATTAACATCAGGTGCGCTAATAATTGTGGCCACTTTTTGATGTAAAATAATTATTTCTTAATGTGAGATTTTTTATCCACTGAATAAATGCTCTTCAATTAAAGTTTGGAATTTCCTTTTTTTCAATTGTCATCCAATATTATTTAGGAAAAAAAAACAACAACAGAATTTATTAGAAGCTAAAGAACACATCTTAACCAGGGAAGGTAAGGTAAGTCTGTTGGGTTTTTACACCCGAGCCTAATGGCTCATCAGGCTGGTGCTTATCCCTGGTTTCCGTCGTGTGAAGCGACCAGGAGTTCAACTTCTCCTGGATGGGATGCTAGTCCATCACAGGTTACCTTCCCAGTATATTTTTTACTGGTACCCATTTATACTGCTGGGTGAACAGAGGCACACTTGTGGTTAGCACAGTGAGGGTCTCAGTGGGATTGCGAACTCACAACCTCCCGATCATGAGCCCAGCACTTTAACCACTACACCATCAGCCCCACATCTTAACCAGGAGTGCTAATAATTATGAAGGGCAGTGTATGTATGAATAGCTTAATACATGGAAGGCCAGAAATTGTTCTTGGTTAATGCGGCTATCCAAATTAAATTGCAAATTTAGCTACGGAACAGGCAATAAATAAACAAGTTGAAATTAGGCCTGGCACTAATATTCAGACAGGAGGAAATTATACCCTGGGGGCATCATTTCCCTGTCTGTTGATTTGTCTGTTCCTTGAAAGGGGTTGTCTGAGTTTAGTCTGCTTTGATCAGGGCGAAACCTTATAGCACCCTTAGTTGAGGGTCAGTTTGTCTGCCTTGTCCAATTCTCTCTCTCTCTCTCTCTCTCTCTCTCTCTCACTCTCTCTGCATGTGTCTAAGCGGAGCATATGAACATTTGAACTCCACATATTGTGGAATACGTGTAGGCCAGTAGGTAACTCGTGCTTTTCCATTCATTGTTCTTTTTTCAGTAAAGTTCTGCAGCAATCATTAATCTATTGTTGAGCACTGGCTCCAGACTGATATATAAAGTTATCTGTGATTGGTAAATGGCTAGTCTTATTCTTTTATCTTCAGGATCCCTGAGGCATGCGATAGAAGGCAATGTCATGAAAATACACCTGCAAAGAAACAAATATAACTGGATCTGAATTTGCCTAAGGAAATAAGATTGCTTGATAAGTAACAGAAAATGCAAGACAGAGAGAGAGAGATAGATACTGTAAATATAAAAAGTAAAAGAGTAGAGGGTCATTTCTATGAATGGATGGAAAAAAGAAAGAATAGAAAATGTGATATTGTTAATAGAGAAGTGTAAATTTAGTGCAAGTGTATGTTTACAGTTAGATACATATACAAAGTTCTACTAAAAATGTAGGAGTGATAAAATCTGTATTTTCGAATGGAAAGATGGAGGGATAAAAAGAAAGAGGGATCATTCATTTTCTGAGTCACTTAATCTTAATTAGGGTCGTGGGGAGGCTGGCACCCATCTCAGCTGACTCGTGGCAAGGGTACACTCTGGTACACCCTGGACAGCTCACCAGGCCATCGCAGGGCAGAAACACGCTGACGACTGAGCACCCTACTCTTGGCGAAAGTCAGCAATGGTTAAAAGGAAATTGTGCCATCAATAATTCATTCAAGGTATGACAACCAAATGACGTATACAACAGGCCCTCGTTATTCACGAGGGTTCGGTTCTGGCCCCTCCCGCGAATGAAGATAATCCGCGAGTTCTGTGCCCGGAAGTAAAACCCAATGTATCATATTACATGCATGAATGATCAACCGGAAGTAAAATACGGTGTACCTATTACATGCGCTAAAATAAGCTTCTTAAACCCATTCTATAGCCAGTCTTCCTCATTAATACACATTAATGTAGTAAAATATAGTAATGATTAAAAAATACTTTATGATTTTTACTGTGATATTTATTGATAATAAAATAGAAACATTATACAGCATATAGTATATATATTAGATGGCACTCCCTTGAAGATGATGTCGCGGAGGTCTCAGAGTCATGTTGTTTCTTTGTTTGTTTTGTATGTTGTTTTGTTTGTTCATGTTTTGCACTATGTTCATCTATGACCGGGCGACTACTACAGCTATGACAGCGTAGTCCTTTTGGACATCTAGAACTTTGCACGCTCAACTCCTATCCTGAGCTAACATGCTATGGTAGCTCAATGCCATCCAAACCCTGGATAATAATAAGCCCAGGCGGAGACGCGGCAGGCAGGGAGGGGCCAGACGCCGACTCCGGCACTTGGTTAGCAGTGGAAGGTTAGCACACCCGGTCATACTGCTTGAAAATGTTCAGTCTCTGAGAAACAAGATAGACCAGCTTCATGCTCGGATTGCAGAGGGATCTACAGGACTGCTCCATGCTGTGTTTCTGTGAAACATGGCTCGAGGAGCGTAAATCCGACGAGGTGATTACAGTACACCAGTCGGCTACACGGCCTTCAGAGAGGACCGGAGCGCAGTGGATAGCAGCAAGGCCCGTGGCGGATAGCAACAAGGCCCTTTGTTTGAAAACAAAAGAACAATTCTCTGGGTAAACAAAATAGCTGCAACTTCAAAGTTAGATGTTCCACATTCTCAGAGCAAGATTTAGAGATAATCTACAGTCAGTACACCAGGTTTATTTACAAAATCTGCCGTTCTTCCGCCACGAGCCTTGTTGCTATCCTCTGCGCTGTGGTACTCCCTGAAGGCCGTGTAGCCAGCTGGTGTAATCGCCTAGTTGGGTGTACTCTCCTCAAGCCATGTTTCACAGAAACACAGCATGGAGCAGTCCCGTAGATCCCTCTGCACTGCAATCCGAGCATGAAGCTGGTCCATCTTGTTTCTCAGAGACGGGACATTTTCAAGCAGTATGACCAGGAGTGCTAACCAAGCGCCAGAGTCGGCATTTGGCCCCTCCCCGCCTGCCGCGTCTCTGCCTGGGCTTATTGTTGTCCGGGGTTCGGCTAGCATTGAGCTACCATAGCATGTTAGCTCAGGATAGGAGTTGAGCGTGCTCAGTTCTAAACGTCCAAAAGGACTGCGCTGTCATAGCTGTAGTAGGGTCGCTCAGTCATAGACAAGCATAGTGCAAAAAACAAACAAACAACAGCATACAAAACAACAAACAAAACAAATTAAAACAAACAAAGAAACAACATGACTCAGAACTCCGCGACGTCGCCCTCTAGGGAGCGCCATTTTGGAGAGGTCACATTCAATGGAAAAGGACATGAAGTGTAATTATTCAAGTTTAATCTCACACACAAACTTTCTAAACATTAACTTAGGTGCTGTACTGGAATAATAATTGAAAAAGACTAATACTACAGTGCTTTACAATAGTTCAGATGATTATTCCTCTTCAGGCACTTCAGAGGAAACTTCAGAGGAAAGTCTTATTTCTTCAGAAGAGACATCCAACATCATTACCTTCTTCTGGTGTTTAGCCAGAGTTTGAGTGGCATCATGGAGATTAACTGGTAATTAAAACATACTAAAAACAGGCTCATTGACAACTTGTGCGCGAATGAGGAAAAGGGGAGTATAAATCATTCAGAATATGTCAAGGAAGTCTGGAGGTACAGAATTATTTTAAAGATTATGGATAGTATATTGTTGCAGTGGTTAGCACTGGAAGCAGTGGTGGCCCAGTGGTAGAGTGCTATATCACTAATCCCAAGCAAAGACGTTCAAGCCCCACTGTCATCAGGTTGTCACTACTGTGCCCCCCACCCCCACCCCCCAATACAACTAAGCAATGTGATGGCCTGGCAAGCTGTCCAGGGTTTACTCTGCCCTCGCCCAGACTTGACTAAAATGGCTGCCTATCTTCCCGTAGCCCTTATTAGGATTAAGCATTTTAGAATTAATGCTTAGTGTAGTACAGTCACCTCACAGCAAGAAGATTCTGGGTATGCACTGTCTCTATATGGTAGCACGGGTTTCCTTCAAGTGCTCTGATTTTCTCCCACAGTAAAAACACATGCTGCTGAAGGCAAGTCTTCTTCTTTTCCTTTTCTTTGTTCCCTTCAGGGGTTGCCACAGCAAACCATCCGCCTCCATCTCGCCCTGTCATCTGCATCCTCTTCTCTTACTCCAATGATCTTCATGTCTTCCTTCACCACATCCATAAATCTCTTCTTTGGTCTTCCTCTAGGCCTTCTGCCTGGTAGTTCCAACCTCAGCATCCTACTGCCAATATACTCACTATCCCTCCTCTGTACATGTACAAACCATCTCAATTCAGCCTCTCTGACTTTGTCTCCAAAACATCTTACATGGGCTGTCCCTCTGATGTACTCATTCCTGATCCTTACTATCCTCGTTACTCCCAGAGAGAACCTCAGCATTTTCATCTCTGCTACCTCCAGCTCTGCCTCCTGTCTTTTCCTCAGTACCAAGTGTTTCTAAACCATACAACATCACTGGCCTCAACACCGTCTTGTACACTTTTCCTTTCATTCTTGCTGATACTTTCCTATCACACATCACACTGGACACTTTTCTCCAACCATTCCAACCTGCCTGCACACGCTTCTTCACCTCTTTTCCACACTCTCCATTGTTCTGGATTGTTGAGCTTAAGTACTTAAAATCCTCCACCTTCTTTTTCTCTGCTCCCTGTAACCTCATCATTCCTCTTGGGTCCTTGTCAGTCACACACATGTATTCTGTTTTACTACGGCTAACTTTCATTCTTCTCCTTTCCAGGGCATACCTCCACCTCACTAGATTTTCCTGCACTTGTTAGATCACAATGTCATCTGCAAACATCATAGTCCATGGAGATTCTTGTCTCACCTCGTCTGTCAGCCTGTCCATCACCATAGCAAACAAGAAGGGGCTCAGAGCTAACCCTTGATGCAGTCCCACCTCCACCTTGAATTCGTCAGTCACACCGACAGCACACCTCACCACTGTCTTACATCTCTCATACTTGTCCTGCACCATTCTAACATAATTCTCTGCTACTCCAGACTTCCTCATGCAATACCACAGTTCCTCTCTTGGCACCCTGTCATATGCTTTTTCCAGATCCACAAAGGCACAATGCAGCTCCCGCTGGCCTTCTCTGTACTTCTCTATTAACATCCTCAAAGCAAACACTGCATCTCTGGTGCTCTTTCTTGTCCTGAAACCAAACTGTTGTTCACAAATGCCGACCTCTGCCTTTAATTTAGCTTCCACTATTCTTTCCCATAACTTCATCTTATGGCTCATCAACTTTATCCCTCTGTAGTTGCCACAACTCTGCATGTCTCCCTTGTTCTTAAAAATGGGCACTAGCACACTTGTCCTCCATTCCTCTGTTTTTTTTATGCCGGATGCCCTTTCTGTTGCAACCCTCTGCATTTAGCCGTGCTTGGGACCGGCGTAAGGACGACACTTGTTTGTTCCCATCCTCACGGCTGAATTAAAAAAAAATAATAATAATATCGACCTAGACCACATGCTTAATTTGAATAAGGATTTAATTGAATTCTTCTTTCTTCTTCTTTTACTTTCGGCTGCTCCCTTCAGGGGTCGCCACAGCAAATCATCCGCCTCCACCTCACCCTGTCCTCCGCATCTTCTTTTCTGACTCCAACGACCTTCATGTCTTCCTTCACCACATCCATAAATCTCTTCTTCGGTCTTCCTCGAGGCCTTCTGCCTGGTAGTTCCAACCTCAGCATCCTACTGCCAATATACTCACTATCCCTCCTCTGTACATGTCCAAACCATCTCAATCTAGCCTCTCTGACTTTGTCTCCAAAACATCTTACGTGGGCTGTCCCTCTGATATACTAATTTCTGATCCTATCCATCCTCGTTACTCCCAGGGAGAACCTCAACATTTTCATCTCCGCTACCTCCAGCTCTGCCTCCTGCCTTTTCCTCAGCGCCACTGTTTCTAAGCCATACAACATCGCTGGGCGCACCACCATCTTGTACACTTTTCCCTTCATTCTTGCTGACACTCTCCTATCGCACATCACACCGGATACTTTTCTCCAACCATTCCAGCCTGCCTGCACACGCTTCTTCACCTCTTTTCCACACTCTCCATTGCTCTGGATTGTTGAGCCTAATTGAATAAAATTGAATAAAGAAATTACTTCTTAGGAACTCAATCATGAGTTGAAAAAGTTTCATCAAACTGTCAAACATGGTTTATAAGAGAATCAATGACAGGAAACAAAGAAGCTTGTTTGGGTTTTTTTTGTTTGTTTGGTGGGTTTTTTTTTTTTTTTTTTGGAAATTTACCTCCTTGAAATCTTTGACTCCAGTCCAAATCATGCCCACTTGGCCATTTAAACACCAACTTAAGAAACTCCATTCAAGGCTCCCTCAGCTATTTTAAATGTCTTTTTCCATTCAAGTAATGCCTTGGGTGTAATGAGAGGCATTTTAGTAGAAATATATCTTGAGATTTTATGGAAACGCCACAGCGGTGTACTGGATTTTTTTTTTTTTATTTCAACCAAGCCAAGAAGTAGTGCATTGTAATAACATATTCTTTTGGGTGCGCAGACATTTGCTCACAGGACAAATGCTCACAACCTTAATGAAAAAAAACAGACATTTGCTCACAACATCTTTTTTTTTCTTCTAATAAATGCATAATACAAAAAGATCACAATGTGCTAGAAAAATTCTTTATTCTTATAAATACCTAATGCTCAATTAACTCATGACGCATTAGGGTTAGGGTTAGGGTTTAGGGTTTAGGCTTAGGATTAGGTTAGGGTTTATGCTTCGGGTTTAAGGTTTAGGGTTAGTGTTAGGGTTTAGGGTTAAGGGTTTGGGTTAGGGTTAGGGTTTATGGTTGGGTTAGGGTTAGGGTTTAGAGTTAGGGTTAGGGTTCGGGTTTAGGGTTAGGGTTAGGGTTTAGGGTTCGGCTTCAGGTTAAAATTGAAAAAAAAAAAAATGTTCCGAGCAAATGTCTGTTTTTTCATGAAGGTTGTGAACATTTGTCTTGTGAGCATTTTTTCCTGTGAGAAATTGTCTTGGAACCATTCTTTTGAGTTTTTATGTACAAATGTAGACATTTGCTGTTCAAGAAAACATTTCAAGTCAAAAACAGAATAAGCTATACTAAGGTAATTTCATTAATTTATAAACAACAGCAATCCAAACTGTAATATGGAAACCACTTGAGAAAAGTCTTTGCAATAATTATGTCCAGAAATATCTGAGGCATCCTGAATACTCCTGCTCCAGATTGCAAAGTCGTGCTTGCTCAACACAATGCTCAAACCACACAAGGCATTATTTCGACAGAAATCACTGAATGTTTCTCAATGTAGAAGTTCTTGATTAGCTAAAAAGCGGTGTGTATTATTTTGGTTGGAGATAAAAACCTGTTGTAAGGTAGATGAACGTTGGTGACCACTGCTTCAGAACAGTAAACACAGAGGCATCCATTCATTCATTTTTTTGAACCGCTTCATCCTAATCAGGGTCGTGAGGAGGCTGTAGCCCATCTCAGTCGACTGAGTGAGGGCAGAGTACACCCTGGACAGCTCACCAGGCCATCGCAGGGCAGAAACAAGCTGACGGCTATTCTGCCTTACATACAGACATACTCATTGCTTAAATTTGTAACCCTGATTGCACAGTTCATTGTGTACTGTATTTAGTGGGAAGCCCAATGTGTAAATAATCGTCACGGCATGCACTTAACTTATTAACGCAGCAGTGGTGTGCAATATTTTTTATTTTCTTTTTAAAGCTTGCTGCCTAATTTAAACAATAAAACCCCCTGTCCTCAGTTTCACATTTGTTATTTGGCTATGCAGAGAGAATAAACAGCAGAAGTGAGAGAGACTGGGGAGCAGGGATGAGGTTCAGGGCAGACAGTGTTGGATATTAATTAAGTCCAACTTGTTTTCGGCTCCTGGCAGTCTGGACTGCTGTGACAACTCACACACAGCTGGGTCACATTAGGGAGCAGTAGCCCCTGTTCCATGACAAATCAGCAGGAGCGTAAATGTGTGTGTGTGTGTGTGTGTGTGTGTGTGTGTGTGTGTGTGTATGCATGAAGGGGTGTTATTGGCACTTGCTACTGAATATATTGTGGATTTTTGTTCAAACACTCCTGTCAGTGAGAGCCTATAAGGTCATTTAATTAGATCATTATTGAAGTAAATTTTCACTCTAAAAGCTAAAACCTTGGTTTTCTGCTAATATGCTATATCATAGTTCATCATTTTCTGTAACCGCTTAATCCTAACTCGGGTCGCAGGGAGGCTGGCGCCCATCCCAGACAACTCCGGGTGAGGGCAGAGTACACCCTGGACAGCTCACCAGGCCATCACAGGGCGGAAACATGCCAACAGCTTTGCAGCTACTCTTGTCGAAAGTCAGCAATCGTTCTTTTACATGAACTTCACACCATAGACAGTGAGAGACATGGCCTTTGATAACCCAATTAGCTGCACTGGGAGGGACAGTGACAACCTTGTGGGGAGTGGGACTCAAACCCCCCAACCTTTGGATCAGTGATCCAGCACCCTATACCACTAGACCACTGCCCCCTATGCTATATTATATCTTATTTAATATTTTATGATATTAAACATATATTTGAAGGTCCTGAGATAAAATTTATTGAAGAATTAAGAAAATATATAAGGCAAAAATTGAAGTTACTACTTTTCTGAAATTCTTCTATATAATTTTCCAAAAGTATTACAGATTACTTTAAAATATGAATTTTTAATTCAATATTAATAGATTTTGATAAAATGTTCTTCAATAGCACACTTAGAATGCAAAGAGATTTTATTATTTAATTATTAGAAGTTACTCTAGCAGTTTATCATAATGATATTTACAAAGACCCTGAATCAGGGTGTTTAAAAAAATTTGGAAATGCACATTTTTCAGTTTCAAATAGAAAAATATATTACCACTGTATATATCACATGGTAGCGTAATGGTTAGCACATTCTCCTCACAGCAAGCACGTCCTGAGTTCAAGTCCTATAGTCCTGTAGGACCTATAGTCCTGGCTATTGGTATGAATGCAAGTGTGCTTGCTTGTGTGTGTTGGTGTATGATTGTCTGGCTATTGTTCAGGATGTATCTCTCCTTCACCCAGTGTCACCCAGCGGTTATAGACACCAGCCTCCACCCTAGCAGAATTAAACGGTTCAACAAATAAGTGACTGATCGAACGCATAGGGTAGAATAAATTTGCATTAACATTTGTGACATTTTGACTTGCCAGTAAACAACACAAAACATTTAAACATTTGGATTTAGGGATCAAATTAAGTATTGAAAGATGTTGTTTGAAAGCAACAATTAACATAATAATAATAATAATAATAATAATAATAATAATAATAATAATAATAACAATTATTATTATTATTATTATTATTATTATTATTATTATTATTATTATTATTGCCTGAGGTTTTTGTTGTTGTAATTACTGAGATGACAAATATTTCAGTGTGCCATATTAAAATCCTAATTCTGAAATCAGTTTGTTGTTAGATTGCGTACGTGCCTCATTAAATGTACCTCAGGGTGCACATGTGTTTCTGCATTGCTCCAGCAGTGTGATAAGAGAAGTTTAATAGTAGGTAAAGCTCAAATATGATTGCTTATCTGAAGCTGATGGCGTATTGTTAGTTTTATGATTCAGATGCTTATGCATACTAGACTTTCACCTGGATACGTGTAAAAATAAAATAAAATAAAATACAAATAGAACTGACGACGTGCCCTTCAACACATGGACGTCCTCATGCACACACTCTGTCCTTAAATGAGCTCCTATTATTTATCAGTGATGTGCTGTTGTACTGCAGTCCCTTCTAGATTCATGACAGGACTTTCCACTTTGGAATTGAAGAGTTTTTCCATCATTTGTTTAGTAATGGTATGATGAGAAGTCAAAAGCTGGAATGTACTAACACAGTTCAGATTTTGACTTCTCATCAGGCCATTACTGAACATTAATGATTATGAGAAAACACCAGACTGTGATCACTTTGTGTATGCAGCTAGAACTTCAGCAAGCATGTCATGACACTTTATTAATATTTGGCTTTCCCAAACTAATATTTTCCAGTGCCACTTCCTTTCCATTTTTTCTTTAAGCTGTTGTACATGTAGATGATTATATTCTTTCATATTCATTCTTCAAAAAGCATTTTGTCTTATAGAGGGGTGCAGTAGAGCCCAGTAACACTGAAGCAGGGATATAGCCTTGATAGGAAGCAAGTCAGTCACAGAACACCATGAAAACAATAATTCATAACTGGAGGCAATTTAGCATAGCCAATTCACCTACCAGCATGTTTTTGGGAGGGAGGAGGAAACCGAAGAGCATGGAGAAGCCCACACAGATGCAAGAGAGCAGGCCAAAATCCACACAGGCAGTAACCTGAGCTCAGGATCAAACCAAAACCCCTGGAGCTGTGAGGCAGCAACATTACCCGCTGCACCATCATGCCACATTACATTGATTAAGATCTCGGGATTTATTTGTCTTTCACGCACAGAGACACAGTGGTGATGGTTTTAAAGTGCAAGGAATTGAACTCATACAAATGTGATTTCATGGACATTTTTAATCAAGTTATATCATGCATTAATAATTTTGACCAGGTCGTTCAAAGTTGAAGGAACGTTAAACGCTTTCTTTTTTCTATTTCAGGTCCATTTATTTCACAGATTCTTCATGCTTTACTCACTTGCATTCAAATTGATGTACAATTTAATTCTTTTACATGCACACACTTGAGAGCGAGAGAGAGAGAGAGAGAGAGAGAGAGAGAGAGAGAGAGAGAGAGAGAGAGAGAGAGGATTATATTTCTCTTATGGTTTAAGGTTTTTCTCATTGTGACAATCATCTAATCAAGACATGCCTAGTTCCATCCCTGGAGATGTGCTATGCAGTAAGGTTTAGCTTCAACACCCCTGGCTCAGCTTTTTAAATGTTTTCCCAAAGGCCTTGATATTTTTTAAGCAGGTGTGTAAGATTACAGCTTAAATTAAACTCTGCAGGACGGTAGAGCTCCAGGAGCTGGGCTGGCCAGCCAAAACAAAGTCTTAACAAAAACAATGGGAAGCTCCTGAATCCACAACCAGCCACTGCATACTACAAGCAAACAAGCATATAACACATTATATACAGGAAATTCATTTTAATCATGTGGTCTGAACAATTACACAAACAGATATACAAGAACAAAACTAAATGTACTTGAGGTACTAGTAAATGATATTAAAATGTTGAATCAAGTTATTTATAACCAATTTATGTTTAGATACCTAGAATGAATCTTTAATAGACTTGCATGGAGCAAAGCGGGTAAACTGAAATGAAAACAAAATGTTTTTTTTTAAATTGTTAACATCCTCTCAGCAGGACTGCTCATGATATCTCATGATATTGGAACTGAGGTCTGGTGAGTTAACATCACATTTAAATCAATTTACTTTCCATTTAAAACAGACATATATGCCAAATTTTTCGGTTCAAAAATGACTGAAAGAGCATTGCGTGTGAGGTCTTAATCCTACAGTATAAGATGTTTTGTTTGGATTAATCCTGCTGGTTAAACAAATTATTAGAGGTTGAGGAAGCATGCAAAAATTCGGAGCCAAATAAACTGCATGCAACTGGAATGCATTCATGGAAGCCAACTCACAACCTTGCTAGAACGTGCTGTTATGTGCACATGTGCAGTGACACCTGTGTCAGAAAAGGTCAGATTGAATAGACTGACTGTCAATCAATTGACAAATTTCATAGTGAGGATGGTAAACTGTCATCTACAGACACTTCCCAACTTGCGTTCATTCGTTTTACGTATTTTTTTATTTTTACGTTTTTTTTTTTTTTTTTTTAAAGGCAAATTTTGAGTTTGGCGGGCTTGCTGTAGTACGAGACGTATCTATGTAGTACGCTAATGTAATACGCTACTTCCGCATGACGGCATCCATTGTTCACAAACGACAGACTGAACGTGCCCTCCTTCTTCCCAGTTCACAGCATGTTACCCTTGTGTTAAGCTGTGGTCTCTGTGATCTTTGTGTTTACACTGTTTTGCGGACTTTTGTAACCCTAAGCAAATATGGTTGGTCAGAAGCGTAAGCCTATTAGCGATAGTGGGAATCAGAAAAAGCGGCAAGCCATCTCATTAGAAACGAAGATGGCTGGTATCAAGAAAATTGATGCTGGTGAAAAACATGTCAATGTTGCATGTTTCTTCCAAATGGCCAGTAGACCATCGGAACCATTTACAAGCAGAAAGATCGCATCACAGAGAATGTTAAAGGTTATATTTGATACTGTATTTGATATTTGATGAGTGAATTTGATTAAAATTTATCTATTTGACATTATTTTGCTTGAATTTAATTTATTTGAAATTAATTTTGGTATTATTTGATATATTTGATATTATTTTACAATGTTATGTTTATAATAATTGATTTAGGGGTGTTTTATGAGATACGGTAGTGGTATTTATGGATGTATAGTACAGTATGAACGTCATACGTCACTGGAACATACAGTAACAACTTACGTTTCTTTTCACCTTACGTTCAGCTGAAAAAGACTAATACTACAGTGCTTTACAATAGTTCAGATGATTATTCCTCTTCAGGCACTTCAGAGAAAACTTCAGAGGAAAGTCTTATTTCTTCAGAAGAGACATCCAACATCATTACCTTTTTCTGGTGTTTAGCCAGAGTTTGAGTGGCATCATGGAGATTAACTGGTAATTAAAACATACTAAAAACAGGCTCATTGACAACTTGTGCGCGAATGAGGAAAAGGGGCGTATAAATCATCTCAACCAATCAGCAGGAAGGAGGACAGCCATTGGCTGAATTTGAATCATGTGACAGTTGCTCAGCAGACCGTGAATATGCGCATGCGCAAGTTCAAAACTGTGAATAGTCAAGAGCCTACTGTACCGAATTTGCTGGTTCTAGCTTTTATTTCTCGGAGCAGTTAGTCTTGAAAAATGAACTAAAAGGCAATGGAAGGAAAAGCAAGGAATGAAAGAACAAAGACAATAAGAAAAAAGGTGTTTTATAATATCATTCAGAATATGTCCGGAACCAAACTAAAACGTAAGTCGGGAGCGTCAGTACAGTTTCCCGCCATGCAATCTACTTACACTACTTTCAATTGATCGGTAGATCGCGATCGACATACTGGGCACCCCAAAATAGACTCAGGTAATATGATGCTATACAATTTCTAATTTGTCAAACAAAAGATATAGATTTTTAATGCTTACTTTCTCTGAAGAGAAAAGTTAATTCCAATGCTATTGGAGTTTGGGTCGGTTGGTTAAGTTCGGAGTTTAGGTCTATTTATTTACTCTTCAAAATTTTAGCAATTAAATGCTTTTTATTTTTGTGTAGAGTTTGTCAGTTAAACACATTGATTCAGAGAGCACTGCATATGAGTTTTTAATGTTATGAAATTTTGTGGGTTTTGAATTAATTCCACTGGATATAAAATTGTTAGAGGATGAGGAAACCCAAAAAACTTCCAGCCACAGAAATTACATTATAGGAAACTGGTATCCTGGTTTTAGTGACGAACAAAACCCTGAATGTTAGATTATACCAGATCCTGAAATCTCAGTTATAGACCTGTAAAAATGCAAAATCTATTTTATTAGCTGTTACCTAGCAGGTTGGCTAACATATATTAATTTTGCTATCATCAAAATATTAGATGTTCATTGTTACAAATTTTGACTGGTTTGATAAGATGATGGACTAACTTATTGAAATGTCGGTGGAAAAGCTATTGAAAAAACCAAGTTAACTCTTTGGAATCAAGCAGCTAATTTAGGTTATCTGTTATATCCCTAAAGATAGTCCATGAGAGAAAATATCATGAGGTTGTGATGAGTAAAAGACTGAACATTAAAAATGACATTCATGATTACACAATGGTTTCGGGTTTCCACCAAGTGTGACTTAAATATAATACACAACTTAGTATTGACTTAGTTCAGCTGAAAATTCCCCTTATCTTATGTAAGTTCGATCTAAACCTGCACTCATAAATGCTAACAGATAGGTCAGGGCACTTCTATTTTATTATTCTCTTTATCTATATGATATTGAGAGCTCCTGGGATTTACGTCACTATGCAAACACTGGAGTAATTGCCATATACTGTATAGAAATTGTGATGCTATTGGGAAAGTCCTTCCCACCAGTATGCTCAGTCTAATATAATACACACCCAGAGAGCATGACATCACTTTTTCAACCTTTAGTTACCTAACCAAGTCACTTTTTATAAATACAGTTATAAACACATATACAGAACATTTATATAACTGTGTGTGTGTGTGTGTGTGTGTGTGTGTGTGTGTGTGTGTGTGTGATATGTACTGTATTATAAACTGTACTCTTTTTGTAAAATACAAAAAATCATTAAAATTCCAATAAATAAATCCCATGATTTTTAAATGTGAGCAATATAAATAGCTCATGACTGTGAAATTTGGAAATGTATTCACAATATGAGCTAAGTTAAAGATGAGAGTTGATTTCTGAGATTAAAGAAATCTGTCAAATCATACTATGACACCCAAGACTGTTGCTAATGATTAATCTTCTGTCTATTATGGATTCTGCTGTCAGAAAGATTTATGGGGGCAGTGGTGGTCTAGTGGTGTAGGGCGCTGGAAGGTTGTGGGTTCGAGTCCCACTCTCCACAGGGTTGTCACTACCCCCCCCCCCCCCCCAGTGCAGCTAACTGGGTTATCAAAGGCGGGCCATGTCTCTCACTGTCTATGGTGAGAGGCATGTAAAAGAACCATTGCTGACTTTCGTAAAGAGTAGCTGCAAAATCGTCAGCGTGTTTCTGTCCCTTGCTAAAAGGGTTGTGACAGGAAGGGCAACCGACGTAAAAACCTCTGCCAAATCAAAATGTGCGAATCAGATGATTCGCTGTGGCGACTCCCGAGTAAAAGGGAAAAAGCCAAAAGGAAGACAGACAGACAGGCTGTCAGAAAGATTTATACGATCTATCGCTAAGTTAGCTAGATAGTCTCGAGCACTGGCTCTGTTCCCGAAAGTTGTTCTGTGTAGAACAAGCTTATTTAGTCTTATTTGCAAATCCATCCACTCATCCATTCATCTAGCTAAATTCAATCTTGTGATAAAAACCTTGTTAAATTGTTAAAAACAGTGTCCTACTGAACATTTGTTTACACAATAAACCAAATATCACTTTGTTTAGTGACATATGTAGCCCAAGCAAGACCCTGGAAGACTTATAGCCGTTTAAAATCACTTGTTTAGATTCAGGGCTGTTTTAACAGGTGTGGTTCTATACCACATGAAATAGGTGGATACAAACTGGTTGCATGAAAGCTGTAGAGCCCTGTTTTAGTCACAAACTGACTCCTTGTGTAGTCTACTAATAAAGAAGCCTCTCTGTCTCCTGGTGCCTTTTGATGACTGGTGCAATGTTTGTGAAAGCTGACATCACTGTCACCACAAACCATGTGTGTGTGTGTGTGTGTGTGTGTGTGTGTGTGTGTGTGTGTGTTGCAAACAATTGGCCTCTGTGAGTGTGAGAACTCAAGGGTGGATCCATGGAGAGAAAAGGGGTTTGGGTGAGGGTGAGCTTGGCTCAATAGACAACTGTCCCCTTGCAAAACTCTCTGCATTCAATGTAAACAAAGTTCAGTGTCAGTCCTGTTTCGGAAATGTGAGCAATTGCAAATTGATTCAGAGGACTATTGATGAATGTTTGTGGGTGTGTGTGGGTGCATGAGTGGGTGCACATGCTGAAACATCACTGCAGAATCTGTTTTGTGTCTGAGGCCCTATAAGGTCAGTGTGATGTCCTGAGTGTGTGTGTGTTTGCATGTACATGTCCAGATGTTGTCCTTGAGATTGCACTTAATATGATATCCGTCCTCTTATGCCATCTCTTCAGTCTACTCACGCTTGCTTTCATTTTTTTATCTAGACTATATTTATATACTTTATATAAATGAGGTGTTCTCTTATCTCTAATTTATGAACAACTTGTCTTGCACAAGTTTAATGAAGTAATCAAATGTCCCTACAGAGACAATACAAACAGTATTTAACAGTTTTGACCTTGGAGGAATACTTGGTATTTTTGTTTTTAATAGATAAATTAGAGCTGACTGATTTACTTTTTGTGGACGAAGATTACATGTATAGAGTGTGGTGTTGTGGTTTGAACATTTGCCTCACAGCAAGAGAATCCTGGGATTGATTTGCAGGCCCAGGGGATTTCTGCGTGGATTTTGCATGTTCTCCTTGTGCTTGCGTGGGTTTTCTCTGGATACATCGGTTTCCTCCCACAGCCCAAAAACCGGCACAGCAGGCTCACTGGCGGTACCAAATTGCCCCTAGCTGTGCGTGTGATTGGTTATGTGTGTTGGGTATACCCTGCTTTTTCCAAGAGTATATTTAAGATTGGATTAAGTGGCTCAGAAAATGGATGAATGAAGGTTAAGGCTATATTTAGGTTCAGGTGTAGCATAACTGCCATGGCTTCTCCCGGTTTGGTGCAGCTAAGCTCTGCCTAAAGCATACCAGCTTGTGATTTTCTAAAGTGGAAGAAATGCATCATGCCCACAGCATGCCCCAAGCGGCTCATCGTGAAATGCACATGCAAACAATCCTGCATGTAATAAAAATATAATAAATATTACGTTTCTATGTTCATCTTACCAGTCATTTTCTGTCTGCCTCATTGTGTTACCTGTGCCCACCTTACCTTGTTTTTGAACTGACTTTGATCTGTTTGCCTAGTTTATAATAAAACACGGTTTTACATACGAGCTGCATTATTGCTTCCATCCTATTTCTGTGTGTGTATGTATGTATGTATATATGTATGTCACAAGGAGGCTGGCGCGCATCTCAGCTGACTCTGGCGTGAAGGTAGAGTTCCTGCCAGGCCATCACAGTACGGCAACAAGCTGAAGGCAACCCAATGGCCTACCCCTTACTATTGGCAGCAATTTATTTTTTTAAATGCATCTCACCACAGACTGTGAGGAACATGGCTGACCTTTGATAACTCACTTAGTTGCACTGGGTGGACAGCATTGACAACTGGGCATGAACTCCTGACCTTCGGATCAGCAATCCAGCAATCTACGACTGGGCCACCACTGCTCTGTTACAGTATTGATAAATATAAAAAAGTATGTAAAATGTTTCAAATTCTTGTTTTGACAAGAGGCATTTTTGTTTAGTTATTTATTTAGTTTGTTAGTTATTTTATCCTGATTGTATTAGTCGCACTGATACTTAACACATTTTCTATTTTCTGGAGAAAGGAATGAATGCTGGTGCAGCATTCAGGTGTTAGAATTGCAAAACAAATAAAGCCTTGGATAATATTTTATTTCTGTTTCATGCAAGGTACATTTCTTTCTGGTTTATACCCGGTAGATACTGTGCAAAGGAATAGAGCAGAACAAAGTACCTTATATTTACATATAAATAATTGCATTCAATTAAAAATCTCTATGTAAAATTTGTATAAATCACAGTAAACAGTAACGAATGAAATTAATTCAGTTTTTGTTGAAAAACAGAATCACACCAGGTCCGGTTTGTGCAGTTTTACGGGTCTCTTACAGAACCAGTCACTGGTCTCCTGGAAATGTTGTTGTAAGTAATTTGCTGCTTTCTTTATTAACATGTTGTACTAACATTTTCTTATGCAAGATTTCATTTTGTGCCTGCAAACAAATGTTTGGAATATATATATATATATATATATATATATGACCAACTTACGTTCACTTTCAGCTTACATTTGGCCATCCAGAACCAATTAAAAATGTAAGTATATATATATATATATATATATATATATATATATATATAAAAACAGATGCTCCTCGACTTACGTTTTTAATTGGTTCTGGACGGCCGAACGTAAGCTGAAAGTGAACGTAAGTTGTTACAGTGATGTATGACGTATGATGTGTAACATATCACGCTCATACTATACTATACATCCATAAATACCATTACCATATCTCATAAAGCACCCCTAAATCAATTATTATAAACATAACATTGTAAAATAATATCAAATATATCAAATAATGTCAACATTAATTTCAAATAAGTCATTTATTCATACCAAGGCACTTTACATGAAGTGTAAAACAGCCAATCAACACTTACAATATGTGAAGCGCTCAAAACCGAAAGTAGTGTACTTGCGAAAGTAGTGTACTTGCTGTGGGTTATACAGACTTCCGGTCTTTCAAGTGGGCAAGGGTGCCGTTGAACTCATTTAGAACACAGCCTGCACTGATGTGAATCATCAGCAGAGCTGAGAGTTCTCTTTCTTTTGTGGATTCGGGTTTTCATTCATTTTTCAACTCTCTTTGCTTGAGTATGCATGCTAGAGTGCGCCGATCCGAGCAGATAGTTAATTCATCTCTGTGTATGAGACTTGCACCCATGCTAGTAGGCTTACGCTTCTGACCAACCATATTTGCTTAGGGTTACAAAAGTCCGCAAAACAGTGTAAACACAAAGGTCACAGAGGTCACATTCGTACAAAGTGTACAAGAGCTGTCCCAAACTACTATTGCGTCTGTGGAAAATCCTGAGAGTCTTCTGGAGAAAGGGGACGATCCCAGAGCAATGGCAAATGGCTGAAGGGTGTGGATTCCAAAGGAAGAAGGCGCCACCTGGCTTGATCAGTTCCGCATCATCTCCCTCTTATGCATCAAATCAAAGATCTTCTTCAGTGCCATCTCCAAGAGACTGTGCTTATACATAGCAAGAAACGCTTACATCGACACATCAGTCCAGAACGGTGGCATTGCAGGGATGCCAGGCTATGTGGAGCATACAGGTGGGGTGATGCAGCTCAATCGAGAGGCCAGAGAAAAGAGGGGCAATCTGGCAGTGTTATGGCTTGACCTAGCCAATGCATATGGCTCGATCCCCTATAAGTTAGTCCAGCTTACCCTGGTAAAACATCATGTCCTTGGCAGGTGTAGAGACCTCATCGCTGACTATTACAACAACTTCAGGACAAGGGTCTCTTCAGGAGTAACTCCATCCAGTTGGCACAAGGTAGAGATTAGGCATCATCACAGGGTGTACCATCTCAGTGTCACTATTCTCCTTGACCATGAATATGCTCACCAAGTCTGTTGAACCAGAATGCAGAGGACCTCTGATGAGCTCAGGTCAACGGCAGCCACCTATTAGGGCATTCATGGATGATCTTACAGTCACCACAGATTCAGTCCCAGGATGTCGGTGGATCCTCAAGGGGCTGGAGAAGATGATGGTGTGTGCCCGAATGAGCTTTAAACCTGAAAAATCTAGGTCGATGGTGCTGGGGAAAGGAAAGGTAAAGGACATGTTTCGTTTCAACATCGCAGGCACAACCATCCCAACAATCTCAGAGAGGCCAGTCAAGTGTCTGGGTAAGGTTTTTGACAGCTCTTTCAAAGACGCAGCATCCACCCAGACGGCGTGTGGTAAGTTGGAGGGCTGGCTAAAGTCCGGTCTACCTGGAAAATTCATGGCATGGGTTTATCAGCACGGTATCCTCCCCAGGATCCGGTGGCCACTCCTCATCTATGCTGTCCCACTATCCACAGTAGAGATCTTGGAGAGGAAAATCAGGAACCACCTTCGGAGATGGCTGGGGTTACCAAAGAGCCTAAGTAGTATTGCACTCTATGGGCGCAATAACAAATTGCAGCTGCCCTTTAAATCCTTGGAGGAGGAGTTCAAGGTTACCGGAGCTAGAGAAGTGGTGCTTTACAGGGACTCCAGAGATCCAAAGGTGGCTAATGCTGGAATCCAAGTGAGGACAGGCAGGAAGTGGAAGGCAGAAGAGGATGTTCAAATGGCGGATGCTAGGCTGTGCCACAAGGCTCTGGTGGGAGTGGTCTCGAGGGGCCGAGCTGGCTTAGGTTCCTTCTCAACTCCACAAATGAACATCAGGGAGAAGGAGAGAAGGCGCCTGGTCCAAGAGGAGGTGAGAGCTGCTGTGGAGGAAACAAGATCCTGCAAGGCGGTGGGCATGAGACAACAGGGAGCCTGGACAAGATGGGAAAATGTGCTTGAGAGGAAAGTAACCTGGACTGAGATCTGGAAAGCTGAGCCTCATCACATCAGATTTCTCATCCAGGCAGTGTACGATGTGCTGCCTAGTCCATCAAACCTGCACACTTGGGGCTTAGCAGAGTCACCAGCTTGCCCATTGTGTTCCAAGAGAGGCATCTTAGAACATGTCCTAAGCTGTTGCACTACAGCATTGGGAGAAGGGCGCTACCGGTGGAGGCACGACCAAGTCCTGAAGACTATCGCCGAGGCCATCAGCATGGGATTAGCTTGGGCAAACAATTCCACCCCCCTAAGAACACCATTGCCTTTGTGAGCAGGCATTCTGACTTCTGCAAGACACTGGCAACTGTTAGTGGATCTTGAACATCAATTGAAGTTCCCTAGCCATATTGTTACACCACCCTCCGTCCTGACATTGTCCTTGTGTAAGAGGCCACCAAGCAAGTGATGCTGCTGGAGTTGACTGTCCCGTGGGAAGACCGCCTGGAAGAAGCCTTTGAGAGGAAGCTTTCCAAGTACACGGGACTGATGAAAGACTGTCAGCAATCAGGATAGAGGGTGAAGTGCCTTCCAGTAGAGGTTGGCTACAGAGGCTTTGCGGCCCGGTCCTTTGCCAAAGCTCTGGGTTGTCTAGGCATCGTCGGGCAACAGAGGAGAAGATCCATCCGCAATACCACCGAAGCGGCAGAGAGGGCCTCAGGATGGCTGTGGTTCAAGAGAGGAGAACCATGGAGTTGTGGTAGCTAGTGTGCCAACTGGACACAAGCCGGGGTCTGATCAGCCTCAGGTGGGTCACCTGAATGAGGGGTGTATGATGTTGAAAGACTCGAAACACCCAATAATTCCAGGAACATCACTGATGATGTGTCCAGTCGCATGAGTAGATGTATTTACATAGTATATATATGTGTGTATATATCACACACACATATATATATATATATATATATATATATATATATATATATATATATATATATATATATATATATATATATATATATATATATATATATATATATATATATATATATATATATATATATATCCGTGGTTTTTAACCTTGTTGGCGGTACTGAACCCCACCAGTTCCATATGCTTATTCACCGAACCCTTCTTTATTGAAAAATAAAATATGATTTTTTTTTTTTTTTCAAATTCAAGACACAGGTATATGTTTTTACTGGGGCACCAAAATTAACTGTGCATTAACGTCACTGTGTTCATAGATCAAAACCAATACAATGCATGAACTCCTCCATCACAACTACTGTACTTATATTTTTATATATGAGGTGCGCATCTGAGTGCGAGCACGCGCAGCTGTGTGTGGACACGCGCACGCATCTGTATATGTGTGTATTTGTTTTATTTACATGTTATGCATTATTTTTGAATGTTTAATTGTTATTATAAACATTTATAGTATTGAATATGTATTTATTCATATTATATACATGTACGTATACATCAGTCTGTGGGGGTTGATCCTACTTCGCAAGTCATGCAGATAGGATGCTGACTAGCGTCACATTCCATTATATATGTGAATCCATGTTGTACATATTCGTCTGACCACTTTCTTTTTTTGCTCAACATAGTATGGATTAAAACATTAAGAAAAAAATCACACGATGTACGATCACAACCGTCACAAGTCGACTACTGAGCGCACCAAATTTCCTGCAGCACAGATTGGCCAAGCAATGTAGCGTGATCACCTGCAGCCAGTGATGGCCGAGCGGGGCGTGTCGTCATGAATATGAGTCGGGTGTTTGTCTTGACCTCCACCGAACCCTGAGACTGACTCACCGAACCCCTAGGGTTCGATTGAACCCAGGTTAAGAGCCACTGATATATATATATATATATATAACTGAACTGGGAAGAAGAAGGGGCACGTTCAGTCTGTTGTTTGTAAACAATGGACGCAGCGTCATTCCATCATTATGTCAGCTTACTACGTAGGTACATCGAAATTCAAAACTTGACTCTTTTTTTTTGTTTGTTTTAAATGTAAAATTAAAAAAAACGTATAACGGATGAATGAAAGTCGGGGAGTGTATATATATATATATATATATATATATATATATATATATATATATATATATATATATATATATATATATATATATATATATATAACATTTGATTAAGACTGGAACAAGTGCTCAGAGTCTGCGACTGCTCAAGACTGACCCAGAGCCACAGTGAAGATGAGCAGACCCTCAAAACTTAATTGTTTAGATTGTATCATAAATATAAAAATCAACAAATATACAGTGCTTTGTATCATTATTTTTCAAATTGTGCATTTTTAAAAATAAATATAGAATGTGTCACAAGAGGTGCCACTATAAACAAATATCATATAATATATTTCTCCCTCATGATCACATGCCTTCAGAGGACTTAATCCCCCTGAAAATAATACTGTCAATTTGATCATTTCTAATTAGTTCAGAATTATCTTCATTTGTGTTCAACTGATAATAATTCAAATGATATTATGAACTCCTATAAACAATCCACATTAAGTCTGAACAAGATGGAAGGTAGAACAGTGGTAGTAAAGGAGATTATGTCCACCATAAAGATGATATGATAAGATCAATTCAGGTCAATTAGGTGACTTTTACCAGCCTTAGATAGACCATCAGCCTCCTGGATGGAATACCAAGACTTTAAAAGGGTCAAGTGAGTGTCTCATCATGCATGTCATGGCCAGTTCCAGTCTGGCTCTGATACTGGCCTGTTGTGTAAGTCTTCATTGTTACTTAAGCCTGAGGTATGAGGTGAGAGCCGGAAGAGACAGGCATGAAAAAGAGAATAACTAGGATGAACCCTAAGGAGCTGAAGCTCAACCAAAAGCAACAGATTTAGTAATTCATTGATCTTCAGTAGATTAGGTTCCATTACCCTCTTTCAGTCACTCCATGATGCTGTTTCTATGTTGGGGAGGGAAGATTGGATGCATCTGTTTCATGATATGGAGAGATTTGTATTTTGAGAACTTCAGATATGTCCTGTATAAGCTTGCAGTTCCTTTGGAATCAAATCTGCCTGATGCACTCATGCCGCTTAAAAGTAGTGACAAGTATGTAAAGTTCAAATGAGGTGAACTGATGAATGAACTCATTTTGAACAAATAATGCCTAGAAAGTTTTGCTGCCAAAAACATGTTATTCACTGACACTGAGAAAATGGAAAGAAACATCATGTACATAGGCCTAGCTGATGAATTGCACTATAAAAAGTGTACATTTGGACAGCACATTGATATACACATGCAGTGAACATGAACAGCTCCTTTAATCACCAAAGACAGAGCAGAGACAAGATAGATTGTTACAATGGCTTTTTGTTAAGAGCTTGTCATAAGACTGATATTGCTTTTGATCAGCGTGATAACATTTTCACTGGTGATAATCTCATTGTGAGACTTGGTGCATGATGTCATCATCAAAAGTTTATCCATTGTTCCATGTGTCTGGACTTAATCTCAAAGATATTTTGCAACTTATCTGAGAGTCTTGTCAGCTTTAAATGTTATTAAACCTATTTTAATGAGCATGAGTGTAATACTTCCTGAAAGTGTTAGTTAGTAGGAAACCAATGGGGGGAAAAGATGTTATGAGTACAGAACTGAGGTCACCAATCTTGGTCCTGGAAATATACCTTCCTGTAGGTTTTCTCCATCCAAGATGTAGCGCACCTCTTTTAATTATTCTTAAGGCAATGATTAGATAGCCATGCAGGCATGATTATGGTTGGAGTTACAGTCTTAATTGATAGCGCTCCAGGAACACCGTTGATGACGTCTCTTCGAGTAGTTTACAGAACCTAAAAGATTTCACTGTGGACTGGTTAGGAACTAAAGTTTATATCAATTGCTAAGTGAATTTACAAAAAAATCAAGCCAGCAACCTTGAAAGAGCAAAGGAAGAAATTGGAAAAAGAACGAATGGCAACGGTTCTTGCCTACGCAACACCAAATGATACGCATCCAAACCAAAAGGTATTCCTCATGCCAATCAAGTATATTATGCAAATAAAATAGGCTTTAAAGTGGAGCAGGAGGTTACAGTCTGCATGGACTTTTTGTGCATGTCCCTCCATAGTTACACAGCTCAGGAAAATTGTGCATGACTCTCTTTCATGACATCGATTAATTGCCCCAGTCTTTCAATGTAAACTGCAAACATATGACCTGCAGCTAAACATAAGCCAGTTTAAATACAAAGCTGCACTATTGTTCATTGCAGTCATCCATCAACGTCAAACTATACAGAGGGAAGCTTGAGCCATTGGTGCAAATGCATTTGGCACATTGGTCATAGTGAAGGAGCGAGGAGATGGAATCTTTCACACACTTGTACCAAATTCACATGGGAATATATACCAGAAAACCAACCTTTTAAATTTTGATATGCATTCATCTCAGTGACTTTGACTTTGGAATGGATGTTAGTGCCAGATCAGCTGGTTTTTACACCTGCACTATTCTTTATGGGCAGTGGCTAGACCCAGCCTGGAGCCGGTCTAGAATGGAGAGGTAAGACACCTCCTTCCCTCCACTAGTCTGGGTGCTCACCTTGGGAAAGTGACAGTTCACCCTTAGCCCTCCTTACCAGGGTCACGGTGTATATGTACCACAGGGTGCGTGGACATTTGCTCACAGGACAATTGCTCAAAGGACAAATGCTCACAAGACAAATGCTCACAACCTTAATGAAAAAAAGAGACATTTGCTCACAACATCTTTTTTTTCTTTGTTCGAATAAATGCATAATACAAAAAGATCACAATGTGTTATAAAAATTCTTTATTCTTATAAATACATAATGCTAAATTAACTCATTGTACATTAGGGTTAGGGTTTAGGGTTAGGGTCGAGGGTTAGGGTTAGGTTTAGAGTTTAGGGTTATGGTTTGAGTTAGGGTCAGGGTTAGGCTTTAGAATTCAGGTTAGGGTTTAGGGTTATGGTTAGGGTTAGGGGTTAGGTTTTAGGGTTAGGGTTAAGGTTTGAAATTGGGGTTAGGGTTTAGGGTTAGGGTTAGGGGTTATGGTTCGGATTCAGGGTTAGGGCTAGGGTTTTGGTTTAGGATTTAGTCTTCGGTTTAGGGTTTAGGGTTAGGGTTAAAATTGAACAATTTTTTTTTTTTATGTTGTGAGCAAATGTCTGTTTTTTCATTAAGGTTGTGAGCATTTGTCTTGTGGGCATTTGTCCTATGAGAAATTGTCCAGTGAGCAAATGTCCTGGAACTGTACGACAAATGTGGTGAATACCCTCTCGGCAATGCTTCCTCCCCTGTTTTCTTGTTTGAAGAAGAAGCTACTGATGCTGCTTGTGTAATTAAATGGGGGTAAAGGATCTTTTCCAGTTTGGCCCACAGTATTCACTTGTGGTGTGGCGTCCCATGTGAATTACATTAGCTTTGTTCGACAACCATTATGGAATTGGAAATCCCTAGTGGTTGCCCGCGGCACGGTGGCGTAGTGGTTAGCACGTCCGCCTCACAGCAAGAAGGCCTGGGTTCGATTCCCGGCCTGGGCGTTTCTGTGTGGAGTTTGCATGTTCTCCCCGTGCTTGTGCGGGTTTCCTCCGGGTGCTCCGGTTTCCCCCGCAATCCAAAGACGTGCACTGTAGGTTAATTGGCCGTTCTAAATTGACCGTAATTTCTCTCCTGCAGCGGCACTGGAACCCAGTCGTATCGGCACTTGCCTTTCCATTAGATCCTTCCGGTGGCGCTGAGACAGGGGGGGACTTGCTGCTTGGGTAACAGCCTGTCCCTCATTACTCCCTACCCAGGCTCTGTGCACTGGGGAGTATCACCAGTCGGGATACTGGCCAGAGCGCAGCCATAGTCCTTCGGGACTGACGGAGGCCTACGCTAGTGGTTGCCCGCCCTTGGGCGACCGAATGAATGAATGAGTGAATGAATGAATGACTATTCTTTCGCATTTACAGTGACCTGTGTAAAAAACATACAAACAAACAAAAACATTGAGTGAGCTACAGTTGTGTTATTGCAGATGATTGTTGATGAGAAAGCTCATAGAACAGTGCTCTGAAAGGAAGTCTGTATTAAAATGTGTTTGATATTTGAGCACACAAAAGTACTAACGCATATTTATTCCTCCCTTTGTACAATGAATGAGTGCTACACATAAATTAAGTGCATGACACTTCAGAGTGTCTGCAAGTACACTGTAATTGTGCTTTAGCATTGTCATTGCGTGTACTTAAGGGAATTGTTCACTCGGGAAAACATCACATGGGATGATTAGGATTCCGCTCAACTGAGAATATGCCAACCGGCACGGGAATGCAAACATCCCAGCAGAGATTTGAAAGCTTCTAGACATCCCAGATTGGGCTTTTGTCAAAACCGGAATCGGATCCAGCAAAAACAAATGTTTTCTCTTCTCCTTGTTTACACATAGTAATCCTCAACATGTTCAAGCTTGGGGGTTGTGTGTGACCTCAAGACACTGGCTTTAGTTACAGGTAATATGTATTCTTCTATATATTTAATTAACCAATTCGCTCAAGAAATTAGATCCCCATGCCATGGAACCCTGGGGCACAGAACGGAAGACAGTGAAGGCGAGGCAGCCTGAACATTTAATATAATTACAAGCCTTCACACACACTGTTCATGTTTTATGAGAACCATACTCTGTACTGTATTACGGATACCAGGATTTATAGTCCCCTTGGCTGTAATGCATGTGAAGTTATACTAATATTGATAAGTAAAATCTCACACGTTTAGTAATATTTAGATGTAATGTAAATTTAGTGAGGCCGCACTGCAGCCTGTAGGAAAGAAAAAGGTAGTAATTCCTCCCTCATACTATCGCTGAGTTCATTTCATTTGCCAACAGTAAATTATTGCCTTTGGTGAGATGTTTCCAGTTCACACGCCACGGCAGTGTATTTGAGTCCATGAGGAGTTTCCTAACGATTGGGGAAGTTGAAATAATCTCAAGAAAAGAGTCACATGACCCAAGCATCACTTTGCATTAAACCTTTAATAACTACCTTAATTGTTATCAAACTACAAATTATAACCTGAATAGATCATATGTGATTTTAACAGTAAACCTAAATAAACCTTTCCATGCCCTCTGTAAACACTCAGCGGTGTTTTGGGGGAAATAATATGTAAATCCCTTCTGATTGAGTACTGCACTTTAAAATAAATCATTTTCCTGATTCATGATACTCTAGAAAATGATTCATGTTAAAGTACTCAATCAGAAGTGATATAAATATATGAAATTGTCAATATAAAGGTTGAATATCTCTGAAATATTTACTTATCAAGATTTTGTAAAAGTGCAGCACAGTTGCTTAGTGGTTTGCATGTCCGCCTCACAGGTAAAGGGTCCTGGGTTTGAGTCCCAGGGTTGTATGTATCTGTGTTTAGTTTGCATGATCTCCCCATGCTTGTGTGGGTTTCTTCCAGGACTCTGGTTTCCTCCAACAGTCCAGAGACTTGCTTATTATACTCATCTGCGATTCTAAATTGCCCCAGGTGTGAATGATAGTGTGTGTGAGTGTGTGTGTGTGTGTGTGTGTGTGTGTGTGTGTGCGTGTGTGTGTGTGTGTGTGTGTGTGTGTGTGTGTGTGTGTGTGTGTGTGTGTGTGTGTGTGTGTTTGTGTGTGTGAAATGATTTTTCAAATTATTTAGGGTGTACCCTGCCTTCACCGAGTGTCGGCTGAGATGGGCACAGTCTTTAAAAGAGCCCAGTAAGATTAAGCAGATTGACAATTGAATAGTTTGCATGTACTTGTGTGGGTTTCTTTTGGGCCTTCCAGTTTCTCCCAGAGTTCAAAGACATGCACATTTGCCCAATTCAAGTGCTTCTCAATTATTTTCTGTGGCGCCCCCTCTAGGAAGAAAAAAAAAACCATTCCCCTCCCCCTCCCCGAGCGACTATAAATAATATTAAGAACTATCAAGAACTAATCAGTGTCTACAAGCCATCCAGAACCCTAAGATCTTCTGAAGAGTCCTTCTTGTCCCAGCCTGTATGTGCCAATAAGATCGGCGAGAGAGCTTTTTCCATTGCAGCACCTCGAGTATGGAACAATCTACCATTAGACATTAAAACCAACATCTGTGAAACCTCCTTTAAAAGCCAAATTAAAACTCATCTCTTCAGAACTACTTATGACATTTGACAATTTTCTCAGCCTCCCTCATAACCCTTTAACAGCACCAGTAAGCAACTAGCCAGATGGAGTCTAGGCGCTATAGAAATTAATTTATTATTATTATTATTATTATTATTATTATTATTATTATTATTATTATTATTATTGTTATTATTATTAGTCTATAAAATTGTTATTAGTACACCTCTGCATAACATTGTATTGTTAACATTAAAAACGAAAAAGAAAGAATATAGTTCAACTAACAATAAAGAAAAACTTCATTAACATTGTTTTTTAATCTGTAACAGAAAAGATTTAAAGTGCACCAATGTGCCTGAAATAAAAAAAAAAATACATCCTTATTTAAAGTCATTCAACTTATTTATGTCTTAATCTCTTCGCCTCTCTCCACCTCTCTCTTCGTTCCTGTTAGAAATTTTTTCAGGGGTCGTTTACTGCACTTCATGTCCTTTGCTCATGTGAAAAAACGCTACACCATAGCGCCACAATGAGAGCGACACTGCTAACTAGTGGAGCAGAAGTGCAATTACACTTAATTCTCATACACTATTCCAGAAAAGCATGTTCCCCAGGGTCATACGCTCCCCCCACCTTTCCCCGGCATCACATCGTGTCCTCCGAAATCACACTGCGCGCCCCAAGGGGTGCCCCACTATTCGAGAAGTACTGGACTAATTTCATTTTTCAAATTGCCCCCAGGTGTGAGTGTGAATGAGTGTATGGGCAGGGTGTTGCCCTACAATAAACTGATGAGTGTACCCACCATTATTGAGTCAACTGAAATTTGACTCAGGAAATGAATGACTGAAGGAATGAAAATCTCTTTTTTTTATCTTTATGTCATCTATAAATCTTTATAATTTTAATAAAATTCTTCATAAATTTACATAATTTTGATTTTTCATCTTGCCATTTGTATAAAAAGCTACACAAACATGTTCAATAAATTATATCCCTGACATTTTACATCAGGAAATATATCCAGCAAATCTGAATGTCTTACGATTGATTAAATAAAGCTTGAATTTATTTGTTTTTTAATTAAATTTGTTTTTATGACTTAATACATCTACAGAACATTTGTGAGAAGAGTCCAACTGATACTATCACATATTTACATTTACATTTATTTATTGCTCTAAATATACAGGCCTGTATCCATGCTTGAATTCAAGCAGAAGTACTGTACGTGTGGTCTGAAACAAAAGTGATTTTATCGTGATTATAGTGATTTTCAATTTTTAAAAACTTATATGAACTCCTGATACTTTGCTCTAAATTCCATTGGAGAACCAGACGTTGAAGTGAAAGCAGATGGTCATCATGGCTCTGACAGTTACTCATCATCAGCTCCATCACCAGATTTCATCACTGATCTCAGTTAGTGATGTGCTCCAGACTGTTATTTTAAATCTGCTCATGTAGTTCTTATATTTGTTTGTATCTTCCCACTACATTTTATAATTTATAAATATATGTTTTGTTTATTTAAATGCGCCAGTTATGAAGCATGCTGTCATTCTCCAGTGTAACTCATAATTCTATCGGTATTCTGCATTTGTATCTATTAACAACAAAGTCCCTTCTGAATAATGCATTCAGATTTGTTTACTCTCGTTTATTCCATCAGTTGCTAATAGATGTACATTAGCATCAATTAAATTACAGCATGCTGCTAAATGTCAGCATCTCCAGAAATAATTAACAGTAACCTACATTTAGCCTCACATTATGATTTTGCTAATTAAACACCATGAAACAGTACTGTGCAAAAGTTTACAGTACTTCAGAGCAAAGTAAGATTATTTACATGAAAATAATTAAATTAAATGTTTCTACATAAGTTTTTATAAAGCATGGAAGACAGTATTAAATGGAGCAAAGTCAATATTTCTTGCGATGACTGTTTACTTTAAAAATATATTTTGTGAATTTATAAGGTAATCAGCAGTACAGCATGCTGCATTTTTTTTAAGAACAAGGGAGACGTGCAGAGTTGTGGCAACTAGAGAGGGATAAAGTTGATGAGCCATACGATGAAGTTATGAGAAAGAATAGTGGAAGCTAGACTAAGGGCAGAGGTCAGCATTTGTGAACAACAGTTTGGTTTCAGGATAAGAAAGAGCACCACAGATGCAGTGTTTGCCTTGAGGATGTTAATAGAGAAGTACAGAGAAGGTCAGAGGGAGCTGCATTGTGCCTTTGTGGATCTGGAAAAAAAGCATATGACAGGGTGTCAAGAGAAGAACTGTGGTATTGCATGAGGAAGTCTGGAGTGGCAGAGAAGTATGTTAGAGTGGTGCTAGACATGTATGAGAGATGTAAGACAGTGGTGAGGTGTGCTGTAGGTGTGACCGACGAATTCAAGGTGGAAGTGGGACTGCATCAAGGATCAACTCTGAGCCCCTTCTTGTTTGCTATGGTGATGGACAGGCTGACAGACGAGGTTAGACAAGAATCTCCATGGACTATGATGTTTGCAGATGACATTGTGATCTGTAGTGAGAGCAGAGAACAAGTGCAGGAAAATCTAGAGAGGTGGAGGTATGCCCTGGAAAGGAGGGGATTGAAGGTTAGCCTCAGAAAATCAGAATACATGTGTGTGAATGAGAAGGACCCAGGAGGAACGGTGATGTTACAGGGAGCAGAGATAACAAAGGTAGAGGATTTTAAGTACTTAGGCTCAACAATCCAGAGCAATGGAGAGTGTGGAAAAGAGGTGAAGAAGCGTGTGCAGGCAGGTTGGAATGGATGGAGAAAAGTATCCGGTGTGATGTATGATAGGAGAGTGTCAGCAAGAATGAAAGGAAAAGTGTACAAGACGGTGATGAGGCCAGCGATGTTGTATGGCTTAGAAACAGTGGCACAGAGGAAAAGACAGGAGGAAGAGCGGGAGGTAGCAGAGATGAAAATGTTGAGGTTCTCTCTGGGAGTAACGAGGATGGATAGGATCAGGAATGAGTAAATCAGAGGGACAGCTCATATAAGATGTTTTGGAGACAAGGTCAGAGAGGCTAGATTGAGATGGTTTGGACCTGTACAGAGGAGGGATAGTGAGTATATTGGCAGTAGGATGCTGAGGTTGGAACTACCAGGCAGAAGGCCCAGAGGAAGACCAAAGAAGAGATTTATGGATGTGGTGGAGGAAGACATGAAGGTCGTTGTAGTAAGAGACGAAGATGCAGAGGACAGGGTGAGATGGAGGCGGACCTTTGCTGTGGCGACCCCTGAAGGGAACAGCCGAAAGAAAAAGAGGAAGATAAGGTAATCAGCAGTGCATTTTTCTGAGCATCATACTGAACTGGGCGCAGTTCTACTGGAAATGTGGATTATCACACTTGTTTTCTAATTTCTGAGCAAAAACCAGCAGCCTTTATTATAAAGTATTTTGTCTTTTTACATAATACACTGCTTTCTTTATTGCTATCCCTCTGCCCGGTAACCTTTAATTTTGGGAAGAAAAACTAATCTTTGGAAATCAAGAATGTTTTTGTACTTACTCACTAAAGTACAAATTAGAAAATTAAAGTCCATTGAACATTTAAAGAAAATATATAGACTGTCTAAGACTTTCCCAATAGTACGTGAGCACTAAAACCCTGTTCTAGAACACCGTTACTTTATATCACGAATATTTAATTAAAGTGTGATTCTTATACTTTTTTAAATACAACACTGTAATGATTTATAGATATGTATTTTTTCCCCAAACAAGTTTCAACTTCAACATTAATAAGCATTGATTATATTCATATGGGGCACAGTGCTTAGCGTGTTCGCCTCAAAGCAAGAAGCTCCAAGGTGCAATCTGTGTCGAGCGATGCTCGCTTGGGTTTCTTCCGGGTATTTCGGTTTCCTCCCACAGTCCAAAGACATGCAATATAGTCTAACTGGCTGTTCCAAATTGCCCTCAGCTGTAGATGGTCATGTATGGTGCCCTGCGATGGCCTGGCCAGCTGTTCAGGGTTGTACCCCACCATTGTCCAGTGCCGACTGAGATAGGCACTGCCTCCCGGCGACCTGGAAGTATGATTAAGTGGTTTGACAAATGAAAGAGTGTGTAAGTGAAAATATCCTTATGTCAAAATCTGCACACACACACACACACACACACACACACACACACACACACACACACACACAGGCACTGAAATAGAAGATTACAGACAAATAAGGGCGTGATGGATATATACAGACAGAAACTGGTTTCTTGACATGAACATATATTAAAGAGTGAACAGAGTGTAGGAAAAGTAAATGTGAACGTAAGAACGAAAAATGGAAAGGTTCAAGTCCTATGATTTAGATTTTGTTATAATAAAAAGGGTTACTGTATGGATATACGTATGTGCAAACTGAGGAATCAGGCTATGCTGAATATAATCATGTTGCATGAGTGATAGCACTCGTGCTAGCCGGAATTTAGCCTGAAAAAAGCAGGATAGGAATGACGCCTTTGTGAAGTCATCACTGGCATCAAATGCAATTCAGAGTGTTATTAATATCATTAGTGCCAGATTAGCGCCTATTGTCCCTTTCCCCTTTTGGTTGTTTCTGTTTGAAATAATGTACAGTCCTGAACTGTAATGCCACAATTATTTAAAACAGAGCTGCAGAGACAAGCTTCATTCACTGTGTGAAAAATGGAGCACTTTCTGCTTGTTTATGCGGACTAATGATGGTTTTAATGAGTTCTCATTATGCTGTGAGGTGAATATTTTGGAGGGAATGAGCGCTCACCTTGCACACCACCCGCCGTCACCATGACACACCATTCCGGAGGAAGTAATGCATGCTAATTCGTTCTCACATATTCACGCTGATGAGTTATTTCTGATTGGGCCATCTGGGAGAGTAGGCAGGCCGAGTGCATGCCAGCCTCTAATAACAGATTTCCTTCACGAGTCAAAGACGGAAACCCCCATAACCCAGAAAGTGCAATAGAGCCCTGAGTCAGAGAGGATGAGAAGGAGTTGAGGCTTCATCTGAAAGGTCAGCAAATATCAGAGTGTGGTCTTTAATTAACACACACACACACACACACACACACACACACACACACACACACACACACACACACAGACTGGGGGGCTTTTGGCTTTATCACTTATCAATACTAATAGATGCCATGTTCATGTAGCTGAGCTGTGAACAGGAGGGTGCGAGAAAGAAGCCGAGAATACACACGAAGGTGGGTTTAAATCTGATGCTATGTTTTATGGGATGTACAGAGCTGATAAAGTGATATGCCGGATAGAAAAGTAGTTATAAATTAAGCTATTCGATATTTCACACCCATGATGCATTGGGCCTCTGTCTGTCTTCCTTGCGGCTTTTTCCCTTTTACTCGGGAGTCGCCACAGCGAATCATCTGATTCGCACGTTTTGATTTGGCAGAGGTTTTTACGTCGGATGCCCTTCCTGTCACAACCCTTTTAGCAAGGGACAGAAACACGCTGACGGCTTTGCAGCTACTTTTTACGAAAGTCAGCAATGGTTCTTTTACATGCTTCACACCATAGACAGTGAGAGACATGGCCCGCCTTTGATAACCCAGTTCGCCGCACTGGGGGACTCTATAGTGGATTATGTTGCCATGTATGTTTTCACATGAGAAGATTGCAAGCCCAGTGCAGAACCTGTTCTCCAAGTCGAACATCAATTTACACTCACACCCAGGGGCAATTTGGAATAGTCAGTTGGCCTAATGTGCAAGTGTTTGGACTGTGAGAGAAAACCACAAGATGAAAACCCACGGAAACACAGAGACACCCTCGCCAAGCCTTGCTGTAAGGTAGAAGTACAGCACCACCACGCCCTGTACTGCACCCCCATTCCAGGATCGTTTCTCCATAGTGAAAGATGTACACAGTGTACACAGTGTATATAGTGTATGTAATATATTTTTCCCAAAATGTGACTAATGTATTTTTGTAATTCAATTGTATTTCATTTTATGTAATTTATTTATTTATGTATTTATTTTAGATTTTTTTAATGTTTCATTGATACTTGCTCACTTTTCCATTCCTGTCACTTGTGCTACTGAGACATATGAATTACTTCAGCATTGGACTAACAAAGACTGAAAATGCCTTGAAAATTAAAATTTTAATACTAAATATTAATTACTGTATATTAATTTATAAGGGGGCGGGACTGGTGGGCTGTAGTTTTAGAGTAATGTTGTACTCAGTTTATTTTTCAACTTAACCTTGGAAAATGTTTATTATGTGTGTTTTGCCTTTTATTCTACTGGACAACCTATACGCATGTTCATTATGTTACGTAATAATCTTATGATAAATGATTAAACAATATGGTGTGTATAGTTAGTTTTGTTCTGTTTGGGTGTTGAATGTTGCAGTTTAGTCAGTTGTACAGTGTTTCATCCATTTATTAATTTTCTGAACCGCTTAATCCTAATTAAGGTCGTGGGGAGGCTGGTGCTCACCTTGGCCAACTCTGGGTGATGGCAGAGTACACTTTGGACAGCTCGCCAGGCCAACTCAGGGCAGATTGTGCAGTATTTGGAGGTTAAATTTTAATCTTACTTCATGTGTCTCTTCTGCTGAACTTTTATTTGGGGAGGAGGAGCACCATGTGAGTGTTTCTGTGAAATACTGATTGTTGCTGCAAAGTCCAGTTCGAACTGACAAGTTACCTGCTACTGTATTTTCTTGTTTCCTTATTACTCAGATAAGGTAAAAAAAAGGTAAAGTCTATTGGGTTTTTACACCCGAGCCTCATCAGGCCGGTGCTTATCCCCGGTTTCCATAGCGTGAAGCGACCAGGAGTTCAACTCCCGCTGGATGGGACACTAGTCCATTGCAGGTTACCTTCCCAGTATATTTTTACTGGTACCCATTTATACTGCTGGGTGAACAGAGGCACACTTGCAGTTGAGACCTTGCCCAGGGGTCTTAGCACAGTGAGGGTCTCAGTGGGATTTGAACTCACAATCCCCTGATCATGAGCGCGGCACCCTAACCACTACGCCACCGGCCCCACACTGCTCAGCTAAACTGATCAATAAATATTTATGGTTTCTAAATGCTCTTAATGTTGTTCCTGTCCTGTTTCTTTCGACCAGCAAAGCATAAAGGTGGTCCACCAGATTGGTCAGTTCGGCCTGTGTTTTTGTAGCTTGTAGCTGATTGGAATAAGCCAGATTTTTTATACGAACTCATTAATTACGCTATTGGAAGCAGGAAAACACAAGTCTTTAGATAAATGAGTGTGTCAGTGCTGGGAATTGGGTGTTAGAGCAGAGAAAGCACAAACCATTGCCCTGAACACTGTACGGGAGTAATAAACACAACATGTACCAGCCTGTGAAAGGGGGCCACGGCACCGCAGTGGTGTAAAACATCTCGCGGGGAAGGGAAAACAAGACGTTATGCAAGGGAAAGGGCAATTTTTAAAAAAATAAACAAACCAATTCATATCTGAAAACTACTCATTTAATTAATAACATCAGTGTGTTACAACATGAAAACAATACATGAACCTGAACCACATAAAAACGGAACCCGAGCGAAATATGGGTGAAACCTTTCTCGTAAACAGAGTGTTTGTATCGTTCAGCAGTGTTATCTCTGCTGACCTCAGCGTAGCGTGTTAGCCTGAAAACAACACATCACTCTGCCAAGCAGCATCGCTATTTCACTTGGCATTTTTCCAGAGATTACGATTTAGTACTCCAACTTATCAAAGTTTTTCCAAATCAGCACAGACACATACCCGCCTGCAATTAGCTACAAATCTACAAACCTTTCTGGCTGCATGGCAAGGTATTTGGAATATTCAGCTCAGGTTGTTGTGGAAAATGTGGTTAAATACACTTGAGCTGCAGTGAAAATAAATAAACAGTGATACTGTGTCTTATCTGTATGGCGAAGAAAAACATTCTCCAACATTGCAAGTTGATAAGAGCAGATATCATCTTGTGTTTTGCCTTTAGCATTTATCGACATTTGAGTGCTAATGTTGTGTAGTCGCTCAGAAAAGATAGCCAGATCACGTTTTAGGATCCAAAGACTAAACTTATTTCAGACTTCCTACTTTAACAAACAGCTCAACACATCTGCCTCACAATAAGAAGGCCTTGGGGTTGAGTCCCAGGCTCAGCAAAGATGTTTTAGTGTGGAGCTGGCATGTTTTTCGAATTTTTGCTGGGGTCTTGTGGGCACTCTAGTTTCCTCACACAGTCCAAAGACGTGCACATTAACGTAATTAATTGGCTGAGTCAAATTACTTCTAATTGTTAGTGTGAATGTGAATCGTTATGTGTGTCGACCCTGTGGTGGTCGAGGAGGTTGTTCAAGGTGTAACCCAGACCTTCGGCAAGTATCTTCTCCAGTCTCACCGCGACCCCGGAAGGTAAAACAGCTCAAAAATGAATGAAAGCTTTAATATCGAAGGATCTCATTGCTGGTAACGACAGTGAGAGAGTATTTGAACTCACATAGTTTGAACTTTTTCACTGATTATTTTGCATAACATCGAAAAATTCTGTGAAATCTAAACACGAGGCTGACTGTAACGTGTATTCTGCAGGAACAGTTTGGCAGAAGGGTGTGCTACTTCTTTTTGTTTCAGCAGATAATACAATACTCATGCTAAAGCTCTGAAGTCTGTTATGCATAATTCAAAGTCCTTCTTGCACAACTCACACTGCTGGACAAATTTATTTATGTCTCCGGTGAGGGGAAATGTCCCGGTTTGAATTTGATCTACTTTTCTTTCTGGCCAAACTGAGACATCTGCTGGTCATACAGGGAAATGGTCAGCAGTGGGCAAAAAAGAAAAAAAAAAAAGAAAGAAAAATTCACCTCTAGAATGAAATAAATTTACTAAATAGCCTTGACATCAACTACCACATTTGAATCCTAATCTTAACTGTGTTGTGCTAAGTTAAGTAGCAGCTCTGCCCACAAACCAGACAAATTAAAACCGCAGGTCGTTCATTCCCACCGCTATCAGACTGTACAACGCCACTTTGTAACTGTCTGTGAAAATACTGGTTATGTGCAATAAAAACCCCCGTGCACTTTAATCAACCACATCTACCCCACTGACTGTGAACCATATCAACCCATCTCTGCCCTCAGATACATTACACTTTAATATAGGCCAGTCTATAAAGTTGCTCCATTCTTTTCTTTTATTGTTTATTAATTTATACTATTTATGTATCTACTTATTTATTTACTTATATAATATATATGTACGTGTGTATGTTTGTATTTGTATCTATTTTTGCACCCCCTACTGATGGTACCTCAAGAGCCTGTAACAGTGAATTTCTCCATTGTGAGATTAATAAAGCTGTATCTTATCTTATCTTATCTTATCTTAAATTACTCCAGACATTAGAATGTAGCGTCTGTACCCTTTCTTGTTTTTATTTTGCACTCAGAGACAAAACTTATTTTGGGGAAATTTACTCACAATGGAAAAAAACCTAACCCAAAGAAACATTGACTCTCATGGCTCAGTGATCTGATTTGATTCCTTTGAAATACTCAAAACACTTGCAAGTACCTGCATGATGTGGGTCGTACTCCAGTCAATTCGACTTGCCACTGTCTCCATGCAGGTAAATCTCCATGTCCTATGGAGCATCTCAACAAAGTCTCAGTTTGACAAAGGTTAGTGGGAGTGAGACATTGAGTCAACAACTGAACACACATCTGATAGAAAGTCCTTATATATTTTGCATAATAAATCACTTTTATGTAAGTATAACCATGAAAACACCACCCCCATTATTAATAAATCCAAGTCCCATACTGTACGCCTGAATATGCCCAATGGTTAATGTATTTTTAGAGCCATTCTTTCCCAACCTCAGTCTTTTGTTAGTGTCAGACTGAAGGAATATAATGACTGCCTGCTGTCTGGAAACTGCTGTTGGGGCAGGTGTGTTCTTATTGCACAATATACCTCTAATACCTTATCCTGCACTCTATAACAACATGTGTGACACACATGTTACACATAGCTGACTCATGGGGGAGTCATTCAGGTTTTGTGAGTGATGAACGGATTACTGCAACAATATATTTGAATTTGCCTGCAGTTCATTTATTCATTTTCTGAGCTGCTTAATCCTAATTAGGTTTGCAAGAAGGCTGGCGCCCAACTCAGCCTACTCTGGGCAAGATCAATGTATACCCAAGGCAGCTCGGTTGGCCATCGAAGGGCAGATTCACGCCAACAGCACCCCAATTGTGTACTCTTTATGAACTTCTTTCACCATGGACAGTGAGAGACATGGCCAGCCTTGGATAACTCAATTAGCTGCACTGGAGGGACAGCAGTGGCAACTGGGTGACAGTGGGGCTTGAACCCCTGACCTATGGCTCAGTAAGCCATCACCCATCAGCAGGCCACCACTGTTTATAGTTTATACTGCATTTTCATTTAAACCTGCAAAATCATTCTAGATCCTTCATGAATAAATGTGTTTCACTTTTATTTAACATCCAACAGTAAAACAAATGAGGCTCAAATAATTAAAGATGGCGAGTTTTGTTTTTTCCTTTGCACAGATCTTCCTCAGATTCCACAAAGCCCTGCATAACACTTCCAGCGGTTTTTACTGCAGTCGCTGTTCTGTGGGATCAGAACAAAAGTTCTAATCTCCATTCGCAATGTGCATCTATAAGCATTGGACAACTATGACACTGTTGCAAGTTTGCTGGCCGTCCTTCCTTGGACCACATTTGGAAGGTACTTCCCACTGTATAGCAGGAACACTAACACAAGACCTGTCAAAGAGTTGAAGAAGAACAGACCTGTTTAACCATCACAATATGCTTCCTCCTCCTATGGACCCACCACCCGTGGGAGGAGTTTTAGGGGTCGGGTGCAATGTGAGTTGGGTGGCAGCCAAAGGCATGGGTTCTGTTGGACTGATCCTCAGCTACTTACTCTGACCCTCGGGACATGGAATGTCACCTCTCTGGCGGGAAAGGAGCGTGAGGTGGAGAGATACCGACTAGATATAGTCGAGCTCACCTCAATGCATAGCTTGGGCTCTGGATCCATCCATCTCGAAAGAGGCTGGACCTTCTTCTATTCTGGAGTTGCTCATGAGGAGAGGCGGCGAGCCGGTGTGGGTATTCTTGTTGCCCCCCGTCTCGGTGCCCAAATGTTGGGGTTCTCCCCGGCTGACGAAAGGGTAGCTTCCCTCCGTCTTCGGGCAGGGGGGACGGATTCTGACTGTTATTTGTGCTTATGCACCAAATGACAGTTCAGAGTACCTACCCTTTTTGGAGTCTTTGGGGGGGGGGGAGAGAGAGAGAACGCTCCCTCGGTAGACTCACTAGTTGTCTTGGGAGACTTCAACGCCCATGTGGGCAACGATAGTGTGACCTGGAAGGGTGTGATCGGTAGGTACGGCCTCTCCAGTCTGAATCCGGACGCCTCCCTGGTGTGGTGTTTCGGGCATGTCAACCGGGAAGAGACCCCGGGGTCGACCGAGAACACGCTGGAGGGACTATGTCTCTCGGCTTGTCTGGGACCGCCTCGGTGTCCCCCCGGGAGAGTTGGAGGAAATGGCTCGGGAGAGCGACGTCTGGACAGCTTTGCTTAGGTTGCTGCCCCCGCAACCCGACCCTGGACTAAGCGGAAGATGATGATGATGATGCTGCTGCTGCTGCTGCTGCTGATGATGATGATGAATATGCTTCCTTTCAGAGAAACAGATCTTTACAATTTCTCAGTTTTCCTTTATTCAGCACATCAACTTTGAGAACTGTTAATTTCCAGGCTAATAAATCCTGGTCCATGGCAGGTGACACAGTAAAAATTTAACAAGTATTCACTGATGGTGTGCTTGACGTCCCTGGAGATGAAAAAACAAGAGGACTCTTCAAATCAGCGAAATCCACCAAGCCTGAGGTGAACGCAGGCAGTGTCTGACTTATGACTACATTTGGTTCTGACCAAAGGCACAAGCTGTAAGCCTTGGTAAGACGGTTTGGAAGTAAGTCGGGTCTGTACATGTATTACTACTAGTATGTACAATACTGTATACTCTACCTTTCTACAAGTTTATGTCAAAATTTTGTTTACAATCTTTTTACCTTTCTTTAGACATTAATGTGACATTGAGTCACTGAGGGAATGTGTTTGTGGCTGTGTGTCTGGACATGTGGAAGGGTGAAAGTATTTTTTATATAATAATAATAATAATAATAATAATAATAATGATGATGATGATGATGATGATGATGATGATGATGATGATGATAATAATAACAATAATAGTAATAATAATAATAATAATAATAATAATAATAATAATGATGATGATGATGATGATGATGATGATGATGATGATGATGATCATGATGTGATGATGATGATGATAATAATAACAATAATAATAATAATAATAATAATAATAATAATGTTAGTGTTTTTTCTTGTTGGAATTCTTTCTTATCTTTCAGCATGCGCATTTGTATCTACAATCACACACACACACACACACACACACACACACACACACACACACACACACACACATACATACAGATATATATTTTATCTCCCTCTAGTATTTTTCATTAATTCTACATTAATATAAATTGGTTTACCCTTTGTATATAATGTGAACGTTTGAGAACAACCTGCTAATAATGTTAATGTTTTTTCTTGTGACGAATGTTTAAATCTCTCTCTCTCTCTCTCTCTCTCTCTCTCTCTCTCTCTCTCTCTCTCTCTCTCTCTCTCTCATATCTTTTTCTTATTAAATACATCTACATAGTTTCACCCATTCAATCCTCACAAATTGGTTAGAATCGGCTCGGCTAGGCTGATGATATTCACAAACATGATACCCAATAAGCTACTGGTATTTATTAATTTTTTTTAGTCATGCGTGGACGTAAACCAAACAGTCATAAGTCGTGCAGGTCGTAAGGTGGTGATTTCCTGTAATTGTTTGTATGTTTACTACATGGGAACACAATAAGCAAACTAATTCAAGATATTTTTTAAGGTTATTTTTATATATTTTAAGTATGACAGATGCAGAGAAAGATTCATGATGACATCTTTTGAAACTCATTCAGACTTTGAGATGCTTTTTTTACCTTTGAAAATGAATGCAAGAATCATATTGAATAGCTTTCTTCATATTTAAGCAACATTCTATTGAATTTTTTTTTATTTCAGATTCAGTCACTCTTACAAATCATGAGTGTTTGTCAGGTGTTTCTCTGTCCACTCAAGATTCTGTATGTACTAGTCCTTCTCAAAAAATTAGCATATTGTGATAAAGTTAATTATTTTCTGTAATGTGTTGATAAAAATTAAACTTTCATATGTTTTAGATTCATTGCACACCAACTAAAATATTTCAGGTCTTTTATTGTTTTAATACTGATGATTCTGGCATACAGCTCATGAAAACCCAAAATTCCTATCTCAAAAAATTAGCATATCATGTTCAGGTAGTCTAAACGAGCTATTAACCTAATCATCTGAATCAACCAATTAACTCTAAACACCTGCAAAAGATTTCCGAGGCTTTTAAAAACTCCCAGCCTGGTTCATTACTCGAAACCACAATCATGGATAAGACTGCCGACCTGACTGCTGTCCAGAAGGCCATCATTGACACCCTCAAGCAAGAGGGTAAGACACAGAAAGAAATCTCTGAGTGAATAGGCTGTTCCCAGAGTGCTGTATCAAGCCACCTCAGTGGGACGTCTGTGAGAAGGAAAAAGTGTGGCAGAAAACGCTGCACAACCAGAAGAGGTGACCGGACCCTGAGGAAGATTGTGGAGAAGGGCCGATTCCAGACCTTGGGGGACCTGTGGAAGCAGTGGACTGGGCTACAGGTGCCGCATTCCCCAGGTCAAGCCACTTTTGAACCAGAAACAGCGGCAGAAGCGCCTGACCTGAGCTACAGAGAAGCAGCACTGGACTGTTGCTCAGTGGTTCAAAGTACTTTTTTCGGATGAAAGCAAATTTTGCATGTCATTCAGAAATCAAGGTGCCAGAGTCTGGAGGAAGACTGCGGAGAAGGAAATGCCAAAATGCCTGAAGTCCAGTGTCAAGTACCCACAGTCAGTGATGGTCTGGGGTGCCATGTCAGCTGCTGGTGTTGGTCCACTGTGTTTTATCAAGGGCAGGGTCAATGCAGCTAGCTATCAGGAGATTTTGGAGCACTTCATGCTTCCATCTGTTGAAAAGCTTTATGAAGATGAAGATTTCATTTTTCAGCACGACCTGGCACCTGCTCACAGTGCCAAAACCACTGCTAAATGGTTTACTGACCATGGTATTACTGTGCTCAATTGGTCTGCCAACTCTCCTGACCTGAACCCCATAGAGAATCTGTGGGATATTGTGAAGAGAAAGTTGAGAGACACCAGACCCAACACTGTGGATGAGCTTAAGGCAGCTATCGAAGCATCCTGGGCCTCCATAACACCTCAGCAGTGCCACAGGCTGATTGCCTCCATGCCACGCCGCATTGAAGCAGTCATTTCTGCAAAAGGATTCCCGACCAAGTACTGAGTGCATAACTGAACATAATTATTTGAAGGTTGACTTTTTTGTATTAAAAAACACTTTTTATTTCTTGGTCGGATGAAATATGCTAATTTTTTGAGATAGGGATTTTTGGTTTTTCTTTACTTTTTTGCCAAAATTATCAATATTAAAACAATAAAAGGCTTGAACTACTTCAGTTGTGTGTAATGAATCTAAAATATATGAAAGTCTAATGTTTATCAATACATTACAGAAAATAATGAACTTTATCACAATATGCTAATTTTTTGAGAAGGACTCGTATATTTAGCACTAGACTGTTCTTGACAACTGACAGTGTGATTCTTGTGCAGAATGTACTCATCAATGTTATTTATTTACCTCGTAGTGGACATAATAGTGGTCTTACTGTATTTTATTTGTTTTATACCATTGCATTGGGCCAATGGAGCCTCACACTGATTTTCACTGAGGTCCACATTACTAAATTTAATGCTAATTAAGGGGCCGAATAATCACAAAACATCTATTCTTAAAAGGCTTAACAATGACAGGCTAGTATGCAATCTTTCTTGAGTCATGAATGACTAGCTGTGGCTTAAGAGTAGTGCATTGACAAGGTGCGCGACTATTAACCCAGAGATCATAAGTTCTAATCCGGGTTAATGCCACAGCCGTCCATGACCAGGAGTCCATGGGAGTTAATGGGTTGAACTCTCATAGGAGAGGGAGAGATTGTATATTCTCACTTCCGTGTCACTCACTGCGATCGCCAGCTAATCATAGGCATCTGTGAGCTCATTCATACGAGGGAGTGGATAGCGCTTTCTCTCCAAGTGTGAGGCTGCCCCCAAAATATACATGTACAGCAGGTTAAAAAGAAACGCATATTTCGCATTGCATGTCATAGAGGGGGCATGTGCATACTTTTGCCCCTCCCTCGTCAATGCTGGTCATGTGATAGGGAAGGCAAAAGCCGATGAGTGGGAATTAATACAACTAAATTATGGAGAAAATGGGGGAAATAAAATAAAAAAGACCGTTTACTTAAAATATGCTGCACCACCTAGTGGAAGGATGATCAATTAAGTTTCATGGTAATGGTCGATGCAAAGAATGTACAATAATCATATTCTTTGAATGCCTTGAGTTTGACACCTATGATCGAAAGAGACTCGCAAAAATAAATAAATAGAAAGTCTGTGATGGGCTGTTGAGCTGTTCAGGGTGTATCGTGCCCCACCCAGAGTTAAAAATATTTGCTAGCATCCCTGCAGCCCGAATTAAGATTAGGTAATATCTAATATCTAATATCAATATAAAGTATTTTGTGCACACAAGAATATTTCAGTTGCACATGAGAAGGTACATAGAAAACCAATCCTCTTCCATCTCCCAATAAAAGAAAAAAAAAACATCCGGAAATGTTTAATTCCGATAGCTGTTTTCAAGAAGAGGAATTTTCTCAGGCACTGTATCTGATGTACACAAGAATCATTTTCATGCACAACAAATACTTTCAATTGCTTTTACTTTTATTTATGTCTCTTTTGGGTCTCAGTACTTTGCAAATAAATATATATATATATTTTTACAAAAAAAAAACAAACTTATAACTACATTTAATGTTGTTGAACGTCCACAAACAAGTTTGTTCCCTTACGTTAGAGAAGTCGGGTGCATAGCAGCCTCATATTATTCTCTCTCTGAACGTTAAGAAGACAAAAGCGTGCCATGTCACAGAAAACTTTAAACTTAAAAGTTTTATTTTACATTCTGAAGACTTTTTAATATCAAAATCAAAAAGCCCATTTATCCTACATTGAGTCTAGTTTCAAAAACATAAAAAAATGCAAAATTTTTCCCGACAGAATACTTCAGCATATCAATGTTTCCAAATACTTTCTTTTATAAAGAAGTATTTTTGTAATTTTTTTTATTTATGTGGAGCACCTGTCACACAAACCCTGCATTATTTGTGAAAAAACCCCACCGGTCTGATCTATCTGACCGGTCACATTCCAGATCCCAACAAAGCCGGGTATCATTTTAAAATTCACTCCCTTGCTAATTTTTAAACCGTTTAAGCCTACTCGCAGGCGAAGTACAGCCTGAACAGCTCTCCAGACCACCTCCACACCATCGCAGAGCCAGCATACACACTCAACCATTCACACTCACATCTAGCATCAATTTGGAAAAGCCACTTTGACTAATGTGCATGTCTATGGACTCTGGATGGAAACTGGAGTACGCAGAGGAAACCCCTGCAAGCATGGAAAGAACATGCAAACTCCACACAGAAATGCCCAAACCTGGGCCTTCCTACTGTGAGCCAGATGTGCTAACCACTGCACCACCATGCCAACCCATTTCAAAGCTTTCCTACCATTTTGTAAAGTACCGAAATCATAGTAAGGATACTTCTGTGGTATAGAACTATAAGCAATGTAAGTGTTACATTACTGTGATAATTCTCATCAGAGCTGTTTTGAATGCTCTTTATGTTGGTATATACAATATGAAGAGCTGAGAGATACACACCTGTCTAACACACACAAAAAGAAAAATGAAAAATCATATTTCAACAGATGTGGACAAAGCCCATGTGCCACAATGGTCCCTTCATCTTATAACATTGAACCATATCATGAGCATTTATCTTTGTTTTTTTTATTCTACAAAAACCTTCATGTCATCTTTTTCAAAAACTGCTTTCTGTTTTTTTTCCACCACGCCGGTTCTCAGCCCCTCAAATGTAAATGGACTCTGGAATGAAATGAATGGTGGCGATGTTTTTCAATGAGTATACTGTATTATTTTTTTTATAATTAGGGTCAATTTTGACACACTATCCATCATTATTCACCTCGGGTTCAGTGGATGCTGCTGAATAGTCCCTGAGAGAGATTATTCAACAACACCCATTGAGGCTGAGACACATAATTGTTTAAGTCTTTCCTACTCTGGGATATAGAAGTCAAACTAGCTCAAGTTTATTGTAATATAACTTTCCATATTTTATTTATTGCGGGGTGGGGTCAGGTGAGCTCTGCATGCTCTGTTAGCATAAGCACTATGTAGTGAACAACTTTTTTTTTTTTAAAGTTCATTGAGTTTTAGTATAAACTACATGGAGACATAAAAAAAGCAAACTATCGTGAGATTATTTGTTTATATTTACATATTTAACCATGACTGAGGCAGGTCAGGTGAGCACAACACACATTGAGCAGAGCGATGTGTAGCTAACGGTGTCTTCGTATAGTCTACCCTTTCAGTTAAATACTCTACCACATGGAAAAATAATTAAACTGTCTTAGGGCCAACATAATCACAACAAGAAGCAATTTGGAGCCAATTAAACAAACCAAATAAATTTGTATAGCGAATTAGCCTAATGTAAATGTCTTTGGACTAAATTGGAGTATGCATGAAAACCCATGCAAGCACTGAGAGAACATGCAGATTTCACACAGAAACACCTCAGCCCACGACTCAAACCCAGGATCTTGCAGTGAGGCAAATATTCTAACCACTATGCCATCTTGTCACCCTGACAGACTGTGAATATATATATATATATATATATATATGCTACCTTGAATTAGGCATTGTCCACTCAGGATAATGTTTTATTAATAATCATCCCCATAATATATATATATATATATATATATATATATATATATATATATATATATATATATATATATATATATATATATATATATATATATATATATATAATATTCACTATGATTTTTTGATTCAACTTCAAACTTCTGTTTTTTTCTGCCATTCTTAATCCATTCATTCATTCCCTGAATCGTTTAATCCTAATTAGGGTCGTGGGATTCTGAACCGTTTAATCCTAATTAGGCTGGCACTCATCTCAGCCTACTCTGGGCAAGGGCAGTGTACACCCTGGACTGCTCGCCAGGCCATCGCAGGGCCAATACTCACACAACTATTAATACTCACACTTAGGGGTGATTTGGAACAACCAGTTAATCTACTGTGCATGGTTTTGGACTGTTGGAGATAACTGGAGTATCCAAAGTAAATCCACACAAGCACGTGGAAAACATGCCAACTCCACACAGAAACGCCTGAGCTGGGAATCAAACCCAGGACCTTCTTGCTGTGAGGTGGATCTACTGTCCACTATGCCACCATGCTGCTCATTATTATTATTATTATTATTATTATTATTATTATTATTATTATTATTATGCTGGCAATGACACTGAGCTGGCCAAAAAATTAAGGCCGAGGCTACCTGTATGGCATCATATGGAATTTACTGTTTGCTATTTGTACAGCAATATTTTTGTGCATGTGCATTGATGCGCCACCTACTGGGAAATGAGGTTAATCATTTTGCCTTATGTTTACCAGACGATACTAGTATAACCCTAACCCTAACCTTAACCCTTGACCCTAACCCTAACCTTAACCCTAACCCTGATGAAAATTTATCCCTGACATGGAGTGCATGTTCTTCCGTCACCATTTTGACCATGTGACTGACATCAGCTCGTGCCTGTGCGAAATCTCGTTTTCAAGATGCCGTACGAAAAGTAAAACCTTGTAGGAATATGGTACCGTACTGGTCGTCACTATGAAAAATTAATCACACTAAGCCCCATAATATCGCGATCAAATGTCAGATGATGAAGACGGTTAAGGTCAGATGCTAAGATTCACATGGGGGACAACCTCAGGTCACAGAAAACAGGTTTTATTTTGTTGTTGTTTGCTTATTGAGACTGCTTTGATCTCATTTTATGTGGGCAAAAAGAGGCAAAAGTCCAGAAGGAAGAGCCACTTAAGCTACTCAACTGACCCAATCGAGTTAAATCCTGGTTTTCAGTTTGGGATTCTGCTGTTTATGCTGTAATAACTGTATGACCCATTTCACCTGAACACGAGACAGAGCCTAATGGGAAACTTATCAAGAATGTGCTTTTGTGTCTACATAAAATATTGCTTTTCTTGATAAGCTAGACGGCTTCACTAACACCTGCTTGAGGAGTCAGGGATCACAGTGTGCGCTGGGCGAAGTGGGAAATGTTTCCTCATTAATTCGACAGGAATTACACAGCAGACTTTGCTCTTGTTTTGTGAGTGAAGTCAGAGTCTGGACAGCAGACGACACACAGAGCTGTGCATCGGCATTATTGTTGCCTACTGTTCACAGGCGGCTTACTCATCATTCGTAGCTTGGAAAGCGATCAAAAGCCTCGCCAGGACATGTGAGAAATTAGCGACTGGAAAGTTTTTTGATTGCCAACCCACTGTGCCTCTGCAGGTCAATTCGATTGAAGATTCAGGAGAGGAATCAAACAATTACTGTTCTGTTCCACAACATCTGTTCTGTTCTGTGCAGTTAGAACACCAATCCTTCAGTGCTGGCTTTGGGGTTAGACTTAGTTCAACTCGGAGAGAACGCCATGTAATCAAGCAATCAGAGAAAGGTGTAATGTCTTTAATGCAGGGTTAAAAGAAAGAGAGTTTGTGACGTGTGTTGTTGAGTTAGAAATGTGGGGTATAAAGCTGCAGGTAAAATAATAATAAGAAAAATAACTATAATAAAAATCAGGCGATATTTCCATGACTGGAAAGACGAGGCGTGCTTTTAATGTGAGTGGAAAGGTGAGATTAGATATACGCGACCTCGCAGAATCAGATAGGTTTAAGAGTAGGTTAGTGATGTAATCTCTTTGCTTCTGGAGCCACACACAGACACACACACAGACACACACACACACACACACACACACACACACACACACACACACACACACACACACACACACACATAGACAGACACAGAGATTATCTGTGTTGTGATAATGGAACCCAAATAAAGATAAAGCTGGCTTGAGTCTCCTTGGCTGGGTTGATTATAGAGGACAGTCATGTCTTAAGGTGCGTGCAAAACATCTTTTTTTTTTTTTTTTCTTTTTAAAACTGTGTATATTTATACAAGTCCCAAAAATATTATAACACCCCCCAAAAAACAAAAAAAAAACAAACAAACAAAAAAACCTTCAACTCTCATTAAGGATTTTACTCCATCCATTAAAAGTTCACACGTATGAGAAACAGCAGGCAGAGACAAGTAGTTTTGTTATCATGATTATTATTATTATCATCATTATTATTATTATTATTATTATTATTATTATTATTATTATTATCTTTTGTTTCTGTCTTTTACACTTTATTGTTTTCAAGTTCTTTAAGTTCATTCCAGTCGAAAGTAAACATGATATTAAATGGTTGCTTCCAACACTAGTAAATGCTTTTGTTGTTTCTTCTAAACGACTCAGACTCTCTTACACACATGCGTGGCAAAAACATACAGTTGGGCAACACGTGAGCACACACACACACACACACACACACACACACACACTTTCTCTCGCTCTCTTTCTCTTGCTGTCTTTTTCACACACAAACACACACACACACACACACACACACACACACACACACACACACACACACACACACACACACACACACACACACACACACACACACACACACACACACTTTCTCTTGCTCTCTTTCTCTTGCTGTCTTTTCCACACACACACACACACACACACACACACACACACACACACACACACTTTCTCTCGCTCTCTTTCTCTTGCTGTCTTTTCCACACACACACACACACACACACACACACACACACACAAAAACATCCAGTCTAAGTAAACACACAGCCTTTCATCTATTTGACCATTTGCAAAGCCAGAAACACACACACACACACACACACACACACACACACACACACACACACACACACACACACACACACAAACTCGTGTCTAAGTTCTGAAGTGCAACAGTTGATACTTTTTCGTTTCCTCAGTCAGCTCTTCTTAACTTTACTACCCGAAATAAAAGTAACGAGCCCCAACAGAACACATACTTTCCCCCCAAACAAACCCGAAACACATCCGCCTTAAAATACACAACAAGAAAATTAAAGACATCCAAGTCAAAACAAAGTTGGTAAAAATGACGTTTGTCTCACGTCATACTCAGCATTCAAGTTATTAGCATTTTACTCTTTGTGATAACAACAGCATGTTACCATGGTAACCACATTAGCAGAATGTACAGAGTGGACGTCTACAAGTTCCTGCTAATCTAAAGCTAATCCAAAAAACTCATTTGGCTTGGATGCTATATCAAAAACGTCCCACCTCTTGAGTTAGACATACTGATTCCATTTCATTTAGCATGTTAACTTAAACCTACTAAATCTAAATCTTACGAATCCTCACGATTCTGTAGGAGTAAATCCTCGACTGTAAGCTTGTTGTGTTGAGCTGAAGCACTCTGAGCTCGGCCTGGGTTGAACTCAGGGACAGTAAGGTGCTAGTCGAGATGTAAAAAGAGAAAGAATGTCCTTAGAATGTGACTCTGTGGAAAATCTCAAAGCACAGAAACCCAAAGCACTTATTTGCATGTACAATCGCTAAACGGTGTGCGACGTGTGCTGCATTGTCAATGTAGCACGTGAGCTGTTTATTGTCTTATTTCCAAAGGTAGAATGCTGCTTTCACGAGATGGGTGTGAGCTGAGCATTAAAACGACAACTGCTGCAAGGCCAGTGTATAGTGGCGACTACTGATAGGCATTTATGATTCGAGCAGGAAGCAGTGGAGAGTCAACACACGGGTCCGAACCGGGGTTGGTGTTTCAGCTCCGGGGCTCTCCGGGTCCTTTAGGAACTGGTGCAGAGAAAGAAATCCAGTGATCCATCAGAGCTTTGCATTTATGTACATAAGTTTCCACATGTGACCGCCAGTTAAGTGTTCTTGAAGAAAAAGCCTTGGTATAGAAAAGAATGCAGTCCAGTGGAGAAAAGCTGAGCATTTCAGCATCACCAGCCTACGCTACTGTTTCTACAGGCACCAAATTCAGCTCGAAACACACACACACACACACACACACACTCACACACACACACACACACACACATACACACACACACACACACACACACACACACACACACACACACACACTGATTTCCAAGGTCCATGTGATGTATTTTCTCTTATTATGAAAACAGTATGGCTCCAAAGGTTCAAATCCCTTTAAGAAAGTGGAGGAATGAGTGTGCCGCACAAACTCTTTTGGAATATTTATACATTTATAACTGTTATATTTAATAGATGTAATTAGGTCAGTGGCAGAAAGGTTATGTTTTGTTTTTTTGGTCTATATGATTTTCACAGAATAACAAAAATACATTAAATATAGCATTAATACCACTTGCCTGGTTTGGAACTAGACTGCAGTGCAGTGTGTTTTCTGATTCCTTTCTATCATAACCAGTAGGAAGTGTTTCAACAGTTGTGCTACACTAGGTCTTCAGTGGAATCAGGCTGAACATACTACCTTTGACTCCCCACACACATCAATGAACCTTGAGCACCCATGACGCGGTTGTCAGTTCACTGGTTGTCCCACCCTGGAGCACTTTTGGTAGGAACCACTACACGCCTCAAGACCTGTTATTACAGAGATGAATAGATCGAGTTGTTTAACTATAATTTGTGGCCTCATGTGATGTGAATCACATTGATTATCTGTTTACATAAGTAAAAGGCCAAGGAGTGGGATGTATTAAGCAGAAAGTGAGCAGTCAATTCATGTAAAAAAATTAACCTTAAAGCTCACTAATGCATATGGAGATTTGGAAGGGCAGTACCTGGCTTTCGGGTGTGTGTGTGTGTGTGTGTGTGTGTGTGTGTGTGTGTCTGTGTGAATTGTTGTTTGTGTTAAAAAGTCATGTGAATAACCTTAAAATAGGAAAATGTAATTTGTAACAATGGGAAACACTTAAATAGGAAACAAAATATCTAACTTACTAACTCGACAACTACACTGAGATTTCTGCTGATGACAGTTCTGTAAGTCTAACCATTTACAGATGCTCCCGACTTACGTTTTTAATTGGACGGCCGAACGTAAGTTGAAAGTGAACGTAAGTTGTTACAGTGACATATGACGGTCATACTGTACTATACATCCATAAATACCATTACCGTATCTCATAAAACACCCCTAAATCAATTATTATAAACATAACATTGTAAAATAATATCAAATATATCAAATAATGTCAACATTAATTTCAAATAAGTCACTTATTTATACCGAGTCACTTTACATGAAGCTTAAAACAGCCAATCAACGCTTACAATATGTGAGGCGCTCAGAACCGGAAATAGTGTACTTGCAAAAGTAATGAACTTGCTGTGGGTTATACGGACTGCTAGTCTTTCAAGTGCGCAAGGGTGCCATTGAACTCGTTTAGAACACAGCCTGCACTGATGTGAATCACCAGCAGAGCGGAGAGTTCTTTTTCTGGATTCGGGTTTTCATATTACAACTCTCTTTGCTTAACTGAGTATGCATGGTAGATTGTGCCGATCCGAGCAGATAGATAATTCATCTCTGTGTATGAGACTTGCACCCATGCTAGTAGGCTTATGCTTCTGACCAACCATATTTGCCTAGGGTTACAAAAGTCCACAAAACAGTGTAAACACAAAGATCACAGAAGCGTAAGCCTACTCGTCATTGCGTCATTACTGTCATTGCATCATTACGTCAGCATACTACGTAGGTACGTCTAAACTCAAAATTTGATTTGTTTTTTTCAAAAAAAAAAAAAAAAATCTAAAAAAAAAAAATCGTAAAAAAAAAAAAAAAAACCAACGTAAAACGGATGAACGAAAGTCGGGGAGCGTTTGTACATCTACCAACATAAGGCGGGCATTAGGCGATCTTGTTTCTGATCCTGGGGGTGTCAGTGAGAGAGAGAAAAAGAGAGAGAGTGATCAAGAAAGAGAGAGAGAGAGACTGAGAGGGGGGCAGAGAGAGAGAGAGAGAGAGAGAGAGAGAAGGAGAGCGAGAGAGACAGACAGAAAGTGTCATAAAGACAGTGATTAGGGTGACCAAAAGCAGAGTGGTGTTGGGGGAAGGAATAACCAGAGAGAGAGAGAGAGAGAGAGAGAGAGAGAGAGAGAGAGAGAGAGAGAGAGAGAGAGGATGAACTGCATTGTGGATGAAGCTCTTTAGATGCTGCTGTAAAATGTTCCCATGCCATTTAGTTCAGGCTTATTTTACATAAACTCTGTTTTTTCCTGTCACTAATGAAACACAATGACTTGAATGTTAATGTATCGTTCATCTTAAGAGTTGATTCAACTTAATCACTAAGCGGCCATTCATTAGTTAATAAAGTAAGTAATTAAATAAGTGGAGCTTTTTGCTAGAATGATTTGCAAACAGCATATGTGAATTCTTACTCAGTTTTTCGCACTATCTCTCTCTCTCTCACACACACACACACACACACACACACTCTCTCTCTCTCTCTCATTTGCCTGACAATATGGCTCGAGCCAATTGGCAAAGTTGTCATTGTAAAGTCCAGATTTGTGTCCCACTGTTGAACAGAAGAAGGTCTGAGCATCCTGCCAGTCCTGTTACTGCTGTTCCGTTTCTCTTGAGTTTTTAATGTTTGTCCTTATCCTTGCATCCTTCATCTTCATCCTCTCCCACATCCTGCCTCTGTAGTCCTCCAGGCCTCAGTGGCATGTGACTTCCTGGAGTCGAGTGCTAGGAGATGGAGAGTGTGATGAGGAAGAGTGTGGCCACTGTAAGAAGGAGCCGGTCCCTGGATGGACTGCTGCCACTGATGCTCTTCTCCAGTTTTGGGACCTCGGGGTTGTCATAGTCATCTATAGAGAGGAAGTATGAAATAAGTCAGTGAAACACATTCAGCATAGATCTTCATCTCTATGTTTAGAAGCAGAGGAGTATACTGTATAAAAGTAAACAAAAACCAGTTGACCCCTCAACTTTTCACTTAAACAATATAAACTATGCAAATCGATATGAAGAGGTGAAAAACGAGCATCTTCAAGAGGACTATGGGATTGTACTGCCGTAATGAACAAAATAAATACCTTCACTTGGTGTTTTGCTGGTCAAATCATTCCAATATCTCATCTCTGGACTGAGATCTGGTGATTACACACTGAGCAGCTCTCCAGTCCAATAATTTATTACAGCCAGTAAGCTTAATATGCCTGCCTTTGTACTGTGGGAGGAAACCAGTGTCCCTGGAGGAAACCCACACAACACATGGGTAAATGTAGATAAACACTGAAGCCGAGTGGCTGATCAGCCTGGCGCTTATACTTGGTTTCCACAGAGTAAAGGACTGAGAGTTCAACTCCTCCTAGATGGGATGCCTGCCCATCATTGGTTGCCTTGCCAAAATTTTTACTGGAACCAGTTTATTATGCTTCGGTGGACACACTGGATCTTCCCCAGAGATCTTAGCACGGTGGGGATCGTGATCATGATCTTGATCTCAAGATCTTGATCATGAGCCCAGCCCCCTAACCACTACACTATTGGCCCTACACATAAGTATGTGGAAAATATACAAGCCTCCTCAGCACGACTGGGACTTGAACCCAGGACCTTCTTGCTGTGAGGCCGATGTGTTAGCTACTGCACTGCCCTAGCATAAGATTTGCATAATTATTTATTTCTTTGCAGTATATTTAATTTCCCTGTGAATGGGGGTGGGGTCATCCTCAAAGACAACACCTCCATCAAAAGAAATGTTTCACTGTTGGAAAAATGTATACCATCAGAAAAACTGTGTTGGTCTGGGGAGACTCGTCACGGACACAAACCATGCATAACAGCAACAGCATAACAGAAATTGATGTTTCCTTTAAAGTTAACATTAGCTACGTGTGTTATCCGCTTCTGCTGCTAATGATTGTAAGTTGATTACACAACAAATGCAACTTGTAAGAAAAAATATTTTGTAGTGGCACAACTGATTGAACTGTTGAAAATCTATTAGTAATGTAGCATGGAGAGATATGAACAAAATGGATGGAGGGATGGATTCTGATGAAAAAACAAAGAGAGCTGAACTTTATTGTATTCCCATAGGGATGCTAATGACATGAATACTAACACCACTGTAACGCTATTGAAATGACAAACATGTCATTAGTAAGGTTGGTGGTGCTCCAAATGCAGTAAACACATCGAGATGAGGCGCTGCGTCCATGTTAATCAGTGTGGCCTTTTATACTGTGCTCACATGGCACGTTGGTCAAACATATTTTTTCAGTTGAGTTATATTTATGCCATCACATGCAGCATGATTTCTAACCAGAAAATAGAGACGTGGTGCAGTGGTTGGCACTGTGACCTCACGGGTTTGGAGTTGAGCCTTGCAGTCGACTGGGACATTTCTATGAGGAGTTTGCATATTAGCTAGTTTCCTCCAAATGATCCAGTTCCAATTTTTTATTCAATTCAGTTTTATATGTATGCCTCTTTTTACAGTTGACATTGTTACAAAGGAGCTTTACATAGTAAAACAATCGGTAAAGAATTTAATAATTTCTTCTACAAACCATACACATCCCTAATGAGCCAGCCCACAGTGACAGTGGCAAGGAAAATCTCCCTCAGATGACACAAGGAAGAAACCTTGAGAGGAATCAGACTTAAAAGGGAAATCCATCCTAATTTGGGTGAAACCAGATTAAAATACAAACCATGTAGCAGAAACTTCACGATAGCTTAACATCACATGGTTGGCAATTTTATTATTATAATGGTTATTGTAGTTCTAAATCATTTCAGTTTAATAATTTTTATCACCAGCAATGAAAAGTTATCTTCACAGTTTACTCACATAGTTCAAAGACATGTAAATTAGGCCACAAGGCTACTCCAGTGCTTCTCAAATAGTGGGGCGTGCCCCACAATGATGCTCGGGAGGGCGTGGTGTGACCGAGTGAGCGCGTATAACCGTGGGGAACATGCTTTTCTGGAATAGTGTACAAGAATTAAGTGTAATTGCACCTCCACTCCAGTAGTTGGCAGTGGTGCTCTCATTGTCACGCTATGGTGTAGCAGTTTTTTGCACAAGCAAACAAAATGAAGCGCAGTAAAAAACATGGAAAAATTTCTAACAGGAACGAAGAGAAAGGTGGAGAGAGATGGAGCTATTAATCCATAAATAAGTTGAATGAGTTTAAATCAGGATGCCTTTTTTTTTAACATTAACAATGTTAATGAAGTTTTTCTTTATTGTAAGTTGAACTATATTTCTTTCTTTTATTGTTTTTAATGTTAATAAACATACAGTACAATTAGTACAGAGGTGTACTAATGATTTTATAGACAAATAATACTATTTATAGTCGCTAGTGCGTGCGGGGGGAGGTGTTTTTTCTTCCTAGAGAGGGTGCCACAGAAACTAATCAAGAAACATTGGGCTACTCTAAATCGTAGATGAGAATGTTAGTGTGAGTGGTTGCTTGTGTTTGTGTTAGCACTGCGATGGATCGGTAATCTGGTCCGGTTGTGCACCTCCTCTCATGCAAATACAGGTAAGATTGACCAGCTAGCTTTTCTGCTTCAATTTTGTTTTCATGGGGAACTTATACTTAATGCTTATTCACACAGTTCTCAAGATCACACATTTTGATATTTAATCATGAGTAGAGATACTTTGTCTGGCTTTGACCTAATGTTTGTTAACTGCCTCGAGACTTGCTAGGTTTTTTTTACTCACCAACCCTCAACACTCACTTACTCGTTTACTAAACTGCTTTATCCTATTACTGTTGGAACCCATCATAGCTGACAGACGACCCACACAGCAATGCACACCCACACCCAGGGGAAATCTGGAAGAGCCAGTTTACCTAATGTGCATGTGTTTGGACTATAAGAGGAAACTAGAGTACCCAGAGGCAACCCATGCAAGCATGTAGGAAACATGCAAACGCCACATTTACAGCATTTAGCAGATGGTCTTATCAAGGGCAACTTACAGATGTCCACACAAAAATGCACAAGCCTGTGACTTGAACCCAGGCCCTTCTTGCTGAGAGGTGGATGTGCTAATCACTATGGTGCTGTGTCACCACAACTTCCCAAAAGACTGCTGAAAAAATTGCCAATTACTCGAAATTACCATTAAGTTGTGTTTTACCAGAATTTACCTGGAATTCTGGGATCATGCAGTACTTATTTTTTTAATTTACATAGAGTATATTATAGCATAGGGCAGTGGTGGTCTAGTGGTTAAGGCGCAGGATCGCCGATCCTAAGGTTGGGGGTTCGAGTCCCCACAATGTTGTCACTGTCCCCCCCAGTGCAGCTAACTGGGTTATCAAAGGCAGGCCATGTCTCTCACTGTCTATGGTGAGAGGCATGTAAAAGAACCATTGCTGACTTGCGTAAAAAGTAGCTGCAAATCCGTCAGCGTGTTTCTACTGAAACCACTCACCAACCCGCACTGAACCAGCAAGGTGAGTTATGGTTCAAACCCAACAACTATGAAGTTTGTGGAGGCCATCTGCCAGCAGTGGCATGACAGGCTGATGATGATGATGATATTATAGCCTGTGACAGAACCTAACAACTGCACCCAGTATAAGCCATTCATTTATTTATTCATTTTCTGAATCGCTTAATCCTAATTAGTGTGGAAAAGGAGGCTGGTGCCTCTCTCAGCCAACTCTGGGTGAGGGCAGAGTACACCCTGGACAGCTCACCAGGCAATTGCAGACATATAAGTCATATTTCTCAAAATGTTGGATTTACTAGGTTTTGCTTAACACAGTTATAAGGCCCATAACCTATACTACTATATACACATATATATATATATATATATATATATATATACATCTAGCTTCCAATGAGCCATTTTCCAAATACTATACAGGGATCCTTCGTGCTTCAATTTATGCAGCTTCAGTGAATTGCGGTTTTTTTTTTTTTTTTTTTTTTTAATATTCATCGAAATGAAAGATAAGGAAATTAAGGAAGAAAAGGGGAAAAGGTTAAGGAAAATGCCACAAAAACAAGGGCAATTATGCAAAAACAAAAAAAAAACAAAAAACAAAACCCCTAAACCAACACAAAACAAAAAAAAGAACTCAAAACCTCCCATTAAAACTACATTTTTGTAAGATGCACATCTGTGTGCGTGCGTCTATATGTGTGTATTTATATTTTATTTACATCTTATGCATTATTTTTAATGTTTAATTGTTATTATAAGCATTTATATCATTGAATACAGTAGGCCCTTCACATTCACGGGGTTCGCTTCTGGGCCCTCCCACGAATCGAGATAATCCGGGAGTTCTGTACCCGGAAGTAAAACCCCATGTATGCCGCCACACGCGCGAATGAGCAGCTGTAAGTGCTAAAATATGCTTCTTAAACACATTCTATAGACAGTCTTACTCATTAATACAGCATTAATGTACTAAAATGTAGTAATGGTTAAGAAAAACTTTGATTTTTACTGTTATATTTATTGATGCTAAAATATAAACATTTTACAGCATACGCATAAAACACCTTTCAGTGCATTCTCTTTATAAACATACAGCACTGTAATTTTCAAAGATGCCCACTAGAGGAACATACTATGTTGCATTAGGCATGACACAACTGAATTCAAGTATTAACTGCATTAAGTCCGAGCAGCTCAGCCACGCCCCCCCCCCCAGCCGGAGCGAGGACAAAACAGAATTTTAGAGTGATAGAGTAAGAGGTGTTAGAAGCCAAAGAAGTGGTGATGTTGATGTGAGTGTGGTTTTGTTTATTGGGAGTAAATGAGAATAGTAAATTCAGGTGTGTGCTTCGGAGCAGCTCAGCCACGCCCCCAGGAAGTAAACAGTGAGAGGCACAGTACCAAAATCAAAGTCCCCCCAAACACAGACCATAACAAAAAGGACGTAAAAGAACAATAAATGTAATAAATTGGATGAACAAAACACAATGAGAAACATGCTACACCACAGTAAATAAAATATACCACAAACATTTTAAACATTACCTTAGGTCATGTACTGGAATAATAATTAAAAAAAGACTTTAATAGTGGAGTGTTTTACAACAGTTCAAACATGACTGTATTCCTCTTCAGCAATAACGTGACTTCAGAGGAAACTGTCGTCTTATTTCTTCAGAAGAGACATCCAACCTCCTTACATTTTTCTGGTGCTTAAGCATAGAACTTAATTGATAATTAAAACACACTAAAAAAGGCTCATTGCCAACTTGTGTGCGAATGAGGAAAAAGGGGCGTTACATCACCACAACCAATCAGCAGGAAGGAGGACAGCCATTGGCTGAATTTGAATCACGTGCGAGCTGCTCGGCAGTCCGAGAATACGCGAGTGCAAAACCGCGAATAGTCAAGGGCCTACTGTATGTATTTATAGATATTATATACACATATACATGTACGTCTTCATCAGTGGTGGTGGTGGTGGTGGTGGTGGTGGTGGTGGGGTTGATCCTACTTCATGGATTTCAGTTATGGTGGGGGGGATGTCGGTCTCAATTAACAGCGGAAAGTGAGGGATCTCTGTCACCAATCAGCCAGAACATTAAAAACATTACAAACACCAATGGGAGAAGTGATTCAAATTGATTCTTCTTACAGATCTCGTTACAGTGCCTACCAAGGAGTGGGATGTACTGGGCAGTCAACTCTCAAAGAAGATGTGTTGGAAGCAAGACTAATTAGCAAGCCTCGATACACAAGTTAGGTTACATAAATGTTTAGTCTGATTAGTGTAATAATACTACATAACTTTCACTTCAGACGTTTTCATGTTATGTTTATCCAGAATGTCGAAGAAAACACAGGAAAGAATGCTGTATGCACATATAATCGCACACATGCCTTATGTCCCAAGGCAGTGGTAACTTCATAAGAAATAAGCTCTTTTACAACATTACATGGAATAACATTATAACCACCTAATATTGTATAAGTCACTCTAAAGTTATCATCTCTGATCTGGTGTAAGGCATTCGTAGCAGATCCTTTAGGCCCTGTAAGTGTGAACTTGTGAGGTGTGCAGACTTGTTTTTCCAGTAAAATGGACTTGTGAGACAGGGACTTGTCTGTCCCCTCCCTGTTCCTTGTTCTCCACAGGTATTATGTTTGCAGGTACTTTCTGTCTTCCTTTCGGCCTTTTCCCTCTTACTCGGGAGTCGCCACAGCGAATCATCTGATTCGCACGTTTGATTTGGCAGAGGTTTTTACATCGGATGCCCTTCCTGTCACAACCCTTTTTAGCAAGGGACAGAAACATGCTGACGACTTTGCAGCTACTCTTTACGAAAGTCAGCAATGGTTCTTTTACATGCCTCTCGCCATAGACAGTGAGAGACATGTCCCGCCTTTGATAACCTAGTTAGCTGCACTGGGGGGGGACAGTCACAACCTTGTGGAGAGTGGGACTCGAACCCCCAACCTTTGGATCAGCGATCCAGCGCCCTATACCACTAGACCACCACTGCCCCTATTATGTTTGCAGGTACTAAATACAGTATATTGGGATACAGTATATTGGGATACAGTATATTGGGGCTCTAGATATTTAAGTTTAGCCCTTATCAAAGCCGCAAAGATGCTTATGCTTGCCTGTTTACAGTGCATTTTTTTCCTGTTTACAGTGCATTAAACATTAAGAACCAATATAATATTTCATATTCATAATAAGGCATCTATACGACACAACTGAATGCAATGTGAGGACAACTCTTGTGGAATGAAACAGAAGGTGTAATAGACAAAGAATACGCTGCTTTGATGGCATTGAGACATGGACTGGACTGTCAGGAAACACTCTATTCTGTACTACCTGAGACAGAAGGCGTTGGCTAATACTCGCTCAGCCATGTAGCCAACGTAAAGTGATGACACATAAAGTGATGACAGCAGTGACATGACATACTGTTTATATATATATATATACACATATATACACACACACACACACACACACACACACACACACACACTTATGGATGCCTTTGGAAGGGAAAAGCTGCTAAATGGATGCTAATAATAGCAGGTGTGCCATGGTTTAGTGATCAGTTGTGTGAGTGCATGAGAGAGAGAGAGAGAGAGAGAGAGAGAGCAAAAACACATAAACAAGCTTCCGTGCACCCTTACCCTGCATCTCCTATAGTTTTTGAGCAACATACTGTCGACATTACAAAACATACGATCAAGAATACAGTATAAATCAAATACTGACAAATATTTTAAAACCAGCAATGTGAACATTCATTCATTTGCCAAATTTCCTAAACCTACTAGGGAGGGAGGAGCCTATCTCAGCCATCTCTGGGCGAGGGCATGGTATACCATGTCCAGCTCACCAGTCCATTGCAGGACCAACATACAGACAACAATTTACACTCACAGCCAGGGACAATTTGGAACAGAATGTCTTTGGACTGTGTGAGGAAACCTGAGTAACCAGAGGAAACCCTGGGGAGAACATGCAAACTCCACACAGAAAGCAAAGGACTCAAACCCAGGACCTTTTTCCTGTTAGGTGAACGTGCTATCCACTACTTCACCTTGACATCCAAAATGTGAACAGTTCAGTTTAAATATTAATCCCTTTTTGAAAGTAAATGAATAATACATCGAGTATTTTAGGATAATATATTTTGGAAAAAAAAAACATGTCATGCATGTACTAACTAATAATTAATTTGAGGTGATGGAAAGAATTATTCAGTTCAGTTCCTTTTCTGTAACCACTTAATCCTAATTAGGGTCACTGAGAGTCTGGTGCCCATCCTAGCCGACTCCGGGCAAGGGCAAAGTACACCCTGGACAGCTCGCCAGGCCATTGCAGGGCGGAAAAACACTGACGGCTTTGCAGCTACTCCTGTTGAAAGTCAGCAATGGCTCTTTTACAGCCTCTCACCATAGACAGTGAGAGACATGGCCGGCCTTTGATAACCCATTTAGCTGCACTGGGGGGAGTGGGGGGTTGTTATTATTATTATTATTATTATTATTATTATTATTATTATTATTAAATTTAGTTAATTTATTTTCTATGTTGTTAATAATAATTAGGGTCACGGTACCAGCCAACTCTGTTTCAGGGCTGGGTACACTGTGAATAACGAGCCGGGCCATTGCAGGGAAAAACACACATCAGCCATTCCCACTCACAATTTGGGGCAACTTGTGCAGCCAATCAGTCTACAGTGCATGTTTTTGGACTGTGGGATGAAACTGGAGAACCCAGAGGAAACCCACACAAGTCCAGAGAAAATATGCAAACGCCACACAGAAATGGCCCAAAATACTTAATCAAACCCAGGCCTTCTTGCTGTGAGGTGGACGTGTTAACCACTGCACTACCATGTTACCTATTAAATAAATTAATTAATTTCTAAAAAAACAACAAAAAAACATTGCATAAATGTATTACATACACAAATTCAATTCAGTCAGGGGCATCTAACTGGGTTATCAAAGGCGGGCCATGTCTCTCACTGTCTATGGTGAGAGGCATGTAAAAGAACCATTGCTGACTTTCGTAAAGAGTAGCTGCAAAGTCGTCAGCGTGTTTCTGTCCCTTGCTAAAAGGGTTGTGACAGGAAGGGCATCCGACGTAAAAACCTCTGCCAAATCAAATGTGCGAATCAGATGATTCGCTGTAGCGACTCCCGAGTAAAAGGGAAAAAGCCGAAAGGAAAGAAGGAAGGAAAGACACAAATTCAATTCAGTCATGATTTATATGATTTATACTTTTATACCGGCGAGTTAGATGAAATTATACCGTATATTTTGGCTGAATACAGGAGCTGGAGTGATGACACAAATTTGTTTTTAATAATTTTACACCATGACCTGCCATCAACCTCCACTATAAATACCACTCTCAACAAATACACCGTATGGACAAAAGTACAGGGACACTTGACTATTACCCCTATGTGTGGTTTCCCAAAATTATAGCTAAAAAATCAGAAGCTCACAACTGAATAGAATGTCTTTATATGCTGCAGGTTTACAATTTACTTTCACTATAAATAAAACCTGTTCCAACATGACAATGCACCTATGCACAAAACACTCTACTACATGGTTTGCTTCAGAATGGAATAGAAAAACTTGACTTCAAACTAAGTTTCAGATTAGGTGGGAGCGAATAAAATGTGATCTAACAAATAACTGTACAGTGTTTAAATATGGAAATACAACACCTCTGACTTTTTTATACAGCACAGTTATAATGATGTGCATAAGCAGTAGACTATATATTTAAGTTTTATGTTTTGGAACATGTTTCCATATTTTGGAAAGTATTTGGAACTGAAAAATATTTTAGAAGGGATCCAGACTTCTGCTGTGTGGTACCAGTCAGTTACAGAAAGCAGCCACATGCAACAACTCACAATTTTGGAGTACAGGGGTGCTTGAAGAAAACACTTAATAACAATTCCAGTCCTAGAGTCACTCATGCATTGGAGACAGTCTCTGGGCTTACTGAAGGGCAGCGCTCTAAACGCAAATGCAGTGAGTCAAATCAAAGTCAGATGTGGGTTTAGCATAAATGTGTGTGTGTGTGTGTGTGTGTGTGTGTGTGTGTGTGTGTGCGCGCACAATATAAGAACAGGAATGACATACATATGCAAAAAAATGTAAACATTAAAACCATTTTAGAATGAAGTGGATTTTATTAGGAATGCACGCTACATTTAAGCTCACGCTGAATGATAATACAGTAAATAGATTCAGATGCAAGAGGTGCATTTACGTCTTCAGCAAATGGATTTAAACTTCAAGGTTATTTATGAAAAGGAAATGTAAATCCACACATCTGGTAATAGGATAAACCACCCTTATTGGCTACAGCCTCGACTAAAAGCTTTCTGCAGCATGTAGATATGTATATACAGGGATCCCTCAATACTTCGTGCTTCAATTCATGCGGCTTCAGTGCATCGCGGTTTTTAAAAAATAAATAAATAAATATTCATCGAATTAAAAAATAAGGAAGAATAGGGGAAAAAAGGAAAATGCCACAAAAACAAGGCCAATTATGCAAAAAAAAAACAAAAAACAAAAAAAAAACCAAACCAACACAACAAAAAAACATCCCAAAATCTCCCATCAAAACTACTTATATTGTTGCACCTGTGTGCACGCACTTGTGCGTACGCGTATGTATGTGTGTCGTCTTCTTCTCATGCAGTACCATTTGTATGTGTGTATTTAATATTTTATTTACATCTTATGTTATGTTATTATAAGCATTTATAGCATTGAATATGTATTTATAGATGATATATACATAAAAACCTGTACGTATACGTCAGTCGGGGGGTGATCCTACTTCGTGGATTTCGATGGTCGCATGGGGATCTTGGTCCAAATTAACCGTGGAAAGTGAGGGATCGCTGTATATACAGGGGCACGTTCTACTGTTGTAAGAAATACTGTTCTTCAGCTCACTGCTGCTGTAAAATGTTACCAATGATGCTGCACACTAAAACAACAACGTACACCCTGAACTCACACATTCTTCTGCACCACGATCGTGTTGTGATTTTTTATTTATTTTTTTTCATTTTAAATGTGCGCTAACGTCATATACATACAACTCTCGCTGAGCATTTTTCTTATGAGTCATGAGCACAGATGTTATCAAGACATGCCTGCAGATCTTAAGCTGTCACCCGAAGGTCCTTGCTCATTTGTCTAAGCAGACCTGCACTGAGCTTTGAAGAATGTCAAGCTTGAGGTAGTGGATGAAATATACATGAACACACAAACATCTTGTATTTGATCCATCTCAATCGTTGAGCTGAGCTGTTGGAGGCCACACCTTTTAATGAAATTGTCTTTTAATCAGGCTACAGTGCATGTGATAAAGAAAAGTTTATCATGGCGGGTCAAACCCAGATACAGACTGATTACAACATCTGACTTCAATTACCCTTTTTCACAAGCTCATTATCTCAGAGGTTCACACACTACCTCAAGCAATAAACCTGATTGGTGTAGTCAGGATGATGCTGCTATTTGGTGTTAGTCAACTCTTAAACCATGTTTTCATATAATGTCACTCCACCACAGTAATTATTTACTAATTATATGAAATCATCTAAAGTTGATCATAGAAAAAAAAACAAAAAAAAACCTTGTCGTGTAGCTGAGAAACCACAAAGTCTTTTGACCTAAAGATTTTCCCATGCCAAACAAAAACAAAGTGTTAGCCTGAAGACCCAAATATACACCTCCTCATGGAAAACAAGTCCATGTGAATGATGTGTTACTATAAAAATGTGAAAATATTATGTGCGTTATAAGTATGAAGACATTATTAGAAACCTGTAACTTGAGATCCAAAGGCAGTGGTGGCCCGGTGGTAAGGTGCTGGATTACTGATCCAAAGGTTGGCGGTTCAAGCCACACTGTCAATGGTTGTCACTGCTGCCCCCCTAGTGCAGCTAACTGGGTTATGAAGGCTGGCCATCTCTCTCACTGCTGATGGTGTGAGGCATATAAAAGAACCTTTGCTGCCTTTTGTCAAGCTTAGGCTGTTAATCCTAATGAGGGTTGTGCGGAGGGTAGTGCCCATCTCAGCCAACTCTGGGCAAGGGCCGAGTACACCCTGGACAGCTTGTCAGGCCATTGCAATACACACACACACACACACATTTTATAAATATATATACAGTAAAACCTCCGCTGACGAACGCTTAAGCTCACGAACTTTTCGCCTCAAGAACATTAAATTCGCGAGCATATAGTCTCTGCTGACGAACTAGTTTTCGGCGGACGAACCAAACCACGCGGTCGAACAGCGCCACGGTGGTGGCCACGAGAAGCTGACGCATGCTCACGGCGTCCCAGTTCGTCACCCCCTTTCTTTGAGTGCGGACGTGGTTTGTGTTTGATAGACATTTTGGACCATATTGAGTGTACTTTTGCTATTATGGGACCGAAAAAGACCCACCACAGAATCATCAACATGATGAATGATAATGTGATGCCTCAGTTTCGTAAGACCTTACAACTCAGAAAGCAACAGGTGTCAATTAAGAGGTTTTTAGTCAGCAAAAAGGATAAAGAGTCTCCTTCTAAGAAGCAAAGAAGAGAAGCCACACCGGAGGTTGAGTTACCTACAGTCCTTATGGAAGGTGACTCTCCTTCCAAACAGTAAGTCCCTCCCTCCCTCCTCCTCCCACTCCATCCATCAAGCCATCAACTACCATCACAAAGGTAAATAAAACGACTTTATTATACAGTACAGTTTATTTCTTTAATTACAATACAATAGCACATTTATTATACATAAAATAAGGTATATTTTTGTGTAGTTTTAAGGCTTATTTAGTAGAAAATTATGTTTTATGGGGACCTGGGAACGGATTATTCTCATTTTAATGGTTTCTTATGGGAAATAAATGTTCAGAAGACGAACTTTTCGCCTTACACACAATTTCTGGGAACCAATTATGTTCGCGAGCTGAGGTATCACTGTATATATATATATATACAGTATTGCTTTTTTAAAAAACAATTTTACTCGCTGTGCTGTGTGTACACTCTGCTATGTGAGCATGAACACGAAGGTCCAAAACACTCTTGGAATGTTATTTGATCAGAACAGCCGTTCTCTGTGTGTGTGTGTGTGTTTGTGTTTTTGTGTGTGTGTGTGTGTGTGTGTGTGTGTGTGTGTGTGTGTGTGTGTATGTGACCTTTACTTTAAATGATGGGCAGATTTGTAAACACACACCTTGTCACACAGGTCATAGAAGACACTTGCATAACGCAAATTTGCAGCCTGACAAACACATCCAGACACGCAGCTATCATGCGCGTGTTCAGACACATAGGTTAAACTGCAGAGAGATGTGGGCTCAGTGGCGCCGATCAGCGCATGAACGCTTGTCTCATTAGTCTGACTATGTGTTGCCTAATAATTCCATAGAAATTTGACTAATGTTACAGCTTTACGACATATGCTATAAACTATACAACATTTCTCCCACTATTCTCTGAGAACCTTTCAAAAAAGGCAGAAATATAAGCACCGTCAATATCTGGTCAATGAATTCAGGCTTTGACAGTTCCTCGACCTCAGCTACTTCACTCCAGTATGATGGACTTTTATGATCTTTATTTAAGTTGAAGCAGACCAGTGATATCTTTAAACTAATTTATTTGGATGGGTTTCCCAAAATCTAAACAACTTAACTTGTCATTTAATGTAAGCCCCAAAACTATGACCAGGTATGTAGATACTAATGATGAAGGAGGAGATGTATGTTTCGTACATTCCAAAATCCATATGCACACTTCTAGTCTCAACCAGATGACCCATGAACCTTTCTGGCAAGATTAAAAAAGTATTGTCATTTATTCATGACTTATGAAAGTAAATACACTTCTCAGTCATTTGGTTTTTGTTATCTTTTCTTGGATTATTAATAAAAAGTGATCTCCATATTCCCTTATATCTGCCTCAATGTTTAAACAGAAATCGTAGATTACAGCTTGAAAGCTTAAGTCACCCCAATCAACCAAAAAGTTGAGGTCTGTGCTCCAGTTAGATTGTGTTCACTGTAATTATAATTGTGCAGTGCAACATATACTGTCAGCCTTCAACTTACGAAATTAATCTGTTCCAGAGCCTTTTTCGTAGCCTGGAATTTTCGTAAGTAGAGGCGCATTTTACATGTAAAACGCATGATTTGTTCCAAGGCTCCCAAGACTACCCCATAAACCCTTTAAAAATGATAATGTTATGGTCTGTGCTGGCTGGCGGATTTAACTGTTCTTTAATCATTGCAGGTGCTGGCGAGGGGCGTGGTGGTTGCCGGTAGGCGAGTTCCAAGCAGAGTGCACCTGGTCCCTATATGCAATCAGCAAGCAGCTAGCTATAAATGGGAGTGGCACGCTTCCCTCTGATGTCAGAAGATTGTTTTCCCTGTGACTCTGCTCATCGGGTTTCTCTTTGACCCCTGGTTCTTGCTTCGTGCTTGACCAGGTCCCTTGACTTAGTATTGCCGTAATTTACTATCCAGAGTGTTTAATAAATCATTTGAACTGTCTTTTGGTCTCCTGCATCTCTGGGTCTCCTACGCACACACCCCAGACTTACCAGATAAAAGTGCACAAATTTTGTATGAAATATGTGTTAAAAGTAAAAGTAAATTATTTATTAAACCATTTAAACATTTTATTAACATATTAAACCATTTTATTAACATATTTATTAATTAAACCATTATTAAACATTTTTCATTAACACACATACATACATACACACACACACACACACACACATACACACACACACACACCACTGTCTCTCTCTATGTCTCTGTCCTTCTCTGTCTCTCTGTCTCTCTCTCTCTCTCTCTCTCTCTCTCTCTCTCACACACACACACACACACACACACACAACTCTCTCTCTCTCCCTGGTGTGTTTTGCTGAATGCGGGCTCCGCCCGCACGCAGCGAGCAGCCGATGAAGAAATTGTATTTAAATGTTTAAATGGATGGGATGCTGTATTTAAAGTGAAATTATAGTACCTGTTTGAAAGATCAGAGGTCCTGATTCAATATTAACTTGCTTCCTTGCGAGATCAGAGGTCTTGTCTCACGGCGCACTCTGTTTTCATGCCTCCTTCTGCTTCAATATCGTTCCGAAATAATCGCCTCCGTCACTGTATTTCTGCTTTTCTGTATTTTCTGGATCCATGATGGATAACGAAATATAACACTGCAATGATCAATCTCAAAAAAAAATCCTCAAGAGCCAATATTCCTGTTCAACTCTCCTCTCTCACGCGTGTGACAAATAGGAAGTATGGGTACAAGAAGTACAGGTAAAGTTCAGATGCCTCCTGGCCAATGGGAAACCAGTGGGGCGGGATGTTAGGAGACAGCCAATGAGAGAGCAACTTGCACACTATTTGAATTTGTGAATAGCGTGTTTGAATTTTTGAATGGCGCATTTGGCACTTTTCGTAAAAAGAGGACAAAAATTGAGGAAAATGTTTTTCGTAACCTGGATTTTTCGTATTCAGAGGCTTTCCTAAGTAGAGGGCTGACTGTACTTTAGTTTAAAAGGTATACTCCTACTCCAAAGTTTGACTAGAAACACTGTTGTTGTTGTTGTTGTTTTAGTATTTGTGCTTTCACTATATTTTGCTGTAACCATTTAATATGGGACTCTATGAATCTTTTACATAAGAGCTCAGAATGTGCCAATATTTTTAGATCAAGAAAAAACTACATTGGAGACCATCTGGAATAATAAATCAGACTTATCAAAAAATCCAAATCACCCAACATATCACATAACCCCACATAAAAAAAAAGAGAGAAAAAAAAAACAAGAGAGAATTGATGGCTGTGCACCTTTACTGCACATTTTGCCCAAATGACTCATTTAGTATTTATGCACACCTTCTGGGATTCTAAATGTATCTCAACATAGCTCTACATCTTCAATTTGAAAATGGCAGATTTACAATCAAAGAAAAAAGAGAGAGAGAGAGAGAGAGACAGAGAGAGAGTTTTAGCTATTCCTTACAGGTGCAATAAAATACTCATCCAAGGCAGTGTTTCAAGTCCTCACAGTTAGATATCATGCAGTTTGGGTTTTCAGACAGAATAACTTGGGCTGTATCAGTGATATTAAGGCTGTATTTAAACGCCATTGAAGATGTGATTTCTCAGTGCATGTGGAAATCCTGAAGAACAAAATACCTATAAGTCAAGTCGGGATGAGTCAACTATAGATGATGGCTCGGTGGTAGAGTGCTGGCTTACTGATCCGAAGGTCAGGAGTTCAAGCCTCACTATCAGCAAGTTGTCACTGCTGTCTCCCCAGTGCAGCTAACTGGGTTATCAAAGGCCAGCCATGACTCTCACTGTCTGTGGTGAGGGGCATGTAAAAGAACCACTGCTGTCATTTGTAAAGAGTAGGCCATTGGGTTGCTGTCAGCGTGTTTCTGCCCTGCAGTGACCTGGCGAGCTGTCCAGGGAGTACTCTGACATTCCCAGAGTCAACTGAGATGGGCACCAGCCTCCCCGTGACCCTAATTAGGATTAAGCGGTTCAGAAAATGAATGAATGAATGAATGAATATATATATAGTGTGGCCTTGCGATGGCCTGATGAGGTGTCCAGGGCGTACTGCAGGCTGAGGTGGGAGCCAGCCTCCCCTTGACGTTCATGGATGAAGTGTTCACAAAATGAATGAATTATATATATAAAATGTGTGTGTGTGTATACACTATCTTTTTTTACTGTTTGTTAAGAGTCTGGAGACATATGTACAGCCTTCTGATGGTATATCTCCATATCTCCACCTTTTTTTGGTGTACTGTATTAAGGTGTGGGCATGAGTAGGAATCTGAATGTGACATGAAGCCACAAAATGTGTGTGTGTGTGTGTGTGTGTGTGTGTGTGTGTGTGTGTCTCACTGACTTATGTTGAGTTGTTTTACATTTTTTTAATTTTTTTTTTATTTATTATTTTTTTTAAATCAAATTTTGAGTTTAGCATGCTCTCTGTAGTACAAGACATACCTACGTAGTACGCTGATGTAATGACATAATGACGCTGCGTCCATTGTTTATAAACGACAGATTCTTCCAAGTTCAGTAGTGCGTGTTACCCTTGTGTTAAGATGTCATCTCTGTGATCTTTGTGTTTACACTGTTTTGTGGACTTTTGTAACCCTAAGCAAATATGGTTGGTCAGAAGCGTAAGCCTACTAGCATGCGTGCAAGTTTTCTGGCATATGCTGGAATTTCAGGTTTTCCCAAGACTGAATTAACTATCTGCTTGGATCGGCGCAATCTACCATGCTTACTCAGTTAAGCAAAGAGAGTTGTAAAGTGAATGAAAACCCAAATACAGAAAAGAAAGAACTCTCCGCTCTGCTGGTAATTCACATCAGTGCAGGCTGAGTACTAAACAAGTATTCAATGGCGCCCTTGCTCACTTGAAAGACCGGAAGTCCGTATAACCCGAGCTTTGTCACACACACACATGCATACATGTATACACCAAACATTAACACCATCTGATTCGTGTGTGTTTAGGCTGCCCCATACACATCAAGCTGCAATGCACTGTGTTCTGACACCAGCGTTAACAGTTTCAGTACTAACTCTTCTATGAGTTCACACCAGACATACTACCGATACCTTTCCTCCCTCAGTGAATTTTTGGTGCACATGACACACTTGCCTGGTTTCACTATTAACAATGGAATTTTACTCTGTAACTGTATGTATGTACAATTTGATTAAATTGTTTTGCAGATGGAGACATTCAGCTAAATATGTTTACGATGTTCATTAAGATTGTGTAGTCTGATGCCATCAATGCAACATGTTGACAGACAGATCGCCCATCATTCATTCTAATTGAGCTATGTTTGGCCCTGGGGCTGAATTCTCTATAACATGTAACTTCAGTTGAAAAGACACCATATCACCCTGTCACTGATTGTACTACCTGGCCAAAAAAAGTCCAATGCACATATTTTCTTGGACATCCTTGATTATAGTGAGTAATCTTCATGGCACTGTTGCATCAGGTCAGAATGCTGATTAAAAGCTGACAATACGATTAAGTCAGCTGACAACCTGAATGTAACAAATAAGCAGATTGTATCATCAATGCTGTTTTGATTCCCTTATAGCGCCAATATAAAATTGGAGCTAAAATAATGAAAGACAAGTTCAGGGAGGGTGGTAGTAAGTGACACATGGTGCATAGTTGCGTAATGGTTAGGACGTCTGCCTGACAGAAAGATGGTCCTGATATAAATTCAGAAGCTTTGACATTTCTATGTGAGGTCTCCATGTTCTCTCCATGCTTTTGTGGGTTTACTCTGGGTACTCCGGTTTCCTCCCATGTTTCAAAGGAATTTGCATGAACCTAACCGCCTGTTGTAAATTACTCCTAGGTGTAAGTATGGTGGTGTGTGGTTTGGGCCTGCCATGATCTGGCGAGCTGTTTAGAGTATACACTGCCTTTGTCCAGTGTTGGTTGAGATTGGCACCAGCCTTCCTACGATCCTAATAAGATTAAGTCATTCTGCAAATGAGTGAGTGGTTCAAGGAGCATGAGGAATCATTTTCATTCAAGAACTGGTACCACAGGGTCCTGACTTGAACCATACTGAAAGTCTTAGGGCTGCATTGGAAAAGACTTCATGGAGTGGTTTGATTTTCCCCTCACCAACTGACGACAGTGAAGTGGGTGAAAAACAAATTGAATTCTGCATGGAAATGAATGTTTTGATGTTGCTTAAGTTTGGTGAAACAGTATAATGGCGATTACGCACTATAGTCAAGGCTCATGGCATTGTTTCTTTGTCCACGCAGTGTATTTTCTTGTAGCAGTACACCCCATCATGTGTTATCCATAAGCACTGCAAAAAAAACCTCCCTTAAATACACTGAACAGTGTTAAACTTGATTTTTTTTCTATGATGGCGAACTTGTATATTTCAGTGTCATACAAAATACGTGCGCATATTTCATTCTGAAGCCTATGACAGATAAAAGCCTTGGAAGGCATCCCGGATGGGAAATGTAGAGGGAAATTACAGCACCGTTGGAGGCATCTGAAACCATTTCCATTTTTGTGAGCACTGCTTTGATATGCTTTAGCTCTCTGTTGTATTATAACATAGTATTTTTATGTTAATACTTCATAGAGCAAGCGAGAGAGAGAGAGAGAGAGAGAGAGAGAGAGAGAGAGAGAGAGAGAGAGAGAGAGACTGGCTTTATGTTCTGTTCCCAATATGTCAGGCTCCAGTCTGTTGCCTCATGCACTGGGTATTCTCAATGCAACTGTAGCATATAATATAGCAAAAAATGCTGTGGCTTGCATACTGGAGCTTCTGCAAGGACTTTTTTTCCCCTGGAATGTCTTGCAGAGAGCTTTCCAATGAACAATGTCTTGTATAATTTGTTCTGGGTTTAATGTGGCCGTACACTCAAGTCTCTGCGTAGGTGTTATTTAAAATGCAAACTAAGCTAACTTTTAGCTAACTGCTAACACTTTAAATCATCTGGACATCTGATGTTTCATAATAGAATTTAATTTTCCATGAGAAATCTTTCATGGTCAGTAAAGAGGTGTGTTTACCTTTGTTTTTGCTTCGCATCATGAAAAATGATTTATCCTGATTGATTTAAAAACTGAACATTTTCATTCATCTGCTCATTTTCTGAAACACTTTATCCTTTATTGGGGTTACATGGTAGTTAGAGCTGACTCCAGGTGAAGAGAGGGAAGACACTAAACAGCACACTAGTCCATAGCAGGGGTGAAACACATTTGTTCAAATGTAAACTGGAAAATTTTTAAAACCACATTTGGCAGACACCCTTATCCAGAGTGACTCAATTATAATTAACATTTTTATACAGCTGAGCAATTGCGGGTTAAGGGCTTTGCTCGAGGGCCCAAGAGTGGTGATAGTGGGGATTGAACTGCTGACCTTCTGATCAGTATTCCATTGCCTTAACCACTGAGCCATCACCACCCTAAAAATGTGAAACAACCAAAGTGTTTGTACTGTAGGAGAAAATTGAAATATACAGAGAAAAACCCATGCAAGCACAGTGAGAACTTGCAACTCCATACATTAACGCCTTTACTGGGCACAGACCTTCCTGGTGTGAGGCAGACATGCTAATCACTACCATCCGTGATGTTGAATATGTAGCTAAAATTATGACTTAAAACATTTACACCTGTAACGCTGTCCATGTTAAATGAGCTAATTTATAGTATTTGCAGTTTTGTTTAACATGATATATATATACCGTACATGCTTTAACACGATACCAATTCTAAAAACTACTACGTACAGTATTAGCATCATGAGCAGCCCTTTGTTGTGCAGAGTGTGTCAGTGTCACATAAGATAGAGATGTTTGATGTCATATCATGCAATCTTACATTCTTAAAGAGCTAACAAAAAATGAACATGGTTGATTTTTTTTTATTTATTTATTTTTTTTAATCCACCGGTGTGTTGTATAGTGAAAAGTAATTGCACATGGCCTGAGGGAGGATAAGTGGAGGATGTTTGGGATTAGTGTGCGTTCATCCTGGAATTCTACTCATATGCAGGAAGTCTGCTGACGCATCAGCCGTGCTGTAAGTAGTAGTATTATGTGTCAAACATCAGATAAGTCAGCTGACTTCAATGCAAGTTCTCTGACTATCAGGAGTCATCAGGCAGAGGAGAATTCATAAAAACAGTGTTATGTTTTTGTATGTGTCAGAATTAACAATAAATGAGATCAGCAGGACTCGCCACGCCTTCCATGGAATGAAGCAGGGTATAAAGAGTCACATTTTTCTGAACCCCACCCCCAAGAGATTGGAATCTGACCATACCATGACTGTTTGTACCAAGTGAGGGATGAAGACTCAGATAGCATAGAAACTGATCTTGGTTCAATTTGTAAAGCGGTGTTCATACACAGTGTTGAGCGACAAGCAAATCACTTGGGCACTGAGCAACACGTGAATTGTCTTGAGAGGGATTATGAATTGTTTCACTGATCAGCTCCTGCTGCCTAGGTAACCCCCTGACATGTTTCCCGCTTAAAAAAGATTTCTGAGTGAAACTGTAAGCAGCATTGAGCTTACATACAGCACTTACATGTGAGCTTTCATTGTCATAATATTATACTTTTCAAGTTTATTTTAACTCATTATCATCATATATAACTAATTATTATTTATTATTATTATTATTATTAGTAGTAGTAGTATTAGTAGTAGTAGTAGTAGTATTACCGTATTTTTTGGATCATAAGGGGTACTTAAAACCCTTTAATCTTTAAAAAAATGGATGGTGTGCCTTATAATCTGGTGCGCCTTATGTGTGGATGAAGCTGCGAGACTCCATCTCACTGATACCGTCAAAACCCAAACTAATTCAGAGTTTAGCATCATTCCGGTGGATTAACCAATGAACTCCAACCGCGAGATATTGGTGTCAACAGGTCATAAGTTAGAGGGATCTGGGCTTTATGTCCAAATACTGGCATTACTGCTATTGCAGTCAGGTGACTCGTGAGTGGTTTTTCCACTTAATCTACATCTCTACCGACCATCTCTCTTGTTATGAGAATGCTTCTGCATGTCATGACGCTCAATTGGCTTAATGAGAGTCTCACGTTCATCACCGGGCTAAAGCACGGCTACAGGTCTCCTCTTGAGACCTCGGATTAACCTTCTTGAATTGAAAGTTACACTGATAGAGCTTCTTCAGAGTAATAACCTCTGTTCTGTATTGAACACAATACTCACGCTGCGAATGAATGCCACCATACTTTTTACTGCGATAATGCCGTTGCTTTAAGGGGGCGTGGTTGAGAGAAGTTTAGGTCATGACCCGGAAGACTTCTAATCTCTGTCTCGAATGATCTGCAACGCCATGTGTGCGAGGGAATAATAATAGAATATTATAATATAATATTTTAATAAAAAATAATAGAGGGATCCAGGCTTAATGTCCAACTTGCTCAACTGTTAAACTCAAACACTGAAGATGAAGAATTTGATGGATTTGTGGAAGAGGAATAGACTGAAAAAGTGAGTTTATTGTTTTATGTTGTTTCAACTGAATAATGTTGAGAGTTATTGTGAAGTGTATGATTTTATATTTTGTGTGTTACAACTGAATAATGCTGAGGGTTATTGTGAATGAGTTGAATCAAGTTTGAATCTGACTTTTATTGCACTTAATGCACCTTATAATCCGGTGCGCCTTATGTATGGACAGCGGCCATTCGTTGCTATTGCACCTTATTAGCCAGTGCACCTTATGGCCCTGAAAATACAGTGGTATTATTATTATTATTATTATTATTCTCATCATCATGAACTGGGAAGAGGTAAATGTATATAAATATATTTACAGGAAATGCTGACTATTTAAAAAATATGTATGGCATATAGATGGCATTTCTAGTTTTTATCCTTGTAAAATTTCTGTGTGCACGTATAATGCACAAAATATTTAACAATGATAATAATACAGAGATCCCTCACTCTCCGCGGTTAACAGGGACAAAGATCCCCAGACGACCATCGTAATCCGTGAAGTCGGATAACCCCCCCACTGACGTATACGTACATGTATATGGGTATATACTATCAATAAATGCATATTTAATGCAATAAATACTTATAAGAACATTTAAACATTAAAAATAACATAAGATGTAAATAAAATATAAATACACACATACAGATGATATTGCATAAGAAGAAGACGACACACGTACATACATGTGTGTGCACACACAGATGCAACAATGTAAATAGTTTTGATGGGAGATTTTGGGTTGTTTTTTGTTTTGTGTTGGTTTAGGTTTTTTTTTGCATAATTGGCCTTGTTGTTGTGGCATTATCCTTCACTTTTACCCTATTCTTCCTTAATTTCCTTATTTTTTAATTCGAT
>CM045728.1:94847100-94879600 GCA_024760905.1 Plotosus lineatus | reverse complement strand
ATGTAATAAAGTTTTAAAGTTATAATCACTGTGGTTTGGACTTGTGTGCATGGTTTTTAGTCTGGAATGATTGAGGTACAAATAAAAGGAACGTATTGACATCATTGCTATTAAACATTAACATATGTTAAATTTAAAATTTATTGTACATTGTAAACAGATAGTATGAATGAGAGCATGAGCTTCCTTGGTCATTCCGCGTATTTATAGGCGGAATCAGGAGCAAATCCTTTGATCTTTGCCGATTTTTCATTGCATTGAAATGTGGTTACGCCGGCTATTCCTTAGTCATTCCTCGGTCATTCCGTGTTGAATGTGAATGTTCCGCCTTCATTCCGCCTGTTCCAAGATCATTCCGTGGGTCTTCCTTCTAAAAAGGAGTAGTGCCGCGGTCATTCCGTAAACGTTCTGTGAATTATCCGAAGGTCTTCCTTTGTTGTCCGCACTGGTACCGAAGGTGATCCGAGCGCTTTTACGCATGTATTCCGACATTGTACCGCAGTCTTTCTGTGTCCTTTTCGCACATTCCGTGGTCATTCCGAAGGTGCAATTTTTCGTAGGTTTTTGACCCATTTTCTGTGTAAAAAGCCAAAGCTCCTCCACAAAGTGCGTTCCTCGCCTTTCCACTATGATCCTTGCATTCCACACTCCAGTGAAATGGGGGGATAATGTACCTGTTTTTGGAAATGTACGCATCTTTAGAATGTGGGAGGCAACCAGAGTTCCCAAGCAAAACTGACACAAGCAAAAGGAGAACATGCACACAGAAACACGCAAGCCCGAGACTTGTAAGAATTTACTTTCTGTGAGGCAGATGTGCTAACCACTACGTTAAGGCATACAATATGGACAAAATGCATATTATTTTATAGAAATTATTTGACACAATAGCACACCTTACTTTTAAACATTCTCTGTATACATGCACTTGAACAATTTGCCTGATAAATCTATAGCATCTCTGATATACATTCCGGTTTCCAGGAGGTAATTTATAATTTATACACATTTTATACTGGATGTCACTCCTTACTAGCTTGATGCTAACAAAAGAATGTAGCATGTCTCTTGGTGGGAAGCATGACCATGCATTTGACCTTTAACTCTAATACTTTTTTCCTAAGTTTCCTGGGATTGTACAGAATGCTCGTTTTTTTTTTTTTATTTCCTAGACATGGGTTAATTTTATTTGTTGTTATCTGCCTGTTCTCTGATCCAGACTGTGATGGCAATTATTGAATTACACTCAATAAAATACATGCTGAGTTTATGCACTTCAATTCAATCTCTGCTCTGTACACATTCCATTATATTTGAAGTTAAGGTGATAATGACTTACACATAAAATAGATTGTGTGATCATTGAGTTGGTAGATATTGTCATAAAATATTCAAAGTGATAGTGTTATAAACGCAAACAAGTAAAAGCGTGAACTCAAAGATTAGCACTGATCACTTAATTAGATGCTTCAGATGTTCATAACTATACAGTGTGTTGTTTATCATTCAAGTAAGGACCGGTTTCCCTTTTGAGTCTGGTTCCTCTCAAGGTTTTTTCCTTGTGTCGTCTGAGGGAGTTGTTCTTTCCACCTGCGCTCTGCGCTGTGGGTTTGCTCATTATGGATGTACAGGGTTTGTACAAGAAATGTTTGAATTCTTTCTGAAATTTCTTTGTACTGTGTAAAGTGTATCAAATAATTTAGACCTGACACATAGGATAATTTCCCTCTACTTTATGAATTACTGTATTCCTTACCCCCCCCTCCTGATTTTTCTACCCTTATTTAGTTATTGTTATTTCCCACTTGTCAAGTTGATTCCAACCACCATCAATTACAGATGTGCGTAATCCTGTGCCAAGATGTCTGCGATCTCTGTGATTCATAAAAGGGTGAAGGTTAGCAATTTATGATCACGTCTGGAGCACGTCTGGTGCATCAAAGAGATGACACTTGAAGGAATCTTGTTTCGAGTTCATCATGATCCCCTACAATTGCATATCAGGGTCTGTTAAGATGTGATAGTTCTACTGTGCTCTACTATGATTCCCACATTCTATTATGATTGGAATAAATCACAATCATGATAATTGCGGACAAATTTTTGATAATGAAATATTTTGCCGCAATCAAAATAATCACTAAGTTCCATCAAGTTCATTACAAATCAATCCCATGACCCCCCCAAACTCTGCACAATTCTCTGAAATCATAGGGATCGTGGATATTGTGCCACAGTGTAACCCCCAGGGAAAGCAAGCACAAACCCTTCGTGCACTTGGGCGTGGCCTAACATACTCATCTTAAAAGTGACATGATTGCTTTAAATTACAAGGAGATGAGCATACTGTATATCATTCCTCCCTCCTGTGAGTGCTCAGACTCCCTGCTGCAAATAACTGAATGCATCACCCTAGAATCGAACCCTAAGTAGGTTCGCAAGAACCACTACATTCTACTTTTAAGTATTTAAAGTCTACATGTGTACTGTATTGTGTACATTTTTAACTTTACAGGTGGTACAATGTAAGATTAGCTTTGTTAATTGACTTTAATCTATACATTAATTAAAAGTTTATTGCCATTATTATTATTACTGCAGGTGCATCTGTTAATAGAGTTATAGAATACACAACAACGGTTGCCGAGTAGTGCATTGACAAGGTGTGTGACTGTTAACCCAGAGAGAGCCACAAGTTTGAACCCAGGTTAAAGCCCCAGCCATGGTGGTGGTTGTGTGATAGGGAAGACAAAACCTGATGAGGGAAATAGAAACGACTAAAATTGTGGAAAACAGTAATGAAAAAAAAAAAAAAATGATATATATATATATATATATATATATATATACTGTATACCTAAGTTATAGACGTGTGTGTGTATGTGTGTGTGTGTGTGTGTGTGTGTGTAGGGTATTCAGCACTTCCGCAAATTTGTGTATTGGGTGTTAACTCACCGAGGTCATCCATTTTCATGTTAGGTCTTAGAGTGTAGTCTGGTTCTGTAGGCTGTGCTTCATCATCTGCATCACCTGCTGGTGAGAGTGAAAAAATAAAAATTTACACTGACCTCTCTCTCTCTCTTTCTCTCTCTCTCTCTCTCTCTGACACCCCCCCTCCATACGCACACACGCACACACACGCACACACTACACAGCAGAGCTCCAGGCAGCAGTGTGCTGATATGAACTCATGTGTTCAGGCTTGACTGAGCAATCAGACCAGACTCATCCTGACACGAGAATGTAGAGACACACTGAGCAGGAACAGGGGTTAAGATAACACAGCAAGACACACACGCACACATACACTGGGGAGAAAGACTGTTAATGCACATAAGTCCTGACAGAAAGAAGAGGAGAAGAAGACACAACGACAAGGGGTGCAGGAGGCAAAGGGGTTAAAATAACACTCTGGGCTGACAAACAGTTTGTCAGTTGACACGAACCTGAGCTTTACAGGGAGGAGGGCAATGGAAAAAGCAGAGATGCAGAGAAAGGGAGAGGAGGTGGGTAGTGAGGAGCTGTAATCAGTGTGTAAAATGAGATCTGACAGTGGAAAAAGTTATTGCAAGACGTGCGCTGCAGTCTAGTGAATGCACTTTGCAGCCAACCAACACTAATGGAGACAAAGTGAGCTATCTTCTGTTTGTGCATGTGTGTGTGTGTGTGTGTGTGTGTGTGTTCGATTTGGGGCTGTAGTAAAATAGTTCTACATATTATTATGGGATTTTTTTTACATTAAGTGATTTCATACCAGGTTTCAAAAATCTTATATTGTAAAAGCATTCAGCTGAAAGACAGCTGATGCCAAACAGAAAGTTTCAGAGGTCGACTGGTGCTCACATTAATTTAATGTTACCAGCTGACATGCTTAGCCTGTTGTTCCAGCAAGGCCCAATAGACAGAAGTTATGTCGTGAAGACAAAGGAACTTTACAATTTAGATTATCACAAACTGATGAATGCCACTCCCTTATTGCTCCCTTTCCAACATACAGTGGTCATCATGCGCCTGTGGTGTTCTTCCAATACATACAATAGTATTTATCGTTCCTTCAACTGTTGAAGAAAATATCCCTCTTTGGTGTGTTTGCATTTCAGGAGCTGTGAACAATTTCTTCTTATAGTGTTTTTTAGTTTATTTCTTTTGAGAATTCTTTTTGTTCCCTCTTCAGGATAGGTAATACCCCAGCTTTAAAAAAAAGAAAGAAAAAAAAAAACAGACACTGAAGTGCAGGTTTCAGGGTTGATCACAGTAAATGTGCAATAGAAAAGCGGCTGAAGTAAATTGATTGTTTAACAATATTTTTTGTGAATTTTCTCACAATGTTTTGCGAGGCTATATGCTCTCCCCGCTAAAAAAATAAAAATAAAAATAGCCCTGACCGTATTTTCAAACATTTTTAGTAATTATTAACTGTAACATATTGAATAAGTATATACAGTAATCCCCCGCCACTTCGCGTTTCCTACTTGGCGTCCCTGAAATATCGCGGGATTTCTCATCGGGAAATTAAAAAATTAAAGAGTATTCAAAATTCACACGCACTACATTCAACTACGCTACCCAACATGCTCTGTTCTCCTGCTTGATTTGAGTGTTCTCTGATTAGCTGTGAATCCAGCAAGCTGATTGGTCAGGATTATATTTCCCAGCATCCAACACACCTTGCCTCCCTCATGAAACATTAACTTTTATTGAGCTCAGGGGAAGCACTGGGGTGCGGGAAAAATTGTGTTCACCATAGTGGTGAGGGAAAAACACAAACCAAAATCACTGGGAGAGTATCAACATGGAAACTGGTCGAGCACAGAGATATTTATAGCGCGCTGATGGCTGAATGGCTTCAGGTGCTCTCTTTGGATTTCACCTGCGGATAACAGCCATGCCCCTCACAAGCGCAGCATGCAGTTTATAGAGAGAGAAAAAGAGTTAAACGCCGCCAACTAGCACAGACCATAACAGTTGTGAAAATGGAAAATGCCTTATTGTTGTGGATTATGGACCGCCGTAAAAATAATATGAGTTTGGACACTAACATGATACGTAATAAAGCAAAGGCTCTAGAGGCGCTGACGAGTCCCAAACGGGCAGCAGTGCTGCCAGTGAATCTCCTTCTTGATGTGGCTTTATAAGGTTTGTCATACAGTATTTATATATATATATATATATATATATATATATATATATATATATATATATATATATATATATATATATATATTTGTCACTATAAGGTGTATAATTTATTTCTATATTAATACACGTTGCCTGTATGACATTAACATGCATAGAACACTTTAAAATTAACTTCTATATAAATGTTATATAATATATAGGTGTGTGGGTGTCCCTAAGAAGTGGCAGAAGTCATTTCGCGGTTTTTCGCATTTCGCAGAGGGGGCTGGTCTCCATTAACTGCGAAATAAGGAGGATTACTGTATTACTTTGCCTTTAAATTTTTGCAAGCATTCAAGTCTCTTTGTTAATCTTGCTGAAAGTTGCTTACATCTGAAAATGTCCAAATTCACCCACTTGTACCTGACAACCTCCCAAAGTTCAGTGGTGTTACTAAACTTTCGTCCAATTAATTTATGCTGCATGTGTGCCCAGATGTTCTCTATTGGGTTCAAATCTAGACTCTGTCCGGACCAGAACATGATTTTGATGCTGTTCTTGTCCAGCCAAGTTTAAGTGGCCTTGGCGTGAGGGCTTTGGGCATTTTTTACTTCTAACTTATTATTTGATATAAATTAGCTAGTGTTTAGACAAACCATCACCATTAACTGATAATAATATATTATTGGCTGTTACATACTTTTGCCACTAATAATCAAAAAAACTGATTTCAATGTTGGCTCAGATTTTTTTGCCCAGATGTGTACAAGCAAATATTTTTTGGTTTAAATATGTACATCATGTTAGACTAAAGAAATTCACAAGAAGGTCATGTGACATTTGTGAGTAATTCATGATGAGTTTGCAGATGTTTGGTGAAAAAAAACAAATGTCCTGTTATAAGTTTTGGCCAATCTGTCTGCTTTTGTTCTCAAACAATTCGCTTTTAATTTGCACGTTATTAGCACAACCAAAATGCGAATTAAATATGAATGATGACAAAGAACACATGGAATATAAATGCCTGCAAGTATCAAACTTTTCTCAAACTTTTCATGTGGATGTCTCCAACTTGTTGCCGTTCCTTGCAAACAAATAAATAATTTGCGAACAAAATGACAACTATGCGACATTCTCACAATATGCGCAGACTGTTAGAGAAGAGGTTGCAGTTACATCACGTGAGAGCCTTATTTTTGTACAATTGTGGAAATTTTAGACACGCTCATGTGCAAGATGTCTAAAATGCAATGTTGCGAATATCACAAGACAAATTTGGGAACATTCTGAGAATGAAAAACAACAGTCGCGAATTGCCATTCAGAAGTTGCTGTACCAGCCATTGCCCGGCTTATATCACTTCAGAGTTTCTGCTGGTGGTGCAAATGCAAACAGAAAAAACATGTTTTTTAGTTCTCAGTGGAAGGCCCCAGGGGATAGTTCCTCTCAAAAGGTCACTGAAGGAGCCTATACACAATCTCTATTTTTTTTTTTTTTTTTTTTTTTTTCATGTTAAAATTATAAGCATACTCCCATATTAAAAAAAAAAAGTCTTCAGCAAAAACTTATTCTCTTATTTCTACTTCTTAGTCTTCCTTTCTTCTTCCTGTTTTTCTTTATCCTTCTGGTGCTTTCTTAACCATTCCCACTACTACTTGTAAATATGTGAACCACGCATGGTGTTCTCTCGAGAGTTTTGTGTCTGGGCTACACAACATGGCAGCTCGATGGAGGAGATATAAAGGCAGATATGTAGATATAAAGAGCTCAGTGTAAGCTCATAAAAACACAAAGATTTGTTGTTACAGTTAACTTATAAGTACTCTATTCCATTTCTGTTAATAGATCCCTCCAAATCCTACATAGTGGACCTTTAAGCTCACTTTGGCTAATGGATATTCCACATTGTCCTCTTTTACTCCCACAAGCTCTTCTTTTTCATCTTTTATAATGTGTTTTTGCCGTGCATATCATTACTACCATTATACTGAGGACTTCGAGCAGAATGTTGTCACTCTCTTCACTGTATAATCTGACAGGAGAACATGCTATTTCACAGTCTGTTAAAGAATTCAGCCAAGATTTGATTTGGATCATCCCATACAGCATGACAAGTAATAATTTAAAAGACCGCTGAACTGGTATTGTGTGAAACTGTCTTTAGTGATGAACCTCTTAATCGCCTTCTGTCGGCCTGTACGCTCTTTCTCTTTTGCTCTTTCTCATGCACTCCGCAGGTAAATCCTTTACAAAATGTCCACTTGCACGATTCTCATTACTAATACACAGTTGATGTAAGTATACTAACCGTGTAGCGTCTGATGTTGCATATGTGCAACAAATTCTAATGATAATTCCCATGTTGCTTTCTATGACGGGGCTCTACGGGGTTAAACCCAGAAAGACCTGGTCTGTTTGAGTCCAATTGATTCTGGCAGAAGAGATGAATTATGCTTGCAGTATGGTAAATTAATGGATGGATGGATAGATGGATAAATAGGTGGATAGAAGAAAGAAAGTGTGGATGGATAAATAAAACTGTCAATAAATGCAAAGATGGATAAAAAATATATATATGAATAAGCAGGTAGGAGATTGAGTATACTTATAGGATGTGTGAGTGGATGGATAATGGATAGATAGGCATTGGGTGGATAGATGGTTAAAGTATAAAGGACAAGTGAAATGGTTAGTGAAAGGATGTACAGATGTAAACTAAAAGCGTGGTGGCCAAAAACAAGAATGAAAGAAGTGGCAGATAAATGAGTGATGAGATGGATGGGAGGTCGAATAGCTTGACGGATGGGTGGGTGAATTGATAAACAGAGACTTGATAGGTGCCAGGAAGGATGAGGAGTGAGGTAGATGGGAGGAAAATTTTATTGGTGGAGAAATCAACAAAATAATGCATCTCAGTGGATGGAAGGCTGGATGGAAGAGTAAATAAGGGAGTGGATAAATGGGTATGAGTAAGGATTGGTGGAGAGATGTATCTAAGGATGTAAAGATGGATAATTAACAAGATGAGGGATAGTGGTTCACTGTGATCCTGGATCATTGACTCAACAAAATGAACAAATAAATGGATGGTTAAAGATAGATTGAGGGAAGGAAAAAAGAAGTTGTAAACATAGGGCAGTACCTGTTGAGCAGCAGACATACACTCTCAGTCTCAGGCAGCTACGGCCATGGTGATGGGTGGGTGTGGCTAAAACAGACAGGAACCAATTAGTGATTTACATATTTGACAAAACCACATATAGCATAAAGATACACATCTCAATCATAATGCCTGGAAGAAAGGTCATGGGATCATGGGCCATTTCACAAATCCCTTTATCCTTTATTACGGTTGCATTGAAGCCGAAGCCCATCTCAGCCAACTCCAGGCAAAGGTTGGGTATACCCTGAACAACTTGTCAGACTATTGCATCATTGACATGTGCACAGCCATTCACATACTAGCCTAATTTGCATATCTTTACACTGTGGGAGGAACCGGAATACCCAGAGGAAACCCATGCAAGCACAGGATGAATGCTCAACCCACACAGAAACATCCTCTCCAGGCATGGAGCTTGAACCCAGAACCTTTTGATGTGCAGTAGATGTGCTAACCACTACACCACCGTACCACCCCTTCAAACAATCATTAGAATGATATTTTTGTAAACAGGTTGTGCTTTTAGGGTTAAAAACTCGAAGTGCATTTTGGGAATCGACAGTTGATTGGCCACTAATGAGCTCAACAATTTAAAAATTTCCAAGCAGTCTGATTAGAATGTTTTTTGTACATTCCAGCATTTGGGATCTTTCTTTAAAAGGCTGACCTTCTGGTAAGAGCAGTAATTAGACACACATCAGAGCACCCACTTCCTACACGATGAGGTTTTTATAATGAGCTGAGAAATCAATCGAGGATTTGTTTCATGATGACTGTTTTACCTTCGCTTTTCAATAGTCCTCCGAGACGTTTCATATAATTTCTGTTTCCTGCATAATCTGCCTTCGTCTGCTCTAAATTTACTTTTGCAAACTACCCAAGCTTTTACTGAGGCAATATTCTTTTCAGAAATGTTTGGCCATACCCCCCACTCAGGTTTGAATCTTAAAAATTCATGAGCCCAACATTTAGATTGGGGACTTTTGTATGCTCTCTCAGTGTTAATATTTATTAGGTTTACTCCTCTCCAGTATGTCCTTCATTTCTGGCACAATATCAATCGTTCCCAAAATGTAGCACAATTTTTTATTCATCAATTTTATTCATCTCCAGCTTTCCCGTGACCCTATCTCAGCTGACTTTGGGTGAAGGCGGGGGTTCACCCTGAACAGCTTGCCAAACCATTGCAGGGCCAACACACATCACACTCACATCTAGGGGTGATTTGGAATAGCCAATTAACCTACTATGAATAATATTGGACTGCAGGTGTAAACCGAAGTACCTGGAGGAAACGTGGAGAATGTGCACATTCCACAAAGAAACAACCGAAGATTGGAAATTGGACCCAGGCTTTCGTGTTTTGAGGCAGATGTGCTAACCACTGCGCTACCATGCAACAACAATTTATTATTATTATTATTATTATTATTATTATTATTATTAATAATAATTAATTCATTCAGTTTCTGAACCACTTAATCCTAATTAGGGTCATGGGGAGGCTGGCGCCCCTCTCAGCTGACTCCGGGCGGGCCCAGGGTACACCCTAGAGAGCTCACCAGGCCATCACAGGGTCAACACTCACACAACCATTCATATCTAGGGGAGATTTGGAACAGCCAATTAACCTACTGTGCATGTTTTTGGACTCTGGGAGGAAACCGGAGTGACTGGAGGAAACCCACGCAAGCAAAGGGGAGAATATGCAGACTCCATTCACAGGAACACCGAGATGTGAATTGAACCTAGGACCTTCTTGCTGTGAGGCGGACGTTCTAACCACTATGCCACCATGCCGCTTATAATAATACAGTAATCACCCACCACTTCGTGTTTCCTACTTCGTGTCCCCGCAATATGGCGGGATTTACCATCGGGAAATTAAAAAAAAATAAAGATTATTCAAAATTCACGAGCACTACATGTATATTCAACTACGCTACCTAACATGACCTGTTCTTCTGCTTGACGTGAGTGTTCTTTGATTGGCTGTGAATCCAGCAATCTGATTGGTCGAGGTTATATTTCCCTGCATCCAACATACCTTTCCTCCCTCATGAAACAATGACTTTTATTGAGCTCGGGGGAACCACTGGGGTGCGGGAAAAATTTGTTCACCGTAGTGGTGAGGGAAAAACAAAAACCAAAATCACTGGGAGAGTATCAACACAGAAACTGGTCAAGCACAGAGATATTTATAGCTGATGGCTGAGTGAATTCAGGTGCGCTCTCTGGATTTCGCCTGCGGGTAACAGCCACACCCCTCACCAGCGCATGCAGTTTATGGAGAGAGAGGAAGAGAGTTAAACGCTGCCAACTAGCACAGACCATAACAGTTGTAAAAATGGAAAATGCCTTTTCGTTGTGGATTACGGACTGCCATAAAAATAATGTGAGTTTGGACACTGACATGATACGCAAAGGCTCTGGAGGTGCTGAGGAGCCCCAACCAAGCACCAGTACCGCCAGTGATTCTCCTTCTCTATGTGGCCATGTATTTGTTATTTATAATGTTTGTTATACAGTATTTATATATATATTTATTGTCATTATGTATATTGTGTATAATTTATTTATATATTAATACACATTGCCTGTATGACATTAAGATGCATAGAACACTTTAAAATTAACTTTGATTTAAATTTTATATAACATATCGGTGGGTGGGTGTCCTTAAGAAGCGGAGGGGGCTGGTCTCCATTAACCATGAAATAAGGGGGATTACTGTAATAATAATAATAATATTATCATTATTATTATTATTATTATTATTATTATTATTATTATTATTATTAAAACTCCCGAATAAATAAAATTAGGAACGAACATTCTGTGTCTGTTTTGGATTGAACAAGCTTTTCAATAAAGTGTGATTTTTCCCGTTTCATTATTTGTAATGCTTTGGCTGGACTTGTTTTTCTCTCTGAACATCTGAACATATGGAACCGCAGTATGGGGTTTGACAGATATTATCGATAATTGGTTAAATGAACTGAGGCACTTGAATGTTTACCTCCTCATTTATTTGTTTAACCATTTCATGCAATTGTTCTTTAGATGCTTGTATTTTTCTTTTATTTGTTTTTTGTAAATGACTTAAAATATCAGGATTTATGTTTTTTGTTTTGTATAAAAATTATTTGCATCTTAAACTAAATAGATTGTGCATGAAAGAAATAGGTAAAATAATATTCCTGAAATAATGACTGTTAAACTCAAAAAATATTAAAGACAATTTTTTTTTAACAATTTAAATTCTGTAAATGTTTGCACGATGCAATTTCATATACATATAGAGTATGGGGCAGTGGTGGTCGAGTGTTATAGAGCGTGGAATCGCTGATCCTAAGGTTGGGGGTTAGAGTCCCATTCTCTAAAAGGTTGTCCCCCCAGTGCAACTAACTGAGTTATCAAAGGCAGGCCATGTCTCTCACTGTCTATGGTGAGAGGCATGTAAAAGAACCATTGCTGACTTTTGTAATAAGTAGCTGCATAGCTGTCAGCGTGTTTCTGTCCCTTGATAAAGGGTTGTGTCAGGAAGGGCATTCAACATAAAAACCTATGCCAAATCAAATGTGCGAATGATTCGCTGTGGCGACCACTGATAAAGGGAAAAAGCCGAAAGGAAATCTCATGCACACACACACACACACACACACACACACACACACACACACACACACACACAGACAGGTATACCTCGGATTACATCGTTAATTGGTTCCTGGAGAGACAACGTAAGTTGAAAACGACTTAACTCGAATTAGTTTGTCTCTAGGCTATACCAAATTTACATGTATACAGTATATATATATATATATATATATATACCGTCGGCCCTCTACTTACAAAAGCCTCTGAATACAAAAAATCCAGGTTACGAAAAACATTTTCCCAAATTTTCATCCTCTTTTTACAAAAACAACCTCTTTTTACGAAAAGCGCCAAATGCGCCATTCAAAAACTAAAACGCACCATTCACAAATTCAAACAATGCGCGAGTTGCTCTCTCGATGGCTGTCTCCCAACATCCCACCCCGCTGGCCTCCAATTGGCCAGGAGGCAGCTGAACTGTACCCATACTTCCTGTACCCATACGTCCTGTTTGTCACACGCATGAGAGAGGAGAGTTGAACAGGAATGTTGGCTTGTAAGTTCTCTTAGAGATTGATCATTGCAGTGTTTTATTTTGTTATTCATCATGGACCCGGAAAACACAGAAAAGCGGAAATACAGTGACGGGGCGATTATTTCAGTACGATATTGAAGCAGAAGGAAAACAGGGTGCTCCGTGGGACAAGACCTCCAATCTCGCAAGGAAACAAGTTAATATTGAATCAGGACCTCTGATCTTTCAAACAGGTACTGTAATTCCACTTTAAATACAACATCCCATCCATTTAAACAATTAAATACAATTGCTCCGTCAGCTGCACGCTGCATGTTGGCAGAGTACATATTCGGCAAAACACACCAGAGAGACACAGAGAGAGAGAGAGAGAGAGAGAGAGAGAGAGAGAGAGAGAGTTTTGTGAGTGTGTGTGTGTGTGTGTGTGTGTGTGTGTGTGTGTGTGTGTGTGTGTGTGTGTGTGAGAGAGAATGTCATTATGTCCGTGTTTAAACTCCTGGTTCCTCTGAAGCACAGCACAGTGGATCTGATCAGATTTACAGAGAGTTTCACTCTTATCCAGTTCATTATAATACTGGAGTCAATTTGTTTCTTCTTTGAAGGTTTTGGCAGGAGTTCAGAAATGTATTGGTTCTGCTTCTCTTCCCAGACTGTGTCAGCCACGCCCTCCTCTGCCAGAGGCTAGTATTAAGTGTACCTCAGGATAATGTTTAATCATGTAATACTTATATTTATGATATGTGTTTCTATTGATTTTATTCCACTTCTATTTCTATTTGTTCTTCAATTTCATTTCACTTCCACTTTCGACCTCGCTCTGTTCGTATCTCCGGAAGGTTTTGATGGGAGATTTTGTTTTGTTTTTTGTTTTGTGTGTGTGTGTGTGTGTGTGGGGGGTTTGTGCATAATTGGCCTTGTTTTTGTGGCATTTTCCCTAACCTTTTCCCTGATTCTTCCTTAATTTCCTTATTTTTTAATTCAATGAATATTTATTTATTTATTTTTAAAAACCGCGATGCACTGAAGCTGCATTAATTGAAACGTGAAGTAGCGAGGGATCCCTGTGTGTGTTTGTCTGTATTTTATATATATATATATATATATAGATAGATAGATAGATAGATAGATAGATATATACACAGTGATTCGTGCTTCAGTTTCTGCGCCTTCAGTGCATCGGGGTTTTTCAAAAATATTTATCGAAAAAAAAAAAGGAACTGAAGGGAAAATCGGGGGAAAAGGTAAGGAAAATGCCACAAAACAAGCCAATTATGCAAAAAATAAAATAAACAACCCAAAACTCCCCAAAAAAACTACTCATATTTTTATGTGAGGTGCGCATCTGAGTGTGTGTGTACGCATATATATTATGTGTATATATAACGCATTTTCCTCAAATGTTTGTCTCTGTATACGAAACAAGTTCACATTACGAAAGCACCATCTCAAAAATTCAAACAATGCGCAAGTTACTCTCCCATTGACGATCTTCCAACATCTCGCCCCGCTGGCCTCCCATTAGCTATCTCCCAACATCCCGCCCCGCTGGCCTCCCTTTGGCGATCTCACAACATCCCACCCCGCTGGCTTTTAATTGGCTCGGAGAGATGACGCAGCTCCCCCCATTGACTATTATGGAGCTGTATCTCCATAATACCCATGATGCTTTTCATGTAAAGGACAGAATTACTGTTGTTTTGTGAGTTTTTCGAGTGTGCTCTGTGCAACTTTATTTTTTGGCTCAGGCTTTTAATCTTGCATAAACATTTGTAAGATTATAACTCTGCTAAGAAGACATGGTCAACCCATGCGCCGCGTGCACACACACACACACACACACACACACACACACACACACACACACACACACATGCGTCTGATTCCTGGTGCGAGTGAAAAGACGAAGTGGGCTTGTGGCAATAATGTAGTAAACTGTAGTAATGATTAAGTAAAACCTTTAATTTTGTACTGTGATAATATTTCTGAATGAGTGAAGCACTTAGGCTCCTTACCAGTAGCTGGAGAAGATGCAGGGTGTTTGAGTGGCATTTTAGGGCTTAAATAATAATTAAATACAAACTAAAAAAAACATGAGTTCATGATTCAAGCAATCACGTTGATGACATGTGCGTGAAAGAGAGAAAAAAAAGAGGTGTACACATCATCTGCAGGATGCAATCAGCAGGAGAGAGAAACAAAAGCTCTCAGCCATTGGCTAAATCTGAATGTACACTCACACACACACACACACACACACACACACACACACACACACACACACACACACACACACAGTGGTCCCTCGACTTACGAGTGCCTTTTATAACAAATTTTCCATGATACGAGATCCCGCCAAAAAATCTGCCTCATCCAATAAGCAAAATTTTGATTTATGAGCTCTGCTAGAGAAATGGCTTTTCTGGGCTGATTAGCCTTGTTTTATTCCATGTGTATTCCTCCATGCTCCAAGAACGCCTTGTGCAGTGCTTCTCAATTATTTTCTGTGATGCTCCCATAGAAGAAAAAAATATATATATATATATATCACGCCCACCCCCCCCCCCGCCCGCGCCCCGCATGCGACCATAAATAGTATTTACTGCACTTCATATCATTTGCTCGTTGCTTATCCCCTAGACCATAGGGCACACAGTGAGAGCGCCACTGCTACATAGTGTAATTGTGCATCCTCTACTATAGAGGACGCACGACTAAACTTAATTCTAGAACAGTATGGCAAAAAAGCATGCTCCCCAGGGTCATTACCCCCCGTCATCACAACACAATGAGAAGCACTGGCCTTGTGGGAGATCACCATGAGGCTTTCCTCGCTGGCATTCGTCGCGTGCATATCCACAAAATTCTCCTCCTACTCCTCCTGTAATGCACCACCTCATGCCTGCCCATGTGACATCTTTGCTGCAGTTGATGATTGGAAGGGTGAGTTGACTTATTTTTTATTCTTGTTTTATTATTTATTATTAATTATTATTAATGTTAATGTACAAGTATTATTATTATTATTATTAAATATTTATTGTTTTTACATGTTTATCTTTAATATATTAGATCAAATATACGTGTGTGTCAGGTTATATGAGTTTTGAATGGGGTTGGAACGGATTCATTTGTTTTCTATTATTTCCTATGGGAATTTTTTTTTTTTTTTTTTTGTCGAACGACCCTTTTGACTTATGAGCTCGCCCTTGGAATGGATTCATTTTGTAACCAAAGGTACCACTGTATTTATGTGTGTCTCTTTGGAGTGGTACCTCAACTTACGAAATTAATCCATTCCGAGGACAAGCTCGTAAGTGGAAACACAAGGCATTCTTGAGCACAGAGGAATACACACGAAAGAATACAAGGCTAATAAACCGGGAAAAGCCATTTCCCCAGCATAGCTTGTAAGTAGAAACTTTGCTCATTGGATGGGGCAGATTTTTGGTGGGCTTGAAGCTCAAATCATAGAAAATTCGTTATTAGGGACACTCATAAGTCGAGGTACCACTGTAAATATATATGTATATATATATATATATATATATATATATATATATATATATATATATATATATATATATATATATATATATATATATATGTATATATATATATATATATATAATTCCCTGATTAACAATAATCACAGGTGATTCAGCGTAGCTTTAAATCATACATTTTCCTAAAACATGGGGGCACAGTTGCATAGTGATCAGCATGTCCACCTCTTAGCAGGAAGGTCAAAGGTTTGAGACCTGGGTTCGGCAAGGATGTTTTTTTTGTTGAGTTTGCATGTTTTCACTGTGTTTGCATGGTTTTCCTCCAGGTACACCAGTTTTCTCCCAGAGTCCAAAGACATTTACACAAAGCTAATTTGAGTTTCTGAATAAGCCCTAGATGTGAATCGCTGTGTGCTCTTTGGTAGTTGTGTCGACTGGCAATCTGTTCAGGGAATGCACTGCCTTTCTCCAATCATCTCCATGATCCTAATAAAGTATCAGATAGGTTCCAAAATGGCAACATAAAATTTTCCTAAAATATATTTTAAAATAATAATGAAAAAAAGAACATACACAGCAAAATTCTGAGAGTTGATTTTAGAATTTTGAGTGAAACTGAAAAATGTAAATTTTTCAGCAATGCATTAATTCCGCAAGGGAAATGATTGCCTCTGTATTTAACCCATCCTCAGTGACCCCCCCCCCCCCACACACACACACTCAGAGCAGTTGGGGGTTAGGCGCCTTGCTCAAATTCACTTCAGCCATAAATGTTTGCGAAGGGAAGGTCCAGCACACTGCCCACCAGCTCTTATCTTTCTTGCTGGTTTGGAAATCGAACCAGCGACCTTAAGGTCTCAACTCTGCTTCTCTAATCATTTAGCTACAACTGCCCCTATACTGATTTATAGGATAGTGATTTAACACCAAAGTGGTGATGTCACTCAGAAGTGTGGAGATTTATTAATACACTGTGGTGTTGAGCAGAGTTAATTTGTAACTACCCGTAGAGCTAGTGTGACTCTGCATTCAATTTATTATTATTAGCATTTTGAAAAGTGGTAAATAAACGCTACACTGCAGTCTGTAACAAAATAAGTACAAATACAAAGTACAAAATAAGCACAAAGTATTAAGATGATCTTGCTCACATTGAATTAAAAAATTCCTTTATTTAAATGAATTAATAAAATAAATGAATTAAAACAATGGCACATATCTGTATTTCAATCTCTTCATATCATCCATAACAGTGGGCTCTATGAATGAAAGAGTTAAAAACCTTCAGTGCAGCCATTCACATTCACACCTATGGACAATTTGAAACAGCCAATCAGCCTAATGTGTGTGTTTTTGGACTGTAGGAGGAAACCGGAGTACCTGGAGGAAACTCACATCGGCATGGGGAAAACATGCTAAATAAATATCAAATATATAACTAAATAAGTAAATAACAGATTTGTAAATGTCACTAAATATACCATTATTAAATATATACCCAATAAATTCTTACTGTATAATTTTAACAGTAGGGTAACACAATCTATCCCATTGCTCACAGATATATTAACAATAAAATATAATTCCTAAATTCAAAAGAAAGGTTTCTGCTGTCTGTCTCAAAAGAAAAAGAAAGAAAAAAAGAGGAAATTTGCTGAATTTGAGACAATATTTTTGAAACAAAAAGGATATTTTTTTCCATTTGTACAGTAAGGATTTATAAGATGAGTTGTCTGATGTTTTATGTCGCTCTGTAGTGTTTGGGTAATTCTGTGCTATTACTTACATATGTAGTAATACTCGTGACCCACGTGGAATTCATAACCAAGTGAGAAGGCGCTGTAGCGCTGAAACTTCTCAGAGAATTTAATTGGTGCGTGCGGCGCGTGTGGCCGGTTACACTCCCAGCGCTTGAAGCCGAGCTGAGGGTCACAGGTGCGGTAACCACGGTAGCTCACCATGTAGAGCACGTACTGCTCGGCCACACCTCGCTGACTCACATTGTAATGTGGACAGTAGATGTCCAGATAATCGTTGACGTTCACCTTCAGCATGTAGCCCTCCTTCCGTAAACTACAGAGAGACAAAAAGAAACAGATTCATCATATTTCAGCTCAGCTCGGGTCATTCTGACATGCAAGTAATGAGGTGAAATGCAAGTGTTAGCAGTAAAATGCTCTTCATAAATAAAGGAACAGTGATTTCAATTGCTGTCACATTTCTGGTGTCTTTTATTCACACTCCCACTGGCACACACTCTGGCCATCAGACTGATAATAATTCAGAGAAAGTGTAATATACTGGATATCTTAATTTATGTGTTACTAAGTATGGACTGCTGGCCATAAGACATCCGCTGCAAAATAGTGTGCACAGGGCCATGAACCTCGGGAAAAAAAATGATTACATCTGAATTTAGTTTCTCTTTATAATATACACACACCACACACATACACACACACACACACACACACACTGTTTACTTTGCCTGGTTCTTATCCGCTGACTCAGAGAAGCACATAAAAATTGTCTCACTGCCAAAAAAACACCTACATCGTCAGTCTGCCAAATTCTGCTCAGTGTTGGCAATTCAGAGCCACCATTAGAAAAGCATCTGAATTATTGATATGCACTAATGCAATTAAGAATCACCCCATGTTAATGCTCAACACAGTGAAACATCAGTGTGATCGATCCCTACTCTATAAAGAAACAACATCAATCACAAACAAACACGTTACAGCCTAAGGGTGTAATGATTCATTAAACTGAATCAACGGAATCAATTATCATTTCAACGAGTCCGACTGCATCGATCGTCTAATTGCAAAATCACTTCGAATCACGCTAGTGACCACTTGCATTCTATCGACAACGATTTTTTGCAACAGCGAATATGAAAAACAATCGAATTCTCATAACAAAAGCACCAGGACAAACTGTTTACTCACACAAGACAGGCTAGACGAGCAATTTGTCCTAATCTAGCATCAACACCCACACGCACACTTGGGACGCCTAAACATGCCTGTTTAAAATGCCAAGTGTTAAATTGAGAACTCAGTCTTGCTTGTCTAATGGTCTGCTGTTTTGTTAGAATATGTGTTGGTTAATTTCAGCAATGGCTCATTGCTCTTAACAAACTTAAACCCATTAGACTGATCATGCAGTCTTGCCACCTTATTCTCCCAACAAACTCGTGCAAGAAATAAATAAATATATACCGTACATATTTACATACATACCTGAACGTCTTCATACACTATTTAACATTTTGGTTTTTAATCCACTGTCCTTTAATAATTGATACGGACGCTCCCCGACTTACGTTCATTCATTTTACGTTTTTTCGACTTTATGTTTTTTTTTTAAAAAATGTCAAATTTTGAGTTTTGACGTACCTACGTAGTATGCTGACGTAATGACACAATGATGTAATGATGCTGTGTCCATTGTTTACAAACGACAGACTGAACGTGCCCCTCTTTCTTCCCAGTTCAATTAATAAATATATCGTTATATATATATATATATATATATATATATATATATATATATATGTATATATATATATATATATATATATATATATATATATATATATATATATATATATATATATATATATATATATATATATGTCAGTTATATAGCGCGTTACCCTTGTGTTAAGACGTCATCTCGGTGATCTTTGTGTTTACACTGTTTTGCGGACTTTTGTGACCCCCTGCAAATATGGTTGGTCAGAAGCGTAAGCCTACTAGCATTGGTGCAAGTCTCGTACACAAAGATGAATTAACTATCTGCTCGGATCGGCGCAATCTACCATACATACTCAGTTAAGCAAAGAGAGTTGTAAAATGCATGAAAACCCGAATCCAGAAAAGAAAAAGAACTCTCTGCTCTGCTGTTGATTCACATCAGAGCAGGCTGAGTACTAAACAAGTATTCAATGGCGCCCTTACTCACTTGAAAGACCAGAAGTCCATATAACCTGCGCTTTGTGTCAAGCACAAGCAAGTAAACTACTTTCGGTGTTGAGCGCCTCACATATTGTAAGCGTTGATTGGTTGTGTTAAGCTTCGTGTAAAGTGACTCGGCTCAGCTTCATATAAAGTGTCCATCCGTCGACCATCGGAACTATTTACAAGCAGAAAGATCGCATCATAGAGAATGTTAAAGGTTATATTTGATACTGTATTTGATATTTGATGAGTGAATTTAATTAAAATGTATCTATTTGAAATTATTTTTGCTTGAATTTAATTTATTTGATATATTTGATATTATTTTACAATGTTATGTTTATAATAATTGATTTAGGGATGTTTTATGAGATACGGTAGTGGTATTTATGGATGTATAGTACAGTATGAACATCATACGTCACTGGAACATACAGTAACAACTTACGTTCATTTTCAACTTATGTTCGGCCATCCAGAGACAAACAAAAATATAAGTCGGGGAGCGCCTGTATAAATTATAACATGAAGTAATAGTACATGTGCTTTTGGGTGTCCACATGGTGGTGTAGTCATTAGCACATCTGCCTCACAACAAGAAGGTTCTGGGTTTGAGTCTCAGCAAGAGTATTTCTGTGTACAGTTTTCAAGTTTGCTTATGTAGGTTTCCCCCCAGGTGCTCCAGTTTCCTCCCACTGGTTTCACTTCATTGCTATTTATTCAGGTTACCCATTTAGGTCGCAGATATTTGCAGAGGTCAATTAAATCTGGTGCAATCTGCAAATTGTGAGAGATGGATAAATGTGTGAAAGGCTTTATCAGCTCTGACTAGCAATTTGTTCAGGGTGTGCCCAAAGTCAGCTGAGATTGGCTCCTTCTTTCTCAGTGACCCTGAGAATACGCGTTGTCGATAATATATGGACAAATGTGCTATTGGTATTATTGTGAATATATGTTCATAATATGCATAGTATCCCACCAGTGTGTACTGCTGTGTTAACCCTAGTGCTCCTGAGAGTCTCCAACAGTTTATTCACACCAAGCACGCTGAAGAAAGCCTGAGAGCAGTTCCGAGACCCCTAAAGTCCAGTTCACTTGATTAGTATAATCTCTATGTACCACCTCTGGGTGTGATTCACCTGAACTGCTTGAAAGAGACGTGCTCAGGCATGGTTAGATGGAAACAGAACCTGAATGCTAAGAAGTAAACTTCTCACTTCAGTGAAAAATATTTGTGTTAATATAGTGTCTGTTTATTACCATATTGATCAATATGAGTTTTAGTTCCTTGATACTGTACTTAGGTTTGGTACAAAGCAGGTGTGTCTAAAATGAGTACACCATAAACTCAAAATACTGACCAATATAAAACACAAACGTGTGTGGCAAATCTTTGTGTGTGCTGGTCATATATTTTTGGCTATATAACATACCACTAACCTTGTCTTAAGACCATTCACTGATCAGTGGCATGCTATGCAGCCAAAAGTATGTGACCATCACACCCATACAGTGACCACACATATCTGTGCCAGGCCTTCTCACTTGACGTTAGTTTCTGATCTCATGAACACCCTTTTGGCTGAATGAGAACAATCATCACAGTTGCATTTCACAATGTCGTAGAAATTCTTCCAAGAAGAGTGGAGGCCATTGTGGGGTACTAAGTCAGCAGTAATGCTCATGGTTTGGAATGGGCATCTGTAGCTACCCACATGGCAATGGTTCAATCTGACTGGTACATTATCTCAGAATAATATAGTATCTATAATAATTCATTAAAGACTTTGAAATGTGATGAACAGTGCAAAACCACTGAATATTTCTGTGTACAGGGATCCCTCACTATTTCGCACTTCAATTCATGCGGGTTCAGTGCATCACACGTTTTTTTTTTTAATTAATCAAATTAAAAAATAAGGAAATTAAGGGAGACTAGGGGGAAAAGTTAAGGAAAATGCCACAAAAACAAGGCCAATTATGCAAAAAAACAAAAACAAAACAAAACAAAAAAAAACAACAACCCAAAACCTCACATGAAAACAACTTACATTTTTTGTGAAGTGCGCATCTGTGTGCATGTGTATTTATATTTTATTTACATCTTATGCATTATTTTTGAAAGTTTAATTATTATTCTAAGCATTTGTAGCATTGAAAATGTATTTATTGATATTATATACACATATACATGTACGTATACGGAGGTTGATCCTACTTCGTGGAATTCGGTGGTCACGAGGGAATCTCGGTCCCAATTAACCGCGGAAAGTGAGGGATCCCTATATTGTATCTTTGCCATGGAATAAGTTGCATAACTGGCACGTACCACACAATATCATGACTATCTACTTAGAAATAATAAACCAATTGTATAATTTCAAATTTTGTATAACACAGAATTACTCTCTCTCGCTCTCTCTCTGATGGTCATGTCTGCCTTAGACTCAACAGATAACAACCACTCAAAAGAATTATTCTCCATATCATATCTCGCCTCATTTAATAATGGCTCATTATTGACCTAGCAAACTATAATGTAGTATATGATGTATTCTATAATGTAGTATATGATGTATACTATAATGTCGTATATGATGTATACTATAATGTGGTATATGATGTATTCTATAATGTAGTATATGATGTATACTATAATGTCGTATATGATGTATACTATAATGTGGTATATGATGTATTCTATAATGTAGTATATGATGTATACTATAATGTCGTATATGATGTATACTATAATGTAGTATATGATGTATACTATAATGTAGTATATGTTCAGTTCATTTTCTGTACCCGCTTAATCCTAACTTGGGTCGCGGGGAGGCTGGTGCCCATCCCAGCCAACTTCGGGCGAGGGCAGAGGACACCCTGGACAGCTCGCCAGGCCATCGCAGGGCGGAAACACGCTGACGGCTTTGCAGCCTACTCTTGTCGAAAGTCAGCAATGGTTCTTTTACATGCCTCACACCATAGACAGTGAGAGACATGGCCGGCCTTTGATAACCCAGTTAGCTCCACTGAGGGGGACAGTGACAACCTTGTGCAGAGTGAGACTCGAACCCCCAACCTTTGGATCAGCGATCCATCGCCCTATACCACTAGACCACCACTGACCCCATGTAGTATATGATGTATACTATAATGTGGTATACAGTATACCAAAATAAATATTCACTTGGTGGATACCAGAGCACTGGGGCTATGCAATGAAGTGGTCATTGTTATGTTGTTTAGTTTATTATTTTGCCAAACTGCTTAATCTTAATAAGGTCCTGGAAAGACTGGAGCCTACCTCAGCTGGATAAAGCTTAGATACCCAGGATAAAGGGGGGGGCTGCAACCTGAATAAGTCGTCAGCCCATTGCAGAGCAACACATACTGTATATTGCCTCGGGGTAGTTTGGGTTCACCAGCTCATTCATTAATTGTTTACTAGTTTAATGAAGAAGAGAGGGAACCAGAGAACCCACAGGAAACCAAAATGGACATGCTCAGTTCGATACCAGGAATCCACAAACTAGAAGGTCATGATATAGCCCGTCGCACCACCATGCCACGCTGATGGGCATAACTGACAGAGTTTCCACTGTTTGTAAAATCTCAAAATACCTAGTAAAACTAAAGTAAGTAAATATTGTGATGCATTAAAGTAACTGTCCTATAGGTGTAAACACAAACATCTGTAAGACTCCAGGGCAGGACACAGAATCAGACACTTTTTTTTGTCACAGGTAGTTGCACCACAGGCAGTCATGTCCTATTTTAATTATTTATACTTTTACTTTTATTATCTTATACTTATGGCATTTTGAAAACCGCAAGTAGATTTTGTTTCATTTGTTTGACGCATCAATGAGTCAGTGTCTCCTGTCTCAAGGGTGAGAAGATGGCACTCTGTCTTTAGCTCACGCGGACTAAAGTGTAGGAGTACAGGGGTTAAGTTGAGTTTAAATGTTTCTGTTTTCCAGAGTGAGAATGAGTATTGAAGCAAATTAAATCTCTCAGCCAAAAGAAAATTGCAGAGAAATCAAATCAGTGAGTGCTGCATTGTAAACACAATTGAATTATAGTTAAGGCAGCCGTTAACACTCCTGCTAGGGCTGGGTAATATGGCCGAACCATGACCTATTTCTTTAAAAAAAAAAATTGATGTAATTCATGTGTGTTACTGCAGTGTGTTGAGAAATAAATTGCACACGTTTGAATGTCACTAGAACACAATGACGGCCAAAATTCACCAAGCATACGTTTAACACACACCTAACACATCCAACTATCATCATGTTTTGCCTTCCAGGTGCTATCAGGTGAGATGAGGACGAAAAGGACGTTTTTGCATAATCATGTGTTTGTGTGTGTGTGTGTGTGTGTGTGTGTGTGTGTGTGTGTGTGTGTGTGTGTGTGTGTGTGTGTGTGTTTGTGTCAGAGAGCGAGAGAGAGAGAGAGAGAGAGAGAGAGAGAGAGAGAGAGAGAGAGAGAGAGTTACTGGCCATCTGTGAAGTGTCTGGATCTCGTCTGGACTGTCTGGCTATCATTTCAGGATAAGGTGTTCAGATGGCTGGCAATGAGGTGCTGAACAAACGGGAGGTTTTACAGGCACTGTGGCATGGTGTATGTCTTCAGAGTGGAAGCTTAATGCACCCTCTGTCATCTCCTCCTCCATACTCATCCATCACATGAAGGACAGACATTGCAGGGAGCCAAACATCAATAGGTTTATCTCTCTACTTCTCACTCATACACAACCAGTTCATGGAGATGCATTTCTTACAAATGAACTCTGTGTAAATATATGTGTACTAATGTATATACAGTGTACTCTGTGTGTGTGTGTGTGTGTGTGTGTGTGTGTGTGTGTGTCTGTGTGTGTGTGTGTGTGTGTGTGTACGTGTGTATGAGGATGGTGTAATATTAAATTCGCACCAGCAGGGGTCAGTATAAAGATGTTTCGATTCTCTCTCCATTTCAGTTCTAGGTCACTTCTCGTGAGACATTATTATTCAATTATTAAATGAAAATCGAAATTGTGGTCTTTATGTCTCTCTCTGTCTCTGACTGTTCTCTATGTCTCTTTCACTCATCACCCGCCTCCTATAAGGATCTATCACTCACTCTCTTATTATTTCCCGCCGTTATTTCTGTGGATGTTTCACATTAACCGCACACACAGTGCCAGTGTGTTACAGCTTATACACGCCAACTTTTACCCTGCCCCCTTTAATATGGGTAAGACCCCCAATTCTTACACACACACACACACACACACACACACACACACACACACACACACACACACACACACACACACAAACACATTATCAATGTTGAATTGATATGAGAATAACCTATCAGCCATTGTGGCTGCAGTGTCATGCAGAAATTCAATAGTTTACATTAAATCCAAAAAAAGGATGTTGAATGTGATGATTTTCACCATTGCATGTTTTGTTAAGATTTCAGCAATATCTTAGCTTTGACGTTCACCTGCAATAGTCTCTAGAGTTTAGTGAAAAACATGGTAGGAAAAAAAAAATGAGTGGCATTTCTGGGGCCAGGGGTGGAAACCAATGTGCTCGTCTGCCGACCCGGTGTGGGTTTTTTTTTTCACCTGCATGCTTCAACATTTCACATATTGTGCGACCCTTAGATGGTTACAAAGACTGTTTATTTGAGTTATGGTAGCCTTCCTGTTGGCTTGAAACAGTTATTCCCCTCTGACCTTCCACATCAGCAAGGCCTGCATAACAACTCTTGCACCCTTTTGTGTAAACTCTAGAGTGCTGTTCATAGAATTCACAGATCTGCTATGTGTGATAGACTCAGCCTGTCTGGCACCAATAAATATGATCAACATTAATGAAAGTGCTTATGATTTCATATGGTGAACTTCTGCTGCATGATTGGCTGATTGTGTAATTTCATGACTGAGAAAATATACATAGTGGTCAGTGACAATATGTCCTACAAGAAAAATGTTCTATAGAGTCACCAAATTACACTAAAAAGTTTTGATTTGATCTTGGAAAAACTTTGGACTATTTTTCCCATTTGAATTTAATTTGCAAAATGAACACAACATCCCAAAAACCATGCATTCGAATTTGAATACCATTTCACACTATTCTTCGCAGCCTCTGTGCACACTAATATTGATTTGTGTAATAAAGACATTCTTAGAATGATCCTAATTCTGTGCAATTGTGTGTTTGGAAGAGCTTTGTCGACAAGAAATCATTGTGATTGGTTTAAAATTGTATTTTCAGCTTAAGAATCATCCACAGAGCCTCACACACTGTTTAAAACTGGGAATAATGAAATGAGAGAGCGTGTGTGTGTGTGTGTGTGTGTGTGTGTGTGTGTGTGTGTGTGTGTGTGAGAGAGAGAGAGAGAGAGAGAGAGAGAGAGAGAGAGAGAGAGAGAGAGAGAGAGAGAGAGAGAGAGAGAGAGAGAGAGAGAGAGAGAGAGATGAAATATGTGACCTGCTATATTTAATCCAAGTTGAGAGTATTAACTGGAGGGTGTGTGATTGTCAAATTAATTATATACATTTAAGAATTTATTTAGTCTTCCTGTATAAATATTGTAGATTTGTTGTGTAGAAGGAGCTGGTTTCACTCCTTCTTCAATCGCCACCTTATTGTGGTAGAGCGGTTTGAATGTCATAATGACCTTAGGAGCGATGATGTCGAGGGCATTACGCCCCTGGTAAAGTCACCCAAGGCAGATAGGTTCTAGGTGAAGGTTCCAGACAAAGCGCGATTCAAAAGACCTCTAGTCCCCCCCCCCCGGAGCAAGGCCTGGGGGAGAGACTCAAAGGCAAGCGTCTTATGGTCTGGCTTCTGTCCATGGAGCCCAGCAGGACCCAGCCCGAAATGGAGACTTCGGTTTGCCCTCCTATGAACCCACCACCTGTGGGAGGGGCTATAGAGGTAGTGTGCATTGTGAGTTTGGTGGCAGCCAAGGGCATGGGACCAATCCTTGGCTACTGTCTCTGACTCTTATGAAATGGAAGGTACCTCTCTGGCGAAGAAGAAGCCTGAGCTGGTGCGTGTAGTTGAGAGATACTGACGAGATATAGTCAGACTCATCTTAACACATAGCTTGAGCTCTGGAACATTCATTTCGAAAGGGGCTGGATCTTATTCATATGTAGAGGCGGCGAGTCAGTGTGGGCACTCGTCATCCATATAGGCAATGACATCTTCAATGACAGTCTTCATCACCCATATAGGCAATGACAGTGTGACTTGAAAGGTGTGATCAGCAGGTCAATGATCGACTTTGTTGTCATGTCACCGGACATGTGGCTGCATGTTTTTGACACTCGAGTGGAGAGAGGATCTGAGCTGTTAACTGATCACCACCTTGAGGCGCGCTGGCTCCAATGACAGGGGAGGCTGCCTTCCAGACCTGGCAAGCCCAAACGTGTAATTAGGTTTTCCTGGAAACTTTTGGAGGAGTTTCCTGTCAGATGGGCCTTTAACTTCCACCTACAGCAAAGCGACAACCAGATCTCGAAAGAGGCAGGGGACATGGAATCAAAATGGCCCATGTTTCATGGCACCATTGCGGCAGCCCATATTTTGGCTACAAGATCATCAGCGCTGTCGTGGCGTGACCCCTGAGCCCGGTGGTGGACAAATGGGTTGAAAAAGACCGTCAAGCTGCGAAAGGAGGCCGATCAGGCCTGTGGAACTCCCGAGGCAACAGACAGGTACTGGCAGGCCAAATCTCAGACGTGAGAGGAATTCGGTGAGGGCCGGGAAAGCAATTATCGATTGGCCTCAAAAAGGACCACCATCTGACGCCGCAGGAGGGGAAACAGTTCTCTACAAATAATGCTTACAATGGAGTGGGATGCTGCTTACCTTGACTGGGGATGTTGTTGGGAAGTGGAAGGAATGCTTAAAGGATCTCCTCAATCATACCAACGCATCCTCCGTGGAGGAGGAATACACGGGGGTTTGGGTGGGGATCCACTCTACACTGGGGCTGAGGTTTACGTGGAAGTCAAAAAGCTCCTCAGTGGTCAGGCTCCGGGGGTGGATGAGACCCACTGTCTTGATTGACACATCTCTGCAATATCACATGAACATTGGAGGTCATACCTCTAGATTGGTTAACCAGGGAGGTAATACCCCATTTAAAAAGGGGGACCAGAATGTTTGTTCCAAGTATCATAGAATCACATTACTCAGTTACCCAGGAAAGTCTATGCTGGACAGGAGGATCCAATCAATGGTTGACTCTCAGATTCAGGAGGTTTTCTTCCTGGCCATGGCACTCTCGACCAATTCTATATGCTCTACAGGATACTGGAGAGGGCATGGGAGTTTGCCTAATTTGTCCATCTGTGTTTTGTGGATTTAAAGAAGGCTTATGACTGTGTCCCTCGAGCTGTATTGTAGGGTATGCTCCAGTTGTATGGTGTACCAGACTCGTTGCTATGGGCCATTTGGTTGCTGTATCATTGGAGCCAGAGCTTGGTCTACATTGGTAACAACATGTCAAGTTCATTTCCAGTGAGGGTTGGAGTCCATGAAGGCTTTTCTTTGTCACTTATTCTGTTCTTAATTTTATGGACATAATTTCTAGGCCCAGCCTAAGCATCGACGGGTTCTGGTTTGGTGGCCATAGGATGTCGCCTCTGCTTTTTGTGTGTATTGCTGCAGCCTCTGCTGTAAATTGGAGCTTGTATCGGTGTGTTGTGTTGGCGAGAGAGCTGAGCCACAAGGCAAAATTCTCAATTTACCAGCCAGTCTATGCTCCAACCCTCACCTATGCTCACCAGCTTTGGGTAGTGATCAAAAGAACAAGATCATGGATACAAGTGGCTGAAATAAACTTCCTTTGCAGGATAGAGAGGCTCTCCCTTGGAGAGGGGGTGAGACGTTCAGCCATCCAGGAGTAGCTCAGAGTACAACCGCTGCTGCTCCACATTGAGAGGAGAGAGTTGCGGTGGCTCGAGTATCTGATGAGAATACCTCCAAAACGCCTGGTGTGGTGTTTCGGACATGACCAACCAGGAATAAACCTGGGGTTGACTTAGAACATGCTGGAGGGATTATGTCTCTTGGATGGTCTGGGAATGCATCAATCTCCCCCCAGAACAGCTGGAGGAGGTGGCTGTGGAGACGGACGTCTGCACTTCATTACGTAGGATGCTGCCCCCACAATCCGACCACAGATCAAATGGAAGGGGATGATGATGATGATGATGATGATGATGATGATGATGATGATGATGATGATGATGATGATGATGGAGCTGGTTATATCTAGCCTGATCTAGTGTATTTAATATTCTTGAACGTTACAGCTTGGGACTTATATCAACTTGAGTGCAATTTTATGAAGATATATCAATATACCTGCCTGCTGCTTAATGAGGAAATCAATATTAATATTATTTAGAAGGAAAAAATTCAAGGGTTTTTGACTTTTAAATGTAATATTCATCCACGTTTTTGCAAGGTTATGCAAAACAATATGCTTCTACTGCCACCATGCTTTGATCAGGGGTTTCTTCTCAATGTGTTCAATACACACACATATATATTTTATAGTTCTAAATAAAGTTTGTGATGAGTTTGTTTTTGTGCCACAGTGCATTATCAGTTTATTCAGCGTAAGATGGTAAACTGAGTCATGAAGAGTTTACACAGTTAATAACAATAATCCGGGAGTCTGTGGCATTCACATGATAGTGGATCAGTATTAAGGGGCAGAAGATATGCCAAGAAAGTTTTAACCATTTCATTACACTAAATCCATCAGTTTGCACTGTTGACCCAAACACGACTGGATCCATAGATTTGAGGTCTAGGTGCAACATTTTGACCCTTCCATATATGCTCTTTTCCAAATTGAGACTCAATTTCTCCAATTTCTCCAGTCTTTGTCTTGTTGTTTTGATGAGACTGTGCCCAGCTTTCCAATCTTGGTTGACAAAAATAGAACCTGTTGGGGTCTTCTTCTGTCGTACCTCATCTCCCTCAAGGTTTACATATGTGACCCACATCAGCATAATACAGATTATTCTACATTATAGTATTTTGAGTAAGAACCAAAGTAAGTTGAAATGGCTTACCCAGACAAAAATGCACTATCACCAAAATACACATCCTTTAGATAGCAGGGGTCACCAACATAGTGCCCGGGGCACCAGGTCGCCCGCAAGATCAACATGAGGTGCCCGTGGGCCTATTCACTGCTATTTTTAGAGCAGGCTCGTGGCTCCATAGTGCCACTCTCCATTGAGCTGCATCTAATTTTATTTTGCTTTTTTTTAATCAAATCAATATATTCACATAGATGAATATCATTAATTATTAATAATAACAACATAAAATTATAGGTAAATTGAGCAAATTAGTTATTTCAGAAGTGTGTATCATCCTTGTAGCCCTTCGCATGAATTGGTACCCAATAAATAGCTCTCGGTTTCAAAAAGGTTGGAGAGCCCTGCTTTAGAGCATGACCATGTTTAAATGTTCACAAACACAATCTGTCCATGCGCAAAGATTTGTTTAACCAAGGCGTCCATATCCAAGTTGTTGTAAAATAATAGAAATATCCACTTATGTTTCTGATTTTCAAACAGCCTTTATGATTGGTCAGAATATTACTAAATTACCCATATTCACTATTCTCCCTACTAACAGATTTCCCAAATCATATAACAGTAAATCATTGAGGAGACTCAAAACAAACGATGACTCACTGTAAAGAAAACTCATTTGTTGCTAGTTAGACGCTAGTACTTTTAGAATATTAGGGCGTTTCTAATGCGGACTGGTTCTATAATTCTTAATTACTACTTTTTACTCAAAATTAGGATTTCCTGATTAGTGATATACAAAGTCCCCCAGTGCAGATAACTGGGTTATCAACGGCCAGCCATGTCTTCCACTGTCTATGGTGTGAGGCATGTAAAAGAACCATTGCTGACTTTCGTAAAGAGTAGGCTGCAAAGCCGTTGGCGTGTTTCTGCTCTGCGATGGCCTGGCGAGCTGTCCAGGGTGTACTCTGCCCTCGCCCAAAGTTGGCTGGGATGGGCACCAGCCTCCCCGTGACCCAAATTAGGATTAAGCGGTTACAGAAAATGAACTGAACTGATATACAAAGTAAAGTAACTCAATTATCATGCTATAATCATGTATATTTCATGCTAAAGCAGATTACATTCTGTTTCCAAATACAGGGACCCTCACTTTCCGTAGTTAATGGGGACCGTGAACACCCCCCCCCCCCCCACGACCACTGATTTCCACAAAGTAGGATCGAACCCCCCCCCCCCCAACTGACATATACATACATCTATATGTGTATATACTATCAATAAATACATATTCAACACTATAAATGCTTATAATAACAATTAAACATTGAACAATTGTGCATAAGATGTAAATAAAATATAAATACACATACATACAGACGCATGCGCACACAGATGCGCGTGCACACACTCAGACACACACCTCACATAAAATGTAAGCAGTTTTGTTGGGTTGTTTTTGTTTTTTGGTTTTTTTGCTTAATTGACCTTGTTTAGTGGCATTTTCCTTAACTTTTCCCATATTTTCCCTTAATTTCCTAATTTTTAAAAAATGTCCATGAATATTTTTGAATAGTCCGCAATGCACTGAAGCCACAGAAACTGAAGTACAAAGTAGCGAAATTCACTCTATATGAATAATTTAACTGTAGTATGTCAAATTTCCTACTTGTTTATCTGTAGTAATACTGTAGCCTCCCTGTCAGTTTCAACCAAACGAGCCATACTCTGTTCGCCACTTTAATCAACAAAGTCCTTCTACCGACAGAGCTACCACTCACTGGATATTTGCAGAAATGGTTGAGAAGTAATATGCTGCTAATGCTAGCTGTCAAAAGCTTCCCCAAGTCAACACTCAGCTGTCAAACTGGGCTCTAACCCTTTCTGAACATAGCAGAAGATCTGCAATAGCATCTCGCACCCACCTACAACATCATTTTGACATGTTTACCCTCTGATGTTATGTTAGTCTCATGATACCACAGGTGTCACATACAGTGATGAATGATTTTCCTGTCATCAGGCAGAGCTGAAAAGCCCATCATGACTGAGCCAAGACATTACTACTGTACCTATATTGTTTGTATTCACATGATAAATATGTTTTATTTTAACATTCTGAGTATGTAAACTGGAGTAGTGGTGGCCTGGTGGTAAGGTGGTAAGGTTCTGGATCACTGATCCCAAGGTTGGGGGTTCAAGTCCCACTCTCAACAGGTTGCCACTGCCCCCCTCCAGTGCAGCTAACTGGGTTATCAAAGACCGGTCATGTGTCTCACTGTCTATGGTGTGAGGCTGTAAAAGAACCGTTGCTGACTTTCTTAACGAGTAGCTGCATAGCTATCAGCGTGTTTCCTCCCTTCGATGGCCTGGTGAGCTGTCCAGGGTGTACTCTGCCCTTGCCTGGAGTCAGCTGAGATGGGCACCAGCCTCCTCAGGACTCTAATTATGGTTAAGCAGTTAAAAAAATGAATGAATGAGGATGTAAACTTTTAATTAATGGCATTTGAGTGTATCCTGCATAATGTCATGCAAAATAAA
>CM045728.1:94774600-94842100 GCA_024760905.1 Plotosus lineatus | reverse complement strand
CTACGCAGGCATTTAACCAAAGATCGAGCCTTCTCACATAGATAATAAAGAACACTTTGATTTAGGGAAATACTCATTTCAATAATTAAAAATACTTTCGATGTGGAGACATTGCGATGCTGAGCCTGAAAAACACACTCAAGGTATGTTTCCATTCAATTTATTAATTGAATTGACCTGTTCACTTGAAGTTCTGCAACCAATTTCATCTTGATGACAGACCTAGTCTAGGGTCCATTTTATTTAGCATTATAGAAGCATTACAATCCTTCATTTTACAAAGATACATTTACATTCATTAACTAAAACGTATTTTATGACCTTTTTGGTCACTCCTACCATGTAAACCCTAAAGATGAGCAGTCAGTTAAATATGCCTATTGAACGGTAGACCAAGTGATATAGCTATGCGGTAATGAAATACATCAGTGCCGGGGTTAATACTGTCAAAAGTACTGATTTATATATTGAAAATAGCTCATAGTTGGTTAAACTGTCATGAAACTTCCAAAGTCCATACTGATGTAGAATCGAAGGCTTGGTACTTCCCTATGTTATTACATTTAGGTATAAAAATAGAATGTTAACATGCTCTAATCAGCGGTGGGTGTGCCGCTTCCCCAAGCTCCTGATCTTGAGTTGAAGTCTGTGGAACAGTTCTCCTTTTTAAATATATATATATATATATTTATATATATATATATATATATATATATATATATATATATATATATATATATGCTAATTAAGCTTCATCATTCAAAGTTTTCACTCCCCACCAATCTGTATCCATCCTCATCTCACTATCGCGAGCCCATTCTCAGCTCCTTCCCACTTTTTTAAAGATTACGCGGTGGATGGAGTTGGCGTTGGAGCTGAGGCTGAAGGTACACTTAAAAATCAAACTCCAAACGACTTCCTTTTCAATGTGTATGCTCCATACCCAGGGGTATAACTTTAATCATTAAATCAGATGGCATATCATGAACTATGCTTGATAAAACGCAAATTGCAACTCAGCCATAGGAAAGGAACACCTCCTTGTTCTTTTGTTTTAATTTGAGGTCATCCAATACTCAACGTTCTCTGTATTTTCATTCATTTTGGCATGTGTGGCTTCATTTTGGTTGCTTGCCAGTCACCAGTATTTGCCAGCCAACCGACTCACTGTGTCCTGTATTCAGTAGCACAAGTCTTTTTTTTTTCCCCAACTTGTTCCAACATCACTGGTTTGCTCAACAGTATTATGGGGCTGTCTTTGCTGTGAAGCATCGTGCAATCATGCTTTCAAACTGTCCAGAATAAAGAAGTAAACAGCATCCTTAAGATGGCTTCACAATGAGACAGACTTTATCTTGCAAGTGCAAACCCTACCCAAAAAGATGAAATGCTGTTGCTTCTTGAACAGAACACAACAATGACAGTTTTTCAAACAATTAGTTTAGAGTATGTGATAATTACTACAGAGTTAATCCATCAGGAGATTAAATACTGGGTCTCATGGTTGTTAACACGTCCACCTCACAGCTCTGGGTTCAAATTCCAGGCTTGGCATGGGTGTTCTGCTCAAGGGTGGTTTCCTCTGGGTACTCCAATTTCCCACCACAGTCCAATGACATGCACATTACGCAAACTACCTTTTCCAAATTGCCCCAGGTGCGAGTGTAATTAGTTGTATATATGTATTGTAGTGGGTGGCAAGCTGTTCTGAGTGTACCCTGCCTTTACCCTGTATTGGCAGAGATAGGTTCCAGCTTGCCTGTGACACGAGAAGGATTAGGTGGTTCAGCAAATGAGAGAGTGAGATTTAATATTTTGTTCGATAGATTAGGCGATAATGTTTCTGACGCTGACCTCTTTTCTGTATTCTGTGAGTTGTGTATTGCAGCAAAAGAAGAGAAATTACATTGTATTGTTGCTCATTTAAAAAGCAAGAAGCCAAGTGTGTCACTTGAAAGTAAAGCCTTTCAAATTGTCTGAAGAAACAGGCAGCTCAATGGACTGTATAAATATTAATGAGGCCACTCCTGAGCCTCCAAACCCTTTGATAGCATTTAATATATATAAAAAAAAAAAAAAAAAACCAAAAAAAAAAAAACAAAACAAGAATTATATATAAGAACACTATTTTTAAAATAAAACTTTGAGAAGAAATTAAATATTGAGTTATGCTTTTATTATTACAGGGGCTCTTTTTTGCTCATTCTCCCCCACATTTTCTCCCACCAAGATGGTTGGTGATCCATTCTGACCTTTATATCATTCAAAATGTACAAGCAGTAATGCAAAAAAAGATCATTTATCAAGTCAAGATAAATAAATCCGAAACACTTCTTCGATCGCTTCTTATCATTATGACAGGGTCATGCCTGGCGTAGCCACACACTCCTGCAATTTGTCATTAGTTCTTTCTGTTGTGTTGCTGCGCTGTGGATGTAATCTGTTTTCACTTCTTCATTGTCTTGCCTCCGTGATGCTCACTCGAGTGTGTGCAGAGAACACAGCACCCTACTGAGCAGTAAAGGCAGGCACGGTGTGCATGTTATTGCCCGCATTGTTTATGTGCTTGACAATAGCAAGAGAACGACTTTCATTACTTCCACTTTTATTACTATTGTTCATTTTCTCGAACAATTTTGAGATACGGGACTCTTGAAGCATGTATTAGCTGACGTTTTGATAGTGCATTAGGCAATAGAAGTAATGGTAGCTATTGACGCTCCTATCAATAAAGAACTGAAAAAGGGAAGGAAAGTGAGAGGAAGGGAAAAATTCACATGGTTAGGATTTCACTAGCTTCACCATATGTTTACTGCCTTGTGCTTTTTTCTCTCTCTTGCTTTCTGTTTGTCTCTTTCTTTTCTTGTTTATCTCGGTAGGAAGTATGGAGGACAGGCTGTTACCCAAGCAGCATGTCACCCCTTTCGAAGCTACCGGAAGGATCCAATGGAAGGGCAGAAGCCAATACGACTGGGTTCCAGTGCCACTGCAGGAGTTGCCAGAACGTTGCTGTGAACGAACTGCCTCAGGGGATTCCCACTCCCGAATATATATACAGTGGTACCTCACTTTACGAAAGCCTCACCAAACGAAAAATGCAGGTTACAAAATGCATTTTCCTAAAATTTTTGTATCTGTATACGAAACAAGTTCATGTTAGGAAAGTGCCATCTTAAAAATTCGAATGCACCATTCAAACATTAAAACGCACCATTCAAACAATGCACAAGTTGCTCTCCCATCAATAGCATTTAAATATCTCGCTCCGATGGCGAACAACTGAGCTGTCATTCATGTCACCTTCACTCAAGCACCATCTTGGACAGGTCCACCTGACGCCATCTTGGACAGGGATCCCATTGGCTAGGAGGGATGACGCAGCTACCTCCCATCGCCTATTATGGAGCTGCAGCAGCCATAATGCTTTGCGTGTAAAGGACAGAGTTACTGCTCTTTCATGGTTTATTTCCTGACTCAGGCTTTTAACGTTCCATAAACATTTGAAAGATTATAACTCTGATAAGAAGACATGGTCAACACATACACACGCGCACACACACACACACACACACACACACACACACACACACACACACACACACACGTGTGATTTCCGGTGCGAGTGAGAAGAAGAAACGGGCTCGAGTGATATCACAAAGGAATATGGCCAAACCAGTCTACCATCAGTAGGATATTGAAGCAGAAGGAGGTCTTAAAAAGGTATGCTTTTATAATTTTTAAAGGGTTTAGGGGGTAGTATTGGGAGCCTTGGAACGAATCACGCGTTTGACATGTAAAATGTGGTTCTATTTACAAAAAATGCAGGATACGAAAAAGGCTCTGGAACGGACTAATTTCGTAAAGTGAGATACCACTGTGTGTGTGTGTGTGTGTGTGTGTGTGTGTGTGTGTGTGTGTGTGTGTGTGTGTGTGTGTGTGTGTGTCTATATATATATATATATATATATATATATATATATATATATATATATATATATATATATATATCTACACACACACACACACACACACACACACACACGCGCAGGAATCCCTCACTTTTTGTGGTTAATGGGGACTGATCCCCCTGCCGCTGCTGATTTCCGCGAAGTAGGATTGACCCCCATGACTGATGTATACGTACATGTATATGTGTATACTAGTCCTTCTCAAAAAATTAGCATATTGTGATAAAGTTAAATATTTTCTGTAATGTACTGATAAATATTAAACTTTCATATATTTTAGATTCATTGCACGCCAACTGAAATATTTCAGGTCTTTTATTGTTTTAATACTGATGATTTTGGCATACAGCTCATGAAAACCCAAAATTCCCATCTCAAAAAATTAGCATATTTCATCCGACCAATAAAAAAAAAGTGTTTTTAATACAAAAAAGTCAACCTTCAAATAATTATGTTCAGTTATGCACTCAATACTTGGTCGGGAATCCTTTTGCAGAAATGCGGCGTGGCATGGAGGCAATCAGCCTGTGGCACTGCTGAGGTGTTATGGAGGCCCAGGATGCTTCGATAGCGGCCTTAAGCTCATCCACAGTGTTGGGTCTGGTGTCTCTCAACTTTCTCTTCACAATATCCCACAGATTCTCTATGGGGTTCAGGTCAGGAGAGTTGGCAGGCCAATTGAGCACAGTAGTACCATGGTCAGTAAACCATTTCGCAGTGGTTTTGGCACTGTGAGCAGGTGCCAGGTCGTGCTGAAAAATGATTGAGGGTGTCAATGATGGCCTTCTGGACAGCAGTCAGGTCGGCAGTCTTACCCGGTTTTGAGTAATGAACCAGGCTGGGAGTTTTTAAAAGCCTCAGGAATCTTTTGCAGGTGTTTAGAGTTAATTGGTTGATTCAGATGATTAGGTTAATAGCTCATTTAGACTACCTGAACATGATATGCTAATTTTTTGAGACAGGAATTTTGGGTTTTCATGAGCTGTATGCCAAAATCATCAGTATTAAAACAATAAAAGACCTGGAATATTTCCGTTGGTGTGCAATGAATCTAAAATATATGAAAGTTTAATTTTTATCAGTACATTACAAAAAATAATTAACTTCATCACAATATGCTAATTTTTTGAGAAGGACTAGTATAATATCAATACACATGTATAAATGCTTATCATAACAACTAAACATTCAAAAACAATGCATAAGATGTAAATAAAATATAAATGCACACATATACAGACGCACACCACACACACAGATGCGAGCGCACACTCAGATGCTCACCTCACAAAACAATGTAAGTAGTTTTGTTGGGGGGTTTGGTTTGTTTGGGGTTTTTTTGCAGAATTTGCCTCGTTTTCCTTACGTTTCCATTTCCCCTATTTTCTTCATTTACTTTTTTTTTTTTTTTATTCTTCAATTAATATTTTTGAAAAACCCACTCCAATCAGCAATCAGATTTCAGATTTAACTCACAAGGCCAGCTTGCAGGCCCACAGCATCATCAGCATTTTTCCATCCACTGATTGGCTGTTCAGTGCAAAACCAGGGGAATGGTCTGTAGTGATCTGCACATAACACATTTAAGTCTTTACGCCAACAATGGCTGATAGAGGTGGATACTTTGACTTGGTGTTGGATATTCTTAAAATTCATTTCCAAGGCGGACTTTTTCAGAAAGGCTAGACATCATAAGGAAAGGTTAAGGAAGGGGAGAAAAGGTTTACCCTTTTTTACTTTCAACTGAGTGCCAATTTACCAGCAGCATCCACTGGTAAATGCCGGAGGAAATTTCATAATGCTCAGAGTTACTGGCAGAAATGCACAAAATGCCTCCCTTCCTGAGATGGCTTGTTTTGTTTTGTTTTTGTCTATTATACACGATTTGTATAACAATAACATGATAGTGGAGGTAATAAGAGGTTGATTAAGTCTGTTAAGTGCCACTGAAGGCCCAGCTACAAAATGCACATCCAAGTACTGATATATAATATATATATATATATATCCAGACGCTCCCCGACTTACATTTTCAATTGGTTCCGGACGGCCACACGTAAGTTGAAAGTGAACGTAAGTTGTTACAGTGATGTATGACGTGTGACGTATGATGCTCATACTGTACTATACATCCATAAATACCATTGACGTATCTCATAAAACATCCCTAAATCAATAATTATAAACATAACATTGTAAAATAATATCAAATATATCAAATAATATCAACATTAATTTCAAATAAGTCACTTATTGACCGAGTCACTTTACATGAAGCTTGAAACAGCCAATCAACGCTTACAATATGTGAGGCGCTCAATACCGAAAGTAGTGTACTTGCAAAAGGAATGTACCTGCTGAGGGTTATACAGACTTCTGTAAACACAAAGATCACAGAGACGACGTTTTAACACAAGGGTAACATGCTATATATATATATATATATATATATATATATATATATATATATATATATATATATATATATATAAATAAAACTGAACTGGGAAAGAGGAGCACGTTCAGGCTGTAGTTTCTAAACAATGGACGCAGTGTCATTGCATCATCATTACCTCAGCATACTACGTTGGTACGTCTAAACTCAAAATTTGATTTAATAAATAGAAAAAAAAAAAACAAAACATATATATATATATATATATATATATATATATATATATATATATATATATATATATATATATCTTCTTCTTTTCCTTTCGGCTGCTCCCTTCAGGGGTCGCCACAGCAAATCATCTGCCTCCATCTCTCCCTATCCTCTGCATCTTCTACTCTTACTCCAACGACCTTCATGTCTGCCTTCACCGCATCCATAAATCTTCTCTTTGGTCTTCCTCTGGGCTTTTTGCCTGGTAGTTCCAACCCCCGCATCCTACGACCAATTTACTCACTATCCCTCCTCTGTACATGTCCAAACCATCTCAATCTAGCCTCGTCTCTCTGACTTTGTCTCCAAAACATCTAACATGTGCTGTCCCTCTGATGTACTCATTTCTGATCCTATCCATCCTCGTTACTCCCAAAGAGAACCTCAATATTTTCATCTCTGCTACCTCCAAATCTGACTCCTGTCTTTTCCCCAGGGCCACTGTCTCTAAACCATACAACATTGCTGGCCTCATCACCGTCTTGTACACTTTTCCCTTCATTCTTGCCGATACTCTCCTATCACACATCACACCGGACACTTTTTTCCATCCATTCCAACCTGCCTGCACGCGCTTCTTCACCTTTTTTCCACACTCTCCATTGCTCTGGATTGTTGAGCCTAAGTACTTAAAATCCTCCACCTTCTTTATCTCTGCCCACTGTAACCTCAAAGTTCCTTTTGGGTCCTTGTCGTTCACACACATGTATTCTGTCTTACTAAGACTAACCTTCAATCCCCTCCTTTCCAGGGCATACCTCCACCTCTCTAGGTTTTCCTCCACTTGGTCTCTGCTCTCACTACAGATCACGATGTCATCTGCAAACATCATAGTCCATGGAGATTCTTGTCTAACCTCGTCTGTTAGCCTGTCCATCACCATAGCAAACAAGAAGGGGCTGAGAGCTTACCCTTGATGCAGTCCCACCTCCACCTTGAACTCTTCTGTCACACCGACAGCACACCTCACCATTGTCTTACATCTGTCATATATGTCCTGCACCACTCTAACATACTTCTCTGTCACTCCAGACTTCCTCATACAATACCACAGTTCTTCTCTCGGCACCCTGTCATATGCTTTCTCCAGATCCACAAAGGCACAATGCAGCTCCTTCTGACCTTCTCTGTACTTCTCTATTAACATCCTCAAAGCAAACACTGCATCTGTGGTGCTCTTTCTTGGCATGAAACCAAACTGTTGTTCACAAATGCTGACCTCTGCCCTTAGTCTTGCTTCCACTATTCTTTCCCATGGCTTCATTGTATGGCTCATCAACTTTATCCCTCTGTAGTTGCCACAACTCTGTACATCTCCCTTGTTCTTAAAAATGGGCACAAGCACACTTCTCCTCCATTCCTCTGGCATCTGCTCACTTTCTAAGACCTTGTTGAATATTCTTGTCCGAAAATCTACTGCTACCTCCCCTAGACACTTCCATACCTCAACTGGTATGTCATCAGGGCCAACTGCCTTTCTACTCTTCATCCTCTTCAATGGCCTCCTCACTTCTCCCTTACTAATCTTTGCTACTTCCTGCTCCTCAACGGTCACCCCTTCTACTCTTTTTTCTCTCTCATGTTCCTCATTCATCAGCTCTTCAAAGTACTCTTTCCATCTTCCCAGCACACTTCTGTCATCAGTCAATACATTTCCCTCTGTCCTTTATCACTCTAACTTGCTGCACGTCTTTCCCATCTCTTTTTCTCTGCTGTGCTAACCTGTATAGATCATTTTCTCCCTCCTTACTGTTCAACCTAGCATACAAGTCATCAGACGCCCTCTGTTTGGCCTTTGACACTGTGACGCTGTGTCTCCCTGTACTCCTGTTTACTCTCTTCGGTCCTCTCAATGTCCCACTTCTTCTTGGCTAACCTCTTCCTTTGTACACACTCCTGCACTTCCTCATTCCACCACCAAGTTTCCTTATCTACTTTCCTTCCAGAGGACACACCAAGTACTCTCCTACCGGTCTCCCTGATCACATTGGTTGTGGTTGTCCAATCCTCTGGAAGCACTTCCTGACTACCCAAAGCCTGTTTCAACTCCTCCTTGAAGACAACACGACACTCTTCCTTTTTCAGCTTCCACCACTTTGTCTTCTGCTCTGCCTTTGCCTTTTTCACCTTTCTCACCATCAGTGTCATCCTGCACACCACCATCCTATGCTGTTTGGCAACACTCTCACCCACTACTACTTTGCAGTCACTGACTTCCTTCAAATTACATCGCCTACACAAGATGTAGTCTACCTGTGTGCTCTTACCTCCGCTTTCATAAGTCACCCTATGCTTCTGTTTCTTCTTGAAGAAAGTATTCACCACAGCCATTTCCATCCTGCCGATAAAACATATGTCCTTCTGTGTTCCTGTCCTGGATACCAAACCTGCCCATCACTTCCTCGTCCCCTCTGTTGCCTGCACCAACATGTCCATTGAAGTCTGCTCCAATGACCACTCTTTCACCTCTGGGGGTACTCTGCATCACTTCATCTACCTCACTCCAGAATCTCTCCTTCTCTTCTAGCTTACATCCTGCCTGTGGGGCATAAGCACTAACAACATTGACCATCACGCCTTCAATTTCTAACTTGAGACTCATCACTCTGTCTGACACTCTTTTCACTTCTAGAACATTCCTGACAAACCCCTCCTTCAAGATGACTCCTACTCCATTTCTCTTCCCATCCACACCATTATAAAACAGTTTAAACCCTGCTCCTAAGCGTCTAGCCTTGCTACCTTTCCACCTTGTCTCCTGAACACACAGTATGTCCACCTTCCTCCTCTGCATCATGTCAGCCAGCTCCCTATCTTTACCTTGCATAGTTCCAACATTCAAAGTCCCTACTCTCAGTCCTAGGCTCACGCATTTCCTCTTCTCTCTCTGCCTACGGACACGCCTCTCGCCTCTCCTTCTTCGACGTCTTCGACCAAGAGTAGTCCAATTTCCATCAGCACCCAGTTGGTTGACAGCACTGATGACGGTCGTTGTTAACCCGGGCCTCGACCGATCCGGTATGAATTCTGTATTGATCATTTTCATTTTTAAATGTGGCAGAAGTTTTACGCCGGATGCCCTTCCTGTCGCAACCCTCTGCATTTATCCGGGCTTGGGACCGGCATAAGGGGGAGAGACACTGGTTAGTGGCCCCCCCCCGGCTCATGGCTGCATATATATATATATATATATATATATATATATATATATATATATATATATATATATATATATATATATAAATCTAATTTTGAGTTTAGACGTACCTACGTAGTACGCTGACATTTATATATACATACACTCATGCCTCGGTTTTACGGACTTCGCTTTAACAGATTTCGGATGCAACGGACAAAATCTGTAGCTTCCGACTCGTCCGGATCGTCCAGACGCTGGCCGCTGTTTCCAAAAGTGACCGCCAGATGACCAGAGGTCGCACTGTTTACATCTGTGTAGCAACACGTGTAGCTGTTTGGTCCATGTTGGTGAGACTGACGTAACCTTAGATGATGTTCAAGACTGGGTTGAAGAAAATGAAGCTGATCCTGGGTACAACATGCTGACTCAGGAAGAGATTGCTGCTGAGGTGCTGACTACCCAGGACAGTAGCAGCAGCGAGGATGAAGACGAGATGCCGGTTACGCTGCCCAAACTTTCTGAAGTGCGCAGTGCTCTTGACTTAGTGCTACAATACATCGATTATTCCAAGAACAGAGAAGTTTCTGGTCATTATGCAGATCTCAGTAATTTGCAAGAAACAATAATAAAAGAGGAATTTTCGAGTAGCAAGCAGTTGAAGTTAGACACTTTCTTCAGACTAAAACAAACAGCCGACTCAGCTGATGCACCAGGGATACCAACAAGCCCACCCTCACCAAGCAAACCATATACAGTGGTACCTCACCTTATGAAAGTCCTAACAAACGAAAGATCCAGGTTACGAAACGCATTTTCCTAAAATTTTTGTCTCTGGATATGAAACAAGTTCATTTTACAAAAGCGCCATCTCAAAAATTCAAACAATGCGCGAGTTGCTCTCCCATTGGCGATCTCCCAACATTCCACCCCGCTGGCCTCCCATTGGCTAGGATGGACGGCTTTTAACCTTGCATAAACATTTGTAAGATTATAACTCTGCTAAGAAGACATGGTCAACACACACGTGCATGCACACACACACACACACACACACACACACACACATTAACACGTGTGATTCCTGGTGCGAGTGAAAAGAAGAAGTGGGCACGTGGCCTGCAATTGAGTGATATCGCAAAGGAATATGACCAAACCCGTATACCATCGATACGATATTGAAGCAGAAGGAGGCCTTAAAAGGTATACTTATAATTTTTAAAGAGTTTAGGGGTAGTATTGGGAGCCTTGGAACAAATCACACATTTTACGTGTAAAATGCGGTTCAGCTTGCGAAAAATTCAGGTTACGAAACCACTTCTGGAACGGATTAATTTCGGAAGGTTAGGTATCACTGTATGTATGTATGTATGTATGTATGCATATATATATATATATATATATATATATATATATATATATATATATATATATATATATATATATATATATTTATTTAATTAAAAAATAAGAATGGGGGAAAAGTTAAGGTTAAAGTTGAAGTTATGGCTTTCTTCCTGAAGACACAGGAGCTTAGGGTGACTTATAAAAGCGGAGGTAGGCGCACACAGGTAAACTACATCTTGTGTAGGCGATGTAATTCGAAGGAAGTTAGTGACTGCAAAGTAGTAGTGGGTGAGAGTGTTGCCAAACAGCATAGGATAGTGGTGTGCAGGATGTTGCTGATGGTAAGAAAGGTGAAGAAGGCAAAGGCAGAGCAGAGGACAAATTGGTGGAAGCTGAAAAAGGAAGAGTGTCGTGTTCTCTTCAAGTAGGAGTTGAAACAGGCTTTGGGTGGTCAGGAAGTGCTTCCAGATGACTGGACAACTACAGCTAATGTGATCAGGGAGACAGGTAGGAGAGTATTTGGTTTGTCCTCTGGAAGAACAGTAGATAAGGAGACTTGGTGGTGGAATGAGGAAGTGCAGGAGTGTGTACAAAAGAAGAGGTTAGCTAAGAAGAAATGGGACACTGAGAGGACCGAAGAGAGTAAACAGGAGTACAGGGAGACACAGCATAAGGCGAAGGTAGCAGTGTCAAAGGCCAAACAGAGGGCGTATGATGACTTGTATGCTAGGTTGTACAGTAAGGAGGGAGAAAATGATTCATACAGGTTGGCACAGCAGAGAAATAGAGATGGGAAAGACATGCAGCAAGTTAGAGTGATTAAGGACAGGGTGGGAAATGTATTGACTGATGACAGAAGTGTGCTGGGAAGATGGAAAGAGTACTTTGAAGAGCTGATGAATGAGGAAAATGAGAGAGAAAAAAGAATAGAAGAGGTGACTGTTGAGGACCAGGAAGTAGCAAAGATTAGTAAGGGAGAAGTGAGGAGGGCATTGAAGAGGATGAAGAGTGGAAAGGCAGTTGGTACTGATGACATACTGGTGGAGGTATGGAAGTATGTAGGAGAGGTAGCAGATGCGCTTGTGCCCATTTTTAAGAACAAGGGAGACATGCAGAGTTGTGGAAACTACAGAGGGATAGAGTTGGTGAGCCATACGATGAAGTTATGGGAAAGAATAGTGGAAGCTAAACTAAGGGCAGAGGTCAGCATTTGTTAACAACAGTTTGGTTTCATGAGAAGAAAGAGCACCACAGATGCAGTGTTTGCATTGAGGATGTTAATAGAGAAGTACAGAGAAGGTCAGAGGGAGCTGCATTGTGCCTTTGTGGATCTGGAGAAAGCATATGACAGGGTGCCAAGAGAGGAACTGTGGTATTGCATGAGGAAGTCTGGAGTGGCAGAGAAGTATGTTAGAGTGGTGCAGGACATGTATGAGAGATGTAAGACAGTGGCGAGGTGTGCTGTTGGTGTGACAGAAGAGTTCAAGGTGGAGGTAGGACTGCATTCTTCTTGTTTGCTATGGTGATGGACAGGCTGACAGACGAGGTTAGACAAGAATCTCCATGGACTATGATGTTTGCAGATGACATTGTGATCTGCAGTGAGAGCAGAGAACAAGTGCATGAAAATCTAGAGAGGTGGAGGTATGCCCTGGAAAGGAGAGGAATGAAGGTTAGCATCAGTGATACATGTGTATGAACGACAAGGACCCAGGAGGAACGGTGAGATTACAGGGAGCAGAGATAAAGAAGGTGGAGGATTTTAAATACTTAGACTCAACAATCCAGAGCAATGGAGAGTGTGGGAAGTAGGTGAAGAAGCGTGTGCAGACAGGTTGGAATAGTTGGAGAAAGGTGTCCGGTGTGATGTGTGATAGGAAGGTATCGGCAAGAATGAAAGGAAAAGTGTACAAGATGGTGTTGAGGCCAGCGATGTTGTCTGGTTTAGAAACAGTGTCACTGAGAAAAAGACAGGAGGCAGAGCTGGAGGTAGCAGAAATGAAAATGTTGAGGTTCTCATTGGGAGTAACGGAGATGGATAGGATCAGGAATGAGTACATCAGAGGGACAGCACATGTTAGAGGTTTTGGAGACAAAGTCAGAGATGCTAGATTGAGATGGTTTGGACATGTACAGAGGAGTGAGTATATTGGTAGTAGGATGCTGAGGTTGGAACTACCAGGCAGAAGGCCTAGAGGAAGACCAAAAAGAAGATTTATGGATGTGGTGAAGGAGGACATGAAGGTAGTTGGAGTAAGACTAGAAGATACAGAGGATAGGGTGAGATGGAGGCGGATGGTTTGCTGTGGCGATCCCTGAAGGGAACAGCTGAAAGGAAAAGAAGAAGAAGACGGGGAAAAGTTAAGGAAAATGCCAAAAAAACAAGGCCAATTACGCAAAAAAAAAACCCCTCAACCAACACAAAACAAAGAACAACCCAAAATCTCCCATCAAAACTACTTACATTATTGCATCTCTGTATGCACGCGTGCACGCACGTATGTATGTGTGTTGTCTTCTTCTCATGTAATACCATCTGTATGTGTGTGTGTATTTATATTTTAGCTACATCTTATGCTATTTTTTGAATGTTTAATTTTTATTATAAGCATTTATAGCATTGAAAATGTATTTACTTATATTATATACACATATATATGGACAAACGTCAGTCGGGGGTGGGGGGTGATCCTACTTTGCGGATTTTGATGGTCGCATGGGGATCTCGGTCCCAATTAACCGCGTAAAATATGTACAGTCAGCCTCCTACTTACGACATTAATCTGTTCCAGCGCCTTTTTTGTAACCCGGGAGTTTCGTAAGTAGGGGCACATTTTACATGTAAAACGCCTGATTCATTCCAAGGCTCCCAAGACTACCCTATAAACCTTTTAAAATTGATAAAAGTACACCAATTTTGTGTGAAATATGTGTTAAAAGTAAAAGAAAATTATTTATTCAACCATTTAAACATTTTATTAACATATCAAACCATTTTATTAACATGTCTATTAATTAAAGCATTATTAAACATTTTTTATTAACACACACACACAGAGAGAGAGAGAGAGAGAGAGAGAGAGAGAGAGAGAGAGAGAGAGAGAGAAATTTGTTACCATCCTGTTGCATTTTTAAAATCTGTTTCCCACAAATCGCATTCCCAGCTTGACAGATCGGAGGTCCAAACTCAACTTTAACATGATTCCTTGAGGGATCGGAGTTCCAGTTGAGCCGCGTTTTGCTCACATGCACCACATGTATTAAACATTTACTGAATTAAACAACTTAAAAAACTAAACTTAAAACTGAAGAATTAAACCTCCTTCTCTCTCTCTCTCTCTCTCTCTCTCTCTCTCTCTCTTTCACACACACACACACACACACACACACACACACACACACACACACACACACACATACACACACACAAAAACTCGGGCCACGCCCACACACAACGCACAGCAGACGGAACAATTCTATTTAAATGTTTAAATGGCCGGAATGTTTTATTTAAAGCGGAATTACAGTACCTGTTTGAAAGCTCAGAGGTCCTCATTCAATATTAACATGCTTCCTTGCGAGATCGGACGTGTTCTCCCATGGAGCACTCTGTTTTAATATTGTGCCGAAATAATAGCCTCCATCACTGTATTTCCGCTTTAAGGTCTCCTTCTGATTCAATCGTCCAAGGTTTCGGCAATAACGAAATATAACGCTGCATGATTATTTCAAAACAAGCCAACAGTCAACTCTCCTTCACGCGTGTGACAAACAGGAAGTATGGGTACGGGAAGTATGGGTAACGTCAGCTGCCTCCTGGCCAATGGGAGGCCAGCAGGGCAGGATGTTGGGAGACAGCCAATGAGAGAGCAATTCGCGCATTGTGTGAAATTTTGATTGGCGCGTTTGAATTTTAAATAGCGCATTTTGGCGCTTTTCGTAAGAGGAGGTTGTTTTCGTATCCCGAGGACGAAAACTTGGAAAAATGTTTCTTCGGAACCCGGAATTTTCGTACCCAGGGGGTTTCGTAAGTAGGGGTCGACTGTGTGTATATAAATGTGTGTGTGTGTGTGTGTGTGTGTGTGTGTGTGTGTGTGTGTGTGTGTGTGTGCCCGTTGGGCACTGTAATTTGAAGGCAAGTCATAGATGGCCACCAGGGGTTATGAGGCTGCACTTCCTAATATTGCGGGGGTTTGTGTTATTCAAGTTCACTGATTTTCAGCAACTGCGTCAATGCTCTTCAGAACCTGGGTGTAGTCAGTTGAAGGAGGCTGTGAGTTTTTCTGTTGGAATGAAGATGTGAGTGGGTATCTGTATTTAGGCTTGTATTCTTCTTTTCCTTTCGGCTTTTCCCTTTTTTTTCAGGGATCGCCACAGCGAATCATCTGATTCGCATGTTTGATTTGGCAGAGGTTTTTACGTTGGATGCCCTTCCGGACACAACTCTTTTAGCAAGGGGCAGAAACACGCTGACGGCTTTGCAGCTCCTCATTACGAAGGTCAGCAATGGCTCCTTTACATGAACCTCTCACCATAGACAGTGAGAGACATGGCTGGCTTTTGATAACCCAGTTAGCTGCACAGGAAGGACAGTGACAACCTTGCGGAGAGTGGGACTCGAACCCCAAACCTTAGGGGTTTCACCACTCCTGTTCACCACTGCCTGTCTTTGTATATAGATAGTAGCCATGGTCATTGCTGATCGGTAAATCAGCCTATGTAAGATCAGTGTCAGGATTGTGGTGACAGTGGTTAGCAGGTTCCTTTTGTTATTTGTATCTTTTGTCAAACCATTCCCTACTGTCTGTTTGTCTAACCCAGTGCCTGATGAATGTTAAGAGGGGAGCAGAGCTTATGTTTGCAGTGTCATCTCTGTGTGTTTGTGCTTTTTAACTTACTATGTGGCATTTCATTTTATTTTTTTAAATTCGTAAACTTGCTTGGGGTGTTCTAAAGCTCTTTTGTGTGTAACCCTTTGCTCTCGCTATCTCTTTAATGGTTAAGAAAGGAGATATAGTTCAGGGTTGACTGGGGGTCTAGTATTCGGAATTTTTATATCTGCTGTTTGACTGTTGCATGCACACAGTCAGGCTATGTATACATACACACAGCCATCCATAATTATTGGCACCCCTGGTTAAGATTTGTTCTTTAGCTTCTAATAAGTTCAATGTTTTGTTTGTTTAAATAATGTAGGACGACAATGGAAAAATGAGAACTCAAACCTGTAATTCAAGTGAATTTTCCCATGATGAAGAGAAATAGCCTCTTATCACATGATATTTATACCCCAGGTAAACAAGAAGTGATTACTTAAGTGATTAAATGTTCCTAGATGCTCTGATCAACCTTCTAAACTATTGTAGACATGACAGAAATACTCCAATTACATTTATTTCCTTGGCACTGTTAGGGGAGCCACTATTTATTGAACCAGTGATTTTATAAAAAATAATCACTTTTTAGTCAGGGATTTTTTTTCTCTGAAAATTTTACATGAGTTAATGGTTACAGTTTTCTACAATTTTCGATGTGAGGGTGTATTCAGTTCAGTTTCTGTAACTGCTTAATCCTAATTAGGGTCGCAGGGAGGCTGGTGCCTATCCCAGCCAACTCCAGGTGAGGGCAGAGTACACCCTGGACAGCTCGCCAGGCCATCGCAGGGCGGAAACGCGGTGACAGCTTTGCAGCTACTCTTGTCGGAATTCAGCGATGGTTCTTTACATGCCTCCCACCATAGACAGTGAAACCCAGTTGGTGTGAGAGTATGATTCTGCAATAAAACTGTAATTCATTTTAAGGCTTTTAAAACATCTTTACCAGGAATGCCAATAATTATGGAGAGTAGTGTATAATGTATGTACACGTGTGGGGGGTGGGGGGGTGTCATGTTCAGCCCTGGTGGGCGGGGGTGTGGGGTGGGGGGTGGTAGGGGGGGCAGTAGTTATTTTTATTTTTTATTTTTTTAGCGTCAGTCTTGTGATCTCAAAATAAAATCAAATGTCTACCATATTTCTGCATTACTATTCAGACTGGTAGCAAAATAAATGATTTTATTCATAAAGCTATGGCTCTGTACAGCTCACACAGACCACATGCTATGCAAAAAACTGTGGATCTCTGTTGGGGTCTCCAAAATACCAATTTAATTCCAAATATATATAGTTGTGGACGGTAATACCACCTAAAGGATTCCATCTTCACTCACAGAAGCATTGTAAATGCATCCCAGCTTTAGAGTACACTGTGACAGGTGTAACAAGTGAAATTTGCTGATCTACTGGAGACTCCACCTCTCACAAAACATAATGCTAATCTGACAAAGTGGCGGCAGAGTCCTGAATGTACGCGTTCTGTTTCGTAAATTGAGAAATCTCAAAATGATACTGTGTGGCGTACTGGTTAACATCTGCTTCACAGCAAGAAGATCCTGTATGGAGTTTGTCTGTTCTTCTGTTTGCGTGGGTTTTCTCCAAGTACTACGTATGCACATGCACATCCAAATTGGCTGTTTTGCCCGTGTTATTGTCCATGTGTGTGTATGTGTGTTGGCCATGCAAGAGAATGGCAATCTGCTCGGGGTGTACCCCAATTTCACTGAGTTGGCTGAGATAGGCTCCAACGCTGTGAGTCTAAGATAAAGCAGTTTGGGAAATGAATGAATGAAAGTGCCGGTAATATAGTGTAGTGTTATTGTTAAAGCAAACCCACATGGATAACAGAGTGATTACTTCAAGTTTTCCTTATTATATAAAATACAATAGGGTAAACAGTATAGCACAATACAATGCATAATACAGTAATTCAAAACTTTTACATCCACATGAGTGTCATTAATGCAAAATGGAATTGGTACACGTTATAAATTGAGTCAAGGGTGGAGTGAAGGAAGAAAAAAGATGAGGGAGACAAAACAAAGACTAACAGAGGAGCAGAAAGTCAGACTGTGTAAACAATTAAAGTAAATAGAGAAGACAAAAACAAAAACACCGTCTCCCTCTGAGCTAGTTCTGCTTTACTGTGCACCTATGAGTTTGTTTATCGAACTGTACACTCAACACTCACTTGTGCGTTAACATTTAACCTTTGTAGGAATTATAACCAGACATCGCTACCACCAACCCCCAACCCCAACTCCAACACACACAGACACACACACACACACATATACACACACAGCGTGGCTTATGTTTACAACCCTTGATATTGCTAGTTCAGAGGCTCTTATGGAGAATCAATAAAGCGGTTATAAGGGGAGGAGATTGGAGCAGTGTAATGGTCTAAAGTGCTCATACGCACAGGGCTTTTTCTGAAACCCACGCACACACAACCACATACACGCACACCTTCGACTGTCCATCGACTTTCTTGATTCAATGAGACCTCAGATGGCCTCACTTTGCAAGGACTGCAGATTTGCTTATTGGTGCTAAAATAGTTTGCAAACGAATCATTATTACATAGCTGCAAATTACACTCATGCACTCTGTACATTACACAATCTATATCCACACAAACCCATTCAACATATACCCTGTATTTACACCTGCAAGTGACAAATCACCACAGATTTGGGTCTTGTGGGTGTATAGTGTAGTGACTCATGCCATGGTACTCTGTGTCAATCAAACTGTGAAGTTTTCTAGCAGCATTCGGAAATAGCTGAGGCCAGAAGAGGAAATATGTTATAGATCAGGGGTGTCAAAATAATGCCACAAAGGGCTCTCTTGCTGCAGGTTTCTCTTTCAAACCAAGCAGCAGCAGCACACCTGAATGGGATAATTTAATCAAGTAATCTGAGTCTTCAGGCAGCTGATTGGTCAAGCTGTGTGTTCTGTACAGAGACTGACCAATCAACTACCTGAAGACTCAGATCATCTGATTAAATGAGCTGATTCAGGTGTGCTGTAGCTCAGTTGAAAGAAAAACCTGCAGCCACAGAGCCCTTTGTGCTACAGTATTAGTTTGACACCCCTGCTGTAGATGCTAAATAAATTAGTCTCTAGTGTCTACAGATTTACAGTCAGTTATTTACTGTAAAAAGTAAGAAAAAGCACAGAAAACATTAATGAGCATATTTCCATATTTCATCTTGGCTATGAAATCCAAATTTTTGGTGGTGCTGAAAATACAAGGCTTAGAGGAATTTGGTGGTAGTAGTCTCTATTAAAGTCTGTCTGTCTTCCTTTCGGCTTTTTCCCTTTTACTCGGGAGTCACCACAGCGAGTCATCTGATTCGCACGTTTGATTTGGCAGAGGGTTTTTTTACGTCGGATGCCCTTCCTGTCACAACCCTTTTTAGCAAGGGACAGAAACATGCTGACGACTTTGCAGCTACTCTTTACGAAGTAAACATAGACAGTGAGAGACATGGCCCGCCTTTGATAACCGGCACGCCTTTGATAACCCAGTTAGCCGCACTGGGGGGGGACAGTGACAACCTTGTGGAGAGTGGGACTCGAACCCCCAACCTTTGGATCAGCGATCCAGCGCCCTATACCACTAGACCACCACTGCCCCTACAGTCTCTATTAAAGTAGAAAAAGATATACAGTAAAACCTCCGCTGACGAACGGTTAAGCTCACGAACTTTTCGCCTCAAGAACATTAAATTTGCGAGCATATAGTCTCTGCTGACGAACTAGTTTTCGGCGGACGAACCAAACCACGAGGTCGAACAGTGCCACGGTGGCGGCCACGAGAAGCTGACGCATGCTCACGGCATCCCAGTTCGTCACCCCCTTTCTTTGAGTGCGGACGTGGTTTGTGTTTGATAGACATTTTGGACCATATTGAGTGTACTTTTGCTATTATGGGACCGAAAAAGACCCCACCACAGGCGGAGATCATTGAAAAACACGAACGAGGTGTGCGTTTGTGTGACTTAGCGTCCCAGTACCAGTACGCTAAGTCTACCACCATCCTTAAGAACAAGGAAGCTATTAAGGGTGCGTGTGTGGCTAAGGGTGTTTCCAAACAGTAGGCGTTTCCAAACACTCCTTCCAAACAGTAAGTCCCTCCCTCCCTCCTCCTCCCACTCCATTCCATCAAGCCATCAACTACCATCACAAAGGTAAATAAAACCACTTTATTATACAGTACAGTTTATTTCTTTAATTACAATACAATAGCACATTTATTATACATAAAATAAGGTATATTTTTGTGTAGTTTTAAGGATTATTTAGTAGAAAATTATGTTTTATGGGGACCTGGGAACGGATTATTCTCATTTTAATGGTTTCTTATGGGAAATAAATGTTCGGAAGACGAACTTTTCGCCTCACACACACTTTCTGGGAACCAATTATGTTCGTGAGCAGAGGTATCACTGTATACAGTGTGTGTGTGTAATGCCGATTAGCCATAACTTATAAAATAAAAATAAAAACATTATAGGATACTAACAAGGAAACAAGTGAAGAGAATAACACTGATTTCCTTGTTGCAGTGGCAAAGGCCAAGGAGTAGGATGTATTAGGCAGAAAGTGAAGATTAAGTTCTTGTTGTTCATGTGGTGGAAGCAGGGAAAATGAGCAAGGGTAAGAATCAGAGTGTCACTCCCAAGTGGTGAATTGACAAGGTGCACGACCCGGAGAAAGTGAGTTCAAATCGAGAATGATGTCACAGAAATCCATGAACAGGAGTCTGTGGCAGCTAAACTTAGTTTCCAAGTAAATGGTGGAATGAAAACTGAAGGCTTTTTTTTTTTTTTTTTTAATTTGCAGCTTTAGTACGTTATAACTAATTTTCTTAAGATTTTAAAAATCTCAGCTCTGATCTCTCTAACGCCATTTCAGTGTCACTGTCACATGGTTAAGTGGATAACAAACAGCCAACTGTTGCTTTATGGTTTAGTCTTATGAATGCAGATCGAGAAAATTCGAGAAAAGATCGAGAGAGGATCGAGAAAGGCTGCTGTGCATCCTAGAAACCGAACTGTTGTTTTTTTCTAACATGAATTTACGCTTTAAGATGATTTCAAAATGCGGTGGCATACATCAACACATATAACATGCATTTCACGTCTTGGTGACAAACCATATCTATGCTGGAAAAAAATTGAATCATTATTTGAACTTTAAAAGGGAGTAACTAGTTGTCTTAATATATTTAGTACACGAAGCTTGTCCAGTAAGTCATACAATGGAAGTGAGTGCTTTGCTGAGTAAATGTTCTTTTCGAGGTTCATTCATCATTCATTTGTTGCTACTTAATCCGAAGTTAGGTCTGGGCAAGGTCAGGGTTCATCCTCAACAGCTTGTTTCAGTGAACTAAAAATTAAAACAAATATATTTTTAAATGGCAGTGGTGGTCTGGCGGTAAGGTGCTGCATTACCTATCCCAAGGGTCGGAATCCAACCCCCACCATCACCGGTTGTCACTGCTGTTCCCCAGTGCAGCGAATTGGGTTATCACAGGCTGGCCATGTCTCTCACTGTCTATGATGAGATGCATGCAATAGAACCATTGCTGACTTTCGTCAAGAGTAGACTGCATAGCAGTCATCATGTTTCTGCTCTTTGATGGCCGAGCGAGCTGTCCAGGGTGTACTCTAATCATGTTCAGTCAGCTGAGATGGGTGCCAGCCTCCCGCCGACCTTAATTAGGATTAAGAGGTTCTTAAAATGAATGCATATTTTTTTTCTAGTGTTCTAATTACAGTACTTTTTAAATACCAATTTATATGTTAAAACAATAAATCAAATAAAAAAAACAATAGTAATACAAATAATTTTACAGATGAACATTCATTCTTTTGTCAAACCATTTAATCGTACTTGAGTCATGGGGAGGCAGGAGTCTGTTTCAACCGACTCTCTTTGAAGGTAGGGTACACCTTAAAATGTTTGCTAGTCCATCGCAGCATGAACACACACACACACACACACACACACACACACACACACACACACACACACACACACACACACACACACACACACACACACACTCATACCTAGGGGCAATCTGAAACAGCTAATTAACATAATGTGACTGTGAGATGAAACAGGGTATCCAGAGGAAACCCATGCAAGCATGGGGGGAACATGCAAACTCCACAAGAAAACAAGGCATGCTTATTATTACACCACCATGCAGCCTTCAAATGTACAGTATTCCAACAATTCCTTATGGTATCCAGAACATCTGCAGTTGTTATCTCTCTTCAAAAAAATCCCAGATGTTAAATGTGAAGTCAGACCTCACTATAGAGCTCACTATACTAGTACATAATGGCCCAGTTTTGTCTCCCATTTGGTGGTATAAACCATCAAGCCAGAGTGGCTTAAATGTTTATTATTTGTCTAAAGCAGTGGTTCTTAATCTTGTTGGCGGTGCTGAACCCTACCAGTTCCATATGCTTATTCACCGAACCCTTCTTTAGTGAAAAATAAAATATGAATTTTTTTTTTCTAATTCAAGACATAGGTATATGTTTTTACTGGGGCACCAAAATGAACCGTGCATTAACATCACTGTGTTCAAAGAACAAAACCAATACAATGCATGAACTCCCCCATCAAAACTACTTACATTTTTATGTGCGGTGCGCATCTGAGTGCGTGCACGGGCATCTGTGTGTGAACGTGCACGTGCGTCTGTATTTGTTTTATTTACATCTTACGCATTATTTTCGCCGACTAATATCACGTTCCGTTATATATGTGAATCCATGTTGTACATATTCGTCCGCCCACTTTCTTTTTTACTCAACATAGTATGGATTAAAACATTAAGAAAGAAATCACACGACGTACCATCACAAGAGTCACAATTCGACTACTGAGCAAACCAAATTTCCTGCAGCACAGATTGGCCAAGCAATGTAGTGTGATCACCTGCAGCCAGTGATGGCCAAGCGGGGCGTGTCGTCATGAATATGAGTCAGGTGTGTGTCTTGACCTCCGCCGAACCCCTGAGACTGACTCACCGACCCCCTAGGGTTCGATCGAACCCAGGTTAGGAACCACTGGTCTAAAGAAATGGGGCTCTCTGCTGGAATAGGGCATTTTAATTCATGCTGACCAATAAGAAAGCAGTAATGCTAATGCTTGTGGATACCGCCTTTTATTTTCGTGATTCTCCAAAGAACGGAATAAAGAATGATATAATGACAGAACAACCAACTGCTGCAGACTATCCTAAAAATCACCTTTACCAGGGTCGCTGGAGTATACGGTGTTGGATACAATTGTTCGATGGTCTTTCAAAGAGATTTTATTGTTTATTGATATTGATAGACATTTGAGTATCTATGTCCTGTTAAGGAATGGGAGATAGTGAACACATTTCCATTTGAAGGTGAATAAGGTAAGAGGTTTGGGGGTGTGGCCGGGTAACAGATAAGATTACAGACATGACTTAAATTGAACGGTACATGTAAAACAGATGTATAAACATGGACAATTTGTTTTTGTACCCATTGTAGTACATCCAAGTACCCTTAAGAGTACCATTGAGCCCATTTGCAGTTATAAACAGTCGTTTAGGAGCCTTGAGCCACCAGATGGCCCAGTAAGTATATGGCTCAGGATTTCTGGTGTGTGGGAGGGGGTGGTTCAAATAGGATGTTGCTTCAGGCTTCTAATATTTCAGGAGCAGGTCTGGGTACGAGTACTCAATTGACGAAACACTCATGCAACTATAAATGATACAGCTTTATACAGCTATGAGGTAGTCCCATAATGGCATAAGGGCATATATGAGGGCGAGTGTTCTCCCAATGCACTAACTTTACTGGAAGTCATACAGTGTCCTCTTTTAAAAAAATTAAATATCACAACCTTTTCAAGAAGACTCTGAAAAAAGTAGTACATTTACAAGAAAAATCTTAACGTATTTCAAAAGTTTATGTCAGATGACAAGACACAGTCGTTACCATACTGATCAGAGAGAGAGAGAGAGAGAGAGAGAGAGAGAGAGAGAGAGAGAGAGAGAGAGAGAACACCAAAGGCACCAGCTTAGGAAAATGTAATATAGATGAAGATGGGTGTGTGTATGCGTGTGTGTGTGTGTGTGTGTGTGTGTGTGTGTGTGTGTGTGTGTGTGTGTGTGTGTGTGTGTCACACAGCCTGTCTAGCCTGATGCATGTGTTTGTATTAACCTCCATGTCCTCTGTCCTCTCCCACAAGTCTCCGCTTACCTCCTTTGCGTGATGTGTGTGTGGGGGGAAGGGGGGCACATAACAGAACGACTGGTGGAGAGGCAGGATATGTTTCAATGTGCGTGTGTTGTGTATGAATGATGAATATTTTATTTGGCGGTCACTCATCTTTTGCTGATCAAATACATGCTGTTGATCCAGGTATTTCATTCGACTTCTCCTTCCTGTCCTTGAACATATTCTTTCTTTCAAACGCCTTTCACATCCACCACTTTTCTTTGTCTCTCTCTCTCTCTCTCTCTCTCTCTCTCTCTCTCTCAGTATCCCTCCATCTGGCTCTCCTATACTTTCTTCATTTTCCACATGACACCTCTGCCGCGAGCCCTTGTTGCTCTGTCCCTCTTTCTCTTTCTTGCACTCTATCTATCAGGGTTTCTCTTGTGACTGCTGGTGCAGTGCCAAGTCAATATGCTGCCCCTGGTGGTGCCGTCAGCTGCCAATCGCTCTGTGTGTGTGTGTGTGTGTGTGTGTGTGTGTGTGTGTGTGTGTGTGTGTGTGTGTGTGTGTGTGTGTGTGTGTGTGTGTGTGTGTATGCTAAAAAGTCAAATACTTGTTTACTCAGTGACCGAGCTCTATATATGCATTGCATTTAAATACTACACAGAGTAACTAATGAAGCTTAAAGACCAAGTAATACATTTAGATGCACAGACACACTTATTTGTTGGAGGAATTCCACTGGCACAGTAATCACCTCTAATTCCCTTTTCCCACAGCAGAGCTGCCTAATTCTGTACCGTTCTGTGCATTTTCAGCATTAAAATGCCTGTTTTCCTGCAAAAAAAAAAAAAAAAAAAGTCTGTTCCAGTACCGCAACACTGCCTGGCTAGAACAAAAACTATTAACATCAGGGGTTATTTCATCACCATGACAACAACCTAAGTAAGTTATCCTCATGATCATTAAAATAGGCTGTGAAGAGGGCATGTGGTTTGGAGAAATTTGAAAAATAAATATATAACTAAATAAATACTGTAACAGTGATTTAATTATTTAAAGAAAGAAACAATCATACAATGGCAAATGTATCAAATATGTCAGATATTTATCAACACACACACACACACACACACACACACACACACACACACACACATATATATATATATATATATATATATATATATATATATATATATATATATATATATATATATATATATATATATATATATAGTGTGTATGTGTGTCAAACATAATGTGTCAATTGTTTTTCAATTAAATGTGGAGGTATCCAGCAAAAAGTATACTAAAAGAAAAAGTAAAAAAAGAACAGCTAATTTTAAATAAAGTTATAGAAATTAGGTGAAATAAAAAACTCTGATGTGTAAAAGTCAGGCCGCAGTTTATGTAGTGAAGTACCTTCATGGACTTCCTTCGGTCCCACAGAAATTGCACATTGCAAATGCATGACACTTTATGTACCTCACTAAGGAGTCAACAATTCAATTTTATGCCCTTTTTTATTTCTCACCCAATCTGTTAGATGAAAGGTGTTTCATAACAGCTATGCCTTTCTGCCTGAAAACATTCAGTCTCTGTATGTTTGCTGTTGATGCCAATGAATAACATCCAGAAGTTATAGTAGTGCATTGATGTCACAACATGGGAAGCTAATTTTAAGATAGAAAATAATTTCCTCATTCCAACAATCACATTATATATAAAAATATTTTGATTAATTATAAAAAATAATTTACCAAGGAGCAATGGTGGCCTGGTTGTAAGGTACTGGATCACTGATCCCAAGGTTGGGGGTTCAAGGCCCATTCTCAATGGATTGTCACTGTGCCCCCAGTGCAGCTAACTGGTTGTCTTAATATATTTAGTACATGAAGCTTGTCCAGTCAGTCATACAATGGAACAATGGAATTGAGTGCCTTGCTGAGTAAATGTACTGTTTGAGGTTCATTCATCATTCATTTGTAAGCTGCTTAATCCGAAGTTGCGTCTGGGCAAGGTCAGGGTTCACCCTCAACAGCTTGTTTCAGTGAACTAAAAATTAAAACAAATAAATTTTAAATGGCAGTGGTCGCCCATTGGTAAGGTGCTGCATTACCTATCCCAAGGGTGGACGTTCAAGCCCCACCATCACCGGTTGTCATTGCTGTCCCCCAATGCCGCTAATTGGGTTATCACAGGCCGACCATGTCTCTCACTGTCTAGAGCAGTGGTTCTTAACCTTGTTGGCGGTACTGAATCCCACCATTTTCATATGCTTATCCACCGAACCCTCCTTTATTCAAAATAAAATGTGATTTTGTTCTTTTTCAAATTCAAGACATAGGTATATGTTTTTACTCAGGCATCAAAATGAATCGTGCATTAACATCACTGTGTTCAAAGAACAAAACCAATATAATGCATGAACTCCTCCATCACAACTACTTACATTTTTATGTGAGGTGCGCATCTGCGTGTGTGCGCGCGCGCGTCTGTACAGACGCTCCCCGACATACGTTTTTAATTGGTTCCGGACAGCCGAACATAAGTTGAAAGTGAACGTAAGTTGTTACAGTGACGTATGACGTGTGACGTATGACGCTCACGCTGTACTATACATCCATAAATACCATTACCGTATCTCATAAAACACCCCTAAATCAATTATTATAAACATTGTCTTCCTTTCGGCTTTTTCCCTTTTTACTCAGGAGTCGACACAGCAAATCATCTGATTCGCACATTTTTGATTTGGCAGAGGTTTTTATGTCGGATGCCCTTCCTGTCACAACCCTTTTTAGCAAGGGACAGAAACACGTTGACGGCTTTGCAGCTACTCTTTACGACAGTCAGCAATGGTTCTTTTACATGCCTCACTCCATAGACAGTGAGAGACATGGCCCACCTTTGATAACCCAGTTAGCTGCACTGGGGGGGGGGGGGACAGTGACAACCCTGTGGAGAGTGGGACTCGAACCCCCAACCTTTGGATCAGCGATCCAGCACCCTATACCACTAGACCACCACTGCCCCCAATTATTATAAGCCAATTATTACAAAATTTTCAATTATTATAAACATAACATTGTAAAATAATATCAAAGATATGAAATAATATCAATATTAGTTTCAAATAAATTATATTCAAGCAAAATAATTTCAAATTGATAAATTTGAATCAAGTTCACTCATCAAATATTAAATACAGTATCAAATATAACCTTTAACCTATGATGCAATTTTTCTGCTTGTAAATGGTTCCGATGGTCGACGGATGGTCACATGACATGAAGCTGAGCCGACTCACTTTACATGAAACTTTAAAAAGCCAATCAACACTTACAATATGTGAGGCGCTCAATACCGAAAGTAGTGCACTTGCAGAAAGTAGTTTACTTGCTTGAAACAAAGTGCGGGTTATACGGCCTTCCGGTTTTTAAGTGCGCAAGGGTGCCGTTGAACTCGTTTAGTACTCAGCCTGCACTGATGTGAATCACTGATGTGAATCAGCAGAGCAGAGAGTTCTCTTTCTTGGGTTTTCATTCATTTTACAACTCTCTTTGTTTAACTGAGTATGCATGGTAGATTGTGCCGATCTGAGCAGATATCTCATCATAAAATTATATATATATATGTATATATAACTGAACTGGGAAGAAGGAGGGGCACGTTTGTAAACAATGGATGCAGCGTCATTACATCATTACGTCAGCATACTACGTAGGTACGTCTAAACTAAAATTTTGACTTTTTTTGGAAAAAAAAAATCATAAAACCTAAAACCGTAAAACAGATGAACATAAGTCGGGGAGTGTCTGTATGTTTGTGTCTTATGCATTATTTTTGAATGTTTAATTGTTATGACAAGCATTTATAGTATTGAATATGTATTTATTGATATTATATACACATACATGTACGTATACGTCAGTCAGCGGGGGTTGAGCCTACTTCGCAAATCATGCAGATAGGACGCTGACTAGCATCATGTTCCGTTATATATGTGAATATATATGTGAATCCATGTTGTACATATTCTTCAGACCACTTTCTTTTTTTTGCTCAACATAGTACTGTATGGACTATGGTATGAGGCATGTAAAAGCCATTGCTGACTTTCGACAAGTGTAGGCTGCAAAGCCATCAGCATGTTTCTAATCGGGAGTCGGAGTCCCCTGAGGCAGTTCATTCACAGTAACGTTCTAGCAACTCCTGCAGCGGCACTGGAACGCAGTCGTATCAGCACTTGCCCTTCCATTGGATCATTCCGGTGGCACCGAGAGGGGGGACTTGCTGCTTGGGTAACAGCCTGTCCTCCATTACTCCCTACTCTGGCTCTGTGCACTGGAGAGTATCACCAGTCGGGATACCAACCAGAGCGCAGGCAAAGTCCTTTGGGACTGACGGAGGCCTACACACAGTATGGTTTAAAACATTTTGAAAGAAATTACATGACGTACAATCACAACAGACACAAGTTGACTACCGAGCGCACCAAATTTCCTGCAGCACAGATTGGCCAAGCAATGTAGCGTGATCACCTGCAGCCAATGATGCCAAGTGGGGAGTGTTCTCATAAATATGAGTCGGGTGTGTGTCTTGACCTCCACCGAGCCCCTGAGACTGACTCACCCAACCCCTAGGGTTTGATCGAACCCAGGTTCATAACCACTACTCTATAGTGAGAGGCATGCAGTAGAACCATTGCTGAGTTTCATAAAAGGGAGACTGCATAGCTGTCTATGGTGAGAGGCTGTAAAAGAACCATTGTGGATTTTCGTAAGGAGTAGCCATCAGTGTGATTCTGACCTGCGATGGCCTGGCGAGCTGTCCAGGGTGTACTCTGCCCTCACCCAGAGCTGGCTGAGATGGGCACCAGCCTCCCCATGACCTTAATTAGAATTAAGCGGTTCAGAAAATGAATGAATAATTCAGCAAGCTAGAAATCACATAAATAACAACAGCTGATTATCTTACAACATGATAAATTTCTTGTTCTAATGTGATAAATTTGTATGTAATAATACTATAAAAACTCTTTTTAAAATGTAAGCCAATCATTTTTTATCATCATTTTTATCAGAGCCGACTCTGGAGAAGGGCGTGGTACATGGTACACTCGAATAAAAAATAAATAAATAAATAAAACAAAACAAAACAAGGCCAATTATGCAAAAAAAAACAAAACAAAACCCCTAAACAATCACAAAATAAAAAACAACCCAAAACATCCCATCAAAACAAGTTACATTTTTGTGAGGCGTGCATCTGACTTCGAGCACGCGCGTCTGTATTTGTGTGTATTTACATTTTATTTCCATCATATGCATTATTTTTTAATGTTTAATCGTTGTTATAAGCATTTATAGCATTGAATATGTATTTATTGATATTATATACACATGTACATGTATGTATACGCCAGTGTGTGTGTGTGTGTGGGGGGGGTGATTCTACTTCGGAATTCACTGGTCGCTGGGGGATCTCGGTCCCAATTAACAGCAGAAAGTGAGGGATCCCTGTATATCGTACAGTAATAAGATAAAACAATAAATAAGAGACCTTTCTTATTAGTAACATGCACTTTGAAGATGAAAATAAAAGCTAAAGGATTACATTTTAGGAAAATGTGAGTACAAACATGAAATTTCTATACAGTTTCAGTAAAATATACATATGCCAGATATACAGTTGCTGAAGTATCTACCACGTCTCAGCATTTGCTTATTTAATTATTTAAATAATGTTTTGATTTAATGAAAGTCTGGGTTGCCAGATGTCTTCCTATTCCCTACTATACTTATCTAATATCTGTTCTCAAACTTTTGCTGATATTTCCCACCATGAACCTTCCCTTTCCATCCACACTACACCATGGCGGTACCATCCATATTATTCATTGTACATGTACACGCATGCATTGTTATATTCTGTTCACACAGTCCTTTTCTTTCACTACTGCATATACATTAATTGCACAATGTGAAGCGACTCATGGCACATCTGCTGTATATCAGTATATACATATAGCACATCTGTATATTTACTCTTCTGTATAGTAATGTAGAGCACATGTATATTCACCACATTTCATTTGTATATTGCTCGTCAGTAAATTAATGCTAATTTATTCTCACCTCCTCAGTTCCCATATCTGCTCACATAACTTATTTATACATAATCTGTACATGACTATTCCCACCTTTTACACTGCCCTTATCTGTACATAACTGACTCCAAGTCTACACACTGCACATACTGTATACGTTGCACTTGCTTCTCTTCTGATTGGATAATAAACTGTATTTACAATAAATTTGAATGTAATCTAGTCTAAACTATAAAACTATAAAATCCTATAGATTTTTTGTGGTACAGATTAATCCTTTGAAAATGCTCCATCTACTCATTATTCACATCTGTACATTCGTCTGGATATTTATAGAAGACGGATGTCACAGTGGTGTAGTGATTAGCATGCCTGTCTCACAGCAAGAAGGTTTTGGGTTCGAGTTTCAGGCTAAGGCATTTCTCTGTGGAATTTGCATGTTCTCCCATGCTTGTCTGGGTTTCCTCTGCAAACTCTGGTTTCCTCCCACATAGCAAAGACATGCACATTCGGTTAATTGGCTGTTCCAGATTGCCTCTAGATGTGAGTGACTGTGAATGGTTGTGGTTGCGTATGTTGGCCCTGTGATGTTCGAGCTAGCTGTTAATGGTGTACCCTGACTTTGTTCAGAGATAGGTGCCAGTCTTTTGGCAATCAAGCGGTTTGCCAAATGAGCGAGTGAATATTTATGGAAGGCATAGTGTTGCAACAAAAAAAATCACTCATTCTATCCCTGAGTGATTCGGTCATGCTTCATATCGTTTTGTTTGTTTGTTTTGCAGCTGTTGTTTTGCATGTGTAGTGAGTGATCAGGCCAATTTAAGTACAACAATTAGCCTCGCCTTCATCCTTGCTGTTTGGTAGCTGTATCATAGAGCAAGGCTGGGTCGGAAATGGGTAGGAAATGGCAGCGGACTGAAATGGGGAGACAAATGCTTTGAGTGTGATTCCCCAGAGGCATTTAGTTCCTAAAGTTTACACTGACACAACACAATCTTGATGTTTCTTATTAAAGTTTAATTAAAACACTGCGCTAGGAGGGGCAGTGGTGGTCCAGTGGTATAAGGCGCTGTATTGCTGATCCAAAGGTTGGGGGTTCGAGTCCCACTCTCCACAAGGTTGTCACTGGTCCCCCCCCCAGTGCAGCTAACTGGGTTATCAAAGGCCGGCCATGTCTGTCACTGTCTATGGTGTGAGGCATGTAAAAGAACCATTGCTGACTTTCGACAAGAGTAGCTGCAAAGCCGTCAGTGTGTTTCCGCCCTGCGATGGCCTGGCGAGCTGTCCAGGGTGTACTTTGCCCTCGCCCTGAGTTGGCTGGGATGGGCACCAGCCTTCCACGACCCTAATTAGGGTGAAGCGGTTACAGAAAATGAACTGAACTGAACTGCGCTAGGAAAGTATCTAAAACAAAATAGGCTTGTATAACCAAATACTATGTATTATATATTTATTATATATATATATTATTTATAATTTATATATAATAAATATAATTTATTTATAATGTATATATTATTTATATATATATATATATATATATATATATATATATATATATATATATATATATATATATATATATATATATATATATATATTATTGTATTTGCTATTAAAATAAATAACAAACTCTTGAAGAATCATTAAACTAAAAAGAAATAGAAATACTTTCCGTGACACCTAAACCTAGAATACAACGCTTCCACTCCACATGTAAAGTCATCTCATGTTCTTTAACACAATGCTTTCCTGAAAGTCGCACTGAAACGATGTAATGATTCTAGGTGTAGCTACACTTAATACAAAGTGCACCTTTAATTCCACTCACTATAACCTTTAATCCTTCCGAATGAAAGATGGTTTCGTGTAAGCCAAATGGAGGCCATCAAAATGTCCCATCAAAGTCTGGATGTCCTTGTGAGCACATTTGCTTTGAAAAAGAAGGGTAAAAATGGCACACCCAGGTACACACGGGCACAAACGTCACACCTGTAAGCACAGCTTCTTTGCCTAATGAAGAACAGAACTAAAATTGAATGCAGGTTAAAAGAGAGAGAGTGTGTGTGTGTGTGTGTGTGTGAGAGAGAGAGAGAGAGAGAGAGAGAGAGAGAGCAAACGAAAGAGAGAGAGAGAGAGAGCGAGAGAAAGAGAGAGAGAGAGAGAGAGAGAGAGAGAGAGAGAGAGAGAGAGAGAGAGAGAGAGAGAGAGAGAGAGAGAGAGAGAGAGAGAGTTAAGGTACTTATCACTGTGAGTGTTATAAAAGCCAGGGCACGCAGGTCTTTCTATGCTGAAGAGCCTAAAAGAGTTTGAGAACTGCAGAAGATCGTGAAAGTAAAGAGTGAAAGACTTTTAAAACCATTTGACAGATGTGTGAGAAAGAAGGTGAGGAAGGGAAGATACTGTGAATCTGATGTTCATCCTGCACACTCACGACTATGTTTTTCTTTCTGCTTGATTTCTTCACGTTGTCTTCCTATCTCTGCAGGTTTAGAAGCTTATTCCCTAATTGTGCTGCCGTTTCTTCTTACACCCCTCCGTCCCCCTCCGTGATGTCTTTCCTTTTACTGTCACATTGCCAGTCCTCTCCTTGTATCTCTTCCTTTTCAGCCACCACTGTATCTTTTCTCCTTTACTCACCTGTCATTTACATATCTATATCTTTCAAATTATCTCTTCATTCTGTCATCCGTAGCTCCTGCTGACTCGGCACTCCATGAGCGGGCCATATGTAAAATACTTATCTTTTCTCTCTTTCCTGGGTTTCTCATTTCATTCGTTCCTTATCTCCTTGCATTGACCCCCTTCATCTCGCTGACTTCCCATGACACCTGCAATACCTCCTCATTTCCCTCTATCTCTCCGTCTCTCCAAAAACTCCCTCCCTCTCTCCTCCCCTACCTATAGCAGGACATTTGATATTCAAACTGGATTTTTTTTTATCTACTCGGTTTGGCCAAAAACAACTCCCGCCAGTTGCCAAGAATGGAGTTGCATGATAAAGGCAGATCAAATATCCCAATCTGAACATGCTGTATCAGAGGAGCAGGCAAGCACACACACACACACACACACACACACACACACACACACACACACACACACACACAGAGAGAGAGAGAGAGAAATTTGTTACCATCCTGTTGCATTTTTAAAATCTGTTTCCCACTTCCTATCTCTCTCTCTCTCTCTCTCTCTCTCTCTCTCTCTCGCTCTCTTTCTCTCTCTCCATCTCCTTTATTGGCTTTTGACAGCAAGTCCACTGCACTAATTAAAGTTCAACACAAGTGTGTGTACATATGTGTAGAGAATGCAAAGTTGGGAAGTCGGGGCGTGTTAATGTTTGCTTAGGGGTCAGTCAAAAATAATGACTCCTTTTTTTTTCCAGCTCCGTAAAACCCTCCCATCAGCAATCTCACAGAACTCTTCCTCTGAGATACACCCGAGTTTTTTATGGCCTATAAAACACTGTATTTTGCTGTACTTCTTTTTTTATGATGTTTTGTTATGAGTCTCACGTCTACCTCAGTATGACTAAGCTCTCTCACTTCATTTGTCTCTTCTCACTTTTAGGCCCTGTCTGTCTGTCTCTCTGTCTCTCTCTCTCTCTCTCTCTCTCTCTCTCTCTCTCTCTCTCTCTCTCTCGCTCTCTCTCTCCTAACCTCCTTCCCATATCAGCTCCGACATTTGTATAGAATTATTCTGAAATGAAGAAGCTGCTGGCCGTGCACACTGAGCGCTATAAAATTTCTTTGTAAATGTAAGAATGATACCGTCTGAGAGCCAATCAGAAACAAAGGTAGAAAACCTGGCGTATACAGTATATAGACGGGAAAAAAAAACTAGATTACAAACTAAGCTTCCAGATTTCACCTTTAAGAGGTGCCGCTAATAAACATGCTCATGCGATATGAATGAAGGATACATTTAATCAAATATACAGGAGGTTTTTAGGTTGTTTGGTACATTGTGTTTAAATTCAAGGTTACAGATTATAGATTAAAAGGAAGTGAATTCCTACTACTGCACAATGCCACCTCCCCAACCCCAACCCAGAATTAGGTCTTCAATGTTTAATATTGCAATGTGCAATACCCAGAATTATAAAAGCACAATAGTATTTATATCCACAGTTTCAGTAAAACAGACACACACACACACACACACACACACACACACACACACACACACACACACACACACACACACGTATTAGAATACACATGTACACTAAACTATATATTATCTCTATTTTGATGGACTGTATTCAGCCTTGCTTTTCAGTTGGTGCTGTCGAGACTCAGCAACATTAGGTGGCAATAAAATGAACCCAGCTGATGTTCTAAATATACTGAATAAGCAGGTTCTCACAACAATGGACCTCTTCTTACCGGATATCTTAGATATAAAGTTCATAAAATAGTGAAAGAGTGGTCCAGGGAGCAGAAAGAATCATTTTCAGTCATGAACTGGTACTTCAGAGTCCTGACATTAACCCTATTAACACGATAATGTTGTTGAGATGTACAGAAGAAGACTTTAGAAATGGTTAAGTTTTTACATTATCGATTTAAGATGACTTATTTCTGTGTGCGAATGCATGTGTGTGTGTGTGTGTGTGTGTGTGTGTGTGTGTGTGTGTGTGTGTGTGTGTGTGTGTGTGTGTGTTTTCTGTTTTGAGCTTTTTTTTTTTCACTTCTGATACCAATACTGATATTACAATATTCCACTGATACTGATTTCAACCTCATATTGTGCTTTAGTCTTTAACATGGGAGGTACATTGGGACATTCTTAGTCCTTAGTATCATTACTCAAAAAGGAATCTGACACTTGGAGTCAAATGATTTTCCTTGTTTCCTTCCCATGACATTTTGTCAATAAAGTTCACGATATTTTTGTCTAATGATCGCTTACATACAACCAGCCACATATATGATGACTGACATTATATTCTTTGCGTCTCTCTTTCTTCCCCTCCTGCTTGTCTGTCTGTGTTTCTCTCTAAATCACTATCTGTCTAACCCATGAGAGCAAGGCATTGGGGAAAGAGAAGACAGCAGGTCTTCTTTTTGATATGATGGAAGTAAAGGAGACAGTGTGAGGAAATAAGGTCAGTCAGACTCTTTCTCCTCCTGTCTCTGCACTGGCCTGTACTCCTACTCAGTGTGTGTGTGTGTGTGTGTGTGTGTGTGTGTGTGTGTGTGTGTGTGACCTTTGTAGCACAGGGTGAGTCACCTTTTTGGCACATTAAACCTCATTCATATTGTATGCATAATTATAGAACATTCAGAGAACTGGAGAGTTGCCACACACACACACACACACACACACACACACACACACACACACACCACACACACACACACTACTGGTCATAAACGTTCTTACAAATCTTATTTAATGGCGAGAGCTATTAAATATTTGAAGGTTAACCTTCCTTTCTGTGATTACTAAATAAAAATGGAAATTATTCTCAAAATTAATAATAAAAAACAGTTTGCAAGTGACAGGCCTATTTCTCAGAGTGAAAGAAACTCATCCAGGGAAAGTGCTGTCACATCAGGTCAAAATCATTTCAGCACATCCCCACAATATCTTTGGATTATCAAAAGATAAGGAGTCTTGTTTGTGACTTTCTCCTCTCAAGGAGCTCCATCAGCTCAGGATCCTACACTCTTTAATGTAATAAAAGCAAAACAATTAGTGTGGGGGGAAATATAGCCTAATTTTCTTCCTTCCCTTGGATGTCGTTAATCACCGAGACATGCTGTGTGCAGTTTGCGTCCTTAGTTTTTGCACTGAAGCTGTGAAACTAATGTTGCTTAAAAGTAAATGCACATCACATAACTAAAAACAGTATCTTTAAGCTGAAACACATACATTTGCTTGGATTCATGCTGCACACATATCTTCAGGGAAAACAATTAAAGACGGAAGAGTAGTTAACTTGATAGTATTTTATATTATAGAGTTATTCTGCTACTGGATCTAATAGAGGTTGTTGAGGTGGTAGTATTGTGCAAAATGAAGACTGTTAAGGAGTGTGTGGTGATTTAAGAATGCAGTTTACATGATATTCAACTATTGGGTTTTTAGCTGAACTACTTTTGCATAAAGACACAGCCCACTGCTTCGGTTCATTCAAGCTTAGCGAACTTGAAAAAAAATTAAAATTATAATATAAAATACTGTGCAATATTTTGATACTATATCTTGAATTTATAGCAGATCTGTAGTGTAGCCATGTGTAACACACATACCACTTTAAAACAGGATCACATTTCATCATGCTGAAGTGTAAGTGTATGTGGTGTAAATTCGGTTGATGGCCTTTAGAGTGATTCAGTGATTAAATCCAAATTTCAAAATATCGTTCACTGTAGAGAGCTCATAAACCTTGGCAAAAAACAAAAAGAATCATAGCCAATGGGAGGCCAGTGAGGCTGGATGTTGGGAGATAGCGAATGGGAGGGAACGGCATCATCCCTCCTCGCCAATGGGAGGTCAGTGGGGCGGGATGTTGAGACATAGCCAGTGGGAGGCCAGCGAGGTGGGATGTTGGGAGATAGTCAATGGGAGAGCAACTCGTGCATTGTTTGAATTTTTGAGATGGTGGTTTCGTAACGTGAACTTGTTTCGTATCCAGAGACAAAAATTTTAGGAAGATTTTTTTTGTAAACTGGATTTTTCGTTTGCTGGGACTATCGTAAGATGAAGTATGTGTGTGTGTGTGTGTGTGTATATATATATATATATATATATACTAGTCCTTCTCAAAAAATTAGAATATTGTGAAGTTCATTATTTTCTGTAATGTACTGATAAAAAATAAACTTTCATATATTTTAGATTCATTGCACACCAACTGAAATATTTCAGGTCTTTTATTGTTTTAATACTGATGATTTTGGCATACAGCTCATGAAAACCCAAAATTCCTATCTCAAAAAATGAGCATATTTTATCCGACCAATAAAAAAAAAGTGTTTTTAATACAAAAAAGTCAACCTTCAAATAATTATGTTCAGTTAATGCACTCAATACTTGGTCGGGAATTCTTTTGCCGAAATGACTGCTTCAATGCGGCGTGGCATGGAGGCAATCAGCCTGTGGCACTGCTGAACATAACACTGAGGTGTTATGGAGGCCCAGGATGCTTCGATAGCGGCCTTAAGCTCATCCACAGTGTTGGGTCTGGTGTCTCTCAACTTTCTCTTCACAATATCCCACAGATTCTCTATGGGGTTCAGGTAAGGAGAGTTGGCAGGCCAATTGAGGACAGTAATACCATGGTCAGTAAACCATTTAGCAGTGGTTTTGGCACTGTGAGCAGGTGCCAGGTCGTGCTGAAAAATGAAAATCTTCATCTCCATAAAGCTTTTCAGCAGATGGAAGCATGAAGTGCTCCAAAATCTCCTGATAGCTAGCTGCATTGACCCTGCCCTTGATAAAACACAGTGGACCAACACCAGCAGCTGACATGGCACCCCAGACCATCACTGACTGTGGGTACTTGACACTGGACTTCAGGCATTTTGGCATTTCCTTCTCTGCAGTCTTCCTCCAGACTCTGGCACCTTGATTTCTAAATGACATGCAAAATTTGCTTTCATCCGAAGAAAGTACTTTGGACCACTGACCAACAGTCCAGTGCTGCTTCTCTGTAGCCCAGGTCAGGCGCTTCTGCCGCTGTTTCTGGTTCAAAAATGGATTGACCTGGGGAATGCGGCACCTGTAGCCCAGTCCACTGCTTCCACAGGTCCCCCAAGGTCTGGAATAGGCCCTTCTCCACAATCTTCCTCAGGGTCCGGTCACCTCTTCTGGTTGTGCAGCGTTTTCTGCCACACTTTTTCCTTCCCACAGACGTCCCACTGAGGTGCCTTGATACAGCACTCTGGGAACAGCCTATTCGCTCAGAGATTTCTTTCTGTGTCTTACCCTCTTGCTTGAGGGTGTCAATGATGGCCTTCTGGACAGCGGTCAGGTTGGCAGTCTTACTCACGATTGCAGTTTTGAGTAATGAACCAGGCTGGGAGTTTTTAAAAGCCTCAGGAATCTTTTACAGGTGTTTAGAGTTAATTGTTTGATTCAGATGATTAGGTTAATAGCTCGTTTAGAGTACCTGAACATGATATGCTAATTTTTGAGACAGGAATTTTGGGTTTTCATGAGCTGTATGCCAAAATCATCAGTATTAAAACAATAAAAGACCTGAAATATTTCAGTTGTGTGCAATGAATCTAAAATATATGAAAGTTTAATTTTTATCAGTACATTACAGAAAATAATGAACTTTATCACAATATTCTAATTTTCTGAGAAGGACTAGTATATATACTGTATACACAGTGGTACCTCACCTTATGAAATTAATCCGTTCCAGAGCCTTTTTTGTAGCCTGGATTTTTCGTAAATAGAGCCGCATTTTACAATGAAAACGTAAGATTCGTTCCAGGGCCCCCAATACTACCCTTTAAGAAATATAAAAGCATACCTTTTATGGTACTTACTTTGTGTTGACCATGTCTTCTTAGCAGAGTTATAATCTTATAAATGTGTATGCAAGTTTAAAAGCCTGAGCCAAAAAATAAAGTTGCAATGAGCACACTCGAAAAACTCATGAATAGGGTGCTGCTCAAGGGAGCTGCATCATCCATTCTAGCCAATGGGAGGCCAGCGGGGCGGGATGTTGGGAGATAGCTAATGGGAGGCCAGCAGGGCGGGATGTTGGGAATCAATGTGAGAGCAACTCATGCATTGTTTGAATTTTTTTTTTTTAATTGACCATGTCTTCTTAGCAGAGTTATAAACTTACAAATGTTTATGCAAGGTTAAAAGCCTGAGCCAAAGAAAAAAAGTAGCAATGAGCACGCTCGAGAAACTCATGAACAAGCTGCTGCTCAAGGGAGCTGCGTCATCCCTCCTAGCCAATGGGAGGCCAGCGGGGCGGGATGTTGGAAGATCAATGGGAGAACAGCTTGTGCATTGTTTTAATGTTTGAATGGTGCGTCTGGCGAGTTTCGTAAGGAGAATTTGTTTCATATACAGAGACAAAACTTTTCGTAACCTGGATCTTTCATTTGTTGGGACTATCGTAAGGTGAGGTACCACTGTGTGTGTGTGTGTGTGTGTATATATATATATATATATATATATATATATATATATATATATATATATATATATATATATAGATAGATAGATAGATAGATAGATGGATAGATAGATAGATAGATAGATAGATATAGATCCATCTGTAAAAATATATATGTCATAAACAGATTGGTCTCCTATCTCAGAATTATACATTATTACGAGTAGACAGTGCTTAAACCAAACAGGTTCCAACCTCATTGTATGGCTTTGAAAATGTAAACAAATTACCACAAATGTGCAATGTCTGTTTATTTATGTTAGATCATATTAATACATTGGATTAGTTTAAAATGTTATGAAGAGCATTTATTTCTGTAACTGCTTAATCCTAATTAGGGTCGCGGAGAGGCTGGCACAAATCACAGCCGACTTCGGGTGATGGCAGAGTACACCCTGGACAGCTCGCCAGGCCACCGCAGGGTGGAAACAAGCTGGCGGTTATGCAGCCTACTCCTGATGAAAGTCAGCAATGGTTCTTTTACATGCCTCCCACCATAGACAGTGAGAGACATGTCCGGCCTTTGATAACCCAGTTAGCTGCACTGGGGGGACAGTGACAACCTTGCGGAGAGTGAGACTCAAACCCCCAACCTTTGGATCAGCGACGCAGTACCCTACACCACTAAGCCACCACTCCCGTTATGAAGAGCAGTGTTTTTATATTTGCAGTTCCTTTTAAAGTAACTTGCTTTTTTATATTTCTTTGTAGTACATACTAAAACAATTACTTGCCTTAGCCACAGTGGATATAACTGAATGGTCTATTCATGGCCTTCAAAGTCTTGAAAGCCTCACAAAATTGTTGAGATTAACAGGTGACTTGAGTCTGACACCCCTACATTAATAAGACATAAATACACACGTGTACAGACTTCTCAGGCAACATCAAGTACAGTGAAAGACTCTTAAAAATATGATCAGAACTGCTGTGTGCATTTCAGTCAGTTGTATGACTGTGTGCTTTTGTGTACCTGAAGGTGTTTTGTGTGGGAGGTTAACACATTCTCTACCCTTATCCGCAGGTCATGTAATGTGAATAAACACCAGGGCTATAAAATGGTAACCAAAGCAGAAACCAAAGCCATTTTCTGCAGAAAGAAGAAGAAGATATATTCTGAAAAAAAAAATACAGTGTGAGGATCCAAATCACTAATAGCTTGTTATTAATTATTGAAAATGACAAAGATGTGCAAAAGGCATTACCAGTAGTATATATTTTCCATTTAATTTTATGAGGTGCTTTCACTTTTGCTGTACATTACAAGTAACACAACATTACTAGTGACCTTATTAATACAACTGTTTTTGCTTAATGTGAAATATAATAACGCACTAAAAACTATACTGTACTGGTAATACCAATCTCTTTTGGACACCACACGAAGTGGGTTCCACCTGTGATCACTCCAATAAGTTTAGCATAAAACAGTTTTACTACAGCATCCCAGTGCTTGGAAGTCTAACTGAAAGCAAACAATCAACTATGAGTGGCAAGGCACTGACAAAAGGTGTATCAGGGATAGGAAGTTGCAGAAAGGCACAAGTCTGGAGATGGATACAAGATATTTCAAAGGCTTTATCAATCCCTGGGAGAACTTTATCAGTCCACACACTTCACTGTGAAGTTAGTCATTAATAAGGTCAGAGTGTTTGGTACTACTATGGCCCTTCTCTGATCAAACTATTGCCCTCCAAACTGGAAGAAAGAATGAGGAGAAAACCGTTCAGCGAGCCTACAAAGTGGCCTATATCAAACTGCAGGAATTTTTGGAAATTAGTGTAAAGCATGGTGGTGGCACCCACCTGTTGTGTATATGTACCAAGACTGAATAAGATTAAACAAGTTTGTAAAAAATAATTAAAAATATATTTCTAAAAGTAAACATACCGCAACATCTTATCCTTTGTCCAAATTATTGCTCTTGATTCCAGGTAGTCACTCAGTCGCAACCTTCCTCCTTCACACCCGAAGAATCTTTGTACAGCTAGTTTCTTTTTCAAGGAATAGGCTCAAGAGTCTATGTGACACGATTAAACATTTTTTAAAAGAGTAAGATAGATCTGACTGTCATAGAACAAAGGGGCCACAAAAGTGGGACTCTATGGCACGACAGGTTTCTTTTTCCGAAGTGGCACTAGAGATTAACTAACCCATGGCTTTAAAGTACATCTTCAAGCATCTGAGGACTGTTCCTGAGAGCCTGGCCCAACTTTCTAATCTGTCTTGTAGTACTTTACAGTCGAAAGTGTCAAAGGCTATACCAAGATATAACTGAATTTACCCGAATCTATATTCAGATGAATGCAACTTAATACCATTATGAAGCAGTCTCTTATAAACTACAATAAAAAAACCGTAATGCTTAAATACCACAATGTTGATGGAAAGATGAATGGAAGCTGTCAAGGTAAGCATTTAATTTCAGATAATCAGCAATCTAATTGAAAACTACATTCTCAAAAGCCTTGCTTATGAATAGAAGATTGAAAAAAGATTTGTAGGCTTTTTAGGTTTCTCTTTATGAGGAGGGGTTTGATAACAGCAGTCTTTATTGATGCTGGGAAAATAGAGAGAAGGAATAGGAGAACTGTTCATGTTTGCAGAAACACTTTTTTTAAAAAAAAAAGCTTATAGGTAGAGTGTGGAGACTGTGAGTGGATAGCTTAAGATGCAACACTATTTCTTCAATAGTGATGGTATTTACAGCAGTAAGTTCGGACATGATTCAGACTGGAAATTCAGACCATGTCCTTTTGTATGCTAATGGATATTTTGCTATATGTCACCGCTTGACCGGATAGAGCTTATAATATTTTTAGAAAATGAAAAGAATTATAAACTTATTACACTTTGAGATGATAGGAACGTTTTTTTTCTACTCTCTCGCAATCAGTTTAGCTCACATGACCCTCTGGGACTTGCTCATTGGATACGCTTGGGAAGACAAATAAATATTGGAAATAGCCAACAGCTACACCTAGCCAATAATGTTACTGTCATTTTGCCAGCATTGTTCTAAGGTAGATAGACATTTAATCATGCCAGTTTAGAAAATTGACTGGGTTTCATTAGTTTTTGATGGTAAGAGTGTCTCTTAAACTCTGGAAAATTACAGCCAGGCACTCGTTTTGGCTAGCGGCTGCAGATACTGAGCTTGTCACAGCAAAACAAAAAAGTTTTATCTTTACCCGACCACTAATTGCTCATTAGTCAGAACGGCAAACGGTACTTTATCCAGCTCAGCAAGCTAATAGATGAATCAGAGTAATGATGTATGGTGTATACTGAATAAGTACATCTCTATAGCCTTGATATTTTGCTTTGACACTTAAAGCTTTCTTGTGAAAAAGTACTACACGACGACACAACTGCCATGCTGGCTTCCTTCTCTGAACGCCAAAACATGCATAATGTGGAGACAGTCTGAGAGAGTTTTAGTACAACACAATCATTCTTGTGTTACAACAAAAGCTTATTCACCTGTTATGTTGTTCAGATTATTGACATGAAAAAAGATTAAACATACTCCTGAACCTCCCAGGGTATATTTGTTGAATGTCCCCTGCTTCCCGAAATCATCTACTGCCATATTAACAAGTGTGAGTTTGAATTGTGAGTGAGATTTCTTGATGGAAACATGTCATTTTCAGTGCCTCACTATACAGGTTCCAGGTTCTGTTTATGAAAATTTTTTTCACCCTGATAGGTGCTACACATTTATAATCCCAAACTTGAACGTTTTACAATAAAACAGAATAGAATGGTAATTCACAGACATTATCATTGGTTTCATAGCCATAACTTCCATGAAGTGAGTACTAAGCTAAGTCCTTAACATTCGCAGTAAAGACTGAGACCCTTGAAAAAAATAAAATATAAAGAAAAGATAAAGAGATGTTTATTGTCAATGAACATGAAAGTCACATGAACATGAACATGTGCATGGACATGAAAGTCACTTTATAGCTCTTTGTTTAGCAGCAATACTAAAAAGAAAATGCACAAAAGACAACTAAGAAACTACACTGTTATACATGTCTCACACACACACACACACACACACACACACACACACACACAAACACACACACACACACACACACACAAACACACACACACACACACACACACACACACACACACATACATATATATATATACCAAAAATAAAAGGACAGGACAAAGACTTTCTATTGAAACTCCATTTATCACTACAGATCTGTTTCGAGGGGTGGTGAAACCATCCTCTCTCTTCAGGTGATTATAGAAGAAGAAAGTATTGAGCACTCTCCTACGGAAGGATCTACTCAGAAAATCCTCTATATATATATATATATATATACACACACACACACACAGTGATTCCTCGCTACTTCGTGCTTCAGTCTCTGTGGCTTCAGTGCATCGTTGTTTTTTCAAAAATATTCATCGAAAAATAAAAATATAAATAAGAAAATTGAGGAAAAAAAGGGGGAAAGCTAAATAAAATACCACAAAATAAAGCCAAATATGCAATATGCAAACAACAAACAAAAAACCCCCAAAAATAAACAAACAAGAAAAAAAAAACCAACCCAACAAAACTACTTACATTTTTAAGTGAGATGCGCATCTGAGTGTGTGCATGCGCGCATTTGTGTGCGCGTCTGTATATGTGTATATTTATGTTTTATTTACATCTTATGCATTATTTTTTAATTTGTAATTGTTCTTATAAGCATTTATGCAATAATTAATATGTATTTATTGATATTATATACACAAATGCCAAATATGCAAAAAAAACCCTGAACAAACACAAAACAAAAAATCTCAAAATCTCCCATCAAAACTACTTACATTTTTGTGAAGTGCATGTCTTTATTGTATATGTCTTTATTTATTTATATGTGTATTTCATGTTTAATTGTTATTATAAGCATTTATAGCATTGAATATGTATTTATTGATATTATATACACATATATATATACATGTACGTATATGTCAGTTAGGGGAGGTTGGGGGGGTTGATCCTACTTCGCGGATTTCAGTGATCGCCGGGGATCTCGGTCCCAATTAACAGTGGAAAGTGAGGGATATATATATAGATATATATATATATATGGAGGCATACCTCCACCTCTCTAGATTTTCCTGCACTTGTTCTCTGCTCTCACTACAGATCACAATGTCATCTGCAAACATCATAGTATTTTATATATATATATATATATATATATATATATATATATATATATATATATATATATATAGTATTAATATATATTATTAATTTATTTCTATATTTTATATATATATATATATATATATATATATATATATATATATATATATATATATATATATATATATATATATATATATATATAAAATACAGGGATCCCTCACTTTTCACGGTTAATTGGGACCAAGATCCCCATGCGACCATTGATACCTGCGAAGTAGGATCACCCCACCCTTCACCCCGACTAACGTATACATACATGTATGTGTGTGTATATAATATCAATCAATACATATCCAATGCTATAAATGCGTATAATAACAATTAAACATTGAAAAAAATAACAAGATATAAATAAAATATAAATACAGACGCTCTCCAACTTACCAACTTTCGTTTTGCAAACATCCGGAGATACGAATAAAGCTGGCCAATGTCAAAAATGAAAGTGAAAGTGAAATGAAATTGAAGAACAAGTAGAAATAGAAATGAAATAAAAACTACAGGAATATAGATTATAAATATAAGTATGAAATATGATTAAACATTATCCTGAGGTACACTTAATACTAGTAGGGGGCGTGGCTGTGCAGACTAGCACACACAGATGCAACAATGCATCCAGTTTTGATGGGAGATTTTGGGTTGTTTTGTGTTGGTTTAGGGTTTTTGTGACATTTTCCTTAGGTCCACCTATTCCTTAATTTCTTTATTTTTAAATTTGATAAATATTTATTTATTTATTTATTTATTTTAAAATGCGATGCACTGAAGTCGCATTGTTGAAGCGCAAAGTCGGGAGGATCCCTGTATATATATATATATATATATATACAGGGATCCCTCCCGACTTTGCGCTTCAATTAATGCGGCTTCAGTGCATCGCATTTTAAAAATAAATAAATAAATAAATAAATATTTATCAAATTTAAAAATAAAGAAATTAAGGAATAGGTGGACCTAAGGAAAATGTCACAAAAACCCTAAACCAACACAAAACAACCCAAAATCTCCCATCAAAACTGGATGCATTGTTGCATCTGTGTGTGCTAGTCTGCACAGCCACGCCCCCTACTAGTATTAAGTGTACCTCAGGATAATGTTTAATCATATTTCATACTTATATTTATAATCTATATTCCTGTAGTTTTTATTTCATTTCTATTTCTACTTGTTCTTCAATTTCATTTCACTTTCACTTTCATTTTTGACATTGGCCAGCTTTATTCGTATTCTCGGATGTTTGCAAACGAAAGTTGGTAAGTTGAGAGCGTCTGTATTTATATTTTATTTATATCTTGTTATTTTTCAATGTTTAATTGTTATTATACGCATTTATAGCATTGGATATGTATTGATTGATATTATATACACACACATACATGTATGTATACGTTAGTCGGGGTGGGGGGGTGGGGGGGTGATCCTACTTCGCAGGTATCAATGGTCGCATGGGGATCTTGGTCCCAATTAACCGTGAAAAGTGAGGGATCCCTGTATTTTATTTATATATATATATATATATATATATATATATATATATATATATATAAAATATAGAAATAAAATAAAAATATATATTAATACTATATATATATATATATATATATATATATATATATATATATATATATATATATATATATATATATATATAAAATACTATGATGTTTGCAGATGACATTGTGATCTGTAGTGAGAGCAGAGAACAAGTGCAGGAAAATCTAGAGAGGTGGAGGTATGCCCTGGAAAGGAGAGGAATAAAGGTTAGCCTCAGAAAATCAGAATACATGTGTGTGAATGAGAAGGACCCAGGAGGAACGGTGATGTTACAGGGAGCAGAGATAACGAAGGTGGAGGATTTAAGTACTTAGGCTCAACAATCCAGCGTAATGGAGAGTGTGGAAAAGAGGTGAAGAAGCGTGTGCAGGCAGGCTGGAATGGTTGGAGAAAAGTGTCCGGTGTGATGTGCGATAGGAGAGTGTCAGCAAGAATGAAGGGAAAAGTGTACAAGACGGTGTTGAGGCCAGCGATGTTGTATGGTTTAGAAACAGTGGCGCTGAGGAAAAGGCAGGAGGCAGAGCTGGAGGTAGCGGAGATGAAAATGTTGAGGTTCTCTCTGGGAGTAACGAGGATGGATAGGATCAGGAATGAGTACATCAGAGGGACAGCCCATGTAAGATGTTTTGGAGACAAAGTCAGAGAGGCTAGATTGAGATAGTTTGGACATGTACAGAGGAGGGATAGTGAGTATATTGGCAGTAGGATGCTGAGGTTGGAACTACCAGGTAGAAGGCCTAGAGGAAGACCGAAGAGGAGATTTATGGGTGTGGTGAAGGAAGACATGAATGTCGTTGGAGTCAGAAAAGAAGATGCAGAGGACAGGGTGAGATGGAGCCGGATGATTTGATGTGGCAACCCCTGAAGGGAGCAGCCGAAAGTAAAGGAAGAAGAAGATATATATATATATATATATATATATATATATATATATATATATATATATATATATATATATATATATATATATATATATACAGTGATACCTCTGCTCACGAACATAATTGGTTCCCAGAAAGTGTGTGTGAGGCGAAAAGTTCGTCTTCCGAACATTTATTTCCCATAAGAAACCATTAAAATGAGAATAATCCGTTCCCAGGTCACCATAAAACATAATTTTCTACTAAATAAGCCTTAAAACTACACAAAAATATACCTTATTTTATGTATAATAAATGTGCTATTGTATTGTAATTAAAGAAATAAACTGTACTGTATAATAAAGTCGTTTTATTTACCTTTGTGATGGTAGTTGATGGCTTGATGGAATGGAGTGGGCGGAGGAGGGAGGGAGGGACTTACTGTTTGGAAGGAGTGTTTGGAAACGCCTACTGTTTGGAAACACGCATAGCCACACACGCACCCTTAATAGCTTCCTTTTTCTTAAGGATGGGAGCAATGGTAGACTTAGCGTACTGGTACTGGGACGCTGAGTCACACAAACGCACACCTCGTTCGTGTTTTTCAATGATCTCCGCCTGTGGTGGGGTCTTTTTCGGTCCCATAATAGCAAAAGTACACTCAATATGGTCCAAAATGTCTATCAAACACAAACCACTTCCGCATTCAAAGAAAGGGGTTGATTTAACTGTGACGCCGTGAGCGTCAAGGCCAGCTTCTCGTGGCCGCCACCGTGGCGCTGTTCGACCGCGTGGTTTGATTCGTCCGCCGAAAACTAGTTCGTCAGCAGAGACAATATGCTCGCAAATTTAATGTTCTTGAGGCGAAAAGTTCGTGAGCTTAAGCGTTCGTCAGCGGAGGTTTTACTGTGTATATGTATATATATATATATATATATAAAATAACCAAATCCAGTGTAAGACGTTGTGCTGTATGTGGCCTGATGCAAGTTCTTGTGCTGTCATCAGGATTATCAAAGTAAATATTAAAATTACCTTGTAAAATGAAAGCATTCAAGTCTGTAATAATGATTCTTTGCATTACAGAAAATTCAGGAGTGATGTTTGGGAAGAGTTTTGGAAGAAGGTATCAATGTATAGTGGCTGCTTCAGTGAGAGATTTCCTTTTGGCTTTTTCCCTTGTTCAGGAGTCGCCACAGCAAATAATTTGCACGTTTGATTTGGCAGAGGCTTTTATGTCAGATTCCCTTCCTGACACAACCCTTTAGCAAGGGACAGAAACACGCTGATGGCTTTGCAGCTACTCTTCACGAAAGTCAGCAATGGTTCTTTTACATGCCTCTCACCATAAACAGTGAGAGACATGGCCCATCTTTGATAACCCAGTTAGCTGCACTGGGGGGGACAGTGACAACCTTGTGGAGCGTGTGATAGTGGTTGCTTCAGTGAAAGTTCTAAAATCTGTTTTTGCATCTGCTGTGAAAGTATGCAAGGAGCTCCGTCAATAATAAGACTGGGCTGGGGATAAGGAGCCGAGAAGTGTGTGAAGTATAGAAGGGGGCGTGTGACATTTATCGATTTGTTTGTTTGATTACACTGGTGAAAATCACAGCGCACATGGGCAAAGTTATTCATGCTGGGGTTCCAAGCATGAAAGTCAGCTCAGAGCTATTGTGTTTTCATTGGTGTAAAATTAGGAACATAGAATTTTATGGCTTGAAAAATACTTTGTGAAAATTTTAAGTCATTTTCAAGAAATAAATTCATAACTAATGGATCTGTGGGATTTGTTTTAAGGTAAAAAGGTTGGAGATCTTTTTAGTCTGTTGCGTAATTACAGAGGGTATTTAAGACTCTTTATAAAATCTAATTGACATGGGTCTAAGCGATACTTAAAAAGATTCATAAAATATTTTTTTAAATAATTTAAATGTGATGATGCTTGTTGTTTGTTTATTAATTAATTTATTTATTTTTGTACTTTTATTAGGCTGTATGCTAATGTAGCTTAGCTTCTTCTTTTTGGAGCATATTCATTCTATATAGACATTTTTTATTATCTAGCTAAAGTGACAACTTAGTTAAAACAAAATGCACCATGTAAAAGCATCATACCAGATATTCTTGCTTGTTTCCTCATAATATTTAGGCTTTGCCTTAATGTGGAGGTAACTCTATCCCTATTGATGGGTGTCTCAGGACTATGGCCTGGAGTGAAAGCAGGAAAGGTTAACCCCAAGTTTTCTTTTCACTGCCTTTTACAAGCTGATTTCCTTTATTGTCTCATTAGTGTAATTATCCATTTAACAAGTTATTTTCTGTATTCTTATTCATCTTTTGTATTGCTTTGCTTCGTGAAAGTTTGTCGGCCGAGTGTCATTATGTTTTTCATTCTGTGCAAGTCTGTGCTGTAGTGATGTCAACTCAATAACGAACACAGAACAGGCATTGAAATCAGGTTCTAAGTCAATGGGACTTGCTTAGGAGCTCTGTCCAGGAGACCTACTCAATTTCTGAAGCTAAACTAGCTAGGTTTAGTTATTTTATGTTAAATAAAACAGTGCTTCTTTTGCAATGACGTTAAATGGGAAAAACTGGCATGACCACAAACAAAACAGCTAGTAAATCTTTGTTTGTTAAAACTGCACCCATGAAAACATAAAATGTCATATTTTGAGTGAAACTATTTTAGTTCTTGTATTTTTGTCACTAAAATATTGTAATAAAATGCCTTGTCCAACACATCTAAATGATGATATCAAAATGCATCTACACCTTGTTGTTATTAGCGACATTGTGTTATGTGTTGTCAAGTCATTCTGATTTCCTTCCAGGCTACATTTTACATGAGAATATAAATCGAAAAATTGTTAATGAAATATTTCATTATTAATTAGTTGTTTAAAAAAAAAAAAAAGTCGGAAATGTGGTAGGATGGTGAATTTGCATTTCACTGCATGAATGCCTGCCTGATATGCTCTCTGTCAAATTTACGGCTGCCTCTCAAACATTGTCCATGGAGTCAGTATATTGGTGGTGATGAAGGGAAAGATCAGATAATCAACACAGATCAGATACATAAAAGATTTGTGAAGTGGTTTCATGCTCCCATAGAAAAGTATTTTTAGTCCTTTAAAATTAGTCATGCAGGATTTTATTTTGATAAATTGCATCGCTATTGTAAAGTACATCTGTTGGGCTTTTTTACACCCAAGCCTAGTGGCTCATCAGGTTGGTGCTTATTCCCAGATTCCCTGACATGAAGCAACCGAGAGGTCAACTCTTCCTGGATGGGATGTAGGTTACATTCCCAGTATTATTACTCATACCAATTTATAATGCTGGGTGGACAGAGGCACACTTGTGGGTAAGACCTTGCCCAGGGGTTTTAAAACAGTCTAGCTGGGATTTGAAATCATAATATCCAGATCATGAGCACAGTACACTAATCACTACACCACAGGCCCCGGTATGGCTACTGTATTGTGTAGATTATTATGTAAGATGTTTGGTATCTTATTTTAAAGTACATTTTGAGGTATTGTTTAGCATCCCTGGGTGTGACATATACGTAAAGAAGGGGAAAATACAAAACTATTTTTTAAAATTAACTTTTAATTTATAAGATTGAATTTCAGGCAGTGAATTCTTGCCAATCCTCTATAGCAGTGGTCGCCAACCTTTTTTGCACCAGGGACCAGTTTTATGTATGAAAATGGTTTCGCGGACCGGTTAGAGTCGACTCCGTAGTCTTGTTTTGGTGGCTGTCACTGCGGGAAAACCCTGCCTCACAAAGATATGTGGTTGAAAACGGAAGAAGGGCTTTCAGTGCTTCTGTGGCAATGTCAAAAACACTTGTTTTTCAAAATAAGATCTGGAAGCTCTAATTAAAGAAAAACTATAATTTGTACCATGAAAGATTTTGTTTGTGGACCGGTATCAAATGATCTACGAACCGGTACAGGTCCATGGACCGGTCATTGGGGACCCCTGCTCTACAGTCCTGGAGTCCAAAGCATTTACACATTGGCAGGCAGCACTGTGCGCATATAGAGGGCAGCGGTGGCCTGGTGGTAAGCTGCTGGATCACTGATCCTAAGGTTGGGGGTTCAAGCTCCACTCTCAACAGGTTGTCACTGTCCCTCCCAGTGCAGCTAACTGGGCTATCAAAGGCCAGCCATGTCTCTCGCTGTCTATGGTGTGAGACATGTAAAAGAACCAATGCTGACTTTCAACAAGAGCAGGCTGCACAGCCATCGGTCTGTTTCCACCCTGCAGTGGTCTAGCAAGCTGTACAGGATGCACTCTTCCGTCGGCTGGGATGGGCGCCAGCCTCCACCAACCCTAATTATGATTAAGCAGTTATAGAAAATGAGTGAATATATACTGGTCCTTCTCAAAAAATTAGCATATTGTGATGAAGTTAATTATTTTCTGTAGTGTACTGATAAACGTTAGACTTTCATATATTTCAGATTCATTACACACAACTGAAGTAGTTCAAGCCTTTTATTGTTTTAATACTGATAACTTTGGCAAAAAAATAAAGAAAAACCAAAAATCCCTATCTGAAAAAATTAGCACATTTCATCTGACCAATAAAAAGTGTTTTCAATACAAAAAAGTCAACCTTCAAATAATTGTGTTCAGTTATGCACTCAATACTTGGTCGGGAAGCCTTTTGTGTGACTGCGGCGTGGCATGGAGGCAATCAGCCTGTGGCACTGCTGAGGTGTTATGGAGGCCCAGGACGCTTCGATAGCGGCCTTAAGCTCATCCACAGTGTTGGGTCTGGTGTCTCTCAACTTTCTCTTCACAATATCCCACAGATTTTCTATGGGGTTCAGGTCCGGAGAGTTGGCAGGCCAATTGAGCACAGTAATACCATGGTCAGTAAACCATTTACCAGTGGTTTCGGCACTGTGAGCAGGTGCCAGTTCGTACTGAAAAATGAAATCTTTATCTCCATAATGCTTTTCAGCAGATGGAAGCATGAAGTGCTCCAAAATCTCCTGATAGCTAGCTGCATTGACCCTGCCCTTGATAAAACACAGTGGACCAACACCAGTAGCTGACATGGCACTGACTGTGGGTACTTGACACTGGACTTCGGCATTTTGGCATTTCCTTCTCCCCAGTCTTCATCCAGACTTTGGCACCTTGATTTCCGAATGACATCCAAAATTTACTTTCATCCGAAAAAAGTACTTTCTTCTGCGGCTGTTTCTGGTTCAAAAGTGGCTTGACCTGGGGAATGCGGCACCTGTAGCCCATTTCCTGCAGACGCTTGTACACGGTGGCTCTGGATGTTTCTACTCCAGACGCAGTCCACTGCTTCCACAGGTCCCCCAAGGTCTGGAATTGGCCCTTCTCCACAATTTTCCTCAGGGTCCGGTCACCTTTTCTGGTTGTGCAGCATTTTCTGCCACAATTTTTTCCTTCCCACAGACGTCCCACTGAGGTGCCTTGATACAGCACTCTGAGAACAGCCTATTCGCTCAGAGATTTCTTTCTGTGTCTTACCCTCTTGCTTGAGGGTGTCAATGATGGCCTTCTGGACAGCAGTCAGGTCGGCAGTCTTACCCATGATTGCGGTTTTGAGTAATGAACCAGGCTGGGAGTTTTTAAAAGCCTCAGGAATCTTTTGCAGGTGTTTAGAGTTAATTGGTTGATTCAGATGATTAGGTTAATAGCTCATTTAGACTACCTTTTCATGATATGCTAATTTTTTGAGATAGGAATTTTGGGTTTTCATGAGCTGTATGCCAAAATCATCAGTATTAAAACAATAAAAGACCTGAAATATTTCAGTTGATGTGCAATGAATCTAAAATATATGAAAGTTTATAGTTAGTTAGAAAGAATGCCAAGAAAGAGCACCACAGATGCAGTAATAGAGAAGTCTAGAGAAGGCCAGAGGGAGCTGCATTGTGTCTTTGTGGATCTGGAGAAAGCATATGACAGGGTGCCAAGAGAAGAACTGTGGTATTGCATGAGAAAGTCTGGAGTAGCAGAGAAGTATGTTAGAGTGGTGCAGGATGTATGAGAGATGTAAGACAGTGGTGAAGTGTGCAGTGTACTGATCTGTAGTGAGAGCAGAGAACAAGTGCAGGAAAATCTAGAGAGGTAGAGGTATGCCCTGGAAAGGAGGGGAATGAAAGTTAGCCTCAATAAGACGGAATACATGTGTGTGAACGACAAGGACCCAGGACAAACGGTGAGGTTACAGGTGGCAGATATAAAGCAGGTGGAGGATTTTAAGTACTTAGGCTCAACAGTCCAGAGCAATGGAGAGTGTGGAAAAGAGGTGAAGAAGCGTGTGCAGGCAGGTTAGAATAGTTGGAGAAAAGTGTCCGGTGTGATGTGCGATAGGAAGGTATTGGCAAGAATGAAAGGAAAAGTGTACAAGATGGTGTTGAGGCCAGCAATGTTGTCTGGTTTAGAAACAGTGTCACTGAGGAAAGGACAGGAGGCAGAGCTGGAGGTAGAATATTTATGGATGTGGTGAAGGAGGACATGAAGGTAGTTGGAGTAAGAGTAGAAGATGCAGAGGATAGGGTGAGATGGAGGCAGATGTTTCGCTGTGGTGACCCCTGAAGGGAAAAGCCGAAAGGAAAAGAAGAAGATATATACACACACACACACACACACACACACATATATATATATATATATATATATATATATATATATATATATATATATATAAGCTCGTAGATGGAAACGTCTGTTTCTTTTATTTCCATATGAATAAATAGAAAACCAATTAATCCGTTCCAACCCCCTCCAAAAGTCATATAACCTGCCACAAACATGTATTTTTGACATAATATACTTAAGATAAACATTTAACAATAAACATTTCACAATAATGACACATGTACAGTAACATGAATAATACCGTAATTAACAATAAATAATAATAAAACAAGAATAAACGATACAATAAGTATGTCTGAACTTAAGAATAGCACTTAACATTAACTTGGACTATCTTTTTTTTTTTTTTTTTTACTTTTTATTAATTTCTTTCTTTTTTTTTTTTTTAACTGTTTTATTTCACTTCACTCATTTTGATCATTTGTCTTCTGCTGCTTGGCCGCACTCCCATCGCCATTGATCTCTTTCGACTTGATCCACATAGGAGAAGCCTCTCCATCTCATCATTGAGTCCTGATCTATCCTTAGATAAAATAGTAACAACCCCCTTTGCTAGTTTCATACTCTTCAACATGGCCTTCTGTTTGAGAATTGTACAGATGCTCAATGCATTATTCCCATACTCCTTACACAAATCAGCCACGCGAACAAAGAAAAATTTTGTGCACGTGCATGCTACTAGCTGGCACGGAAAAGAGAGCAGAGGAATACATGCAGTATTCCTGCAGTTTTTTAACATACTGGTGGACCAGCTTTAAGTATGATTGCGTATTGTCTACATTAGGTGGCAGTGGCACTCTCACTGTGCAAACAATATGAAGTGCAGTAAACACTATGTATGGGGGGGCAAAAAATGTTTTTTTTCTTCCTATAGGGGGCAAAACAGAAAATAATTGAGAAGCACTGCACAAGGCATTCTCAGAGCACAGAGGAATACACACGGCAGAATGCAAAGCTAATCAACCCGGAAAAGTCATTTCCCAGCCTAGCTTGTAAGTAGAAAATTTGCTCGTTGGATGGGGCAGATTTTTGGTGGGATCGAAGCTTGTATCATGGAAAATTCGTTATTAGGGGCACTCGTAAGTTGAGTTACCACTGTATCGACGGCGGCAGCGGCATCCTCGTCTCGTAGAAGCAACGGTTAGCACACATGGGGGCATGACAGCATCTTGCATGGCTGTAAAGGCTGATCCTGGAGTGGCAGTCCCTCTTACAGTTGTAACAGATGCATATAGATTGTGGTGCATGGAAGCTCTCACTGCTTTCGTTGATGCAACCCGAGTTCTCCCATCCTCCTCAGCTTCAATGTCCCAGCATTTATCCTTTGCCGCCAGGAGTCATGGTTTACAGCAGTGTCCTCCCAGCTGATTTGGTTGATGTCGGCTGCTTTGTCTCACTTGATAGTGTCTTTAAGTGCAGCAACGGCCGACCAACTCGACGAGTGCCTTCACGAAGCTCACTGTAGAGAATTTCTCGTGGCAGGCGCTGAGGGTCTATGCGGTGCACATGGCCGATCCAATGGAGATGCCTCTGTATGAGCATGGAGGGTATGCTCATAAGACCAGCATGCTGAAGAACTTCGGTATTTGGGACTTTGTCCTACCATCTGACATGCAGCAATCGGCGAAGCAAGCGGAGATGGAACATATTGAGACATATCTTCTGTCTGGTGTAGGTTGTCCACAACTCGCTGCCATAAAGCAGAGCAGACGAGACACAAGCTTGATATACACAGACCTTAGTCCTTTTTCTCAGCAGGCTGTTGTTCCACACTCATTTTTTGAGTCTGGCCATGACCCCGCCAGCTTTTGCCAATTCTTGAACTGACCTCAATGTCAAGAGATGTTAAGCTGGTAACAGTGGAGCCCAGATAAATAAAGGCATCCACGACCTTAAGCTGTGAGTCCCCGATTGTGATGGATGGTGGGAACTCGACACCATGTGCCATGATGTTAGTCTTCTCAAGGCTCATTGTCAGCCAGAACTCCCCGCAGGCAGCGGACAGCTTGCTGACCAGGTGCTGAAGGCCATCTTTGCTGTGAGATATTAGGACAGCATCATCTGTGAACAGCAGCTCACAAATCAGCACCTCATAGGTCTTTGTCCTGGCACGGAGTCTGGTAATGTTGAAGAGTTTACCATCTTTCCTCGTTCGGACGTAAACTCCACCATCAATATCGGTGAAGGCATAATGTAAAAGCATTGAGAAAAAGACCCCAAATAAGGTTGGTGCTAGGACACAGCTTTGCTTCATTCCACTGCTGACTGGGAAGGGCTCAGAGTTAGCTTGATTGAAGCAAACCGTGCTCTGCATGTCCTGATGGAAGGAGACAATGACTGAAAGGGGTTTGTGAGGACAGCCAATCTTTTGAAGAATTTGGAAAAGCCCGCTTCTGCCCACAAAATCAAAGGCTTTGGTCAGGTCCACAAAAACAAGGCACAATGGTTGCTGCTGTTCACGGCACTTATCCTGCAACTGATGGAGAGAGAAGATCATATCAACTCTGGATCTCCCAGCTCTGAAGCCACATTGCAACTTGGGGTAGACATGCGGAACAAGTGCTCTGAGGCTCTGAAGGCGGTTGAGGGCGACTCTGGCAAAAATCTTGCCGACAATGCTCAGTGGGGAGATGCCCTGATAGTTATTACAATCGCTACGATCGCCCTTGTTTTTATACAGGGTGATGATCTTGGCATCTCTTATGTCCTGAGAAATGTGGCCTTGCTTCCCTGCACATACAGAATTTCATGCAGTGACTGCAGGATGGTTTGCTTCCCTTGCTTCAGGACTTCTGGTGGAATACCATCCTGCCTTGCCTTTGCCAAGCTCCACCAGTGTGGGCGGATTGTTGAGCTCCTCTACAAATGGTAGTTTAGGCAATTCATTAAGGAAAGTCACGGAGACAGTATTCTGTTTCGCGTAAAGCTCGAGGTAATGCTCAATTCATCGTTCCAGCTGCTTATTCTGGTTGGTGATAGTTTTGCAAGACTTGGACTTGAGTGGCGCTGTTTTGATCCTGGTGGGGCCGAGGGCAGTTTTGATCCCCTCATACAATCCCTTGGCATAGCTGCAGTCAGCAGCTGACTGGATCTGGGCACACAGGTTCTGCCAGTACTTGTTTGCACGGTGGCGGGCAGTTTGCTGAGCCTTGCTTCTAGCTGTTTTGAGAGCATTGTGTGTGCTAGGGCATGGATTCTGCTTGTTGTCCAACATTGCTTTCCTTTTGGCCTTTGTGACTGGCACCATCTCTACCCAATGTGCCTCAAACCAATTTGCATTCTTCCGTTCTTTTTTACCGAAGACAACCATGGTGGAGTCATAGATGACAGTACAAAGGTAACTCCACGTGGCATCAATATTGCCCGAGTCACTTGGTGATGGCTGCACAGTGAGCCTTTTTCAGAAGTTGTCGGCAAAGCACTGGGCCTTGGTGGAATCTAACATGCCACAGGTGTTGATGAGGGGGAGACCCTTTGTCTTGGTATGGTGGATCTTCCTGGGCTTCAGCCTGATCTTGCTGGCAATGAGAGAATGATCTGGGTCACAATCAGCACTGTGGAAGGATTGTGTATCTAAGATTAAGCTGAGGTCTGTCCTCCTGGTGATAACAAAGTCAAGCTGGTGCCAGAGGTTGGACCAGAGATGTCTCCAAGACACTTTCTGTATCACCTTGCACATGAAATAGGAGTTGTTGATGCAGAGGCTATGATAGCAGCAGAATTTGAGCAGCCTCTGCTCATTCTTATTCACTCTGCCTATGCCATGGTGGCCAAGGCAGGTAGGCCATGCTTGACCAGTCAGCGCTCACGCAAGCATCGAACTCTCCAAGTATGTATATGCCCTTGGTGTTTGCGATTTCTGACAGTGCATGTCCTAGGGCTTCCTAGAACTGATCCTTCACTTCAGGAGTGGAGATGATCGTGGGTGCATAGGCTGATATATCGTGGGTGCATGGGCTACAACCATCTCATGGGGCTCCACTACGGGTCTTTATTATCAAGGTGTCCTTCCTGAAGCCTTTCCTGAGATCAGGTCCAGCCATAAGGCAGTGGAGGCTTAGAATCAGGGTTTTCCTTCACCTAGATAAGCTGCCTTCCCTGGCTGAAGAGCCCCATCAACTCTGGGCAACTGGTTTTGAGGCGCCAGTGACTCACCTTCGCCCCAGCTCCTGTCTGTAATACCAGTTTCGCAGGGTGGAGGCCAGAGTCGGGCTGTTATGTGAGGAGTGGGTTGTGAGGATGGGCTCTCACAGCATCTCAAAGCCTCTGACAGCCAAGCCCGACTCTGACGCTCCCCAACTCACATTCATCTGTTTTACATTTTTTTAATTTTACATTTGTTTTCCCCAAAAAGTTTAGACAGTTAGATTTCTGGTGTGAGTGAGAAGAAGAAACAGGCTCGAGTGATATCGCAAAGGAATATGGCCAGACCCATCTACCATCCGTACGATATTGAAGCAGAATGTGTGTGTGTGTGTGTGTGTGTGTGTGTGTGTGTGTGTGTGTGTGTGTGTGTGTGTGTGTGTGTGTGATCTTATGGTGATGTCCTATCGGGTGGTCTGTGTTGATACCTGTACCCACCTACATGGCAGTGATTTGCTTCAAAATGTACTTAAGCACCTGCATAACCTTTCTCAAAATATAAGTAATTTTCCCTACATAAATACTGATGTGACATTTTCGATCTGACCATATGAGTACAGTTGTAAAAAGCCAGTTTTTTATTTTGCTGACATTAAAACATTTTTCAATACAGATCTATAAACTAAATTTCAGACATTTTTAATAACTTAACACAAATACAAACAGGTCTACCAGGCACATATATTATCTCTAAATATTTTCACACTTTTTTTATTCCCTTTTTATGAAATCTCAAAGCTCAAATGAACTATTAGTGTAACGATAGCTGTACTGTGTTCCTGAAGCTATAATCCTGACCTGCAATGCAATTTCGATCCACCCAGCCTATGCTAAGCACAAGCAACAACTTGCCAGAACATCCCTTAACACCCTACCTGTTCTCAGCACTACAGATGAAATTAGGTTTCTTTATTTTACTGTGAATCAGCAGGATCCCTCATCCCAGGCTGTTTTCCCACAACCCCTCAGTATGTATGCAGATGGAGTCGTTGAAACTCTAAGGGGCTGTGATCGTCTGAATTCAACGAGGCGAAGAAGAAACTGAAGAGGCGTGTTAGGAACACGTGAAATATTCATGGGGATGAATTGGTAACTTTGGAGCTGGAACTTTTGCTTGTGTATTTATGCCAATGATGCACAGCATGGAGAGACAGACACAGACACACACACACACACACACACACACACACACACACACACACACACAGAGAGAGAGAGCGAGAGAGCGAGAGAGAGAGAGAGAGAGAGAGAGAGAGAGAGAGAGAGAGAGAGAGAGAGAGAGAGAGAGAGAGAGTATTGCGATTCATGGCTGTGAATTTTCACACAATGAATTGTAAAGGGTAAAAATGGACATTACATATATACAGATTTGAAATGTAATTCTCAATGTCTCCAGCATACTACAAGCCATGTGGCGGGTAGGGTGTTGGAACATGGGGGCTACATACATTAAGGGCAAAAAAAATTGATACATTTTCTGTAACCGTTTAATCCTAATTAATGTCGCAGGGGGGCTGGCACCCATCCCAGCCAACTCCAGAGTACCCAGACAGCTCACCAGGCTATCGCAGGGCAGAAACACACTGACGGCTTTGCAGCCTACTCCTGTTGAAAGTCAGCAATGGTTCTTTTACAGCCTTACATCAAAGACAGTGAGAGACATGGCCAGCCTTTGATAACCCAGTTAGCCACACTGTGGGGGACAGTGACAACCTGTTGAGAGTGGGGCTGGAACCCCAAACCTTAGGATCAGTGATCCAGCACCTTACCACCAGGCCACCACTGCCCCATTGATAGAGGTGTGGGTGGTAATAGTACTATATGAATAACCAATCCCTTATTTGTAACAATTCATCTGTCAAAAACATATGGAAAACTTATATATTAATAGCTCTATTGTTACCAAAAGTCCTGATATATCATGCACATGTATTCTGTCTTATTGAGGCTAAACTTCAATTTTTTTTATCTGTGTGAGTCTGACCTGAAAATGTATGAGTTTCAGTTTCATTACTAATAATACATCTTTATTATTATTATTATTATTATTATTATTATTATTATTATTATTATTATTGCTGCCTGCCATCATGCAAATCAGTGATACACAACAGCCAATCGGTATCAACTCTGTGGTTATCTACTCTGGATAACTCTGCGGTATCAACAGTGGTATGCACCACTGAAGCCTTATTGGATTTCCTGTAGTGAAAAGCCATGTTCCAAGCCTATGGACTCAGGAACTCCACTTTTCCAGATACTAAAAAAAGATTTTGTAATTGATTTGATGTGGTTCATAAAAATTACCTATTAAAATAGTCTTTATTTTGTATTTTTGTAGAATGATTTATATTAAATTAGGTTATGTTATTTATTTTATAATAACCTTCAAATAAGTACCCATTCCTCGCTCTTGCATAGTCATCCTCCTTCTCCTCTTCATCATAATCAACATAATCATTTCCCTTAAAACGGACATTTTATTAAAAAAAAAACATCTGACCACACAATTAGCATGAACAGAAATTTGCTAAGTGAAGAGAGAAGGCTTGTGTTTAAATGCCTTGTGGGTATTTTCCCTCAGGTGATAAAAAAGACTGGTGTGGATGAGGCTGATAATTCAAATGAGAGCTCATTTCCCAGTACAAACTTATAATTCTTTATAATTTGTAAGTAATGTTGTTTCTCCACGAAGACGAGGTTATACATGTAATGCAAGGCAGAGTGTACTTTCAATGGAACTGGAATGTGGTTGTTTAAATGTGATTTTCTCCTTTTTAATCACATTATGAAATTGTAGAACTTCATTTTCAGCTGATAAATATGTGGTAGATATATATTTCTATTCTTGAATGATTTCAGGATTCAAGAGGACTGTGCAAAAGTCTTCGCACATGCAAAGTAGAAATAATAAAATGTGTAAAAAGCAGGAAAACAAAAATAACTAATACCGTATAAAGATTACGCACTGCCAAAAGGCAAAGCTTCCTATAGACTCTATTAATAGGATCTAAGGCTGGTGTTATAAGTCATTATTGCTCTTTTTTCCCCAAACAAAATAGTGGACATAGTGCAATATAATTAGAATTATAATATAAAATACCATATTCGAAGTAATACGCATCCTGCTCCAATAACCCCCCCAACCTAGTGTTTTTGAACATACGTCTAATAACCTGTGTACTGGGAGCAAAATCGTAGATCAAACTTACCAATTTTATTCGACCAGTCTCTGTAACGGTAAAATTAGGCGTTCACTGCATGTAAAAGTGAGTTTACACGGTATTTCAAGACCCTCTGCCACTGAGGAATGTCTATAATGTTCATCAGTAGCAACACATTTGATTGTTCCGTCATGCTTTAAAAAACAGGAAAATATTTTGCTGTTCTCTTGGTAAATGCCCAATAACCAATGAACCATTAGAAACTGTTACAGCAAACCTATCGGATGCCCTGAATGAATGATGAGCCAGATATGGATCTAACAGAAAGCGATGACAAGTATTTTTCACCCGATTCTCTTGCTCACTATCTTCATAAATTTAAAGATGTTCTTGGCCATGTGCTTGTTTGTGTTGATTGGTTCAACGTGCCATGTGTTAAAGTTGACATTCATGTTGATTGGCTTGATTTTACTTCTGGGGGGGAAAATATTTAAAGGAACAGCACCGGGATGGAAAATTAAAGGGTCTTTTGTGTTTTTTTTTTTTTATTATGCTATTTTCTGTTTATTTTCAGCTTTCATGTAAGTAATTTGGTTGATACCTCAAAATGAATAACACAAATACCAGTAAAATTATTTTATTGTTCTGTTATTATTCATGTTTTCCACCTCGATTCAAACGAGCACTTACCGTTGCCCTCCGCTGGTAATAATTTTAATAAGCGCCCACCCACTCCAATTTTTTAAGCGCCCTGGGTGCTTATCACGTTGAACACGGTAATATAATGTAGTGCAATTTAATTTATTGTTGTATCTACTGATTTATTTGTTTATTGTATTATTATTATTATTATTATTATTATTATTATTATTATTATTATTATTATTATTATTATTATTATTATTATTATCATTTTATTTGTATTACTATTATTGTTATTATATTGTTTACTGGGCCTGTTTAAGATCCTTTTTAAATAAAGGATTTTATGTATGTATTTTATAGAAGTAAATGTTTTTGTTGATTTGAGCCTTCCTTCCTGTTTTTATAACTTGACTCTTTGCACAACCACACAAGGTTATCACAAGGCAATGGTGGCCTGGTGGTAAGGTGCTGGATCACTGATCCTAAGGTTTGGGGTTCAAGCCACACTCTCAACGGGTTGTCACTGTCCCCTCAGTGCAGCTAACTGGTTTATCAAAGGCGGCCATATCTCTCACTGTTTAGGATGTGAGCCATGTTAAAGAACCATTTCTGACTTTTGTCAAGAGTAGCTGCATAGCGTCAGTGTGTTTCTGCCCTGCGACGCGAAGCTGTCAAGGGTGTACTCTGCTCTCGCCCAGAGTTGGCTGGGATGGATCCCAGCCTCTCCATGATCCTAATTAGGATTAAGAGGTTCATAAAATGGATTAATGAATGTGGTTAACATGAAATCTTCTTTAAATCACTTTACACTTGCTGAATTCTGTGTTCATTTGTATCACCAGTCTTCTCAGGTTAATTATCTGTTTGACAAAGTTCATGTTCTGTGTTGCTGGAAAAAAAATGTTTCTGTGTGTCAATTCCCAAATGTCCATACTCTCAGCAGGAAATCATGTGAAAAAGCTCTATATTTATTCTGGTTCAAATTACCATCAAGTCAGTGATGGGATTGCTGCATACTGATGGAAGGACAGACAGATGAATGGATATGGTATAATCCTCAAAGGCACGCTCCATGCCTATGAGGCTTTGTCTAAACAATGTCAACATCTGGTGTGACATCCATTTGCTTTTTAAACTGTATATCTTGTACAGGTTTTAAGGAAAACGGCAGGTAGTATTTGTAAGTTCCTTGGAGATTAGTGAGTTCTTGGCACTATTGTTACACGGAGACATTGACCGTCACACCTGCTTTTGTGTTCAGAGCTAAAACCTGACAGCATTCATTGTGTACCTTTGTCTGAAAAGTGGTCTATTGTGTAAAACAGTATGGTGTGTTCTTTATTGACATTCTTTCTGTAACGTTTAAATATTTTTTTTTTTGGAGGGGTGGGGGGGGGGGATACTGCCAACAAATCAAAAATGTACCAAATCTGCGCTGCCTCATTCATTGTAGACTTCATCTTTTAAACATCACAAAAAAAGTATATCCACAAGAAGCATGATAAAACTATTGTGTCTGGAACTTTGCACAGCATATTGAGTACTTCTTCTTCTTCTTCTTTTCCTTTCGGCTGTTCCCTTCAGGGGTCGCCACAGCAAATGATCTGCCTCCATCTCTCCCTGTCCTCTGCATCTTCTACTCTTACTCCAACGACCTTCATGTCCGCCTTCACCGCATCCATAAATCTTCTCTTTGGTCTTCCTCTGGGCCTTTTGCCTGGTAGTTCCAACCTCAGCATCCTACGACCAATATACTCACTATCCCTCCTCTGTACATGTCCAAACCATCTCAATCTAGCCTCTCTGACTTTGTCTCCAAAACATCTAACATGTGCTGTCCCTCTGATGTACTCATTTCTGATCCTATCCATCCTCGTTACTCCCAAAGAGAACCTCAACATTTTCATCTCTGCTACCTCCAACTCTGACTCCTGTCTTTCCCCAGGGCCACTGTCTCTAAACCATACAACATTGCTGGCCTCACCACCGTCTTGTACACTTTTCCCTTCATTCTTGCCGATACTCTCCTATCACACATCACACCGGACACTTTTCTCCATCCATTCCAACCTGCCTGCACGCGCTTCTTCACCTCTTTTCCCCACTCTCCATTGCTCTGGATTGTTGAGCCTAAGTACTTAAAATCCTCCACCTTCTTTATCTCTGCCCCTGTAACCTCAAAGTTCCTCTTGGGTCCTTGTCGTTCACACACATGTATTCTGTCTTACTAAGACTAACCTTCAATCCCCTCCTTTCCAGGGCATACCTCCACCTCTCTAGATTTTCCTCCACTTGGTCTCTGCTCTCACTACAGATCACGATGTCATCTGCAAACATCATAGTCCATGGAGATTCTTGTCTAACCTCGTCTGTTAGCCTGTCCATAACCATAGCAAACAAGAAGGGCTGAGAGCTGACCCTTGTTGCAGTCCCACCTCCACCTTGAACTCTTCTGTCACACCAACAGCACACCTCACCACTGTCTTACATCTCTCATACATGTCCTGCACCACTCTAACATACTTCTCTGTCACTCCAGACTTCCTCATACAATACCACAGTTCTTCTCTCGGCACCCTGTCATAGGCTTTCTCCAGATCCACAAAGGCACAATGCAGCTCCCTCTGACCTTCTCTGTACTTCTCTATTAACATCCTCAAAGCAAACACTGCATCTGTGGTGCTCTTTCTGGGCATGAAACCAAACTGTTGTTCACAAATGCTGACCTCTGCCCTTAGTCGTGCTTCCACTATTCTTTCCCATAGCTTCATTGTATGGCTCATCAACTTTATCCCTCTGTAGTTGCCACAACTCTGTACATCTCCTTGTTCTTAAAAATGGGCACAAGCACACTTCTCCTCCATTCCTCTGGCATCTGCTCACTTTCTAAGACCTTGTTGAATATTCTTGTCAGAAAATCTACTGCTACCTCCCTAGACACTTCCATACCTCAACTGGTATGTCACCAGGGCCAACTGCCTTTCCACTCTTCATCCTCTTCAATGCCCTCCTCACTTCTCCCTTACTAATCTTTGCTACTTCCTGCTCCTCAACGGTCACCCCTTCTACTCTTTTTCTCTCTCATTTTCTTCATTCATCAGCTCTTCAAAGTACTCTTTCCATCTTCCCAGCACACTTCTGTCATCAGTCAATACATTTCCCTCTCTGTCCTTTATCACTCTAACTTGCTGCATGTCTTTCCCATCTCTATTTCTCTGCTGTGCTAACCTGTATAGATCATTTTCTCCTCCTTACTGTTCAACCTATCATACAAGTCATCATACGCCCTCTGTTTGGCCTTTGACACTGCTACCTTCGCCACGCTGTGTCTCCCTGTACTCCTGTTTACTCTCTTCGGTCCTGTCAATGTCCCACTTCTTCTTGGCTAACCTCTTCTTTTGTACACACTCCTGCACTTCCTCATTCCACCACCAAGTTTCCTTATCTACTTTCCTTCCAGAGGACACACCAAGTACTCTCCTACCGGTCTCCCTGATCACATTGGCTGTGGTTGTCCAGTCCTCTGGAAGCACTTCATGACTACCCAAAGCCTGTTTCAACTCCTCCTTGAAGACAACACGACACTCTTCCTTTTTCAGCTTCCACCACTTTGTCTTCTGCTCTGCCTTTGCCTTTTTTCCTTTTCTCACCATCAGTGTCATCCTGCACACCACCATCCTATGCTGTTTGGCAACACTCTCACCAACTACTACTTTGCAGTCACTGACTTCCTTCAAATTACATCGCCTGCACAAGATGTAGTCTACCTGTGTGCTCTTACCTCCGCTTTCATAAGTCACCCTATGCTTCTGTTTCTTCTTGAAGAAAGTATTCACCACAGCCATTTCCATCCTTTTGCAAAATCGATCAACATCTGTCCTTCTGTGTTCCTGTCCTGGATACCAAACCTGCCCATCACTTCCTCGTCCCTCTGTTGCCTGCACCAACATGTCCATTGAAGTCTGCTCCAATGACCACTCTTTCACCTCTGGGGGTATTCTGCATCACTTCATCTAAATCACTCCAGAATCTCTCCTTCTCTTCTAGCTTACATCCTGCCTGTGGGGCATAAGCACTAACAACATTGACCATCACGCCTTCAATTTCTAACTTGAGACTCATCACTCTGTCTGACACTCTTTTCACGTCTAGAACATTCCTGACAAACCCCTCCTTCAAGATGACTCCTACTCCATTTCTCTTCCCATCCACACCATGATAAAACAGTTTAAACCCTGCTCCTAAGCTTCTAGCCTTTCTACCTTTCCACCTTGTCTCCTGAACACACAGTATGTCCACCTTCCTCCTCTGCATCATGTCAGCCAGCTCCCTATCTTTTCCTTGCATAGTTCCAACATTCAAAGTCCCTACTCTCAGTCCTAGGCTCACACATTTCCTCTTCTCTCTCTGCCTACGGCCACGCCTCAGCCCTCTCCTTCTTCGACGTCTTCGACCAACAGTAGTCCAATTTCCATCAGCACCCTGTTGGTTGACAGCACTGATGGCAGTCGTTGTTAACCCGGGCCTCGACCGATCCGGTATGAATTTTGTTTTGATCATTTGCATTTTTAAATGTGGCAGAAGTTTTACGCCGGATGCCCTTCCTGTCGCAACCCTCTGCATTTATCCGGGCTTGGGACCGCATAAGGGGAGAGACACTGGTTCGTGCCCCCGCCTCATGGCTGCATTGCACAGCATATTGAGTACAAAATGTCAAAATTGGACCGTGTGAAGCATTTTCTCAGGCCCATACAGATATTTATTGAAATGGAATAAAATAAACTTCTGCACCCACCTCTTTCAAGGAATAAAAGTCAACACTGGACATAAAAAGAAATGGATTTTACTTCCCAGGTCCTTTTAGCTGTCTTGCTCTGAACATATAGTTTTGCATTTCACAAAGTCATTTTGTTTTCCCCAAATCTATGCAAGGTGACTCAAGGCTCAGGACTCACAGTACTCTAAAATTATAATTGTCTTCCTTTTGTCAATAAAAGTCTGTCTTCCTTTCGGATTTTTCCCTTTTTCCTCGGGAGTCGCCACAGCGAATCATCTGATTCGCACGTTTGATTTGGCAGAGGTTTTTACGTCGGATGCCCTTCCTGTCACAACCCTTTTAGCAAGGGACAGAAACACGCTGACGACTTTGCAGCTACTCTTTACGAAAGTCAGCAATGGTTCTTTTACATGCCTCTCACCATAGACAGTGAGAGACATGGCCCGCCTTTGATAACCCAGTTAGCTGCACTGGGGGCTTTTGTCAATAAAAGATTACTCCCATAATATTTCATACGGTTAGATATTATGGTGTATGGCATCTGAGACCATTTCCCTTTATAGAATCACTCCAGATCTTCCAGAGACCTGAGCCCTCTCTTGTAGACTCTCCTCTTCAGCTGTGGAGCTCTCCCAGGTCATAGTATTGGGAGCCTATGTCATGAACTTGATTTTCTGGTCAGCAAAGCATTTTTATAGTGACTTGAACATATGCTTTGGATCACAGTCCCAGTCGAAGACCCAATTCCTAGTTTTAGCTTTCTGGGTGAAGCAGCTAAAGTTTTATTTGAAATGTTTACTGCATTTCATGGAATCTATGATACCTAACAAGTTCCCCTGTGCCTGTGGAGGTGAAACGGCCCCACATCATCACAGAACCTCCACCAAATTTTACAGTTGGGATAAGGTTCTTATAGTCATGCTTCGTTTACAGCAAACCAACCTTGAATGTTTATTGCTAAAAAA